>OW240917.1:85870472-86208850 GCA_933207985.1 Pelobates cultripes | reverse complement strand
AAGAGGGAAGTGCTCATGCCATTGTACAGAACACTGGTGAGACCTCACTTGGAGTATTGTACGCAGTACTTGAGACGGTATCTTCAGAAGGATATTGATAGCTTAGAGAGAGTTCAGTGTAGGGCTACTAAACTGGTTCATGGATTGCGGGATAAAACTTACCAGGAAAGGTTAAAGGATCTTAGCATGTATAGCTTGGAGGAAAGACGAGACAGGGGGGATATGATAGAAACATTTAAATACATAAAGAGAATCACAGTAAAGGAGGAGACTATATTTAAAAGAAGAAAAACTACCACAACCAGAGGACATAGTCTTAAATTAGAGGGACAAAGGTTTAAAAATAATATCAGGAAGTATTACTTTACTGAGAAGGTAGTGGATGCATGGAATAGCCTTCCAGCTAAAGTGGTAGAGGTTAACACAGTAAAGGAGTTTAAGCATGCGTGGGATAGGCATAAGGCTATCCTAACTATAAGATAAGACTAGGGACTAATGAAAGTATTTAGAAAATTGGGCAGACTAGATGGGCCGAATGGTTCTTATCTGCCGTCACATTCTATGTTTCTATGTTTCTATGTTTCAGAAGCTCAATTTCACATACGTGTTTGTGTTTCATTTTTTATATATTTTTTATTCAATAAATATTATTGATGTAATGGTTTGTTTAAGACTTCTTATCCTTTGGGAATGCTGAATTTATTAGTGTCACTTTTCATCTTATATACCTCCACATTCTTGTTTGTTGGTATTCAGTGGTGATACCATATATACCCTGCTTTATTACATTTCTGACATATTAGCAGTGTTATTCAGTTTTTACTTTTAGATACTATTGAAGTTACAGATCAATACTTTCAGATGATTCACTGGTTAGATCTTTTGTATCTTTTTCACTGCTGGATTATACATGTTTGAGTTTCTTTGGAGCGCTCACCCACACATATATTTGATTTATTTTAATAATTAGAACCGCTCGTTTTTGTGTTGTGAAGCAGCCTGTTCATTGTTTATATAATAACTGATTATTGATTTTATATTAATTTTGCTACCTTTTATTTACCTATTTGATTACTTTTTATCCAAGTAATTTTAAAACTAAAATACCCCCAAACAAATTGATTGATAAAGGGTTTTTTTACTTGTGGAAAATGTAAGGGATGTCATTTTTTACTCAGAAAAACAAAATCTTTTTCTAGTACTCAGACGGGAGAATCTTTTAAAATGTTAGATTTTATAACATGTACAACTACACATGTAATTTATCTCTTAACCTATAATTGCGGAGCTCAATACGTAGGTTGAACTGGGAAAAAATTTAAATTAGATTAATGGAACATTAGAACAACATTAAAAAGAATGAAGACCAATCATTCATTATATTATATATATATATATATATATATATATATATATATATATATATATATATATATATATGTATTAAGGCAGTTTTGCCTGTATTTGTGGGAGGGACTTAAATTAATTCACTCCCCTATATAAGGGACACCCCTTACCTGACTCATATCGCTTGAGGTCAGCATCAGAATGATTTCCACTTCTGGGTCATCCAGACGCCATTTTACCTGATTACTCCATGAGGTTTTCTAAGCAGAGCTGTGTCAGGAATCCAGCCACAGGCTTTTCCGGCCTACCACCTTCTTTCTTCAATCCATCGCCATGGATGGTGTCCAAGTGACTCACAAACAGTAAGTCGACCTACCCGCTACGCCAGGCATCAGTCCCACGGCACCATGCACGGGTCAGGTCCTCACTTTACGGCTGCATTTTGTCTAAGTCTGTTCTAAAACCATTGCATGTTCATGCATATCATTCGTTTAAACCCCCTACCGGTCTTTGGGTGTACTACAGGCTTCTTAGACATTATTGCATTTCATGTACAAACCAACGAACCACTGCATTTTCGCCTACACACTGACCCCTACTGGTCTTTGGGTGTACTACAGGCTTCGTAGACATTATTGCATTTCATGTACAAACCAACGAACCACTGCATTTTCGCCTACACACTGACCCCTACCGGTCATTCGGTGTACTACCGGCTTCTCAGACATTATTGCATTTCATGTAAAAACCAACCAAACACCGCATTTTAGAATGTGACGGCAGATAAGAACCATTCGGCCCATCTAGTCTGCCCAATTTTCTAAAAACTTTCATTAGTCCCTAGCCTTATCTTATAGTTAGGATAGCCTTATGCCTATCCCATGCATGCTTAAACTCCTTTACTGTGTTAACCTCTACTACTTCAGCTGGAAGGCTATTCCATGCATCCACTACCCTCTCAGTAAAGTAATACTTCCTGATATTATTTTTAAACCTTTGTCCCTCTAATTTAAGACTATGTCCTCTTGTTGTGGTAGTTTTTTCTTCTTTTAAATATAGTCTCCTCCTTTACTGTGTTGATTCCCTTTATATATTTAAATGTTTCTATCATATCCCCCCTGTCTCGTCTTTCCTCCAAGCTATACATGTTAAGATCCTTTTAACCTTTCCTGGTAAGTTTTATCCCGCAATCCATGAACCAGTTCAGTAGCCCTTCTCTGAACCCTCTCTAAGGTATCAATATCCTTCTGAAGATACGGTCTCCAGTACTGTGTACAATACTCAAGTGAGGTCTCACCAGTGTTCTGTACAATGGCATGAGCACTTCCCTCTTTCTACTGCTAATACCTCTCCCTATACAACCAAGCATTCTGCTAGCATTTCCTGCTGCCCTATTACATTGTCTGCCTACCTTTAAGTCATCAGAAATAATCACCCCTAAATCCCTTTCCTCATATGTTGAGGTTAGAACTCTATCAAATATTCTGTACTCTGCCCTTGGGTTTTTACGTCCAAGATGCATTATCTTGCACTTATCCACATTAAATGTCAGTTGCCACAATTCTGACCATTTTTCTAGTTTACCTAAATAATTTCTCATTTGGCTTATCCCTCCTGGAACATCAACCCTGTTACATATCTTAGTATCATCAGCAAAAAGACATACCTTACCATCAAGACCTTCTGCAATATCACTAATAAAAATATTAAAGAGAATGGGTCCAAGTACAGATCCCTGAGGTACCCCACTGTTGACAAGTCCAAGCTTCAATATATTCCATTAACTACAACCCTCTGTTGCCTGTCACTCAGCCACTGCCTTACCCATTCAACAATATTGGAATCCAAACTTAAAAGATTGCAGTTTATTGATAAGCCTTCTATGTGCAACAGTGTCAAAAGCCTTACTGAAATCTAGGTAAGCAATGTCTACTGCACCACCCTGATCTATTGTTTTAGTTACCCAATCAAAAAAATCAATAAGATTAGTTTGGCATGATCTCCCTGAAGTAAACCCATGTTGTCTCTGATCTTGAAATCCATGTGCTTTTAGATGTTCAACAATCCTATCCTTTAACATGGTTTCCATCACTTTCCCCACTACTGAAGTAAGGCTTACTGGCCTATAGTTGCCCGACTCCTCCCTATTACCTTTCTTGTAAATGGGCACAACATTCGCTAACTTCCAATCTTCTGGGACTACTCCTGTTAACAATGATTGGTTAAATAAATCTGTTAATGGTTTTGCTAGTACACCACTAAGCTCTTTTAATAGCTTTGGGTGTATTCCATCAGGTCCCATTGACTTATTTGTCTTTACTTTTGACAGTTGAAATAGAACCTCTTCCTCTGTAAACTCACGTGTAATAAATGACTCATTTATCCTTTTTCTCAACTGAGGTCCCTTTCCTTCATTTTCATCTGTAAATACAGAACAAAAATATTCATTGAGGCAGTCAGCTAGACCTTTATCCTCTTCTACATACCTTCCTTCTTTTGTTTTTAATCTAACTAATCCTTGTTTTACTTTTCTTTTCTCATTTATGTATCTAAAAATGTTTTATCCCCCTTTTTTACTGACTGTGCTATTTTCTCTTCTGTGTGTGATTTGGAAGCTCTTATAACTTGCTTAGCCTCTTTCTGCCTAATCTTATAGATCATTTTGTCTCCCTCACTCTGGGTTTTTTTATAATTCCTAAATGCTAACTTTTTGTTTTTAACTATTTTGGCCACATCTGCGGAGTACCACAGTGGTTTCTTGAATTTTTTGCTTTTACTGACAAGCCTAATGCAATTTTCTGTTGCCTTCAATAGTGCAACTTTTAAATAATCCCATTTTTCTTGGACTCCATTTAAATTGCTCCAGTCTGATAATGACTCCTCTACACATATTCTAATTTTAGAAAAGTCTGTTTTTCTAAAGTCTAAAACTTTTGTTTTTGTGTGGTGTGGCTCAGTCACTGTTCTTATATTAAACCACAGTGACTGATGATCACTGGATCCTAAACTCTCACCTACAGTAATATCTGATACCAAATCTCCATTTGTTAACACTAAATCTAGTATGGCCTCTTTACGAGTTGGCTCCTCAACAACTTGTTTTAGAGACAATCCCAGTAGGGAGTTTAGAATATGTGTGCTCCTGGCACAAGTAGCTAATTTTGTTTTCCAATTTACATCAGGAAGATTAAAGTCACCCATGATGATAACTTCCCCCTTCATTGTCATTTTAGCTATTTCCTCAACTAGTAGATTATCTAACTCTTCAATTTGTCCTGGGGGCCTATAAATCACACCTACACGAGTTACTGTGTGATTACCAAATTCTAACGTAGCCCAAACGGACTCTATGTTTGCCTCACTAACTTTTATTAGGCTAGATTTTATGCTATCCTTCACATACAAGGCCACCCCTCCCCCTTTCTTGCCTTCCCTATCTTTCCTATATAAAGAGTACCCTGGTATTGCTATGTCCCAGTCATTTTTCTCATTGTACCATGTCTCAGTAACAGCGACTAAATCTACACTATCAGTTGCCATTATTGCCACAAGTTCATGGATCTTATTCCCTAAACTGCGAGCATTTGTAGACATGACTCTAAGCTTATCATTTTTAACACACTTGCTACAGGCACCTTCTGTCCTTGTTTTGGGGGACAATTGGATTGATGTTTTATCACCCTTTTGCCCCCCCCTCCTAGTTTAAATACATCCTAGCAAAACCTCTGAACTGCTCACTGAGAACATTTGTTCCCTTTTGAGAAAGATGCAAACCATCTTTTTTTGTACAGCTTATCTCCATTCCAAACAGAGCTACCATGAGAAATAAAGCCAAATCCTTGCTCCCGACACCATTCACCAAGCCACAAATTAAAGTCCCTAATACGCATCCGCCTGTCGTTCTGAGTGTTATGCACAGGCAGAACTTCAGAGAATGACAGTGTGGAAGCAACCTGCCGTATATCATTGGCAAAAACACTAAAAACTTCCTTAACCCCTGAAACCTCATTGCAAACAAAGTCATTTGTCCCTAGATGGACAAGTACATCCAATTCCCCTTCCTGCTTTGCTTGCTTAACAATATTACAGATACGTCTCCTGTCTCTGTGAGCAGTAGCTCCGGGAAGACACCTCACAAGACCACCATTGTCCATCTCCACGCCTCTTATAATGGAATCACCCAACAACAACTGCTTTCTATTAGGCCTCACCATAGTCTCCAAGCCGGTCTCCACAACACCACTAGCCTCAGTGCCTCTCTCGACAACACCACTATCCTCAGTGACTCTCTCTACAACACCACTAGTCTCAGTGCCTCTCTCCACAACACCACTAGCCTCAGTGCCTCTCTCCACAACACCATTACACTCTGAAAGTGCAGAAAATGAATTATGAAGAGCAACAGACTGTGCATATATTTTCCTTTAGAATGTAAGCTTCCAGGTTGGTCGTGCTACAAATGTTAGGATAAAGTACATAGATGGGGCTCTCTACTCCTTTTAGTGTCAGTATGTCTGATTACATATCTCTCTGTCTGTAAGAATACCTATGATCAATTATTAAAACTTTGTAAAGCTCTCTGTATAAGAATTTATATGGCGCTCTTATATAGCACTCTCTAAATAAGAACTGGAGCTGTGATAACAAATGGGATCCAAACAACGTGAGGTTAAAGCTGTGACTGCACCCAGACAAATCAGTGAAGCTGAAATGTTACTATCCTTTAACCCTTTGACATCCATGCTGCTTCCTTACTCCAGCCAGTGGATGGTAGGATTTAAGGTTATTTTACAGAGGTATGTGTGTGGCTGATGTAGTTAAAGGGTTACTCCAACCAAGAACCAGTGTTTTAGGAAAACAGTTGCTGTACTGGTTCCCCTGGACAGTTCTCTTCTAAGCCTGCCCTTCTTCCACTGACGTCACTTCCTGTCGCTGCCAGGGGAGGGATGTAGATGGATGATGGGCTGTGCAGTGTATGTTGACTTCATATGTCCGATATGAACATAATTCACATTAGCTACCAGGAACTCTTGTTACGGTCTGGTTAATGATATCCCAATGATGCTGCTGGAGGTGGTTAAACGCATAGTGAAATGCTACACATACAGGCACCATGACCACTTCAAATCACTGAAGTGATCATGGTGATTTGAACAATTTTTTAAAGACGAGTTCGTAGAGCAACACTGTTGATGAAATTACCAAAACCCTTAGATGAAAGCACATAATTAAAAAAAAATTGCAAATCCTAGTTAATAGGAATTCATACTACTTAACGCATGACTGCATTTACATTGTTGCTCTAAGAGGGTCAACATGCCAGTTCTTAACTAATAACTCATCTCATAAAACATACACTAATCCATGACACTAGTTGCAGACCTTTCCAGAGTTTACAACTAACTATATACCCCAAAGCGACATATTACACGCTCCATTCATGTCTTGTTAGTATGTTTTAAACAAACAACTAGAAAATAAGGGTGATGATATGTTTTTTCTTGTTTTTGTAAATGTTGGAATGTTTTTACTTAAAGAACAAGTTCCAACGACACACTGATAATGGCAAAATTATTTGACTGGCAGGTAAGACCTTCTTTCATCCTGAGGTCATCATGAAATATAGTGAGGTTTATTCACTAACCTAGGAATTGCAAAGAATTGAGTAGATCATTGCATATTTTAGGCCAATTATCAGAAATAGAATTAAAATTGTAATTCCCTTCTAAAGGCTCTAAAATTTCACTTTTAGTGAAACGTTTTTTGTGACTTGCCTAATAAGTAATAATCTCCCTGCTTTTTCTTCAGTTAAATAAATATTCCAAGCACCATAACCACCAAAGCCCGCTGTAGTGCTATGGTTATGGTACCAGGAGTGTCCTGTAAAATGCAAACCATTTAGTAGGTTTTGACAACTTACCTGAGTCCCACCAAGCACCCCAGCCATATCCTCTGGTTTCCGGATTGCTTTATTATTATTATTGCCATTTATATAGTGCCAACAGATTCCATAGTGCTTTACAATATTATAAAGGGGGGGAGGGGGATTTAACTATAAATAGGACAATTACAAGAAAACTTACAGGAACGATAGGTTACAGTCTATAGAATAGAGAAAGCGAGTCAATGCAGGGCCCCCCTCATTGGCTGAGAACATGAGAACATTCCGTTGATTCTCTCTGCTAACGGTTGCAATCCTGCTTTGCGTTAAGAAGATGTTCCTACTGGAGAAGAACGTATGTAGCAAAAATTGTATTGACCAACTGAGAGATTTTAGTTTCCTCGCCCAATTTCAGTACATATTTTATTATTTTTGAGAACTTTACCGTTTATTCGCTAAATAGAGCAATATACTGAATTGAAAACCAAATTGCAAATATATCTACTCAGGAAAAAGATCTCCAACTGTGTAGTCAGTTTGACTATGGCATACTTGCAAAAACAGAATATTCAAGGATATAATCTTTCAATGTAGGGTAATAACTGCTTGATCCAAGGATAAATCTGACTGCCATTCTGGGGTCAAGAAGGAATTTTTTTCCTAGCTTGTTGCAAAATTGTGCTTCATATTGGGTTTTTTGCCTTCTTTTGGATCAACAGCAAAAAACAAATGTGAGGAAGGCTGAACTTGATGCAAGTCTCTTTTCAGCTATGTAACTATTCACCACAATTCACTGTTTATTGAAGAAACTTTCCTTCTACCCGTCTGAGTGTTGGAGGGAGGAATAATCATTTTTATTGCCCACCCATGTGACACACAAAGGGTTAGAGTGTGCAAAATGTGTCTGTTTATTCCCCACAACTGTGATAACTAACCTTTGACATTCCCCATGTTGTGAAAAGTGTTACTTCTAATGTTTACAACAGCTGGAGTGCTAAAGGTTAACTGTGTCTTGTTCATTAAATGTCAGGCCACATTCAGAGTGTTATTCACCAAAGTGTGAATTTTTGGGAATTCAACATGAACTTAAACTGACTATTAGATTTTAGGCCACAAACCGGGAAACCGCTCACATGGAAAATTTTCTAAATCCGCTACTAAAAATTGAATTTGAATTATTATTCACTGTAGCGAACTATCCTGGCAGTGATGGAAAGTTCTTGTGTTTATAACCAATACCCACTTTTATTTGAAGACTTTGTTAAAACCAGTGACAGGGGTATTTTAAAGATTTAAAAGATTGCTGGGTGGGAATTGTAACAAGGAGCATGCTTGAATCTGTTCCCCTTCTGTGTTGCTGCATGACATTACTGGTCTGCAGGAAATATGGTTCCTTTGTGTTTTGAATCAGAGTTGTAATCCACAATTATTCTCTTTTGTTCTAGCCGCAGGGACGCCAAGTCGACGAAGATTCCATCGAAGCAGCATGAAATGACGCTCCTAAATATAAATAAATGTCTTGCGCCCCTGCTTTACAGGTTTTATTGGTAGCCTATTTATTTTTTCACTGACCAGCATGACGTGTTTAGAGGTTTTAAACCTGGTAAAAGCCACATGATGAAAAAGGATGAAGCAGAATGTTTTCTAGTGACGTCTAAGTCCATTTTTCTTGCATTCCACATTTGTTTTGCAACTTTTAATTAACTGTCCCCCCAACCAAGGAGGACTGATAGTTCACAATCAAACATGTCTCCTTGAGCCAACATCATTATACACAGTAACCTCTTGAAATACAATGGCTCTAGTAACTCTTATTTTTTATAATCATCCTCTTGTATTTCTGATTCATACAACATACATGTATAAAAGGTCTTCTGTATCTCCCAAATTGTATGATATAAAACACTTTGCACCACTGTAATATTTTTAGCTTGAATAATTGAATCATACTATATGAATTATGTCTATATGGCTTTGAACTATAATTGCATTAAATATATTGGACTATAATATCCAATTATTGTGAAGGCAATAGTCATAATATCATGCAACAGTGTCTGTTCATCTGCTAAGTCAAAAACTTTTGGATCACTAATATGATGGCTGAATAAAACTGCACAAACCCATTTTTCTTTCTGTCAGTGTGGAGCCTGTAGCCATCCATGTACAGGAATCCAGCATTCATTGAATCCATGACATCAATGGGAAATGCACAAATGAGCATTTATTAAACCATTTCCTATGTGTTGTGTTTCCATCAATTAACAGTGTGCATTGTTTTGACATTTTGTTTATGTACATATCAACAAGATACTAATAAAAAATGCTATGTAACAAGTACCGCTAATTTTACTGGCTTAAGACACTCCAGACACCAATACAACATTAATGCATTTGATCGGTTTTGACCTCATTAGTACGCTGTATTTTTCATGTTCAACTCAGTCTAGTTTTTGTAGAATGCTACATCATAATCCTGCCCCATTAGTCTTGCCCCCTTCACTTTAAAATAAAAAATAAAAAAAATGTCTTTCTCAAATGCATGTACACAGCTCAGCCACTGACAGCACTGAGTGATCTGAACTACAAAAGCAACATGCGTTTAAAGAAGAAGAGGACACCCAAGGAGATAAATAGTAAGGATATCACTACCTGCTTATAGTTTCTGTGACTGTCAGCAGCCAGGTTGTAAATTAAAAGCCACTTATTCAATGTTATTAGGGACCAAGCAGTGTGAATACATTTAATAAAAGAGTCTTTCTGGCTTAAGCAGGCAAGGCTATGGAGAAATGATTTGGTACAGCATTCTAGGAAATGTATTTTGAGCAAAAACTATAAAGGTTATGTTGCAAAAAATACAACATATTCATGAGTTCAAATCCTATGAAATGCATTAAAGTTGTATAGGTGCGGGAGAGTTTAAATAGTACCATAAACAGATCACTGTGATCCTGTCACTGTTAATAGAACGCAATAAACTTGTTTTCAAAAGATTTTAAACAGGATAAGACAACATGATTGCTCTATCCAGTCCCTCTTGGTCCAGTGCTGTGCTCTATCTGTAGTTAGATCAACCAGTTCATTTTATGCTCTTTAATTTAGTAATGTGGTTTGGATAATTATTTTTGACTTCTGTAGTGGTATTTATTTAAGATTAAACATAAACTAGATTCAAGATCAATACATTTCTCCCTAAACATTATCTTTGCCCCGAACGCCACATATATTTCAGAAGTATATTGAAGAAATAATAATAAAGTAAAATGATACATAATATATTGCACATTATTAATTCTCTTGCCTATGCATTAAACATATAATGTAGCAGATTTAATTTTTAATTTACAGTACTTTTACACTATCCCTCATCAAAAGATATAATTTGGCAAATCAGTTTTTACAGAACTTCAACTCCCATTTAAGAAATGGGAGGGGGGGTGGATTGTAGTCTGACTAATCTCCTCAAGAGAAAAGCAAGACAAAGCATATATTTGGAGATTTCATGTTATATACCGCTATCTATTCAACTCTATTGCCTGGGGACACCGGGTATCTACAAATCCCCAGTCCCCTTTTCCAGCTTAGTCCTACTAGCCGGTTACACAGAGGAATACAACAGATTTTTCACCTGTAGACAGCCTACATCGACAGAAGCCATGTTTCACCCCTCTGTACCAGTTTGGGGTATCTCAGTCCCTACTGGAGACAAGCCTGTTCACAGAGAAACGTGGACAGGCAATAACAATATTTTGTGAATTAGACTATACTTAAAGTGGCTGACATACCTCCTATCCAGCTACCATCTCCACTGCAATCCACTTTGATGAAGGACTTACATCAGGCATTTGATAACCTATGCACCCGTATTTGGACACAGCTGGTTCAGCATTCCCACAACTCATCACCAGACCAGCCAATAGTCCAGATCTTCTCCCTGACATACAGAAAGTAGAAGCTTAGATGTTGCTTACCTAGATTGCTAGCCTTGGATAGAGGGTCACTCCGATACCACTCACATTCCAGAAGGGTTGGCCCTTGTAGACTCTTCAAAGATACAGATTTGCACACCAAGAGTGGACAGCTCCATGGTCATTGTGTGCTGGCTCGTATTGCGGGGAGCACCTCTGCTTGTGAGTGTTTCCGAGTGATTGTAGCGGAATCAGGATAGTACAAAGGAGCAGACTGCTGTCATCAGGAGTTGGGTCAATTGGGGTTCATAGGAGTCTGTGTGGAATGAGTCTACTTACCAATTGGCGTGGTGTCTTTTCGTTAGTATCTTACTCTTACATTTCTTAACTAAAATATCCAGACCAATCCTTATGAAGTTGCAGACTGGTTGCTCCAGTGGTTCCATACGTGTGCATTTAAGCAGTAAAATCTCAAACAATTACTATGTCTAGCAATTGGTTAATCAACTAACATAATTAAAAAAAAAAACAATAAAAACCAATAATCTAACACCAAGAATTATGTGTAATCTGTAAAGTGTACCATTCATACTAAATATGCTGACAAATGCTGGTTACATTTCTGTTTGCACTAAATTAGCATCTCAATAAAAAAGCATTTACAAAAAAAATTTAAGAAATTTTCCCTTTTGTCAGGTTAATTGCTGTCAACTGCTTGCATCTAAACAGGAAAAATACATTGCAATTAGTAATTAAGTAAACAAACTAAAAATAGCATAAACACGTATTATTATTTTCAAAAAAATTGCAATGTTCGTTTTAGTTTTACTCGCTCTAAGTCTCCAAATGTTTGGTCAGTAACTTTCAAAGGGAAAGGCTGGTTAATGGCGTTTTAAAGAAATTTACTGAAAAGACTCGTAATGATAAATATAAACCAGGCATCAAACATTTAATAATAGACCGCATTCTTCACTAAACTTAAAAATTTCACAAACAAATTAGGGAATTTAAAATGGTCTTAATTAATCAGGAAATTGTGGACAATTGTCAGGTAAATTGTACATTTTAAGGCAAAATAGTCAAAATGATAAATTTCACAACACTATTTACCCAAATTGATTATTTTGGCCTAAACTTTGCAATTCCACAGCAATCTTTAAACAATGAGCCAGTTTAGTGAGTAACCCTGCTAAAGTATGCACTGTGCATCCCAGTACTAGTGTAGTTTTTTGTTGTTGTTTTTTTTAAGTAGTATTATTTCAGGTCTTTCAAGCTGTCTGAGATCAATACATGTAAAATGTGGCCTACACCCACTTGTAAGGGGAAAAACATTCCAATTGTTTTCATCTCAGATAAAAGGGTCACTTTGGGCACTACAATCACTTACTCGGAATGAAACGGTTATGGTGCGAGGAGTTCCCCAGGAAATACATTACGTCAAGGGGTTAAATCATTAACAAAATGTTTAACTTCAACGGGTTGAGTTAGGTGCGTGATTGCTCTGCCCATGAACATCCGCCATTGTTTTTAACACTATAGGGTCAGGAATACATGTTTGTGATCCTGACCCTATAGTGTTCCTTTAAGTAAAACTAAAGAGTTTGGAATATGGAGAAAAATACAGCATGGATATAAGGCTAAAGCATATAAAATGCACTAAAGTTGTGTTGATGTCCACAGTTTGCCTGCAGTGTCCTTTCTGGTGAATAACCTCCTAGGTGGCTGGTTGTTTCCCCCTACTCGGTATTAGCTATGACTATGCAATAAATAATAGATACTACAGGAATACATTGAAGATACATGTGAAACCTTCTTAGTCATTAAGTAAGCAAACTAAAAATGGTCACAATAGGTAATGGTTGATAAAGCTTAATACTTCTGCTGAGCATATTATTTAATAAGAAACATGTAGAGATAAGTATGTACCTATGTATGTGGGTCCACCCTGAAGAGTCTCTCTAAATTCAGTGTTTGAGCGGGAGTTTGCAGTCATGACAATCATGTATGAGTGCAAAATCCAAAAAATTGTATTCTCAACATTTAAAAATTTTTGAGCTCCACAATATATTTCATTATGATTTGGTGATTGCTGAGGATATTTAATGAAAATAGGTAATTATATGCCTATGTATGTGTGCCTACCATGAAGAGCCTCTCTTTAAATTCAGTGTTTCAGTGTGTAAGAGTTTGTACTTATGGTCCCAGACACCCCTGTATGAATATAGTCCAAAGGTAGGCAACCTTTTATCAGCACTGTGCCAAAACAAGACCTGGAAATCCCTTGGTGTGCTCATCCTACCTTTTTTATTTTTATTGTTTTATTATAATGTGTGTATGTTTCTATATTCTGCTTGTGTTGTGTAATTGTGCTGCTGCTTTGTAGCTTTGTGGTTGTGCATACATAAGCTGTGTTATATAGATGTGTATGTGGGTGAGCAATTTGTAGTATTGTGTCTGGTACATAAATATTCGAGCTGTTTGTCAGATTGTGTATTTGGATGATACATGTGGGTACGTGGGCTGTCCGTTGTGTTGTGTTTGTTCGGACACCCCTATAAGGCAAGTTCCAGGAGAGATTCTCCGATATCCCCGGGCTATTTAAATCTTTTGTAGCCGTGCAAATGCACCTTGAGTGGCACACATGCCATAGATTGACCCCTAATATAGACAAAAAAAATTGTAAGTATACACAAGTTAAACATAATGAACTCCGCACACACTGTATAATTCACTGTGATTTCGTGATTACACCAGGTCACAGAAAATAACTTGAATTTAATATTGGAGTCATCTGTTTCTTCTGACAAAGAGTTTCTGTTCCATTGTTCTCTTTGGTAGTTAGGAAATCCTGTGATAGCATACTGTGATATTGTCCACCTGTAAGGATTTCACAGATTTAACATTCTTTGAACATAGTTATGAAATTAAAGGCAATGTTCAAATATTTATGCGGCCTACAGACAAGCCCCAGATTACTTATTGCTGCAAAAATTGAAAATACACAATGCAACCTATTTAAATACATTAGTAAGGTTCTAGCTGTGTCTGACCACCGTCACTAAGTACCATGCCCACTGCTTATTTGTGTGTTTTCTCCATGTATCTGTTATGTATTTAGTCTATTTTGCCTGTTCCCTGTTCGGGAGAGTTCATACAAACAGAACCTGTTCGTTTCCTGAACGGGGACCATCCTGAGTTCCCATTTAGAACGCTCATTAGAATGTTCTAAAACTGCAACAGAAATCATTAACGAATGCTCCCCTGGGTGGCCGCTGGTTTGTATAGCCGAACGCCAACCAGTGGAGGCATTCGTATCCCGAACGGGCCTGCCTGCACTGTCTCAGATTCCTGTGTTGGGGTGTTGCCCTACCTGCTCCTAACAGAGCTATAATCACTTCTTCCCCTACCCGGGAGTTGCAAGGCCAGGCTCGTAGCTGCCCGAGGGCACTGTACCCAGGTTTGCCTAAGTGCAGGTAGCCTCGGAGAGAGGTGCAAGCCCCAGCGGAATCCCTGGGGCTGTGAGTCAGCTTCACAGCCGCAGAGGTCCTGCAAGTCGCCTGGAGAAGGAACACCCATTCAAAGGAACACCAAGAGGAGAAGGAACACCCATTCAAATTGGGTTCGCACCATTCTCCTGATGGGTTGGCACGAGGGAGCCCAGACTTTGTACAATGGTTTTTCGTGCTCTGTATATCCGATAGCCCCGCTATTTGCAGTGCGCCCAGATGGGACCCGGGGCTATCTAGTGATGTATGTTTTATATGTGTGACCCCTTTCCTTCTCGGGTCACAGAGCTCCTACGTTTTCCCCCCTGTATGTGAAATGTTTTAATGTGTGAAACTGTGTGTGCTGTTGGTATCGCCCAGGCCAAGTGTATTAAACTGAATAGAGACCCCCTGTGGTGGTCTGTGCATAAAAGATTGTCAGAGTAGTACCTCCAGAACTAGGTTTTGTCCAGTTACTGGGAGGGGGGGGAAGGGTTAATCCCTGGGTCAGCTTGTTGCAGCTGGTGGAAGATGCAGTGGGGACAGTCCTTGTAAGGACTGAGAGCTAGTTCCCCTATCGGTTCCCCTATTCCAGCTAGGAAGCGGTCCCTGTAACGGAGGTAACCAGTTGAGTTGCCAGAGGGGTTATTTACACTAACTTTTAGATATTGTTAACTAACAAATGATTTTTACAAAATGCTTATTGATATAGCAAAGCAATTTGAAATTACTGCCGCTCCCTGGATCAATGATATATTCAGCCCAATAGACCAAACCAAAAATAGTTTTATGTGCACTATACCAAACCTTAGGCTACACTTCAGGTAATGTAGAAGAATTTTCCTAATGGTCTGTCATTTGAAGTCATGACAGTAAAAGCACCTAAACCAATCCCCTGAATATCGCCTTTAAAAGTCTTTGTTTGTGTGTGAAAAATGCAAAAAACAAACTTGAACGCTACTTTTGGCCAGTGTTTGTGACTAAGTGGCTACTAAAAAAAGACTGGACATACCCCGTTTGCAATACCTTGGGTTGTCTACTTTTGCAAACGGTATGCCATTATGGGGGTAATTCTCATTCCTGAGCTACGGTCTCAAAGGCAACATTACCAATCTGGCAAATTTCAATGTGAAAAAAGGATATGCTAGCCTTATATTTGAAACTGTAACTTTTGAAAACACCATAAAACCTGTACATGGGGGTTCGGTTTTATTCGCGAGACTCCATGGAACACAAATGTTAGTGTTTCAAAATAGTAAAACGTATCACAACAATTATATCGTCAGTTAAAGTGCCGTTTGTGTGTGAAAAATGCAAATAACTGCACTTTCACTGACGATATCATCATGGTGATATGTTTTACTGTTTTGAAACACTAATATTTGTGTCCAGCGAAGTCTCCCAAGTACAACAGTACCCCCCATGTACAGGTTTTATGGTGTCCTGGAAAGTTACAGGGTTAAATATAGGGCTTGCGAACCAAATTTTCTGCCTGGGTTGTCAGGCAGGTCCCTCAAATTGCAATTAATGAAATGACTTAAAGGACCACTCGAGGCACCCAGCTTAAGTGGTCTGGGTGCCTGGTCCAGCTAGGGTTAACCCATTTTTTTATAAACATAACAGTTTCAGAGAAACTGCTATGTTTATAAATGGGTTAATCCAGCCTCTAAAGCCTCTAGTGGCTGTCTCATTGACAGCCGCTAGAGGCATTTGCGTGCTTCTCACAGTGAAAATCACAGTGAGAAGACGTCAGCGTCCATAGGAAAGCATTATGAATGCTTTCCTATGAGACTGGCTGAATGCGCGCGCAGCTCTTGCCGCGCGTGCGCATTCAGCCGAATGGGAAGATCGGAGGCGGAGAGGAGGAGCAGAGCTCCCCGCCCGGCGCAGGAAATAAGGTAAGTTTTACCCCTTTCCTCTCCCCAGAGCCGGGCAGGAGGGGGTCCCTGAGGGTGGGGGCACCCTCAGGGCACTATAGTGCCAGGAAAACAAGTATGTTTTCCTGGCATTATAGTGGCCCTTTAAACACCTCACTATCAGCACTCGTTTTAGGGGTGTTTTTCTACAAGATCAGCATGCACATCTAATTATTGCCTCTGATTTGCTATCACCGACTAACTATTTTTCATGTATCCATATAAATAAAAAAATTTCTGTGTGAAGACTCAATGAAATTTATTTTAGTTAGTGGAGCTCCATTTGAAGTCTGAGTTGACCTCTTTGAAGACTGGATGCAACTCTATTTGAAGACTGAACTGAACTCTATTTAAAGACTGAATGCAACTCTATTTGAAGACTGAATTGAACTCTATTTGAAGACTGAATTGAACTCTATTTGAAGCCTGAATGCAACTCTATTTGAAAACTGAATTGAACTCTATTTGGAGACTGAATGCAACTCTATTTGAAGACTGAATTTAACTCTTTGAAGACTGAATTGAACTCTACTTGAAGACTTAATGCAACTCTATTTAAAGACTGAATGCCGCCTAGCACCCCGACTGGGTAGCTCCACCAATGCTTCCTAGTATCACAGGGTACTATAAGATCTCCATCAGACACTGTGACAGACCCATCTGTCTGTGAATTACTTTTCCCCTCATTTGTCTGTTTGTGCATCTATTTCCCTGTCCGTACAGCCCCTACGTTATTCCCCTGTTTCACCAAAAGAACTGCCGAACAGCTGGCCACCCAGCAGGGAAGTGTGCTACTTGTTAACCTCTTGGCCCCATCAGAACATTGTGGTTAACCGCAGACACTTCCGAATTGTCGAATGTTGGCTGGGTGGTCGCGGTTCGTATGAATGAACACGAGGCGGCGGCCATCTTGGACATACGAATGCCCAGCGGTGTTCATCAACGATTTCATGGAACTGAAAACCGACACTATTTTCTCACGAACACCGCTGAAGCCGCCGACCTCCCTTCTTCTGTTTCTCCAGCATATGAACGCCGGCTCGTTCGATACTTTTCCTCACGAATGGCTATAGCTCAGATGGCTATACTGTGGAGCCCATTCGTATAATGAAAGACTGTGTGAAATACCCTGGCTCCATGGCGATTGAACTGTATGTATGCAATCTGAGCGCCATTTGGTAATAATGTTTGCTCAGATCTACGCTATATGGGGATACGTTGAACATGCACGTTTCATTCGGTAGTTTTACTATTGTATATTTTTATGTCTTTTTATTGTCTCTGTTAAAATGGAGGATATGCTCTATCCTCGGAGATAATTGAGTTACTTCCTAATTATCTCCAGGATAGAGAGGAGGGTTCTGTATGACTTGAGAGGGAGACCTGCATAAATACCGGGCGGGTAGCCCCATTAAACCAGATCACTGCTTGACCCTCAATACGGAGCCTTGTCTCGTACTTGGGAGGGGGGAGGGGGATTTATTTGGATGTTTTTTTTCCTGTTCGGCTGTTTGGCGTGTGGAGTATTCGTATAGTTCCTGTTCGGCTAATTGGAGTGTTCGTTAGCTGCTTCTGCATTCGGGAAGGGAACATCCTCAACGGCTTTAACCCTTTGTATACCTGGGGGTGCCGTTACAGACACCATAACCACCATAGCCCCTTAGCCGCCGCAGCTTGGCTGGGGTCTCGCCGTCAGTTCTCACCCTGGACCAAACTCCTGGATCCAGCTCCCCTCCAAGAGAGTATAGCAGTTTCAGTGTCCGATTTTAGTTCTAGGAACTTGATGACCAAACACTGCTGCCTGCGTTCACGCGAACAAGATGGCCACCACCTCGTGGTCAATCATGCGAACAGCGGCCACCCAAACAGACAATTAGAACACTGCAGTTAGAATGATTACTAAGTGTTAATAGGGCTTAATAAGCTCCCGGGTGGTCTCTGGTTCATGCGCCTGTTTGGTTCCCGAACCAAATGTAAAATCCCACAAACCAAGTCTGTTCACATAGGTTTTTAAAGGGTCCATAGTCTTCTGGCAGGAGGCTGGCAAGCAGGGCCCTCCAAGAACACGTGATAAGGTTACTTTCGTCACATGAATTCTTTGAAAAACTGAATGTAACTCTATTTGAAGACTGAATGCAACTATATTTGAAGACTGAATTGAACTCTATTTGAAGACTGAATTGAACTCTTTGAAGACTAAATTAATCTATTTCAAGACTGAATGCGACTCTATTTGAAGACTGAGTTGAACTCTATTTGGAGACTGAATGCGACTGTATTTGAAGACTGAATGCAACTCTATTTGAAACTCTACACTGAAATGGAGCTCTGCTGACTGAATGGAGCTGTGCTGTCTGAATGGAGCTTTTGCTGGCAGAATGGAGCTGTTTGCTGACTGAATTAAATATTTGAAGATTGAATGGAGCTGTTTGCTGACAGAATGGAGCTCTATTTGAATACTGAATGGAGCTGTTTGCTGACTGAATTGAACTCTATTTGTGTCAGGATACTGACAGGGATCCAATACGCAGAGTGCGGACAGAAGGAGGTACGTATACCGGACCTTAGAATGGCCGGACTAACGTATGGACAAAACAAGAATAGTCAAAAGGTAAGCCGAGGTCGAGGGAGCCGGAGGACAGGTAAGCGAGATACAAGCCGAGTCAAAGGAGAGGAGAGGACAACAGGACAAAAGACAAGCAAGGTCAAAACCGAAAACACAAGAGAGAGAACGCGCTGAGTGACTAGCAAGCTAGAACCACGACAGGGCAATGAGCAGTAGTAAAGGTTTCCTTTAAATACCCTGTCACCTTAATTGAGACCACGCCCCCAAAAGGTCCGGAATAGCGGTTCCCGGCACTTCACGTAATGCTGACGTCATGACGTCGACGCTAGCCATCACGTCATAAAAGGGGGAGGAGCTAGCGCGGCCGGCGCGAAAACGGCCGGAATTTGCCGAAATGCTAGGGGCAAGGAGCCCCTAAACAGAGAGGATGTCTTCCCTGGAGTCAGCACCAACAGGTACCCTGACAATTTGAAGACTGAATTGAGCTCTGCTGACTGAATGGAGTTGTTTGCTGCAATAATGGAGATTTGCTGGCAGAATGGAGCTGTGCTGCGGACAGAATGGAACTCTGCTGACAATGGAATGGCGATGCGTCATACTAACGAGGTACCAAAGAGTTTAGCAACGAGATTACCATAGAGATGAATGCTGCATGACCGCGTGATATGTTCGGGTACCGAGGATCGGTCGCGTACCAAGACATTTTTTACTCCAAATTGTTTGTGAACAGGAATGTTCGAGTTCCAAGGTTACACCTGTATTGCTTTAATTTATCATTGTAACAATGTAATCTTATTGCCAAATAAAACCTTTCTATTCTTTTTTTTTTAGATTCATGACAGTGCAAGCATGCAATACCATGAATGTAATTGCATAGTTGGGTAAGAAGTTCTAGTTATGCTTTTACAAAGTATGTAATCTATCTGAGACAGTCATGAAGCAGAGTTTTCTATTTTTGTAAATAGAAAGATTGAGTGCCGTACAGAAAACACATGTAGACAGAAAAATAAATCGATAGGAGAAAAAAGGGGGAATCCTCAAATGGAAAAACAGCAATCCTGCAGTGGGATCCTTAGGGTACAGTATTTTTTTTTAGCAGTGGTGTACCCCTTCACAGGTCTGGATTCCTTTAGTAAAGGTATGATAAACCAATCCCCTGATTTAAATCCTTTTGTTCTTGCTTGATTAGGCACCATCTTATGACTGTAGGGAGAACCAGCTGCTTATTATGCTACAGAAAAAAATATATGAGGTATAGATAATCCATTCCTGCAAAAAGTTGCTGAATCTGTTTTTACATGTTTGACTTGGAATAACATATTTACTAGAAATCTAATTTCTCCTTTGGATTTAACCCCTTAAGGACAGCGGGTGTTCTATGCTGTCCTTTTTGGGCCAGTCCTAAACGCCGGTGGGCGGCATAGAACGTCCCCGCCATCCTTCGTACTTACCGGGTCCCCTCCAATCCCACACCGGCAGTTGCGTTCCTGGGGTCTGCGTGGGAGCCCAGGCAAACCCCTTCTCCCCGATCCGCCTCCTGCCCATGTGATCGCTGGCTACTCGCGATCACATGGCCAGAATAGACAGCTTATGCAGTGCCTGATAGTTCAGGCAGGCCCCCTCATGCCTGTAAAAAGTTTTTAAAAGTTACAAAATAGTTTTTAAATTAAATAAAAAGTACTTAGATCATATATATATATATATATATATATATATATATATGATCTAAGTACATTTATATACACTGTGATAAGGTGAATGGGGTGGTCTGTGAGGGAGTTTATATTTCATCTGCATTGTTCAGAGAGGCATATGATCTTTAACCCCAGGGGGAATGTGTGTGTGTGTATGTATGTAACTTAAATGCATATTTAGTTATGGGCCCCTGGGGTGGAGCATTTGAAGAGAAGGGTGGGCCAGTGCTCCACTCCTCTGTTTATTGTTTTCTCTTGGGAGACTAGGTCCAGACCAGGCTTTGGACTGTCTCCAACCCACTGCTCAGCTGCAGGTAATCAGCTGCAGGAGTGGGAATAAACCCCTCCCTGCTAGGCAGGTAGGGGAGAATGTTTGTTTCTCTCTTGAAGGGCTGGAAGCAGCAGGCTGTCTAAAACACTGGAGTGCTGAGAGCTAACAAAAACACTAGGTTGGTGAAACCATTTCTTGTTTTGTTATAGATTAAACCCTTGAGAGAGAGGGAAATTGATGTTAGTTAGTGCTCAGACCGAGCTAGGTTTTTGTTTATAGAGTTTTGTTACATTTTTGTTTTTCATGTGCTGCTGTCTTTGTGGAGAAGCTCAACAATAAAGTGCCTGGACTTAAGTTACATTTAAAGACTGTGCATGTTTGTACCCAAAAGGACTGTGCTAACTGCAGACAAGGATCACAACACATACACACATCATTACTAAAAGTTTATTTTAATATTGGTATATATTAATATACTGTCCCAAACAACCCAAACACCTATTTCACACTTTTAATTAGGGTTGCACCAAAACCGAAAATTCAGGATGCCCTTTGCCGAAAACCGAAAATGACTTTTTTCCCCAAATGATTTAAAAAAAAAAAGTTTTTTTTCTATAATTTTATTAATATTAGACTTTGTAATGAATTTAATTAATCTAATATGAAAAACTTCCCTTCTCTTTTAGTGCCTCCTTAATGTTCCTCTCTCGCCACTCTAGTGTTCCTCTCCCCTCCCTCTTTTTTATTATTCTTTCCTCCCTTCTCCCCAGTCCCATAGTGTTCTCCCCCCCTCCCCTGTCCCATAGTATTCTTTTCTCCCCCCTCCCCTGTCCCATAGTGTCCTCCCCCCACTTCCCTGTCCCATAGTGTTGTTTTTCTCCCCTCTCCCATAGTGTTCTTTCCTGTCCCATAGTGTTCTTTTCTCCCCCCTCCCCTGTCCCATAGTGTTATTTTCTCCCACCTCCCTTGTCCCATAGTGTTCTTCCCCCATCCCATAGTGTTCTTTTCTCCCCCTCCCCCATCCCATAGTGTTCTTTTCTCCCACCACCCCTGTCCCATAGTGTTCTTTACCCCCACCCCTGTCCCACAGTGTTCTCTACCCCCTCTTCTGTCCCATAGTGTTATTTTCCCTCTTCCTATGTCCCATACTGTTCTTCCCCTCCCCACTCCCCATCCCATAGTGTTCTTTCCACCTCCCCGTCCCATAGTGTTCTCCCCTCCCGTCTCAAGTGCAGTATTCTTGACTTTTCATGTTATCATTACTATCTTTCATTGTGATATATAATCATCTGAATTGTTAATGCACGCATGTCTGTTAAACTATGCACTACAAAATTAAAAAATATTTTAAAAAATTACATTTTTTTTTTTTTTTTATTAATTTTCGCAAATTTGATCCATTTTTGGACGAAACAGGATAGGCCCATTTTCGGCTGAAGTTTCGGTGCATCCCTACTTTTAATGCTGTTCTTCACCCTGTTGCTCCCCCTACTTCTACCGCCTTGTCTGCCATAAACTTTGCATCTCACTTCACTGAGAAGATTTCTACATTCAGTCAATATATCTTTATTCTCTCTCCTTTCCCTACGAATACATCACCCAAGAGAGTTGTGTATGCCAGATTGACAGACTTGCTCAAATCCAACTCTCTGCCTGACCTCCTTTAGTCTGGATTCCGCACTCGTCACTCTGTTGAAACGGCTGTGACCAAAGTATCCAACTATTTAATTGCTGCTAAATCTCGCGGCCATTACTCTATCCTGATTCACCTTGTTCTCTCTTCTGTCTTTGATACTGTTGATCATCAACAGCTTCTTCTCATTTTCCATAATTCTGGTCTACAGGATACTGCGCTCTCCTGGTTCTCCTCCTACCTCTCCCAGTGCTCTTTCAGCGTTTCTTTCTCAGGCTCTGCCTTTTTTCCCCAACCTCTCTCTGTCGGTGGTCCCCAAGGTTCTGTCCTTGTTCCCCTACTGTTGTGTATCTATACTGCCTCCCTTGGTAAACTCATCAGCTCCTTTGGCTTCCGTTATCATTTAAATGAGGATGACACGCAAATCTACCTGTCCTCTCCTGATCTCTCTTTGCCCATCTTGACCCGTGTCTCTAACACCTCTGGTGTTCTCTCAATCAAGTGTTACTACTCCCATGTCTGTCTCCATCCAAGTCAATGGCGCCACTATCACCTCTACCTCGCAGGCCCCTGGGCTCCGTACTCCCACATCTGATGCTCACCTCCAAGACTTCTCCAGGGCAGAACCTTTTCTGTGGAACTCCCTTCCCTTCTCCGTTAGACTTTCATCCAGTCTCCACTCCTTCAAAAAATCATTGAAGACTCACTTCTTCAGGAAAGCATATCAATTAAACCGTTAGCAGGTTTTCATCCCCTGTCCCCAATGACTCCTCTAACAACCTACTTCACACCTCTTCTTTTACCTTTTGTGTCACTTTATCCCACTCCCTCTAGCATGTAAGCTCATTGAGTAGGACCCTCAACCCCTCTGTTCCTGTACGTCCACTTGTCTGGTTACAATTACGTATCTGTAAGTCCACCCACTGTACAGCGCTACGGAATTTGATGGTGCTATATAAAATAATGATAATGTATATTAATATCAAAACACAGTTAGAACAAATAAAACCGGTATATAATATTTTTTTACATTTATTTTTATATTTTTATTTTATTTTTTCCTTTTTTAAAAATGTATTTATTGATTATTTTTATTTTATATATATATATAATTCTAATTTTAAATTTAATACACTTAGAATGACGTTAATTATACATTTCATATATATGAAATTAGAATTTGAGGTAAAATAGAAGTTTGAAGGTACTCACTGTTTTTAGTTCTAAGAACCACAAAAATCTTTAGATAATATAGCCTCGGTGCTCCACAGTGGAACTATAATACATTCTTCAAATATTGGAAAGGAGTAGACACTCGCAGAACTTTGTTATGAAAAAGTAAAAAAGTTTTTAATTGTGCAGCATCAACGTTTCGGACCCACTCGTGGTCCTTTCTCAAGACAAAATACAATCATCGCAATATCACTTATATACCAAATGCATGTGATTACTTAATTAATTTACTTACTCCATCTGTGTGTATCCCATCACCATGAAAGATGAAACCTGGAACCTGGAAGTGCCCGCAGGATGTGAGTAACTGTCTAATCCCTCCCAAACCGGTGCACCCATATATGGGACCCAGGAACAACACAACTGTTGTAAAATAGTTCCAGATAGGTGTATGTGTGAAAAGTGAAAAAGACAGACCTAGAAATGTGAATAATCCATGAAATAAAGTGAAGTTGCCTTTATTCCATTATAAAAATGAGATAGGGAGGCTAGACTTATTTAAAAGGAAGAAGATATTTTAGAGGGAATAGAAAATAAATCTTAACATAAAACTAGATAGTAAAATTAAATGTCTCCATTGTTAAATGTAGCTTAGTATGGTTATCTACCCAATATATTTCTTAGTAACTCCATCACACAGAGTGTGAATATCGGGTCATTGGCTATAGATAGTTATAAAGAGAAGAATAAATCACTGCTAGCTGACTAGGAAACGCATGTATTACGTATCTGTAAATCCTATATAACGGTAACATTATAATTGTAAATAAGAGAATTCATATCTCTATAATTGGTCTCCAATGAGGACCAGTTTAGATAATGTAATACATTAAATTAAATAACTGAAGAAAGATTGAAAATAATAAGTAACAATTAATAACCATGATAATTAACGTGTTGGCAAAAAAGATGAAAAGGAGATGTATTCATTGAGTCCATGTGCAGATATAGTGTTGTGAGTCTTTATCCAAAAGGTCTTGTGCTGTAAGAGCAGGCGAGCTCTATCCCCTCCTCTGGACAGTGGTGGTATAGTGTCAATACCAATAAACTTTAACGGTCAGTGAATGTCCCATCTGCAAAAAATGCATTCCTTCCATTTCTTTTGCAGATTCTCTTTTCTTCGTGAATCTTTAAGTCATACGATTTAGACACCTTGGAAATTCTTTTTACAGTTCCTTAGTGGATCCTATGATTATGATGTCATCCCTGTAGTGAACATTATTTTAAATGACATACAGACATCCCATGGAGGATATTAGGAAAATGAAAACAGTCATTCTGTGCAAATAAAAGCAAACTGGTTGTAAATCTGGTGCAACGGGAATTGAAAAGAATGCATCTGTGAAACCAATCGCCATGTGCCATGTTCAAGCCTGTTTGGTGATTGTCTCTGATTATTGTGACGTTACCATAGTACTACTCATAAATCAAGAGTTATTCAGACTTTTAATATGAAACACAGGAATTCCTGAGCAAGGTAATCATTGTGACAATCTCTTTGTGTCCTCTAGGTAGTCAATACTGCTTCAAGTTTACAAGCAGAGTATCCAGTTTCGACTTCCCGCTCCAGAATCTTTCACTCGACGATGACAATTGAGCTTGTGTTGGAACCACAAACAACCTTTGTGCATTAATTCGTTTTGTGACGTTATGGTCTTCTGTCAAACCTATTATAACTTCCACGCTAGTTAATATTCTAGATTAAGAATTAATATTGACCCCACGACCCACGGAAACAATACCCTACCGGGACTACTGACGGACTATTGACGGACACCCACACCATACCGATTGACAGTACTAACAGAGACCAGGACGGCAACCACATGACTCTGAGATGACTCAGGCCTGCGGACACACCCCCCCCCCACGGGTGACCTCCATGGCACCCAACAAACTGGACAACTCTCCGCCCAAAACCCACGGACGAACTACCCTGACGTAACCCGGGCCCATCTGTCCCCATAATCCCTCCCCTGACCAAACCCTGTGATCCCGACCCGTTACCGACTCAGCAAGCCTCCAGCACACACTGATGACCCTGCAGGACCTCACTACAGGAAGGGGATGCACGACTGTGGTGCCTAGACTGGGGACTCCCTCCACGGGGGCTTGTCACTAAAGGCTTGTAAGGTCAAACTCCAGAAACGGATTACCAAATGTTAAGGTTAATACGAATTTTTACGGTTGGCATAACCACATGTTTAAATTGACAATGTCTAGACGAACGGTTGCTAACCTCTAAATGTTGAAGTTACCATGGATCTTTAGCGCTAAAGGCCTTTACCGGCAAGGCCCAGACAAACGATAATTGCTCGCTAACTGTTAATGTGCATAATCAAACGCTTAAACTGACGATGCCTAGATAAAGGGTTCTTAATTGGTAACGGCTAAGGCTACCTTGGATTTATGCCTCTCACTGCTTATACTGACAAGGCCTAGATACATGGTAGCTGACAACGACAATTTCAGACTAAACGTTCAAATTAACGAAGCCTGATAAATGGTTACTAACTGCTAAATATTAAGGTCAACATGCATCATTACCGCTAAATGTATATACCGGCATTGCCTAGCTAAAGAGTTACTACCTGCTCAATGTTAAGGGTGCATGCAACTGTTGTTGCACAAACTGCGTTACTACTGGCTACGTAAGGTCTTTACACTAACTGTAGCGCCCTGATGGCAGGGCTCGGACACCTCCAATACTTGCTCGAACCGACCATCCACTGACTCTGCCAGCGAGCAGAGACTCGTCACCCACACCCCCACGGGTTACTGCCCTTCCACAGAGCGAGCTCACTGGATTCACAACCCACACGTGAGCCCCGCCCTTGAGGCAGACCACCCCTTTTTCTTTACTGTCTCTACTGTCCCCACACTCGACACAGAAGGGAAACACAGACAAAGAGAGACATTACGCAGAGGGCGACCAAGGCCCAGACCATCCCAACACTACCCTAAACCCCCACGCATAACCCATACCCCCCCACGCTCACAACAGACTCAACCACAGCTCCTGCAGGACGAAACAGACAAAGGGAAATACTCCGAAAATTATTTGAACCTCCGACCAACCCACGCATACCTGATGCCCCAACCACCACCCCTACTCCCTCTCTGGACCACAGTAAGGACAAACAGCTAGGGAGAAACAAACCACACCAGACAGATAGAAATCAAACCCTCATAACACACAGCTCACACACCAAACGCACGCCACACTCCCACACCAACACACAACGCTCCCCCGCATGCCCCCAGCGGAGATCAACAGCCCACACACCCCCATGCACCTGGACCGCGGGGCGCCGGGGCTGGCCCCCGCCCCCACCCGAGCAGACATGGCCCCCCCCAGCTACAACTCACCCGCAGACACCAGAAGACACCCCAATCAGACCTCAGAATTTATACGATCAACACTAAAGGGCTCAACTCCCCACAGAAACGAGCAAGGGCACTGAGAGAACTGAAATCCCTGCACATTTATACTGCGTTCTTCCAAGAAACGCACTTTCAAACATCTAAACACCCCAAATTCTCAAATAAACACTACCCACTGAGCTTCCATGCCACCAATCCAGACTCCAAGACCAAAGGGGTCACAATACTCTTTGCGGCGGACATACCGTTCCGCAAAGAGGAGGAACTTGCGGACCCAGGAGGCAGATTTCTCTTCCTGAAAGGAACTATACACAACACGCGATTCACGTTCGCTAACTTATACCTCCCGAACAAGGGACAAAAAACCTTCCTAGGGCGAACCCTCGCATTGCTAGACTCCTTTAGTGATGGCAAACTAATCCTCGGAGGAGACTTCAACACGCCTCTGGAACCTAAACTGGACACCTCAACAGGCCACTCGACCCTCCCGAGCCATGTCCTCCGAGGCATGAAAACCACCCTACACGAACTCCAGCTGTCGGATTGCTGGCGCGCCCTACACCACCAAGAAAAGGACTACACCTTCTTCTCCCCCCCCCCACAACTCATACTCGCGCATTGACTATCTGTTTCTCCAGCATCGCCACCTGGACGACCTCCTTACAGCAACGATAACCCCCATGACCTGGTCGGACCATGGCCCGGTCATCATCACACTCACCTCACCAACGCCATTCCAGACACACTGGAACTGGAGACTAAATGAATCACTACTAGAGGACCCCCTGATTCGACAAGACGTGAAAACACACATAGACCAATTCTTCCAAACAAACAGCGCTCCGGACACCGCCCCGGATAAGATCTGGAAAACGCACAAATGCGTGATTAGGGGCATCATGATCAGACATGGTGCGCATCGCAAACGACAACACACCCGAGAAACGGCCGAACTTGCGCGAACGGTGGCGGACCTGGAGAAGCAACATAAGTCTACCTTGGCAGATGATACATACTCACAACTAGTCATCGCCAGGGCAAAACTCAACTCTCACCTATCCCAGAAGATCGCGTTTCAATTCAGGCAAACGCAGAAGACTTTCTACGAATACGGTAACAAAAGCAGGAAATTACTAGCGAGAGCCCTGAGGAAAACCAGACAAAAAAGCTTCATATCTGAGATCAAACATAATGGAACCACCCACAACACACCGAAATCAATAGCAGAAGGATTCCGCACTTATTACAAAGCACTATACAACCTCCACAGCCCTGACGACACCGGAGAGGGGTCGGACACCACACAGACCCAAAAACGTAATGAGTACCTCACCAAGTATCTCACCAACACGATAGACACAGATACGGCCGACGCCATGGAGGAGCCGATCACAGCGGAAGAAATATCACAGGCCCTAAAAATGGCCAAAAGCGGGAAAAGCCCAGGCCCGGACGGCTTCACGATCAAATACTACCGAACATACCAAGACTCACTGATCCCGCACCTACTGAACATGCTAAACGCACTCAGACAAGGGGGGACCCTCGACCACAACACCTTGAGAGCACACATCGTGGTGCTACCCAAGGAGGGTAAAGACCCCACGACTTGCCCGAGCTTCAGACCAATCTCCCTGTTGAACACCGACCTGAAACTCTTCGCCAAGGTTCTGGCACTCCGACTCCAACCAACCCTGCCACAATTGATCCACCCAGACCAGGTGGGGTTCATCAGCAATAGAGAAGCCAGAGACAACACCACCAAAGTAATTAATCTGATACAGGAGGCCAGGAGCCAACAGATGCCTGCACTCCTGATCTCAACAGACGCGGAGAAGGCGTTTGACAGGGTAGATTGGACCTTCCTCTTCGCAACACTACAACATCTAGGACTGGGACCAAACATGAGGAGATGGATTGAAGCCCTATACAGCGGACCATCCGCGCAAGTCTACGTGAACAGCACATTATCTATACCATTTCAGATACACAACGGTACCCGGCAGGGTTGCCCCCTCTCGCCTCTCCTGTTCGTGTTAAGCCTAGAACCTTTCCTGAATGCGATCCGCACCAGACCGGATATCGGGGGCATAAAAGGCACATGGGGGGAAAGCAAAATCTCAGCCTATGCCGACGATCTGCTGTTCACAGTCCGAGACCCGCAAACATCACTTCCGGCAATCATGCAGGAATTCGAAACGTACGGCTCATTATCCAACCTCCGCATCAACTACTCCAAGTCGGAGATCCTACACCTGGGATGCGACCGCGCCCTGATTGCGACCCTTAAAGCACGATTCCAGCTCCACTGGCGCAAAAACAACCTCAAATATTTAGGTATATGGCTCACAGCGGATCCCTCCCATCTGTTCAGACAAAATTACCCCCCCCTCCTGGAACGCGTCCTCAAAGACCTAGCAGAATGGGACGTACCACACATCACCTGGCTCGGCAGAGTGAACGTCCTTAAAATGAACGTCCTCCCGCGCTTCCTATACGTGCTCCAAACGCTCCCGGTACTTATCCCGCAAGCCTTTCTGACCCAGGCTCATTCAGCCCTCACGAAATATGTCTGGCGGAATCGACCAGCCAGGATAAGATACGACATCCTTACAAAAGCCAAACCGCAGGGCGGACTGGGACTCCCGGACCTGACCAAGTACCAACAGGCTACCCACCTACAACGTATAGCCGAATGGACCCTGGGGACAAAAGACAAACTCTGGACAGCCACAGAAGCCAGCTTCTCAAAAGACCCTCTGAGCTCGCTCCCGTGGCAACTCCCAGGCCAGACGAGAAGATATGACACCAGACACCCCACGATAATGGCAACAATGAAGGCGTGGAGCAGGATGGCAGGGAATCAGGACCTCGCCCCACCAGTCTCCCCTCTATACCAACTCTCGGGCACAACACAATTCCACATGATCAACAACTCCCAGACCTTAACTAACTTGGGCCTCCCATTCCCGTGCAGGCTACAACACGTCCTAGTGAATGGGACCATTCCCCCGTTAACGGAACTACCCACACCCACCCCTCCTGACCACATGACTAAATTCCGATATCACCAACTGGGGAGCGCACTGAAGCGAATCCCCAATCTACCCTCAGCTGCTAGACCCCTGACCACGTTTGAGGCCATCTGTACACAAGACGCCCCCACGCCGCACGCCATATCACTCCTGTACCGACTACTAAACTCACCACAGGGAGACACCCGACTTCCCTACTTCACCAGATACTGGGAAAGAGACCTTGGGCATCCGCTGACCCAAGACCAATGGACCACAGCATTCACGTTGACACATAAAACCTCCATAAGCACCAGATACCAAGAATCGGGATACAAAATGATATCGCACTGGTATAAAACACCAGAGAAACTGGCCGCTATGTATGACACAAGTGCACCAGAATGTTGGAGATGCGGAACTGAGCTGGGCACGCTATACCACATCTGGTGGACATGCCCACGGATTAAACCCTTCTGGCAGGAAATACACCAGGTGGTTACAACGCTCACAGACAACGCCATAGAACTCACACCAGAAAACTACCTACTACACCTGACTCCTCTGCAACCCCCCGCCTACAAAAAAACGATCACCCCGTACCTAGTGAATGCGGCACGTAGCCTAATCCCAACATTCTGGAAAAAATCCACAATACCAACCCTGACGGACTGGATAACAAGGGTAGAAGACATAAGGACTATAGAGGAAATGATCCTGACTGCAAAAGGGAGACCCCAGACATACCTGAAGACATGGTTCCACTGGTTACAATGGCTAACCACTAAACAAAACCCAGGAACGCACCCACGACGGATGGACAACGACGGTTGAGGGCCTACAGATCACAGGACAACACACCACGCAGACCAGGAGCCCACGGCACACACACCTGGAGAAAGGGCACCTGAGGACCAAGACAGCGACACCCGAAGACCGCAATGGTAACACATGCAACAGATTGTGCCGACGGGGGGCCGGGCGCCGGTGGGGCACGGGGGCTCCGGTCCTGCGGGGTGACCCCACTTCAAACCCCCCCCCAGGAACATGACATACTCCCCTACAAAACACTAAGACAGAACGACCTCGGACATACCACCATAGGGCCATGCTATACCACACAGAACACCCGTCCCATCCCCACGGTCCTAACCTTCACAAGGCACAAGAGACACCATCACGCCCAAGCGGAGAGGAGGAGAGAGGACACCCAAGATCTCCCCCCCCTACACAACCACACGCCACCCCCGCACATTGCCCCAGGGGTCGAGACACGAACCTGCCCTGAACCACCACTGAACCCGACCGTGGACATGGAAGGATGAGACCGGGATCTGGGGTGACTGAGACCGGACTCTTAAGACCAGGGCACCACGCTAGATAAGGGGAAGCTGACACTACCTATAGAAGCCCGCCAAACGAGTCCCCCACCCGTCGGGACCATAAACCATCGCCCCCAAACTACTAAACCAACACCACCAGCGACACACACACAAGAACACATACCCCACACTCACAACCACACGAAGACATACAGATAGCCCGACTGACCACAACCCGGAGACAGCCTCAAACCGAGAGAAAGAACACAAGGGTGCCACAGCACGGGCTCTGAACACAGACGCTCATATAAGGCAACCAATGGGGACGGACCGCCTTATCCCGCAACAAAATCTGACCTAGATACATTATATAGCACCCTAACATCGGCTAACCAATTCCTTACGGAAGACACGCAATGGCACCCACTGTGCAATATATCGTAAAACAATATCACCATAGTCGCTACGCCCTATGAGATCACATACCCAATCTGCTCAAGAAAGGCACAATACAAAACAGGATGCCGGCCTCAAAAAACAAACAAAAAAAACACAGGGACCATGTGTTATAAGCCTCTGCGTAGGCTACTGCTGTAAAACTACTGACGACACGACCCCACATCCCAAACCATACTAAGTATACAACGCTACCCCTGCGTGGGTAAACTGCTCGCAATCAGAGTTTACGAAATGCCCATCATTACCCAGGTCGGAATGACTACGAAATATGTAATTAGCCTTACTCTTGTCTGTTTGACGTCATCTGCCTCTGTATAGGCAACAATGCACCCTCTTTTCAAATCTGTTATATGTCTGCTAACATGTTGCATACGAAAAAAAAGAATTAATATTGATTATTTAATACAGTCTGTTAAATGTATGTTTCATGATGGTATTGAGTAATATGAAGATTGCAGTTTAAATAAAAATGACTACTTTGGATAAAGAGAAAAAACTTGGACAAATATATTTGGTGCAACGTTCGAGACAGCCTGCCCTATTGATTATGGCAATATGTATTATTTTAATGGCCAGAAAATAGTATGTTTAATTATTAAGTGTTCTTGCATGAAACGTGCGGATTGTTCCCGATCGGTGTGCTATTACTTTGTGGAACGTTTCGCCGAATGGTTCACAAAATATCGTTTTTGTGGCAAAATTGGTCCCATAGGAATGAGTGGCGGAATGTTCAAAACTAGAGTGGGAGCTGACAAAAGCTAGAGTGGGAGCTGAAAAATCAGGACATGATTTATAAACTGCCACCACTCCCTCATTTTCAAGCCCACCTACACAAATCTTATATCAAAATGTTCAGCTATCCCTGCTGCCACTAAACATGTCCACGGCTAAGCCATAGTCCTGATAGTTTTCACAATATAACCATTTGTTTGTGTGCTAGTGAGTGGAGCAATTTATACCATATATAAGACAGAAGAAAGAATATATATATACAAACTGGTTTTGATTTTAAGTGTAACTTCCAGCAATAATGGTATATATGTAAAGAAAAAAGGGGGAAAAAAGCAATGATAGTGCAGATTGTATAAAAAATATATAAGCATATATATTTATAACAATTCATAAATTGTGAAGTATCACTTTAAGAAATATTTGGTTAAACCCCAATAGGAAAAAGCTGACATAAATTTATTATCTGCCACATGCAGAAAAAGCAGTACATATATACATAAAATAGAATTATAAAAAATGATGATAAAAAATTGGGTGACAAGCCCCTTACTAGATAAGGTGGTGAGTTTGACACATATATGTCAACTCACTATCAGAGTTCAATCATTAGGCTGCTAGAGAATCTCCTCGTGTATTGTCTGCTGCCAGAAAAACAAACGCCTCCGGACTCCGTGGTCTGTAAGCTCCTCCCCCTTTGTATGACGTCAACGCGTTTCGCCAATCGGCTTCCTCAGGACGTGCTCACAACCTTCATCTTGGTTGTGGGCTTAAATAGGGCAACAATCCCTCATGATTGGTTTATCACTAATTCAATTGAAAAAGTCCAATTGTTCAATTAAATTAACTAAATATCTTGACATAAAGTTTAATGGGACTTGGATTCAAATCTACATCTGTCATTAAAGACTCATTTAAGACTCTTTAAAGGATTGTTCATGGCAGAAAAATAAATAACATGGCAAAATTAAACAGCAAAAAGGCATTGATAAAATCACAAAATCACAAAGATACACAGCAGAAAAAAAATAAAAATAAAAAAATAACATGGCAAAATTGAACAGCAAAAAGGCATTGATAGAATCACAAAATCACAAAGATACACAGCATATTAATATTGATTAAGATTTAAATTTAGTTATGATTTAAAGCAATATTGCCTAAAAAGGATAAAAAGAGAGAACTATTCATTGGCATATCTCAAGAGATTTATGACAGATAATAGTGTTACAATGTCACTATTGATAAATTTTAAAAATGTATGTTTTGAAACCGCAATATCCTACTTGTACCTATAGCCCTATAACATGCAAAAAAAAAGCAAAAAGGCACATAAACACTGGGTATTTTTAAACTCAGGACAAAATTTTGAATCTATTTAGCAGTTTTTTTCATTCGCTTTTGTAGATGAGTAAAAGATTTTTCAAGTAAAAGTCAAAAAACATGTATTTATTTCAATTTTTCATCATTTTTTTTATTTTTTTAAATTAAAATACATGAGATTATATAAATAATGGTGTAAAGAAAGCCCCTTTTTGTCCTGAAAAAAACAATATATAATTTGTATGGGAACAGTAAATGAGAGAGCGGAAAATTACAGCCAAACACAAACACCACAAAAGTGTCAAAATATGCCTGGTCGCAAATGTACAACATCGCAAAAACAGTCCAGTCCTTAAGGGGTTAAAACTGTTGCACCACCTTTTATACGTTGGTGACTTTTTCTATCTTTTCTAAGAAAGAAAATGTGCAGTTTTGCACCGCTTTTTATAGATCAGAATCAAGTTCGTTAAAAAAAAAAACACCACCACACAAAAAAATAGAATGGGAAAATTAAAACGAAGGGCAAACTAAGGAAAAGCTCCAGAAAAAAACTGCATAAAAAGCTAATGTAACACTTTTTATACATTAATAATAATGATAATAATAAAATACATGTTTACATTTCTCCTCCTCATTTCCACTGTGTGCAATTGCTTTGCCTGTGCCGAATAGGATTGTGATATCATTTGCCAAATATTTAATTTACATTTAAAATAAAATTGAGCATCGCATGAAAAATAGTCAACACAGGTTATAGGTGATTTCCACAGTGTTGTAAGTTCCAAAGACATGTTGGTTCCCCTTTACACTGAAGAAAACCTATGTTGTGGTAAATGACAAACCTTTCCACCACAAGAGAGCCGGAGGGGCCAGAAGCTTGATAATAATAGGGTTGTATTTGCAGGAAAACTAGGCAGAACTTGTTCAACAAATCACACTTCAAAGAGTTTTACTAATGAAAGTTTAAGTAAGTAATATTCATACGGCTCGGGCAACAAGCACTAAAAAAAACACGTAAATTCAGACCATAATTAAATGATTCGATAACACTATTTAAACACACGCTTACAGTTAAATTACTAGATGAAATGTTTCTTATTGAAAGGGAAACTGTAGCTACAAGGAAAACAATTTTAAATAGCATGCCCTGTGTTTTTAAGAATGGAATACCTTGAAGCAGACAGGAAACACCAAGTCAAAGGAAGTCCACTGCCTGCTGCACTACTATACATGCAAATACAACAGTACAGCGTAAAATGGGAACACCGCAGGCTGGGAGAGAGTGCAAGAAAGAGAAGTTTTATAGGGCAAATCTTGAGAAAAATAAAACTAATGGCCGGGGTGTGGAATTGAGGAAATTACCACATAGTTGCAGAGCCCTGTGCATTCGACATATAAAGCTTATTGATGGTGACACAGGCGATAGTGAAAAGTCAAGCCAAGTTAGGACAGTATTTGACTTTGGAGAGCAAGGCTTGTCATCTTTCAGATTGTAGAGATTCTTCAGTGGTCCAAGCACGCGGTGTCTTCACAGGTTGCTGCGCACATTTTTGGAAGTCACAGCATGGTTACTGGCTTTCCAGGGCTGGATTTGCTAATAGGCAATGTAGATAGCTGCCCAGTGCTGGATTAAGAGCCTAGTTGGCCCAGTGTTAATGATGGACCTAAATGCAGAACGAGACAGAAAACACTAAAACGGTCATAGTTCCCAAGTGTCTTGTATTTGGTGGAGGCGGTGCTAGAATAACATTTACTGAATGCATTTTATGCCTCACTGCACATGATAAGACGATTTTGCGCTGTTAGAGAGATATCAGCAGCAAAAACATTTGCACAGTGAACAACGTCAGCTTTCCATTGCCTATTTTATAGCCAGTACTTAAAAGTTTTGTTCAGACTGCATCCCCTAAGTTCCCATTCACCATTCCCTCTGCACAACATTTTAGAGCAACATGTGAATATATATATAATTTATTTTTTTAAACTAACATGTCTTAATGAAATATATATGCTATTCTCAGAGAAGAAGGAGTATGACAAGAGTTGTGATACCACTGAGATATTTGTAGAGTATGCCAGTTACAGGAGATAAAGGGAATAATAATAAAGAACAGTATTAAACAAGATGATATCTCAACAGGTAGAAATCGCCATGCTGTGTCACCCAATGCCACATACGGGCCACAGGCAAGAGTACATATCCAATCTGGGCTTTTCTGCTCCATTTCCCTTCACGCTATGTTGCTGGGTACGCTGGGTTTCCTCCAGGCTGTCAGGACTGGGGCAGTGCCCCTGGTGTACATACCCTCGGCCCCAGGCCTTAAGGATGGCTAATGCCCTGAATCCAAAGATCTTCCATTGACGAGTGGCAGGTTCTGGAGCCTGCTGGTTTGCCAATGCTCGAAAGACCACCTGGGCACGTGGATGGCTGCTTGATGGTAGCTCCGGGTGGGCCCCCAGCTCAGGAGAGGGACAAATAGGAGATACTGCAGTGTGTGACTTCTGAGCTGCTGGGGAAGTAGGCATGGCATATCGGTTGTAGATGCAGAGCCAGAAGGCTTGGCCGAGATCAGCAATTTTTTTTTCAAAGGCCTCCCTTCAAGCCAGTCCCTCCAGGCATGTCTAGTATCCCTGAGGCTTTGATGCGGCGGCCATTTTAGGTGCACCACACGGCCTTCCCTCTAATCGGAGGCAGCTTCTGCAGACTAGCATGCAATTCCAGTTGGGACCGGGATAACCCCCGTTGGTCCATGGGGGGTGACGGGGCTGTAAGTGGTTTGCTGCAAGTCGCGTTTTTTGAGTCGAGAGACCGGCCACATCTCCCAGGCACCGGGCCATCGGACTTGTTGGATCACAAGGTCGGACACAGTGTGCAGTTGATGTGGCCCCACCAACCATGCATAACAAGTGGCAGGTTGCTTGTTGTCTATGAGTGGGTGAGGATCACAAATAGCACTGAGTAATGCAGTAATTGCTGTAATTTAGCTTGGTTCAGCAGGAGCTGTTACAAAATGCGTCCGGCTATCTTGGGTGCTGGGTCTCGCCCCCCACATGTGAATATATTTTAGGAACAATGGCCTATTCCATGGTGCTGCAGCCTTATCAGCACCTATGTTAATCTGGCCCCTGTAGCTGTCTTCAGGCACCCGTTTACAAAGGGTGCCTTGAGTGAGTAGAAATTAGCAATTTTTACTTTTTAGATATATTTTCTTTTTTATTTTGATATTTGGTGAATGCAATTTTATTCCTAAAATTTCCTAACTTTCTTATGTCCTCCAAAGTATTGAACATGCATGAAAAAAACTATAAATTTTTTGGGGGAGGAAAGGGTGTCTGAAAATTCTGCACGCACAGTTACATGAAATCTAAATCCAGCCCTGAGCATTCCTATATGCCCTTTTGAGAGGCAGGAGGAAAAGCAGCTACAATCTTTTCTATCCAGGAAACAAGAATCATTCTACTCTTGACAACTTTTCTGTCTTATATTTAGTGTTCTTGTAATGTACTGTATCTGCAATTTTATATGCAATAATTATTTTTTTATAATTACAATTATTAAATATGTAAAAAAAGATCTAAAGATTAAGGGGGGAAAACGCAGCCAGGCTAACGTTAACCAAACCTACATACATTGCACCTAACCTTTTTCTGAATTGATTTAACATTTATTGTACATTCCCAAATCCCTTTGTTTTCATAAATATATTGTGTTGTTCTCCTGAATTTCTGTGCACTGAAAATATCTAATAAAAATTAAACATGTGTATAAAGTTGGAATGTCTAATCAATTCATGCACATTGCTTTGTCATTTAAGTATCCATTACTCCTTTGGGCGATAACCACTTTAAAAGAGCCGTCAGCCTGTGAGATAGAAATTATGTTGACTGGCCTTAAACTTTGCTGATTAACAGTTTTGACAGTTGTCTGCTGTTGGGATCGCTGCAGGATGGCATTCAGCACTTGCCATTCAAACAAGCCCTTCGGCAAGCCCATTGCTGTGCTGTTACTTGGCACCGAAAATGTAGATTAACTTTGAATAGGTTATTGTAACCTACGTGCTTTTGTTTTGACCCTAATGTAATGGGTCAGAGAAATGTAGATACATACGCAAGTTTTCTTCAGACTCATTATGTCACATACCAGGTTACATATCTCAGTTTCACTTTCCCATAGCTTTAAAATTAGTGCATTGGTTAAGAGACACATACATACAATAATCAGCCACAACATTAAAACCACCTGCCTAATATCATGTAGGTCCCCCTCATGCTACCAAAACAGCTCTGATGCTTTGAGGCAGTTAGGAAGCTGTTTAGTAGATGAAGTCCAAGATGCAGAAAAGGCTGTAAGCACAATCAAGAACGCAGCACAAAGGCGTCAGATGAAGAATGGTCATGGAAGCCAAATGTCAGGACAGACGGCACAGCAACGGCACATGATTGTAGTCAGGAGTCAAGCAGTAGTCAAATACCAGAAAGCAAAAAGGACAGGCACTGAATGTTTAAGCACAACAGGAGCACAGTATAACTGAGCAAAGAGTCTAGGGTTAGTGGAGTTTAAATAGGAAGAGGAGGTATGTCCACTTACTGTAGCTCTGCCTTCATGTACACCCTCCATACTGGTCTCTGTCTGCTGTCCCTTTAAGAGGGCCTTGCTTTGGCGCACATGCGCCTTAGGATCCTCTTTGGTGCTTTGTCCCTCTGCCAAAAGGAAACAAAAAAGGCAGTACCCCATCTGCGGTGCAGTGTCTGGGAAGTGGCACCACCTGTCCCATGAAGGGCTGAGAGCAGCCGGCGTCGATGGATGGGCCAGCCAAGGTCCAAGGTAGAGATTGAGACCCAGTGCTGGAAGCGGGGGGCCTGACAGAGACATGGACGCCACAAGACCTGTATGCTGTGGTATCTGGCACCAAGACATTAGCAGCAGATCCTTTAAATTCTATAAGTTGCAAGCTGGGGATTGGATTTGTTGTTCCAGCACATCCCACAGATGCTCAATCGGATTGAGATCTGGGGAATTTGGAGACCAAGGCAACACCTTGAACTCTTTGTCATGTTCCTCAAACCATTCCTGAACAATTTCTGCAATGTGTCCGGGTGCATTATCCTGCTAAAAAGAAGCCACTGCCACAATACCACAGCCATCAGCAGGTTTGTGTGGTCTGCAACAATCTCTAGGTAGGTGGTATCTTTCAACATAACATCCACATGAAATGCCATAACCCAATGTTTCCAAGCAGAACATTGCACAGAGCATAACACTGCCTCCGCCAACCTGCCTTCTTCCCATACATATTGCATCTTGAGGCCATGTCTTCCCCGGGTAAAGAACGCCGATGCACCTGGATATCCACCTCATCTAAAAGAAAACGTGATTCATCAGATCAGAAAACCTTCTTCCATTGTTCCATGGTTTAGTGCTGACACTCACATCCCTATTGAAAGTTAGGACATCATGCAAACTGCAATTCACTGTGTGTTCTGACATGTTTTTATCATGGTCCGCATTAAGTTTTTCAGAAACTTGAGCTACAGTAGTTCTTCTGTGTGATCGCCCAGATGGACTAGACTTCACTCCCCTCATGTATCAATGACTCTTGTGCGCCCATGACCCTGATGCCGGTGTCCTTTCTTGCATCACTTTTAGTAAATATTAACCATTGCATACTGGGAAAACCCCACTTGCTGTTTTGGAGATGCTCCTGTCATGCGGAATATCTGTTCCGGGTTCGGCATTTCCGGTATGCGGAGCCGACCCCGCCCCTTCTGACGCGGCTCTTTTACGCTATTTAGAGAGACCGCGCCAGATATAAACCGCTTGGTGATTTTGGGACCTACTTCCGTGTTTAGACGCCGGCTACACAAGCTTCACTCGCAAGCCTTCCTTACCCTTTGAACTACTAAAAGGATTGTACTTTACATCCTCTATTGGATCCTGGAAAACGGACTGTTTACCAATTTATACTTGGACTCTAATTCCGATCTCTTGGAGGACTACTCACATAAATCTTAAGTATAATTTTCATTCTATTCTCTGGAGACTCAGTTATAACTGAATTGTTTCTTGTTTGCTAAAATCTTCTTTGCTGACTGCATGCTATTCCTATGGAAGATAACTCCCATCAAGCTTAAGTATACTATTCAAATCATCTCTGAGGATTTACTTATTAATGAACTGTGTTTTGCTTGCCATAATCTACAGTTTCTTCTTAGTGAATTATTACCTATATCCTATTATTCACAGTTACTAAAATTTATTGCAATCATTAAAACTTTGTTTAATTCTCTAATTGCCTTCAATCACCTCTTAAAGCTACAGTATTGATAATTTGGAAGATTCTCAGTTTCATTTATATTGTAATTAAGGAGTTCTACAAGCTGCAGTTGAGTTCCAATTCCAAAAACCCTTGTAGCATAACAGCTCTGACCTAGTCTCTAGCCATCCCTATTGGGCCATTGTCAAAGTCACTTAGATCTTTTTGCTTGACAATTGTTCCAGCTTAGAAACACATGAAAGTCAAGAACTGACTGTTCACTTCATGCATAATATAGCCCACCCCTTGACAGCTGCCATTGTAACGATATCATAAATGGTATTCTTTTCACCTGTCAGTGGTTTGAATATTGTGGCTTATCAATGTGCGCAGTTTTGCCAAATGCTATTGCGTTGAAAAAAATTAGGGAAATAATGGTTGATTCCAGATCCATACAATTCAGATTTAGTGAACAATCCTTATAAGCAAGCCGTTATGTCAGTGGCAGAACAACAGCGTGCACTGAGATCACGAGTGTGACCCAGCCACTCTGTGCTCTGTATTTTCCAGGGGGGTCATGAGCTTTGTGAGTGTGTGTGTCAGCCAGTGTTTGTGTCTGTCAGTGTGTGTGTGTGTGTTTGTGTCTGTCAATAAGAATTTGTGTGTCTGCCAGTGAAAGTGTGTTGACTAAACAGTGTGTGTGCTAATGAGTGTGTGTCACAGGGTCCAATTCCATAGATTGAGTGTGCTGGCAGTGAAGCCGATATGATATCATCAGCACGGGTATTGTCAGCCACACACATACACACAATCCAACTCCACACATGCATTTCATACTTAGGCAGCCAACACAATCACACTCCGGTGTATTGCTTAGGGGGAGCAAGGAGAAGCGATAAGGGGGGCCCTTCCTTACTTCTTGCACAGGGTTCTTGTGATTCCTAGTTAAGCCCCTGCTCTATATCAAGAGCTCGGCAACTCTACAGTTGTAACTTTGATGGGGCAGGAAATAATCACAGGTGCTTAACCACTTCACTACCTAAAAAGAGTATAAACATGTTTATTTTTATATATTTTACAGTATGAAATCAAGTCCATAAAGCCTCGCTTTTACAATAGTCATGATTATCAGCCTGTAGAGAAACTATTTTATCTGCTAGAAGCTACTAGTCACTGATATAATGCCTGTAAATTTGCTGAAAATGTAGTACAGGGATGCCATATTATTTCTACTGTCAGGGAGGGGAGGAGTGAATGTTATTTCACTGTCAGCATTACTTTTGATTCCAGAGATTGATCATGATTGCTAGAGCAGTTTTAAATACCTTTATTTTAGAAATATGTACCTTAACTGTATTTACTGCATGCGGACATTCTTTTTTACATTCTGTTGCCATTTTCAGTAAGCTTTACTGCTGGTAATGACTTCAGGGTATTTACAAATACCTATAAGCAGGGTAATTGACCATTTTATTTATATACCTTTGTCACCTCTACTGTCACATACACAGTATATCTTCATCATGATATGTTAAAATGCTAGCTATGCATCCCTTCCTTCACATATGCGTTATGCTAAATTGTATTCAATTGAAAAATGCCGAGTGATAGGGTTAAGCCTCTCAGTCAATGGACAGTTTTCCAGTGTCTGCATCTAAGGAAACATACCTCCAGCCAGGTCTTAAGAAGTGGTCTATTATAAGTTGTCTGTTATCTGTTCTTAAAAATGGTGCAAAAGATGTAAAAAGAAAGTCACCCTGCAAACCAGTGAAAACAGCAGGTACATTCCATCTGTGACTCTTCCCCTTTTACATTTCTGAGCCAATTTTTAGAACAGAATACTTTGTTTTACAAGCATTGGGGGATATTTATCAGTGTCAATCTACAGAATGGGTCAATGAATCGTGTTTGTATTGGTAATTAGGTTATAAATAACTATTGTGTACCTTGAATTAACACAGAACTTCTTGGCTTGTGCGGGTGTACAGCTGTGCCCTGGAAGGCTCGGCTCCATGTGGTGTACCTGCTGTGGAGAATGGGGGAATCAAATTTACTGATGTTGTTAAAACCTGTAAGTTATGGATGAGATACATCACCCTGTAGCTTTTCTAATAAAGGTTGCTATTTGATCTTTGACATGAGAGAAAGTATATCACAGCAATAACACCTGCTTCTGTCAAGACAAACATTCTTCTGATGAAGACAAATATGAAATCATAAAGGAACACTAAGTACTAAAAAAAAAAACACAAAAAAAGGGTTTTTTTTTGTTTTTTTTTATTATTAGATTTATTCCGGTTGTATTTTTTAAATTACTGCCCCCCTCACCCACCTAAAAATAAATAAATTGCTATACAAACTATTTTAATTCCAGCACTGTGATGTTCTTCTGTCTGCAGCCCAATCCGCCTGCAATTAAGACAACAAACCTGATAAGTTTGGTCCAATAAGATGCTTCACAGAGAAGCATTAAATGACCACTATAGTGCCAGGAAAACACTCAGGGACCCCCTCCCGCCGGGCTCTGGGGAGAGGAAGGGGTTAAACACTCACCCTTTCTCCAGCGCCGGGCGGGGAGCTCTCCTCCTCCTCACCTCCTCTTCGGCTGAATGCGCATGCGCGGCAGGAGCTGCGCGCGCATTCAGCCAGTCTCATAGGAAGGCATTCATAATGCTTTCCTATGGACGCTGGCGTCTTCTCACTTTGATTTTCACAGTGAGAAGCACGCAAACGCCTCTAGCGGCTGTCAATGAGACAGCGACCAGAGGCTTTAGAGGCTGGATTAACCTATTTATAAACATAGCAGTTTCTCTGAAACTGCTATGTTTATAAAAAAATGAGTTAACCCTAGCTGGACCAGGCACCCAGACCACTTCATTAAGCTGAAGTGGTCTGGGTGCCTAGAGTGGTCCTTTAAGTTTGCACAGCGCAGACACAGCAATTGTACCCAAACAATGCTTCTCTTTGAGGGTCAGCGTTAACACCACTAATCACTTCATTAAGATAAACTAAATTTAATGCTTAGACTGTTCCTTTGAGGAAGGTCAAATGTATGTATAAAACTTCACAAACTATAAAACACCACAATAAGTTCAAATGGGCTGTCAAATCCTTCATTAAAGGAAAACTGTCATTATTTATTGTTAAAAATAAGTGTAGAAAATAATTTTTCAGCTGTTCACTTAATTCTGTGATGAAGATAGAATATATTCTAATATTATGTTTTGTAAGTTGTTTGTATTACTGTCTTTCTGTCTGATGTTTTCAGAGAGTTGTTCTCTATTGTTAGTACAAAAGACTGAGCAAGCTGATACATGTAGTTAAGGGTGTGGGGCACAATTCATCTTTTCTGACTGTTTTCTGACTTACAGGTACGTGTTAGATCAACTTACATCAGAAAAACAAATCTCAAATGTATATAAAAAAAAAATGGAGAAAAGGTGCTCGATATTTATATCCTTTGTATACAGGTTAATGTACATTAACCACAATATTTATCACCATAACAGTATTTGCCAAGCACATAACATATTTAAGAATTATATCAGAAACTTGAAATTCCTTTTTAAAGGGACACTCTAAGCACCATAATTATTTCACCTTAATGTTGCACCTTGTACCCTAACCTGACATTGTATAACAATGCCATTTCTTAGAAATAGCAATGTTTACATTTTGTTGAAAATATGCCCCTAGTTGCTGGCTCCCAGACAGCCACAAGAGTCACTTTCTCCATCATATTTTAGGAATTTTAAGGAGATTTACGTTTGGCTATACGTCATGCACCCTGTGAACAGGATGTAGTAACAAGTAACTCTTAGCTCTAAATTACAAAAGAAAGTCATTGTAATACTATGCAACTCTATCAAAAGTGACTGCTTTTGTAGTATGAGACCAGTAGATAGCTAAAATTCATTATTATTATGATTATTATTATCATTAGCCCTTGAGATCCTGTTTAAACAGTGTAATTCAGTAATTCTGAGAATAAGCTGTTCAGCAATGCATCGTTCTCAAGCAGCGCTCTCTAGCTTCGCTCTCAAGCGGCAAAGTGGATATTACCTACTCAGCTAATATCTACCAAATATAGGGAACAGGGCCATCTTTCATTGCGGGGCAAATGTAGCAGCTGCCCCAGGCCCAGTTACTCTTGGGGGGGCAGCTGCCCCGTTTGCCCTCTATCCACAACAATCTATTTTAGGACTAAAGGGGCCACCGGTGAGCATTTATCAGCAGGTGCCTGGTCAGGCGCTCCAGCCCTTTAATAGCGCCACCGGGCTCCTCGCTTTTCAGCAGCATGGGAGGAAGTGACATCCTGTCACTTCCTCCCAGCTAAAGCAAAGGCACACGGGAGGGCGAACCATGAGGAAGCAGTGTGGAGGAGGCCAGGATAGAGGAGGCAGACCCTAACTCCCAGCCAGCCCACTAGACCCCAGGTCCAGCAAAAAGGTAAGACTCTGGAGGGTGGATATCAAAGTGTAGAATTTACATGTGTGTCTGAGTTTGTGTGTCAGTATGCCTGTCAGTATCTGTGTGTGTGTGTGTGTGTGTCTGTCAGTGTGTCAATATGTCTGTCAGTGTATGTGTCTGTATGTATGTTAGTGTATGTGTCTGTGTGTCTGAGTGTGTGTCAGTCAGTTTGTCTTTCAGTCTATGTGTCTGAGTGTGTGTGTGTCAGTATATCTGTCAGTATGTGTCTCTGCATCTGTATGTTGTCAGTATATCTGTATGTGTGTGTGTGTGTGTATCTGTGTGTGTAGGTGTCAGTTTGTATATCTGTATGTAGTCAGTGTGCGTATCTGCATGTGTATCTACATGCGTGTCAGTGTGTGTTTCTGTGTATCTGCATGTGTGTCAGGTTGTGTATCTGTGTGGCTGTATGTGTGTCATTGTGTGTATCTGTGTATCTATATGTAGTCAGTGTGTATCTGCATGTGGGTATCTTTGTGTCTGAGTATCTGCATGAGTGTCATGTTGTGTGTCTGTCTGGATGTATCTGTGTCAGGGTGTGTGTCTGTATATCTGCATGTGTATCAGTGTGTGTGGGTGTATGGCAATGTATGTGTATACATCTCAGCATTCAAACACCAAAACTATGCAAACACACCCCTGCATTCAAACTTCAAGACTACATACCAACACACCCCTACTCCATATAAAAACATGCTACCATTTAAACACACAAACACTGCTCAGTGCTAAATACAATCCTGCAAGCATGGAAAAATGGTAGAGCATTGTTGGAGTTGCAAGACAAATGGGAATCTACCTTTTGGCCACCTTTGCAATGGTGGGGCCAAAGAAAAAACTTGCACCAGGGCCCTCTCTACTTTAGTTCTGCCACTGCGTTGCTGTGGAGAGCGTGATTGCATGCCAGGGAGAGAGAAGCAGAGTCCAGGGGGCCCAAGCAAATGCTTCCCCAGGGTCCAACCATTATTAAAGACGGCCCTGATAGGGAACTACATTGGGTAGCGCTACCTTCCAAGATTGTTGCAACAAGAGCGGTTATAATTCCATGAGCTTATTAAGGACTATACTATTGTATTTAAGTATTTATTAATTTTAAATTACACTGTGTTATTTGGTTACATCCAATTTTTTTTTTTTATTCTTTATTTTTGCATGCTTTGTGATACATAAAGGATTAGTAGGACATTTTGAGAATGATATTCAGTGGTCTATGTCGCAGCATAGCTGAAAATGTCGTGAGAGAACATTGCACATTTTTGTAATATAAATACAAGATGGTGTACCAAGCTAGATTTAAGTGATTGAGAGCCTGCTACGTAATGTGATGATGGTGATGTTGGGAGACTCAACGATCAGGCCAATTAGATACTTCACTGGTATATAGAGGGTGTATGTGAACATCAGAGTACAGTGCTAGTTTGTTGTGAATATCTAGCGGTTGTTAGGGATATGATCCCTAGCCTGTGTGAGTGATTATCTAGTTGTGTGGGATGGGAGACAAGGAGGAAATCAACCGTGTCTCTGTGGTGCTGCCTCGGGGGATAGTAATGCCTAGCGTGCATATGTAAAAATGAAAGTAAACAACCAAAAATAAGCCAGGCAAGTCAGTGTTCTTAAGCTGCTTGTAACGAACCCAGTCCAAGTAATGGTGTGGAGGTTCTGGGTCCGTCCCCATGACCTTTAGGACCCGAGATCAGCCAATGCCAGATCTGCCTAGTCTCTGAAGCTGGGTACTCCCGATCGTTGCTGCCGGGGTTGGCACAGAGTCCCGCAGGTTCGGATCAATGGTGTCATGTTGGTTTGTTGGCTGTAGCCACTTGGCTGGGGTGGCACCAAGATCCTGATAACAACCAAAGCGACATAACAGCCAAACTCGACAGATCACTAAATTCTGGAGAGATTGCGCCAAACCACCTTTGAGCAGCCGAAAGCACACTCACCTGCACAGCGGGCCGTGCGCCCACAGCAAACACCCGGCGTGGGAAAGTTTTTTTGAATTTTCCCACACTGTGTAAAATGACTCATAACACTCTGATTGGTGTATTAAGTACTTTCAAAGTTCTGAATGGCATTTTAATTGTGAATGTCATAATACTGTTAGTTTTTAATGCAATAAAATACACATATTGCTGTGATGTCCACGAGTGCATGATGCCACCCATGTACAGGTTTCATGGTGTTTTGGAACATTACAGGGTCAAATAAAGAGTTTGCCCATTTCACAGTGTATACATGGTACGGAGGGAGAGCCAGATCATTAAGGTGTGCTATGCTGCCCTAATGTAGTTAAAGCCCTCCTTTTATACGATGCCTTAGCACATCTTAATGTCGGGAAAGGTTTAATATGCAGGTATAAAAGTCCTCAGACAGTCCCCCAGGTTTTATCAGGTACATAGACCAGTGATGGCAAATCAGACATTGCTCAGCTGTCACAGTTATCAATTTTGTAAAGATGACGTACTAAGGAAATAGCTCATGTCTTCAATGTATTGTTAGCAATATTTGCTATGATTTCTTCATCCCCCTAATTTAACATGAATAGAGGATTAAACAAAGGACAACAATCCTTGAAGTTTTGATGTGGTCTGCTTTATGGAGGAACTTTACTGAAGACCATGAAAGATCTCACTGATGTATGACACAAAGGCAGGACCAACCCACCCACCCCCAAACCTCCTATTTATTTATATTATTGATTTTCCATTTACATTTTCTTGTATTAAATAATGATCAATTAATAAAGGTCTGGAATTTCTACATATTGCTGAAACTTGTACAGAGAGATTTCTTTGTTCTTCGCTTTATTTTGCAAACCCCGATTCCTGTGAGCCTTGCTGTATATTATATTATGCATTTGCCTTGAGACCTGCAAGTCTACCTATAACAGTCAATAAGACAGAGAACCCATGCCCCGTTGTTCGAGAGTACCCCGTTCTTTTGCAAATTTTTTTTTTCAATTTAACATTTTTTGTTTTATTTGTGTTTCACATGTTTCAATTTGCGGCGCCTGCTCGCCAGGGTACAGAATAAAGAAAAGAGGGGGTAACGCAGGAACATGTAAAAAAACAAAAAACAAAAAGACTTTTTACTGAATCAAACCAATAAAACTCTTGGTTTCACCTTTTCCCCATAAATATTTCATTCCTTTTGGTATGTGTGCAAAGATGTTCTCTTAGCAGTACTGCAGTAATTTATAACACAGAGTGGCCAGGTCACCTAAGGTTATCCTGCATCTGGACAATTTGGAATGTTGTTCCCACAGATGATAGAGGAAGCTATGTAAGGTTTGGCTTTAAAGGTAAATGAAACATGAAAAACAAGCCTTTATACTTTATAGATGACCAGATCTTTTTCTGTTGCCATATGCCTCAGGCAAAACAAATTTGTAAGAAATGCTGGCAACAGATCCCCTTCGCACGACATGAAGGAAGTTGCATTATATTTTTAATTTTTTTTCAAATTTAGGTGAAAAATCAAATTATTAAAGAAGTATAGTAGGGGAAATAAGCAGTTAAAAGAGAATATTTTTATTCACCTGTCTTAAAAATTGTTATTTAAATTATCCTAGTCTTATTTAGCAAGTCATTGGCCAACTCCCCACAACTCAATGTTTAGTGAAAAGACATCACAATGTGCTCCTATCTAAACACATAAAGCTTTTTAGCTTGTCCTCTTTTTTTTATTTTACAAACATTGCAGATTTCGATAGAAGATGGCTTTTAAAAACTGACCTTATTACACCCCTGGATGCTAGACAACCATTTCTGTTACTTCCTGGTTTGGATAGCTCAGTGGAGCTAAGCTCAAGAGGCAGCAATTGCCCCGCACATTTGCCTTGCAAAGACTTCTCAGCTGCATTGGGAAGTCAATTATTGGACAGCCACATAAAGTCCCAATTGGGGAAGAAGTGGAGGGCTTTTAAAGGCTGCAGACAAGAGATCTGCAGCTTATTCATCCGGTTTTTAGATTTACTACGATGAAAAAACGCATTATTAAATACATTGATGTTGTCATAGGGGCATATCTACAAAAAGGTGATTTTTGTTTTGAGTGTCTTTCCATTTAACATATAAAAGGTTTAGTGAAAAATAGTTTCCATGCTAGCAGTGAAACCTCTCACCACGGAACCAGAAAGTGGCTTAGATTTCGGTGGTATTTATGAGATACACACAGTGGGTTACAAAATTCATAAAAAAAAATATAAAAGAGAAAACTAATAGATTCTATTACTGCCCATAATAGGCTCATACATGTTTTTCAAGCTATCATGTTTTTTGTTTGTTTTTTAAGTAGCTGCAGTGCAGGCTCTGTGTGTGAAAACATGTGTGGCCAATGAGTTGTAAGACAAAATGACTGGCTAGTTTGGTATATGTGATAGTGGCTGATTCGGTGTGTTTTGTGAGTGTTGTTAATTAGTACAGTTGCAATAAAAAGTATGTGAACCCTTTGGAATGATATGGAGTTCTGCACAAATTGGTCATAAAATGTGATCTGATCATCATCTAAGTCACAACAATAGACAATCACAGTCTGCTTAAACTAATAACACACAAATAATGAAATGTTGCCATGTTTTTATTGAACACACCATGTAAACATTCACAGTGCAGGTGGAAAAAGTATGTTATAACACAAACAGAACATACACCAACCTCAATGTACAACAAAATTGGGCTGGCATACCAAGGGATATCAACATCTTGTTTTGCCACAGTACTTCTAATAGGATGCCTACCTCTAGTATAGAGTATAGCTATAAAGTAGACACGTGCAATTCGTTTTGGTCCGAATATGAATTCGGACGAATTTCGGGCAATTCGGACACTCGGGTACTTCCGAATGTCCGAATTGCAGAAGTGCCGAGGTCCCGAAGTTCCAAAATTACTGAATTTCCGAAGTGTCGAAGTGCTGAAGTTCCGAAGTTGCCGAATTTCCAAAGTGTCGAAGTGCTGAAGTTCCGAAGTTTCCGAAGTGTCGAAGCACAGTATTGCCTACGTACTAACATACTTACCCAGTGAAAGAAGAAGAATGTTACATTGTATACAATTTTAAATAAAAAGTATACAAACATAGCCAGGATTCAGCTGTAAGCATTTGCAACACAACAATCAAGTAACATACAATGTAATGACAGGAATGAATGAGTAGATAACTCCCTAATACCGTGGGAATTAAGGAGCTATCTACTAAAAGGCTGAAAGACCTAAATTGGTCTTTCAGCCAAATTTACTAATACTAAGTAAAGATTACTTAGTATTAGTAAATTATGCCCCTACTCGCTATACCGCGAGTAGGAGCATGTCTATTAAACAGCGAGTAGCCTATGGCTGCTCACTGTTAAAAAAAAAAAAAAAAAAACAGAATCAGAATAAGTAACCAATGAGAGAGTTATGAGTCAAATTAAACAGCGTGGGAAAATTCCAAAGAACTTTCCCACGCTGTGTAAAATGACACAGAGCACTCTGATTGGTGGATTTTAAACCAATCAATCAGAGTGCTGTAACAGGTAAATGTAGAGACTTACCTGTTAGTCCCTTCATTTACCTGTCAGAACACTCTGATTGGATGGCTTAAACCCACCAATCAGAGTGCTCTGAGCCTAATTGCAGAGCGGGGCAAGGCTTTACAAGCCTTCCTACGCCCTGCAGAGCTCAGTCTGCGCGGAGCCCTCGCCGGGTGAAGATGGATTTTTTTTTGGGGCGCTTTTTTTTTTTTAATAAAAGAGAGCGATAGCATAGAACTCATTGCACAGCCTCCCACACTATCCAGACATTTCATAAATGTTTACACACACATTGTGGCACACACTATATGCACATTTGTGATGAAGCTCCTGTACTCTGACTTAGTACCTCCACCCAAACCACTTCCTAGCTGCTTTCAGGGCCCCTGGAATGCTTCAGCCCTAGTCACCGCATTTCTTCACATATGGAGATAAGGCTGGACCCACTGTGGTACCTAAGTACATAATTTCCCGCAGGCTTATAGCAAACATTTTATGGGCTACAGCATTTTTACAAATGTTTTCCACAATGCCCATGTTAGTGTAATGCTAGGTTTAAAGAACCACTATAGTGTCAGGAAAACAAAGCAGTTTTCCTGACTGACACTATATAATCCTTAGATCCCCCCACCCTCAGGGCCCCCCTCCCCTGTGCTGAAGGGGTTTAAACCCATTCAGCCACTTACCTTTATCCAGCGCCAGGCTCCCTCGGCGCTGGTGACCTCTCCTCCCCCTCCCACGTCAGGTCCCGAGTGGAGCCGAATGCGCATGCGTGGTCAGAGCTGCACGCGCATTAAAAAACACCCATAGGTAAGCATTTTTCAATGCTTTCGTATGGACATTCTGCATGCTCAATGCAATTTTTTTTCAGGAAGACAACCACTAGAGGCTGGATTAACCCTGCAATGTAAACATAGCAGTTTCTTTGAAACTCCTATGTCTACAGCTGCAGGGTTAAAACCTGGGATACCTGGCACCCAGATCACTTCATTGAGCTGAAGTGGTCTGGGTGACTATAGTTGTCCTTTAAACTAACTTCTACATATATATCATTACACTATTTTGGGAAATGTCCATGTTGTGAATTTGATTTATAGCAGACATGTTTATTCATGGATTAATGTCTACAGCTGAATCTAATGTTACAAAAGACATGTTCATTTATTGGGATACAGGTGTCCGTTTCAATAAAAGGTTTCAGTTTGCATGTTGTATATTATTCCTAAAACAGTGAGACTTGTCAGGGTAATATATTTCCTCTTGCCTTCTTTCTAGAAAAGTAGGAACGGATTGTGTGCTTTACCTGCAGGGCAACATAACTCTTTCTAGGTCATGATTTAGAAAAATGTTCTAAAAGGAGAACACACCAGGTAGAATCTCTTCATTCAAAAGTCTATGCTGATTTTACTACTACTCTTATTACCAGTGACAGTTGCAGAGATATTAGCTGTATCTATGGAGGGTCTTGCGAAATTCTCCATAGACCTCAATGCTCCTTAGACCTCTTGCACTGGTGCGAGAGTACAGTAGTGACAGAGGACCGGCCGGAAGGAGATGGCAGCATCCGCGAGGGACAGGCTGTCACCTCCGTCTCTTGCTTTGTTGGTACTGTATCATTAACCCTTTGCCGTTCACATGCAGAAGATGAAGGTGAATTTGCATTAATGGCAATGGAAGCTGTTGTAACAAAAAACTTGTACTCTAGCACTTGATTAGTTAATGCTAATAGAAATATTGATGGTGGTGGTATTAAGTGACAGTAGCTAGCACTGCAACATTATACTAGACCAGGGGTAGGCAACCTACGGCACTAGTGCCATGCACGGCACTCGAGGTGTCTTTCCACGGCACTCAAGGCTGCTAGAGCCAAACAGGCTCTGGCCTATCAGGAGTCTCAGTGAAACTTTAGATATCTGCTAATACGAAGAGGTAGTGAAGGACAATCCTCAATTTATGCATTGCAGCACATAGAGTAAGTGATCTCAGATCACTTCCTCCCAGCACTTGTGAATGGGTATCCACAGTGTAGTAGAGCAGCCCACAGCTGCTGTTGCAGCTCCTGTCCTTGATGTGTACCTGGCCAGCCTGGTCCCCACTTGAACCCAGGGAAGCCACCCACACTGCTAGATATACACAGACCTACAGAATAACCCTCCCCTCATACAAATAACACGAACAGCTCACACACAAACATACACACAATCCCCACAAATGCAACACCACTAACAACCAACATACATGCACACAATCCCACATGCAACCTATCACAAGCAATACCCCAAACAGCCCCCACACATACACACACTACCAAACACACAATGTGACATATCCATCCACACACAATTCCACAAGTAGCCCTCATACACAGCCCACATTCATATTTATCATACACGATACCATAAACTACTGATGAACATATACAATATAATAGCTCATATACGCACAAATACAACGATACAAAGCAATTGCAGTAAAAATAACACAAGCAGAATATGGCAGCATATACACCTCAGTTTAAAAAAATTAGATCGGCACGCTACGGGACATCACAATCCTATATCGGCACAGTGCTGCTAAAAGGTTGCCTACCCCTGTACTAGACATATACAACAGTGTCACACTAGGATGAATGAAGCAGGCTTACTCCATTTACAAAACACACCAAAAAAGGATTTTCTTTCTACAAACAGTTAACAAGAAAACATTTTAAAAACTGTATATTAAGTGCCACTGGCAGTAAGCTAAACTTAGTGTCACACTAGAATGAATGACCCATTCCACTCCCACACAGGCACAGCAAGGGTAAAACACACAGTATTGCTTCTCGTCTCTCTCCATCAGTAGCTGCAATAAAAGTGTCTGGTAGAATCCTTCTTGGAAGTATACATTATTTTACTGCTCCTCTTTTTTCCATTCTATTGGCCAGTTGTCATTTGATCTGTGACTACAATCAACATTTAGTGGCTGTCCCCCCGGCCATCAATCATCTTATTTTTCCCACCTCTTGATTCGACAATTTCCCCCCCTCCCCCCACCTTTCTGTATTTCATCTGATTAGCCCGAATTTGGCTGAATTACAGTTTAGCCCCAAATGATTATTTTACCATACAGCGCTACCAAAGTTTGACTTTATTATTTTCAACATGGCCCAGACTCTATCAACAATTGGGATGAAGAAAGAAAAGACACATGAAACACTGCACCTTTATACATCACGGCTACTTAAACTACTCCTCCACTATATTTATGGCCTATAACACTTCTTCTCTCATATTAATCCTCCCACAGAAATTCTCAAAGCTACTTAATATCGCAGGAATTTATTTCACATGACTAACCTACAATATCATCTATAAAGTTGCTAGCTAAACATACAACTAATCCCTGCACTCCGAGGACTATAATACCTGCAATCTATTCAGCGTGTTACTACTCGTTTTATTGGCTACACACCCAGTATGTCACTTGCACTCCACCTATCATTTTCCTTTTTAGATTGTATGCTTGCAGACCAGGTTTGGAAAAGGTATCCAATCATTTGGCTTCTGTCTGCTACATTAAGCACCATTTGTTCAATGTATCCAGCTCTGCAAAATATGAAGGTACTATTTAAATAAGTCTAAATAATGATAAATGTGCATATCTCTGTGATATATCTCTGTGATGATTATTTTGTGCATACACATGCAGCACCAATAAGGTACCTCACTGATGATACCTTACAAGGTTGAAACGATCGTCTGGGGTTGCTGTATCTCTCGTGGAGAGGGAACTTGCTGGCATTTTGGATCTGGACTGCCCGTACGGGTAGGACCAGTCTGATATGCGTCATTTATGTTCTCTCTGTAATGGCACAAGTTGAGCTAAAACCAGCTTGAGATCTGAGCGGGGACCCACTTAAGGACAGGCTAATTGAGCTGTTGTCCATTCTCACCTCTCTTGCTCCTTATTTTTCTGACATGCAGCACCAGTGCACCACACCATCGAAGAGACAAGAGCACTCTATTGAATAATGCTCACACAGTTTGGTAATGACTGCTGAGACCCGGATATGTAATCCCGACTCTCTGATGGACAAGGATTCTAGGTTCTTAGCTTTATCAACCTGTTGTGACAAATTCTACAGGAAGTGGAACCGAACTGAAAGAAAGCAGAGATGGCATACTAGCACCATAACCAGTTCAATAAGCTAAAAATAATTATGGTGCCTAAAATGCCCCTTAAAGTCCTGACAAGCATGCACGGTTTCCCTAAATTATGAAAATGCTCTGGCCTTCTGATAAGCGCTATATTTTTGACTCTCCAGCCATCGTTCTGTAGGGACAATATTATATATATATATATATATATATATAAAAATTGAGAATAATCTTGCACTCCACCTTCTTAATTAATATAATGCCCGGTGCTTGTCAGCCAAAATACAAAAAAAGTTTCCAAAGATAGCACTCCAGGGACTTGAAAAAAGTTCGCTTTAATTACCTTCCAAACATCCAAAATGTCAACGTTTCAGCCCAATAACCTTAGGCTTTCATCAGGACATAATGTGTATACAGATAAACCCACATTTATACCATAACATAAGTAATAACTCACCACACTTGTGAAGTGACTGACTCCATGGACGCCCGGACCGGGACCGGGACAGCCGCACGGCGTCACGTTCAATGACGCGGCCAAAGGTCGTCACCATAGCAACCTAACAAAACAAATGTGATATAACACACTACTCTAATTATAAAAACAATGTATCCACTATCTTGCGCTATTTTCATGGGGATATAACCTTTACATTATTTCTACAGTATATAAATCTAACCATTATATTATTTACAGCATGTTTAATATATAAATTAAACTGAACGGCTGAATAAGCCATCGGCTGAGTTAACCATAGCTACCAATAACTCCGAATTTATACAATTAGGCTTGTCAAACTAACCAAATAAAAATCCTATCAGAATCACACGGGAAAAGGGTCAGTTTCAAGGACATAGATATAGATATAAACATGAGGCTTACCTAATCCAAAAATATCCATTGTGTATCTCCATATTAACACATTAATTTACTAGAAAAATATCCAAAATTACCACTCACATCATGATTACAATGAAAACAAACCCTTTTAAAGATAAGGGAGTGGAGATGGGATTTTTTAGATATGTTTAAACAAAAAATTTTTTTCAAAACTATCCCATAACAATTCTATCAACCCAAGTTGCCACGGGTCAATGAGAGGTGACACCTTCACGTAGATGGACAGCCAATGTTCTCAAAATTAATGACCAAAGGAGATAAGTATACATTGTGGCCAGAGAAGTATAAACCTGTATGCCTATCCCCCAGGGTGGGCATAACATAGTTCTTCTCATTGCCATCGCTGTAAAAACAAATGTATTACTTATAAAAATGCAGACAGAGAATATTTTTCATTAAGACCTTCTGGATATACTGTTCTCAATGTTCTAATCCAAAACAGTTCTCGTTGTAACAACAACTTCTTGCGGTCGCCTCCCCTACGAAGAGGAGGTATGTGGTCAATTGCCATCAGTTTTAAAGTTGGGAGCATGTGTCCTTTCTCCAAAAAGTGTTTGGCCACAGGTAAGTCCGATTTCTGGTCTCTGTATGCCACCCTTATACTAGATCTATGATTGCGAATCCGTTCGCGCAAGGGTAGATCCGTCTTGCCAATATACGTGAGTCCACAAGGGCAGGTTAGCTTGTAGATTACAAAATCAGTGGTACAAGTTAAACGGTGTCTAATAATGTATTTCTTCCCTGTATGGGGATGGGTAAACGATTTGCCAGATAGCATGTGCCCACAAGTGACACAGCCCAGGCATTTATAACAACCCAAGTTGACAAAATTTTGTTTACCCTCATAGCAATGTATAGGGTCCGTCTTCACTAACAGATCCTTCAAATTTTTATTTCTCCTATAGCACATCATGGGCGGTTGGCGAAATATTTCGGGTAAAGACATGTCATTCCTCAAAATCCTCCAATTTTTCTCAATCATTTGCTTAAATTGTGGAGAAGCTGTGGTGTATGTTGTTGGAAAGACCAATTTCTTTCTCGATGAAGCTTCCAAATTGGCTTGTGATAGATAGCACTTATCAAGCGCTTTACGTAGCACACACTCAGTGTAGCCACGTTGTTGGAACTTTTTCCACATAAGGCCCAATTGTTCCTCGGCCTTAGCCGAGTTGTTTCTCATGACCCTAAGAAATTGAGAATATGGTAGAGAATGTTTGAGAGCATTTGGATGAAAACTATTTGCTTGAAGTAGAGTATTGCGATCAGTTGTTTTTGTAAAGAGCGTATATGCCAACTTATTGCCTTCCCGTATGATCCGTACATCTAGGAAGTCCACTGTAAGCGGGTCCATTGTCATGGTTAACTGTACATTCAATGTACATGAATTAATATACTGGACCATAGATTCTGCAGTACTGTTATCTCCCTTAATGATCATAAAAATGTCGTCGATGTAACGACCGTATGATAAAATGATGTCATTAAAAGGTTCCAATATATGTTGGGTTTCAAATTCAAACATGTATCCATTTGCATACATCGGGGCCATAGCCGCCCCCATAGATGTACCTGCTGACTGTCTGTACCACTCAAGTTCAAATCGAAAATAATTTTGTGTCAACACCAATTCCAAAATTTCCATGACATATTCAATTGGAGGTCCCATATACTTGTCTGAAGAAACAAGAATTCGTTTCATAGCCTGAACTCCCCCCTGTATGGGGTATGATCGTATACAAACTCTTCACGTCGCAAGTGACTAGTGTTATCAGGCCAGTTGGTAAGGATATTGTGGAAATCATTTTCAGGAAGCTTGGAGTATCCTTAATGTATGTTGGTAAGCTTTCAATTGATTTCTTAAATAGGAAATCCAACCACTTTGCCAGTGGTTCTAAAATGCCCCCTACAGCCGACACAATTGGTCTCCCCGGGGGGGCCTGAAGATTTTTATGGATCTTGGGGAGTGTATAGATCACTGGGGTTCTTGGGTTGGATTGATGTAAGAATTCCCACAGGTCCTGATCAATGAACTTTTCTTCCAGACCCCTTAGTAGAACTGCATCTATCAGGAGCTTGACTTGAGGTGTCGGGTCACAACTTAATTTTGAATAAGTGTGGAAATCCGATAGTTGTTGTAATATTTCTAATCTATATTTCACATAGTCTTGAATAACAATCCCCCCACCTTTGTCTGCTGACCTGATGACAATATTTTTATCCGCAGCCAAGGACTTAATAATCTCCCAATCCAATTTTGAGCAGTTGGAGTGATGGGAGGGGGTACTCTTCAAATGATCCGTAGTTTCTTTTTGTACTGATCTTAAAAAACTTTTTATGGTGGCTTGATTAGGCAAAGGGTCAAATGTACTTTTTTTCTTAAAATTGCCATTGTAATCATCTGGTAGACTAGCTTTATTCTTAAAGAAATCTTTTAATCGCAAAGATCTACCAAATTTATATAATTCATAATATATGTTACAACGAGAACTGTTTTGGATTAGAACATTGAGAACAGTATATCCAGAAGGTCTTAATGAAAAATATTCTCTGTCTGCATTTTTATAAGTAATACATTTGTTTTTACAGCGATGGCAATGAGAAGAACTATGTTATGCCCACCCTGGGGGATAGGCATACAGGTTTATACTTCTCTGGCCACAATGTATACTTATCTCCTTTGGTCATTAATTTTGAGAACATTGGCTGTCCATCTACGTGAAGGTGTCACCTCTCATTGACCCGTGGCAACTTGGGTTGATAGAATTGTTATGGGATAGTTTTGAAAAAAATTTTTTGTTTAAACATATCTAAAAAATCCCATCTCCACTCCCCTATCTTTAAAAGGGTTTGTTTTCATTGTAATCATGATGTGAGTGGTAATTTTGGATATTTTTCTAGTAAATTCATGTGTTAATATGGAGATCCACAATGGATATTTTTGGATTAGGTAAGCCTCATGTTTATATCTATATCTATGTCCTTGAAACTGACCCTTTTCCCGTGTGATTCTGATAGGATTTTTATTTGGTTAGTTTGACAAGCCTAATTGTATAAATTCAGAGTTATTGGTAGCTATGGTTAACTCAGCCGATGGCTTATTCAGCCGTTCAGTTTAATTTATATATTAAACATGCTGTAAATAATATAATGGTTAGATTTATATACTGTAGAAATAATGTAAAGGTTATATCCCCATGAAAATAGCGCAAGATAGTGGATACATTGTTTTTATAATTAGAGTAGTGTGTTATATCACATTTGTTTTGTTAGGTTGCTATGGTGACGACCTTTGGCCGCGTCATTGAACGTGACGCCGTGCGGCTGCGGACGTGCGTCGGTCAGCCGGCGGCAGTCCCGGTCCGGGCGTCCATGGAGTCAGTCACTTCACAAGTGTGGTGAGTTATTACTTATGTTATGGTATAAATGTGGGTTTATCTGTATACACATTATGTCCTGATGAAAGCCTAAGGTTATTGGGCTGAAACGTTGACATTTTGGATGTTTGGAAGGTAATTAAAGCGAACTTTTTTCAAGTCCCTGGAGTGCTATCTTTGGAAACTTTTTTTTATATATATATATATTTATATAAACACATACATACACACACTCTCTCTCGAATTTAAAATAATACTATTAAAAAACAAAAAACACTTATGTATAGAGATGTGCTTTGTTTAATAAAGCTGGTACATGATTCTTCAGCCTATTTCAATCAAGACAGGCATCTTTGATTACTGGGTTTCCTTATCTTTACTAGTAATGTCTGTCACCGGAGGCTACATTTAATCAAGATGTGATGCTATGTAATGGCGGCCTCTGAACTTTAAAATGATGGTCTTTAGAAAAAGTAACTTGAGAAGTGATTCGTCACGAATAATTCATTTAAACCTAAAAAGCTAATTAGCTAAAAAAGAAAGACTTACAGATTCAGATAGTGAGCTGGTTTATCTTAAAATACAAAGAGAACAATGGGGAAACATATGCACCGGTTAAAGAGGTAGTGATGCATGGCTTGTTTTTTTTTTTGTAAATATATTTTTATTGAAGAGTTTTTATTCAATAGAGAACATAGAGAAAATAATAAACAAATAAATGGAACCAAAATTACAAGATAGGACCCAAAAACCTAAGTCAAAGAATAGCGAGACATGCAGGTCTCAAGCAAAGTGGGCAAACAGAGACAAAAGAGCATTAATGACCCTATTCAAATGTAGATCTCAAATAATGGTAAGTGAAGAGAATAAAATGTACAGATACACAAAAAAAACCCCACAAACAGTGACTAATATACATCAATAATCATATAAGATATTATTTTCGTCAAAGGTTAGCTCGTTTGAGCAGTGTCCTCATCAACCTATTATTCCTGTAACATTTTGTATTTGTCTCATTTATGTTACATTTCCCCCTTAAATATTGTATAGCGCTGTGGAATAAGTTGGCGCTATATAAATGCGAATAAAAATAATCAATGATAGAGTATATTTTCTGGATATTTGCTCCATTGTACATAGTACTAAAAACAATTTTAGCATTCCTTCCTATGCACTCCTCCCCTCTCCCCGAAATCTCCATTTTAATATTTCAGAAGTGTAACAGTAAACAGAATAGCACTGAGAAAACTGTTCAGTATATATTTTTGACTGCAGTTTTGAGTAACATTATCACAATTTGTTGCAAAAAGGGAAAAAAGAATAGAATGCAGAAGGAGAAAGATCCCCAATGCCCACCATCACTCCACCCAGCTTCCCCCTCATCTTCAACTTTGTATCTTCTATGTACATCTAAGCGTAATGCCAATATTTGCTAACTTTAGGACAAATAGCACTAGATAAATTAATATCGGCACTCTTGGCTCCAGTTTTCCCTAATCTAATTTAAATCTCACAGGAAAGATGACACAAGATATGTATTGTAACACCTTTTATGTGCTCCTATGGATGCAGCACAGGCCGTGGCATGTCAGACTGGGCAGAGATGCAGGTCCGAATGCATGATGTCCCATGTTGCAACAGACATGGTAGCATCATGTAAAATCATTATCAGGTGCAGATGTGCTGACACATTTACTTAATCTGTGGAATTACATAGTAAACTAACATTACTAAAACTGAGGATATACATAATGGTGACACAAGCTTTGGAAAATTATGGCAGTAATTACATCAGGAAACTTGATGATATGGCTAAACATACAAGACCTACCTTGAACTCTGCCCATTGTAACTTCCTTGCATATTGATACTAATCTTCAGCTGCCTAACCCAGATCTATGACAATCTAACCTTTTATTTTCCTTATCTTTTACCTCAGACATTTCCTCTTACCACTAGGGGTTACAAGTACCTTGAGGCTGCTACTGATGTTTCTTTATCATTTCAAAAAATTAGTCCAGCTCTTCTGCCACTTTGCACTTATCAATGAAGTTCCAGGAAAAGTGTGCCTAGTTAATTGTGGATTTATATTAAGTACTTTCTTTTGTCACATTTTGCTAACAAGAACACTGAGCTTCATTACAGTAACACCACCACTAGGGATTTATAAACCAGCTTAGGCCTCGGTCACACTGTTATGTTAAATTCTTTCAACCATTGCGTGTAGCATAAGGAGGTTTAAACTAAAGTGAAAGAAATATACCACGATATATAGGTAAAGTCTGTCAAAATATGAAGAATGTGAAAAAAAACTCCACTTTTGTTTTAGTGTTTGTGAGGTAACACTTTGAACAAAAAGGTGGAGGAATATAAAATAATTACTATAGAACACACAGGGTATAAAGTAGCGTCAAAACAAAATACAATATGATACAACCAGGTAACAGGATAAAATGTGAAAAAAAAAAAAAAAATCTTGAATATGTTAAACCTGATATATACAGTTGCAAGAAAAAGTATGTGAACCCTTTGGAATGATATTGATTTCTGCACAAATTGGTCATAAAATGTGATCTGATCATCATCTAAGTCACAACAATAGACAATCACAGTCTGCTTAAACTAATAACACACAAAGAATGAAATGTTGCCATGTTTTTATTGAACACACCATGTAAACATTCACAGTGCAGGTGGAAAAAGTATGTGAACCCTTGGATTTAATAACTGGTTGAACCTCCTTTGGCAGCAATAACTTCAACCAAACGTTTCCTGTAGTTGCAGATCAGACGTGCACAACGGTCAGGAGTAATTCTTGACCATTCCTCTTTACAGAACTGTTTCAGTTCAGCAATATTCTTGGGATGTCTGGTGTGAATCGCTTTCTTGAGGTCATGCCACAGCATCTCAATCGGGTTGAGGTCAGGACTCTGACTGGGCCACTTCAGAAGGTGTATTTTCTTCTGTTTAAGCCATTCTGTTGTTAATTTACTTCTATGCTCTGGGTCATTGTCCTGTTGCAACACCCATCTTCTGTTGAGCTTCAGCTGGTAGACAGATGGCCTTAAGTTCTCCTGCAAAATGTCTTGATAAACTTGGGGATTAATTTTTCCATCGATGATAGCAATACGTCCAGGCCCTGACGCTGCAAAGCAGCCCCAAACCATGATGCCCCCACCACCATACTTCACAGTTGCGATGAGGTTTTGATGTTGGTGTGCTGTGCCTTTTTTTCGCCACACATAGTGTTGTGTCTTTCTTCCAAACAACTCAACTTTGGTTTCATCTGTCCACAGAATATTTTGCCAGTACTGCTGTGGAACATCCAGGTGCTCTTGTGCAAACTGTAAATGTGCAGCAATGTTTTGTTTGGACAGCAGTGGCTTCCTCTGTGGTATCCTCCCATGAAATCCATTCTTGTTTAGTGTTTTACGTATTGTAGATTCAGGGATGTTAGCATTTGCCAGTGACTTTTGTAAGCTGACACTCTAGGATTCTTCTTCACCTCATTGAGCAGTCTGCGCTGTGCTCTTGCAGTCATCTTTACAGGCCAGTCACTCCTAGGGAGAGTAGCAGCAGTGCTGAACTTTCTCCATTTATAGACAATTTGTCTTACCGTGGACTGATGAACAGCATGGCTTTTGGAGATACTTTTATAACCCTTTCCAGCTTTTTGCAAGTCAACAATTCTTAATCGTAGGTCTTCTGAGAGCTCTTTTGTGTGAGGCATCATTCACATCAGGCAATGCTTCTTGTGAAAAGCAAACCCAGAACTGGTGTGTTTTTTTTATAGGGCAGGGCAGCTGTAACCAACACCTCCAATCTCATCTCATTGATTGGACTCCAGTTGGCTGACATCTCATTAGTCTAGGGGTTCACATACTTTTTCCACCTGCACTGTGAATGTTTACATGGTGTGTTCAATAAAAACATGGCAACATTTCATTCTTTGTGTGTTATTAGTTTAAGCAGACTGTGATTGTCTATTGTTGTGACTTAGATGATGATCAGATCACATTTTATGACCAATTTGTGCAGAAATCAATATCATTCCAAAGGGTTCACATACTTTTTCTTGCAACTGTATAGGAGAAAAAGAAAAACTATTTATGGTGTAATATAGTTAAAAACTAATAATAAGCAGGGAGAGGAGGTGGGAGAGCAGTCAGAAAATGGAAAATGATTCCAAGCTTGTCTTCTCCACAGGGGTGTGTCAGCTGGAATATGTCTTCAATGCTCAGCCATCTTGATACGTATGGAATAAAGAAAACAGCAAAACAGTGCAATATGATATGTAAAAAAATAATAAAAAAAATAAGTTATTTAATGGGCTACAAGGAAAAGGGAAATCTCTACTAGAGAAGGATGTCCAACCAGTGTGTGTGCAGGCAGCAAAAAGATTATATATATATATATATATATATATATATATATATATATATATATATATATATATATATATATATATATATAAAAATCGACAGTATAAAAAACAATTCTGAAACATTCCTACAGAACGTTTTATATTGTCTATTTATATATATATATATATATATATATATATATATACATACATACACACACACACACACACACACACACAAGTTTATCCTCTTTTACATACCATATTGCACCATTTTGCTGTTTTCTCTATTCCATACATATCAATGTGGATAAGAACTGAATATATATCTCAGTTAATACACCCCTATAGGGGAGACAAGGGGAATTGATATTTTTGGAGGTAAGTACAGGATGCACAGCAATTCGGTTTCTCCAAGCAGCTGAGATGTAAATCAGCCTGTTTACGACAAAAATTGTAAGCAATGGTTAAATATTTTTCAGTTACCATGGCTGCTATCACAGAGATATGTTTTCTTGCTGCAATCATTTTACACATTTGCAGGAACTAGCTTTTCACTCCTTTTCTCATGAAAATACTGTTATGCATCATACCCCTTTAATGTTATGGGGGAGTTGCTGCTGCAGGATTTACCAAGCTGAGAACAGTATCATGCAAAAAGAGTCATGTTACAACATTGTGACGCTGGGAAACATGACTTTATAGTAGTTTGGGAGTAGATATGGACATGTTATCTTGTCTATAAAACTTCTACCTGTTCGTTCCTGCACTATACATTAAATACATTTCAAATAACTTTTTTAATATGAAAATAATTAAACCTAATAAAGTGACTTAGCAAGAACAGCTTTTGGGAGCCACAAGGCAAAAGTGGCACCTAACTCTTAAACATATGCCTTCCATTACACATAATTTAATATATCCGCAAAAGATTGTGTTTGAAAACAAATGATGTGAAATTGAGTTATGTGTATTATATGTCTGACCCATGACCTATATGTCTGACCAATGAGGTGACATTTGCTAATGTTGTGGAGCACACACAACACCAATCACCTTCCCAATTACATTCAATGTTATTACTATGTTACTTATAACTGGTTAATATTAAAATATGTTTGAAAGCTGTTCTCCTTTTGCATTATTCGCATACACAGGGAAGTAGGTAGAACTGAGTAGGACATTGCAAATTTTAAGAGACACTATAACACCCAGGGTACTTCATTTCAGTGGGCCTGCTATATGGCTGCACTGTTCCCTGAGTGGGTCAATACCTGCCTGGAAGGTGCCGGTGGTCCCTGGTAATGTAGGAGAAAAGGTCCCAAGTTTTGAGGACCAGTCACTGCACGTTCCCATTACAATTGTCTCTTCTACAGGGGTCCACACCAACACTAGGACGTACTCTCCATCGAGAGACTGCACCTGATTCTACAGAAGAAGACTTCAAGCTGAAGCCCAGTGTTGTATTTAGCAAGTCTATCAGAAGTTAACGAGGGCATCACTAAAGGATCTGCTAGAAGCCAGGTGGTTGTGGTTCTGTCACATGGTGCAAAGAGTGTTTGAGCAACATCTCCACTCATTAAATGAGTGAAATCTCAAGACGTCTAAAGCATGGATAATGCAGAAGTGAGTCTCCATAATATACATCCACTCTTGGGAAGCAATGCGAAGCTGCAGGGGTTGGGCAGTTTAGTGCAGTACTCACAGCCTGCCATTGAAGTGTCAGTTTGAATGAATAATGAAGATGTAAATTTTTGTAAAATGCAAGCTATAGGAGAAGGGCTGAGCTATAGGTTTTGGAAGATACCTGCATTTTGTCAATCACTGTACATGATTTAACATATACTGGAGGGGAGAGGGAGGTAGCACCAATATAACCTTTGTTTCATAACCGCTACAATGAACTAATTGCAAAGGCTGTAGGCACCATACCTCCCAACATTGCGCTGGGAGAATCAGGACAGGACGCAGGACATCTTCATAACTTGCATCACTGGCAATGCCCATATTGGGCAGAACTGCCCAGAATTAGGTGGGTCCAATCACTTGAGGGGTCATGTGAGCCTGCCGTCAAACGTGCCATGCTCCCAGCCAGCCCCCTGCATCAAGGACCATGCAGGGAACACTGCTAAAGTGCTCTCTAAATGGTCCTAGTGCCCACTGCACAGCATGAGCGCGTCTTAAGATGAGCTCACACCGTGCTACCCAATTACTATTACCTAGAGGCCCTGGATGTGGGACACCAGGTAACAAAAGCGGGACAGTTGGGAAGCATGAGGTACCCCTGGGTAAACCCTAAATTAGCTCCTTATTACTGTGCAACCTTTTTCTTAACTTTATATTGCTCTCTTAATGAGTTGTGTACTAGCTGGAATATAATTGCATACATAAATGCAGCTATTTCTGACTCTGTAAATTCCTCAAGGCATGCATACTTTTTGAACATGTAAAAACATCCTGGTATGGGTGGAACACATAAAGTCATGACATTCGCCTGGCACCAGCCACCTGGAGAATGCATTCTCATCCACAACACAACTGTGAAAACGGGTTTCCAGTATTTAGCCCTCTGAATGACTGACAGACAACAACTAATTTGTAAAATCCCTTAGGCAAATGTGAAACATGCAATCACCAAATGCAGTGCAAGAACAATTTTAAACATTTTAAACAATGTACGGAGGGTGATTTCCCCCCCCATTTCACTCAAAACTACAATAATCCAGTTGACTTTTCTGCATTTGCACATAAAAATAATTAGCTTTTCTGATTTTCATTTTACAATGTTTTTTGTATTTCTGTAGAATATATCTAAATATGTAATCTAGACGATGACTAAATTGACTGATAATGCATTATTACAAAAATTCCTTTCCAGCCTAGTGCTATATATGAAGGATACATAGCTACATCATCAAGACTGGCAACAAGGCAGCAATATGTTGGAAATATTGTGGAAACGTGGTGAGACTGGAATTTGGAAAGAAGACTTGTAATATGGGATAGACATGTGCAATTTGTTTCGGTCTGAATGCGAATTCGGACAAATTTCGGGCAAATCGGACATTCGGGTACTTCCGAATGTCCGAATTGCTGAAGTGTCGAAGTTCCGAAGTGTCAAAGTTTCAAAGTTCCAAAGCACAGTATTGCCTAAGTACTAATATACTTACCCAGTTTAAATAAAAAGTATACAAACATAGCCAGGATTCAGCTGTAAGCATTTCCAAGACTTATAACAATCAAGTAACACACATTCATATAAAATGTAAGTTACTTAGCCAGTCAATGGAATGACAGGAATGAATAAGTAGATAACTCCCTAATATCCACGGTATTAGGGAGCTATCTACTAAAAGGCTGAAAGAACTAAATTGGTCTTTCAGCCAAATTTACTAATACTAAGTAAAGATTACTTAGTATTAGTAAATTATGCCCCTACTCACTATAACGTGAGTAGGGGCATATCTAATAAACAGTGAGCAGCCTGTGGCTACTCACTGTAAAAAAAAGAAAAAAAAAAAAAGAAAGAAAAACCCAAAAAACACATCCCCCCTCCTGAGCCCCCACCTGTCCCTGAGAGCTGGGTGGGGGCCCTAAATTAGAATAAGGGGGGGACCTAATGTCCTCCCCCCTGGCCCCCACCCCTGAGCAGTGGGTGGGGGCCCTAAATACCAATAAGGGCCTGTGATGGCCTAGTAATCCAGCAAAAATGGCGTTCACCATGCAGACATGCAGACTGATGGCTTCAGAACCCAGAAGCGACAGTTGGACAAGATTGGCAGACCACAGTAGGGATCCAATATTACGTTCCTTGGGTACATTTTTAGATCTCACCTAGACTCCACCTACATGTAAGACATGATCACGTAACCCGAGCAGCCTATTAAACCCCAACACGCACCCCATCACTTACTTGGCTGTTGTACAATTTACGGTGAGTCATGGCGTTACTTGCTCCTGTCCCATCCTAGTGGTTTTCTTTCTGACTCTGTGTCTCCAAATTCTAGGACCTCATGACTTCGCTTTTGCCTCACCCCTTGCCAGATACATTTGCTCTAATAAGACTTCGGTGCTACCGAATCTATCAGAATCCTGTCACCACCACTATGGTTTGTAAGGGTGTACTGTTCCCTACATCTGAGTTCCATCATACTAACCATAACCCAGACCAATTACCACACTGATATATTACTAGTACATGAATGATCTGCACAGTCAAAAATATTTTATCTATAATTCAATTACCTGTATAATTAAAGGCTTATTCCAAGCACCATGAACACTGATTCGAAGGGTAATAGTGCCTGGAGATTCTATGATAAAGTTCCCTATATTTTTCTATTTTCCCTCCTCTCTCAATACTCTTTCCTGTGCTAAATGACAGGTACAAAGGCTGATGTTTATTAATAATAGAAAGGAGTAGAGCTTGTAAACAAAGATTTACAGAGAACCAAGATGGTTCCAGGATACAAAAAAGCTTTGCTATTTTTTCTTTGCACTTGCAGTTTTACTTCTACAGAATGATCAGAATATTGCAAACAGAAATTAAACACAACAAAGTGTTTTTTTTACTAAATAATGTTAATGACAAATGATGAGATACATTTTTTATTTTCAATTTATTGCATGTCCATTGAAGGCCTTAAACGAGCCTCACCTTTCTAACCTGACCTTACTGATACCTAGGGCTACTCTACACAGCATCAGACAAGCTGATTGATTGTTTTACCCACTAAAGTCTATGTTGTGCTTCCGTCACCAAATCTTTTGTGTACATTAGCAAGCTTTCATCTATTTTTGCTTCCAGCATTATTAACAGACATGCAAACGGAACAATGGCTGTTTGGAACACTATATACCGCTGTCAGAATGGAAAAATTAGTATTTTTAAACAATCTAATGAATAAGATTTCAGGAAGAAACTCTGTTAGCATGGCATTTTACTCTCCATTGAAAGTAAAAGTAGTAGGATCAGAAATTACTACAAAATTGTCAAAATATGATATTATTCTCAGCAATCTAACCAAAAGGTAGAGAAAGGCTAGATCGGACCTCAGAGTGAGCATTAAGGGTTACTTTAATCCTTTTTAAAATAAACAATTTTTTAACATTCAGAATCTGGGTCTGATATACTGGATATGAGATAACTTAAACTTGTTGTCAATAATGCAGCCCAGTCAGAACACTGTAAACAGAACTGGAGAAACTCAAGGTCAATAGCGTTGCAGAGCCATGAACAGAAATCAGGAACAGTAGCAAATGCACTTACAGGCTATGAGAAACCACAAAAGGGCAATGGTCCATAGATTACACAAGTTTATATAGGCCCAGGCCCTTGTGTCAGTTTTGCTTGCATGTGCAGTGCATCAGTCAGGACACCAAGAAATAACCTAGTGAAAATTACACTACATCTAAACTGATGCGTCCATGGTTTCTGAATTGACACAACTGTGTCAATATTGAAACAAGAGGGAGGGCCTTACAGCCGATCGAGAGATGTACATGGCTGGTTTCTGAATTAACACAACTATACATCTTGTGGAACTCATGATTTTGGGCTTAACTTAATAGTCGAAGAGTTTGCCAAGGTACGGTCTCCCAGATCATGTCACCTAGTAGCAAATACCTTGCAAAGTTTCTACAGAGTATCCCCTGCACGGTACAGAAGGAGATGAGATGTGAACAGACGTTTAAGCTAGCACATCTTCACCGACTAACAGTTTTCAACCTAGCAGTCTCTTCCCTATGCGGCAATTCAGAGAGGCCCCCATGCATAGCTCACACCATTTGAAGGTTCCCACTCTGCAACGCTGAGTGTATGTGACTGGAAGGTCTCAAACCTGTGAACTGAATGCTGGACATTGTTGGATCCATGAATACATTGTGCTGGATTGTATCATAGATTGGGGCTGGTAGAGTGATTACCCACGATTATCTGAACTCCTGCTTTCTAATGGTAGTGGCTTCCCCTCCACAATCATCAGCTGAGACACACCCCTGAGTATGCCACAGATTCTCTAACAGAAATGCTTATTATGTTTGGTTTATTTCTTTGTGACTTGCTTTAGTTATAAATGCCTGACGATTATTATTTTACGTATATATCATATAGTTTACCCACTGCAGAGTACTCTTGCTACCCAGTGGTTATTCTTTCTAGCAAGTTTTACAATCCAGATCTTGACCGTTATTGAGGTAGCATTCACAAGTTGTTTTCATTTAGCTTTTGCCATACTTAACTAGACAGATTATATAATAAAAAAAAACAAGGCAATATTCACCTGTATGCATTATATTTTGCTCTAGCCTGTCTGTGCAATAATGTTTGATGTGTACCTGCTTTTACCGGAATGTATTTTTCTTTATGTCTTAATAAAAATTACAATTAAGTTTAAAAAATAATAATAATAATATTGGAACAAGGAACTTGAGACCAAGACTGAACTGACGCAGATTCACTAAATTTGGAATGAGGGCCCTATGACCGTGGCGGAATTAACGCAGATGCATCAAATTTGGTAAGTTTACTAACAAAAATAACTTGCACTAGCTAACTGAACTCCAAGAAGGTTGTCACTAGGGCCATTTCTGTACATATTTACCCCTTAGGTCTATACTTACACCAGGGAGTTCTAGGTATCAATTGGTTATCCATTTTTAGTGGCCCCAGAATGACAGATGAGCTGTATGCAGCGTTCCAAGTGAGCAATGTATAGAGCTCTTTAAATGGGCATTTAAATCCCCACAGGCTGGAATGCAGTGTGAGTAGGAGTTTAAACCCTGCTCAAACCAAGAAACCCAGCTATCTACAGATACTTGGGGCTCCCCTCGGTCAGCTGCGGCCATTTTTAGTAGCTCCAGAGTGACAGATTTGTTGTATGCAGCCCAAAAATGAGCTCTGCTACAGCCTGATAAATAGGTATTTAAATGCCTAGTGTTACAATGTGATGTAAGCACATCCCTGTTCACACTAGGGAGATCCAGATATCTGCCTTTTTTATTGACCCAAGACTGACCATTGATCTGTATGGAGCGCTCAAAGTGAGCACTGAATACAGACCTTTAAATTAATTTAAGTCACCATGGCTTTATAAAACAATTGTAAAAAAATAAATGTATGTGAAGTCAACAGTTGTATTTATCAAGTGTATTGGTATACTTATCAATAAAGTGCAAAGAAGGTACTGAACACACTAAATGTTTAATTAAAGATTTTCAGGAAGCCGAACATTTGCCATACATAATAAAGGTACTGCCAAACAATGCTAAACATGTATAACTAATTAGGCAATATGTATTTCTTAGTGACAGATTCTGTTCAAAGGCTTACCTGTGCAGGAGGAACTATTTTAATGTCAATATTGGTTTAGCACTATGCATTTTAGTTGCCTAGGAGAAATGCAGTTGGCGTGTACTGTACTAGGTTGATCTGACCCAATAATGGAGAGTAAAAAAGAACTCTTTCACTACCAAGATATTTTTGTTTAAAAAAAACAAAAAACACACACATTAGTTTAAAATACTAATTAAATGGCTTGCACGTGAGATAAAAAAGCCATTTTGTCTTCAAAAAGACAAAAAAAACACACACTGTTATTTGTTCATTTACATGTTCATGCTTTAAATAGGATTTTAAAAAAAAATGTAAATTATATGCAGTCTGCATAGTTGGGACAACAGGGGTTGCTAAGGTCGTGAGTGTGAATGGACCCACTGCGTTCCTCCTGTCACTTGGGGCCAATGAGCTGACAAACTGGTCACCTTAGGGCATCTCACAAGACAGGCAACTAAGCGGTAAGGCAGAGAAGGCACCTGCTTACCCAGATGGTTGGTGCCTATCCTGAAACATATAGTGTCTGGTGGAGGGCTGTACATGAGGAAGCTGTAATCTTTGTACTCTTCCTGCACTGCTGCCTCGCATGCTCTGTGGTTATGCCATGAGCCGGGAAATAACACTCTTGCCCCGTCACCACTCAAAGGGGCACAATGCAAGAGGTATTAGCAGTAGAAAGAGGGAAGCGCTCATGCCATTGCACAGAACACTGGTGAGACCTCACTTGGAGTATTGTACACAGTACTGGAGACCGTATCTCCAGAAGGATATTGATACTTTGGAGAGAGTTCAGAGAAGGGCTACTAAACTGGTTCATGGATTGCAGGATAAAACTTACAAGGAAACGTTAAAGGATCTTAACATGTATAGCTTGGAGGAAAGACGAGACAAGGGGATAACATTTTTTTTTTTTTTTACAATCTTTATTTAGTATCTTTTTCATTCGAAGAAACAAGTAACAGTCGGTTGTTGTACATTGTATCTGTATCAGTATCAACATTTGAATAATGCATAGAAAGGGGGAAAGGGGAAGGGGAACTGTGCTGCTAACCCACACCATTCAAACAGTTGGCTCTAGCCATTGTACCAGCTAGTGTTCAGGTCTGCGGCCGTAGCCTCGTCATGTAGCTAGAGAGGGTATAGCCTGACCTCTGCTGTGTTGGGGATTTTTGGTCGTCTTCCCACTGTAGTGTTCACGGTTGTGCCCCGGTCAGCAGTGGTAAGAGACTAGGCATTAGTACTCCACTCGTGCGCTAGTTGTCGCCACAAACTTGTTATTTATCATGTGCCCTTTTAATACCAGGGTCTAGTGTACTGCAGTGGCGGTTGCGGAATGCAAACTTCAGTCATAGGGAGCCTCTTAGGAGTCTATGCTTCAAAGTTCGGGGTCCTTTGGCTTTTGCACAGTAAGTTCTCTGTTGTGGGGCCTACGGGCTAAGGCATAGAGGGTTTTAGGGAGCCTATTGCTGGAAGTCAATCGGTAGGCCGGATTTGTCTGTCATGGGGGATATATCCGGCTTCTGTCAGTACCGTGGAGCGGTGGGTTACCGGTGTGGGAGACTATGCAGTTGTTTCAGGCCTAGTCTGGCTGCCATTCCAGAGGCTATTTTGTGTTGCCGCTATATCTCCCTTACTACTGTTTAAGCAGGGATCTGGGCGTACGACTCTCAAGCTGGTGTGCTGTCTTGTTTCGGTGTGATAGGTGTGGGTAGCGAGCATCTGTCTAGTTGTATCCAATTGTTGGGAGCTCCCCGTCCTATCCAGGGCGGGTCGTGTCCCTACTGTGAGTCTGTCCACATGAGTATGTATTCCTTCTACGGTCGGTGTTGGTCGCCAGGGAATCAGTCTGAGGTCCGAACGGGTGGTAGGGAGGGGTGGGGGATATCGACACAGTGGGAAAGGGTTGGGTGGGGTGTTTAGATATGTGAGCTCCGGGCTTCAGTGGGCCCCTGGGGCGTTGTGTTCCGGGTCGCTAGTCTCTTGGCTAGGTAAGAAGCCCATGGGTACCAGGTCAATGCACACTGCTCCTGTCTCCCATGGAGATCTGCCGTTAAAGTTTCCATTGAGTGTATTTCTTCCACCCTTGTCACCCATTGCTGGAGGGTGGGTGCTCCCTTCTGTTTCCAAATAACGGGGATAAGGGACTTGGCTGCATTGAGTAGTGGTAGTATTAGGGACTTCTTGTATGCCTTTACGGGGGTGGGTGTGTGGTGTAGTAGCATCGTTAGGGGTTTGAGAGGCAGATCTGTTCCTGTGACTCCTTGTATCTGCCCCCTGATTTTCTCCCAATATTGGGCAATTACGGGGCATGTCCACCACATGTGGAAGTATGTGCCAAGGTGTGTGCCACATCTCCAGCATGTGTCCGGTGTGTTCTCATGCATGCAGTGTAGGGTGTCGGGTGTTCTGTACCATCGAGTTAGTATTTTGTAGTTCAGTTCTTGGAACTTCGAACTGATAGAGCATTTGTGTGTGAGGGTGTAGATCTTGTCCCATTCCTGTGCGGAAAGGGACTCCCCCGTGTCCCTCTCCCAGTGGTCCTTAAATCGGAGCACCACTTCCCCACCGGTCTGGTTCTGGAGTGTGGCGTATAGGGTCGAGATACCCCTGGGGATGTGAGTTCTGTGTACGCACAGGAGTTCGAAGCTGGTTAGGGGCCTGAGCAGATGCCCACGTCCCGGCAGGGATTGGAAGTATGTTTTTATCTGGTGGTAACGAAACTGTTCGAGCAGCGTTGGCGATCTGCCTGGGCAGAGGTCCCTGAGGGGTTTAAGTCCTTGTGGACCAAACCATTGGTGCAGATACATCCAGTCGGATGTTTGGAGGCTGTATAGCTCGTTATGGGTTAGGGCATCTGCAAGGTCTGGGTTGTGTGTGATGGGCGTTAGGGGGCTGGGTGAGGTGGTGAGCTGTAGTCGGTAGCGTGTGGCCATCCACACTTTCAATGTGGCAACGACCAGGGTTTTTTTGGTGTGTAGGTCAGTGTACGTGGCGGTGTGCAGCCACAGTCTAGAGGGTATCGTCCTATCTGTCTGCTCTAGTTCCAGGGTCACCCATTGCTTCATAGGTTGTTGCACGTGCCAGTCCGTTATTCTATGCAAGTGTGTGGCGCAGTAGTACGTCTCTATGGAGGGTAGTCCCGTTCCGCCCATCAGTTTAGGCAGCTCTAGGATGGTTTTTTTCGTGCGGGTGGGGCGGGAGTTCCATACAAACCAGCGGATGGCGGTCGTTATGGAGCTGAAGAAGGCTGTGGGCACCGTGGTCGGCACTGTCTGAAACAGATAGAGTATTCTGGGCAGCACATTCTTTTTGACCGCATTAATACGTCCAAACCACGAAATGTAGTGTGGGGACCATTTTTTTAAGGTCCGCCTGCAGAGATTGAAGTAGTGGGAGATAGTTATGATGGTATAATTGAGACGGGTCCTTGGGTAACCATATACCCAAATATTTCGCACCACTCGGTCTGGAGCAGTCAGCCGTAAATGCTTCACTGCTCTCTAGGCACAAAGCCCACTAGTCGGGCCTATTGGGAGTAACCCCCGGCATGGGGATGTCCTGCAATAGAGCCACCCCCCGTCCGCTACTTCGCTCCCGTGGGGCCATGGGTCTCTGGGGCACTCCAATGCAGGCCCGGTCGTTTGTCGGATCCCCTAGTACGGTATAGGTCTTGATTTGGATTCCCCCCTCGGGTCCCTCCCTCAGGTCGGGTCCCTCCCGCCCCGGGTTCGCTCCTGGGTTTCCCTCCCTCAGGAGTATGCGTGTGGGCATGCAAATGTGTCGGGAAACAGGAAAAAAAAAAAACCCACAAAAAACAAACATTGTAAACATTGCAAACATTTCTAACCAATCTGCATTCTTAAACTTTCCCTTTTTTCTCTTTTTTTTTTTCCCCTTTCTCCTCCTCTTTCCCCCCCCCTCCCCATAGTCCGAACCTCTCCCCCCTGATCGCAGCCAAAAGGCGTGTTGGCAAATAAGGCCAGCGTACTGGCCATCCTCTCCATGGTTGGGAAGGATCTGAGCTCTGGGGCCCTTAGGGTGAGCACTTAACATCAAAGCTCTAGGCAGGGGGAGCATCTCGGGTCGTTGCATCTGCTATAGCCCCCCAGGGCCCCAACCACCCAAAAAAGGGGGAGTAGGTGGCCAGTGGGTCTGTCCCGGCTCGGGGTGTGTCCCTCTTTTAGCATTCCCGAGTGTCTCCTTTCCCATTCAATCCCCCCTCACCATGGGATTAGAGCCCCGGTTGCCCATTCTCTGGTAATTCTGGCTTGGGTCTGTGTGCTACGGGCCAGGGACGGGGGGTCAAGTACATTTCCGGTGCTGTGGAGAGTTCGCTACCCATGGGGGTTTTCTCCAGGGGGGGGCATCAGGGGTGCCGTGATTTGGTCTGTCCTGTGCGCTGTAAACTGTTGTTCGGGGGTGGTATAGGGATTTGCCGTAGCGTTTTCTAGCCAGCTGTGGGATTCCCGGGGGGAGGGGGTTCTCAGCCACCAGGAGCCGGTTATTCCTCTGGGTTGTCCGGGCCGCCTCGTCGGTGACTCACATCCATGTGGCCCACTCTAGGCCTCTCACTTGGTTCACGTGGGCGCTGTGGCTGTCTCTCCAGGACCCAATTTGAGACTGCAACCGCTGGGAGGCCTGTAGCCCGTAGAAAGCGTGGGACATCGGCAGGCCAGCGTATGATGTGCCAGGTATTGCTCACCTTTGCTTGCAAGCTGAAGGGAAATCCCCACTTGTATAGTATGTGTTGGTCTCTGAGCAGGGTGGTTAGCGGGCGTAGCGCCCTTCTTGCTTCCAGGGTGAGCACCGAAAGATCTTGGTACAAGGCTATCTGGGCATCCATATATGTGAGGTTCTGTTGATTTCTTGCTTTCCTCGTGATTTCATCTTTTAATGCGTAGGAGAGCAGGCAACAAATTATGTCCCTTGGGGGTCCGCCCGCAGTCGCAGGACGTAGGGCCCTGTGTGCGCGTTCTATTCCGAATTCCTCAGGTGCACTGACCCCCAGGATGTGGGTGAACAGGCCAGGCAGGAGCTCCGACAGCACCTCCCCAGTATTCGGATATTATTTCTCCGCCCGCGATTGTCCAAGTCCTCCAAGTGCCTCCTGAGTTCAAGTAACATATTACCTTGTCTGGTAGTAGCAGTGTCTGTGGCTTGTTGGTGCTGTAAATTTTGGGCCCTGTCGGCATCTAGGTCCTCCACTCTGCGCTCCAGGGCTGTCAGGTCCCTCCTCACCTCCATGACCTCCTCTCTGATCGCGGTCCTTATTTCAGCCAGCATCTCCGTCTTGTCCGTGCGGGACAGCATATTGGCAGAGATTGTGGCCAGGTCTGCCGCTATTTGGGTGAGGGATTCGCCCCTACCTAGGCCCTGCGTCAGGCTATCGTTGCTGCTTGCGTCCGGGGATGCCGGTGCCATTTTGGCTGCAGCCTGTGCGGATCGCATGTCACGCGGCGTGCCGAGGTACCCGTCCATGGGACCCGAAGTGCGGCCCGGCGAGCCCGTTTGTGAGGGACCCGGGGTGTTAGGTCTCTTAGTTTTCCCCATCCCGGGTTGTTTTGTGCCTGTTTATCGGTGCTTTTAGTGAGCTGGGGCCTAGGAGCTGCAAGGAGATGCGTCCTACTCCATACCCGGTCAGGCCACGCCCCCGGGGATAACATTTAAATTCATAAAGGGAGTCAACACAGTAAAGGAGGAGACTATATTCAAAAGAAGAAAAAACTACCACAACAAGAGGACATAAATTAGAGGGGCAAAGGTTTAAAAATAATATCCGGAAGTATTACTTTACTGAGAGCGTAGTGGATGCATGGAATAGCCTTCCAGCTGAAGTGGTAGAGGTTAACACAGTAAAGGAGCTTAAGCATGCGTGGGATAGACATAAGGTTATCCTAACTATAAGATAAGTCCAGGGAGTAATGAAAGTATTTAGAAAATTGAGCAGACTAGATGGGCCAAATGGTTCTTATCTGCCGTCACATTCTATGTTTCTATGTTTCAAGATCACAGCAGCTCAACAATACACCCCAGGGAGAGGACCCATACCAGCTCTCCCAATTGTAGGGAGGCTGGGTGGACTTAAATAAAAAAAAAAAAAAAAATTATATATATATATATAATTTGTGAGTGTGTGTGAGTGAATGTGTATCTGTGAGAGTGTGTCTGTCTGTGTGTGTCTGTCAGTGTGTGTGTGTGTGTCTGCCAGTGAGTGTATGTCAGTGTGTGTCAGTGAGAATGTGTGTGTCTGACAGTAAAAGTGTGTGTTGGTTAAAGAGTGTGTGCCAATGAGTGTGTCCCTCAGTTAGTCTATACCAGTATATGTGTATCAGTGAGAGTGTGTTTCTGTGAGAATGTGTATGTCTGTCAGTGACAGTGTGTTTTGGTTAAACATTGTGTGTGCTAATATGTGCATATATGAGTTAGTGAGAGTGTGTGCTTAAAAGGGCGAAAATATTTCATTTAAAAAATAGTTTTACTCAAGTCACGGAATTTGTAGTAATATGCATCTATGTGTATATGTATATATGTACAGTACATCCCACTAATATTGGCATCCTTGGTAAATATGTGCCAGGCCATGAAAAATTGTCTTTATTTGTTCACCTTTTGTTAAAACAAATACACAAATGTACTCTGATCTAATGGATATCAAACAATAGCAAACACAAAACATTTATAAAATAAATATCTTTGTTAAATATATGTGTGGCACAATTATTGGCACTGCTATGAATTCTTATGAGAAAAATATATTTAAAGTATATTCCGATTGATATATCTTATTTTTTTAGTGCATCTGGGTGACTATGAACAGGAAATTGTTCAACCATGACTTCCTGTTTTACAGGGTTATAAATATAAGGTAATACATGGGCCAAATTCCCTTAGTTATTCATCGCAATAGGAATGACTAAGGAATATATCTGCGAGTGTGTTGAGCTTCATAAAATGGGAAGTAGCTAAAAGAAAATAGCAAAATCATTGAAAATGCTAATTTCCACCATCAGGGTAATAATTAAGACCTTCAAGTCAATTGGAAATGTCATGAATCAACCTGGAAGATGACATGTGCCTATATTGTCTCAACACACTGGGAAGAGGATGATTTCAGAGGCAAAAAAATCTCCAAGGATCACAGCTGGAGAATTGCATCTTTGGGTCAGTAAATCTCCAAAACTACAATCCAACATCACCTACATCACCACAAGTTATTTGGAAGGGTTTCAAGAAAAAAGCCTCTACTGTTATAAAAAAACAAACTGAAGCATTTTCAGCTTGCCAAACATTACTAGAGCTTCAAATGCGATTGGGTTCTATGATCAGATTAAACCAAAATAGTGCTTGTTGGTAATAAACACCAGAGGTCGATTTGGCGCACACAGAGAGGTTGCCATATGGAAAAGTACTTCACACCCACGGTTAAACATCGTGGGGGCTCTTTAACATTTTGTTGGAATACATGGCATCATTGACTGTATCAACAGATATGAAATTAGTACCAGACTGTCTCTGCCAGAAAGCTTAAAATGGGCAGTGGTTGGATCTTTCAGAAGGACAATGATCAAAAACATACATCAACATCAACACAAAAAAATGTTTAGTGACCACAATGTCCTGCCATGGTAATCCCAGTCTCCTGAAGTGAACTCCCCATAGAAAACCTGTAGGTGAACTGAAGAGGAGACCTCGAAATCTGAAGGATGTGGAGAGATTCTGTATGGAGGAATGGTCTCAGATCCCTTCACATGGAGTATTTTTACAAAAGAGCAAAAGATAATTTTTCACAGCCTCCTGTGCTCATTTTTACCAAGGGTGGCAATATTAGTGGAGGACACTGTATGTGCATTCACACAGCACATATACATGTGCGTGTATCTAAAATAAACGTATATTAACAACTTGGTGACCAGACCGCTTTTCAATTTTCTTACCATTTGGGACCAGGGCTGTTTTTACATTTCTGCGGTGTTTGTGTTTAGCTATAATTTTCCCATTACTCATTTACTGTACTAACACATATTATATACCATTGTTCTCGCCAATAAATGGTCTTTCTAAAGATAACAATTTTCATCCTATCATATAATTAACTATAAAATAAAATTATAAAATATGATGAAATTTTTTTTTTAAAACTAACTTTTTCTAACTTTGACCCACAAAATCTGTAACACATCTACAACCAACAAAAAACACCCACGCTAAATAGTTTCTAAATTTTGTTTAGAAATACCCAATATTAACATGTTCTTAGCTTTTTTTGGAACGTTACAGGGCAATAAGTACAAGTAGCACTTTGCTATTTCCAAACCATTTTTTTTTTTTAACGTATGTTACATTGTAACACTGATATCTGTCAGGAATCCCTGAATAACCCTTTAACATGTATATATTTTTTAAAAAGAAGACAACCTAAGGTATTAAACTTTTGATATTTTGACTATTTTCATGCAACCATTTTACCACCAATCTATGCCAAATTAAAAATAAATAAATAATTGGTGATTTTCTGACACATGTAGCAATTTAAAAATACATGTACTGAGAACTTTAAGGGTTACTGCCAAAGAACAATATGTGTTCAGCAACATCTCCTGAGTACAGTGATACTACCCGTGTGTAGGTGTGTCAGGTTCTCTGGGGGCTAAAAGACCTTATATGGAGGGTGTGCATTCCAGTTTTCCAACTTGGAATTTTCACAGCTTGTCATCATGCACCCATGTCCTATTTGGGACATTTTTTAAGCCGGCCAATGTAATTTACCCCCCATCAAACCATATATTTTTGAAAAGTAGACAACCCGGGGTATTCAATATGGCATGTGCCCAGTCTTTTTTAGTAGCCACAAACACAAACACTAGCGAAAGATAGCATTTGTATTTGTTTGTGTGTTAAAAATGCAAAAAACTATTATGAACGCTAACTTTGGCCAGTGTTTCTGACTAAGTGGCTACTAAAAAAGACTGAACATACCATTTTTGCAATATCTTGGGTTGTCTTCTTTTGCAAATGGTATGCCATCATGGGGATAATTCTCATTCCTGGGCTGCCATATGCTATTAAAGGCAACATAACCAATCTGGCAAAAATCAGTGTAAACAAAACAGCCTTATATTTGGCCCTGTAACTTCCAAAAACACTATAAAACCTGTACATAGAGGGATACTGTTATACTTCGGAGACTTCGCTGAACACAAATATTAGTGTTTCAAAACAGTACAACGTATCATAACAATGATATCCTCAGTGAAAGTGCAGTTTCTGTGTGAAAAATGCAAAAAACTTCACTTTCACTGACAATATCATTGCTGTGATGTGTTTTACTTTTTTGAAACACTACTATTTGTGTTCAGCGAAGTCTCCCGAGTAAAACAGTACCCCCCCATGTACAGGTTTTAGGGCGTGATGGAAAGTTATAGGGTAAATTGCAATCAATAAAATTACTTAATTATGTAAAAATATTACATAAATATCCACGTAGAATTTTAATATATATATATATATATATATATATACACACACACACACATATTTATATATTTGAAGTCTACATGTATATTTATGAAATTATTTATGTAATTATGTATATTTTGTATTATTTTATTTATACACACCCTGTTCCAAATTATTATGCAAATTCTATTTAAGTGTCACAAATATTAAATATTTAGTTTTTCAGTTTAACTCATGGATGGCATTGTGTCTCAGGGCTCTTTTGACCACTGAAAACAATCTCGGACACCTGTGATAATTAGATTGCCAGGGAGTCCAATTTAAGGAAAAACTACTAAAGGAGGGTATATACACATCTATGTATACACCCTGTTCCAAATTATTATGCAAATTATATTTTTCTCATTTACCTAAATAATTGATGTAAATAACAGTCAGCATAATTCTCATGTTATCAACTATTAAGAGTACAATTCAAATTGTATTGAACAAACCTCCCAATGATAACAGTATTTTTTTAAAACATAAATGCACTGTTCCAAATTATTACGCACAGTAAGTCTGAAAACACTTTATAGGTTGTAAAGAACTGAAAATTGTCATTTGTTGTGTTTGCAGCATATTTACTGAAATCAAATGCTTTTTAAATCAAACTTATAACAACATTTTAACTTTTTAAACATTTTAACAGGTCATGTTACGTTTTAATATAGGACACCTTATTTGATAGAAGTTTCACAAGTCTTGCATCCATTGAACTTGTGAGTTTTTGGACAGTTTCTGCTTGAATTTGTTTGCAAGATGTCAGAATAGCCTCCCAGAGCTGCTGTTTGGATGTAAACTGCCTCCCACCCTCATACTGTAGATCTTTTGCTTGAGGATGCTCCAAAGGTTCTCAATAGGATTGAGGTCAGGGGAGGATGGAGGCCACACCATGACTTTCTCTCCTTTTATCCCCATAGAAGCCATTGATGCAGAGGTATTCTTTGCAGCATGAGATGGTGCATTGTCATGCATGAAGATGATTTTATTACGGAAAGCATAGTTCTTCCTTCTGTACCAGGGAAGAAAGTGGTCAGTCAGAAACTCCACATACTTTGCAGAGGTCATCTTTACACCTTCGGGGACCCTAAAGGGGCCGACCAGCTCTCTTCCCATGATTCTGGCCCAAAACATGACTCCACCACCGCCTTGCTGACGTTGCAGCCTTGTTGGAATAGGGTGGCCATCCACCAACCATCCACTACTCCATCCATCTGGACCATCCAGGGTTGCACAGCACTCATCAATGAACAGGACTGTTTGAAAATTAGTCTTCATTTATTTTTCTGCCCAATGCAGCCGTTTCTGCTTGTGAGCATTGGTTAGTGGTGGCCGAATAGAAGGTTTATGCACAGTTGCAAGACTCTGGAGGACTCTACACCTTGATGTCCGTGGGACTCCAGAGGCACCAGCAGCTTCAAATATCTATTTGCTGCTATGTAATGGTATTTTAGCAGCTGCTCTCTTGATCTGATGCATGGATCTGGCAGAAATCTTCCTCAATGTGCCTTTATCTGCACGAACCTGTCTGTGCTCTGAATCAGCCACAAATCTCTTAATAGTGCCTGATGGCTTCTGATGCTCTTCCTCACTGCCGGGCTCCATGTGGGGAGTGATCACCCAGCGTCCCGGCAGTCGACATCGCTGCAATACTGCTAGAGCGGCTGGAAGCGATCATGATCGCTTCCAGTGCTCTAATTAGCCGCGGACGTATCAGGTACCTCCGCGGTCCTTAAGGACCATTTTTTGTCGAACGTACCTGATACGTCCTTGGTCGGGAAGGGGTTAAAGAACATTAAACTCAATCTGTACACTGTACTTTTAGAAGTGCTAGCAAAAGTATAGATTGTAATTTAAACCTCTTTCAAAATATGGCCCCATCCATACCGGTCAATGAAATCCTTAATATGCCATTGACTGCGTGAGAGGCGGTCCTTTTGCTCCCTATCAACATCTTACTCTGGGGGAGTATGTGAAGCACTGTCTCCAATGTGCTTGTATGTAATTAAAGTTCAATTTACAGAATATAAGATAAAAACTTCTAAAGTAAGTTAACATCTGTTTGGAGATTACATCTTTTTTTAATGCAGCATGTGTGAGTCACAGCCAGTGGATGTGTGGCTAGCCCTACATGAATAGAAACCAAAACGAGAATTACTTTAATAAATTGAGCAGTGAGACTTCAGAGACATGATCTATATACCCAAACCACTTCACCAAGCTAAAGTTGTATTGATAAATGTAGTACCACTTTCACCCTACCCTTAATCCTAAATGTCCTAAGTCCCAGTTCTGCAGTGAAACCCTAACTGTAAGTAAAATTACTTCTCTTGCAGCTTTTTCAGGCACAGGTATCCTGAGGGACGAGGAGTTATAAGGATTGCTCAAGTGAGAGACTGACAAATGAGCACACATTCTGATAGTTAACAGAATGTAACAGAAAACTGGATTTCCCATTAAACAAAGTAGGAACCTGCCTGCAGGTGCCTGACCACTTGGGAGCTTAAAAGTACACGATAGGCTTCAAAACAACCTTATTTTAATGAAGCAGTTTTGGTGTGTATATATATATATATATATATATATATATACACACATACACACACACACATATTAGTTTTCTGCTTTTTTCGTATGAACGCTAACTTTGGCCAGTGTTTGTGACTAAGTGGCTACTAAAAAAGACTAAACATGCCCCACTTTCAATTCCTTGGGTTGTCTACTTTTTCAAACGGTATGCCATTATGGGGGTAATTCTCATTCCTGGGCTACCACACCGTCTCAAAGGTAACATTACTAATCTGGCAAATTTCAATTTGAAAATGGAACGTTCTATATTTGACCCTGTAACTTTCCAAAACACCATAAAACCTGTTAATGAAGTGGTCTGGGTGACTATAGTGGTCCTTTAATTCATAAAGGTGTCAATTTATACTGAAATCTTCACTTTTTGTAAAATGAAAAAAAAGAGGACACACTCTTCATACACAAAACCTATAGTATTTCCTTTAATCGAACACTATAGGGTCAGAAATACAAACTTGTATTCCTGACCCCCTAGTGTTAAAAACACTATTTTGGTGGCTGCTCTCTCCTTAAAATAAGTAGAAAATCTACCTTTTTTCCAGTGCCACACTGATCTGCTGAATTGACAATATCAGCCAATCCAATGCTTTCCAGTGCAAAGGAAAGATGGGGCAGGGGGCAGAGTCAATGCATCTCTAGGAGGAAAGTTCAGTGTCTCCATGTAGAGGGTGGAGACAATGAATGCCAGTGCTGTTTAGTAGCCGTCTGAAGAGTGGCCACAAGAGGTGTCCCTTGGCTGCAGAGCAAAAAGCCTGCAGAGACTGACTGCACTTACCAAAACAATTAAGCTGCAGTTGTTTTGGTGACTATAGTGTCCCTTTAAATAGTTTGGTGGGGAGAGATAAGTACCTGGAGCTGTGGCCAGTATCCTCAGTATTCCAGTTAGCACTAACAGCAGACGTGCAGGGACAGTTGTAGGGGGTGTAAAACTCAGAGATGTCCCACTTACTCCAGTGTCTTAGTGAGAAGCTGGACAGGAAGTGGATGCCCACTAGTAACTTCTCACACAGGAAGTACCTTGCAGGAGCAGTAGGAGATTCATACTGTGTAACAGTGCCTGCAGTTTATCATCAATCTGACTGGTCTACAGAAGACATAGCAGGGTGAGTACTTTGCAAATAACCCTTCAAACTCCAGCACTCAAAGCCTAAATAACTAAATGTAACCACACTCTAACCCTAAACAGTTTATATACCACAACTCGTGAGACATCGCTGATTACAGATATGTGCATTGTTTTGCAGTAAAACCTAACAGTATTATGACGTTAACAGCTAAAATGTCAGACAGAAATACAAATTAAAAAAAAAATCTTATTTTCTCTATTTTTTTAAGTTTTATTCAGAATAAATTATGTTCCATATATGAATAGTTAATGATAAATTAAAGCCCTGTTTCTCCTGAACAAAATGATATATAATAAGTGTGGGTGCACTTAATGTGACAGCGCTGAATTACGGGTGAACAGACATACAGCGCAAATGGCAGTTTTTGTTTACGTTTTGTTTTGATCAGAACGTGCACTATTGACTCTGTCCTGAAGGGGTTAAATCACTTTGGTTTTTGTTTATATAGTCCTAGCCACATCTCCTCTGGCTGTGACTCACACAGCCTGCAGAAAAAAAGGTTAATTTTCAATCAGATGTTAATTTATGTTAGACATTTCTAACTCCTGCTCTGTAAATAGAACTTTAATCATACACAGGAGGCTACTGAAGGTGCTAGAGCAGGAGTTAAGAAATTCTAAATTAAACACATTGTACAATAAAGAAGGTTTAAACATTAGATCTTTCTTTATATGAAGAGTGTTTAGTAAGGCTTTGCAAGTCACATCCCCGGAGGTGTGAGACTGTAGGGGCATTCATGATCTATACACAAAAACTGTTTTAGCAATGGGACACTCCACTGCCCAGATACAAAATAAATAAATGCCACGGTTTAAACGATATACCCCCAATGAAAACATGCATGCATATAATCATGCATTTTTCATTGGGAAATATCTAAAAACAGCTTGCAAAAGTACTGTTATCTTATTTGAAGCCTTTGCAATCCCTCTCTTTCTAACTCCGCCCAGACTTTATAATCACAGACTTCCAAACTGAGCTCAGATGCTGCCTCTTGAGTTTAGCTCACTGTACTAACCAAACCAGGAAGTAGCAGGACCGGTTATTTACTTGAAAGCCACAGGGGTGTAAACAGGTTAAAGGACCACTATAGTGCAAGGAAAACAAACTAATTTTCCTGGTACTATATAGTCCTTAAGTCCCCCCCACCCTCAGGGCCCCCCTCCCGCTGGGCTGAAGGGGTTAAAACCCATTCATCCACTTACCTTAATCCAGCGCTGGGCTCCCTCGGCGCTGGTGACCTCTCCTCCGACGTCAGCTCCCGAGTGGAGCCGAACGCGCATGCACGACCAGTGCCGCGTGCACATTCAAACCGCCCATAGGAAAGCATTACTCAATACTTTCCTATGGACGTTCTGCATATTCAGTGCGATTTTTGTCAGTCACCGGAGGCTGGATTAACCTTGCAATGTAAACATAGAAGTTTCTCTGAAACTGCTATGTTTACAGCTGCAGGGTTAAAACCTGGGGCACCTGGCACTCAGACCACTTCATTAAGCTGAAGTGGTCTGGGTGACTATAGTGGTCCTTTAATTCATAAAGGTGTCAATTTATACTGAAATCTTCACTTTTTGTAAAATGAAAAAAAAGAGGACACACTCTTCATACACAAAACCTATAGTATTTCCTTTAATCGAACACTATAGGGTCAGAAATACAAACTTGTATTCCTGACCCCCTAGTGTTAAAAACACTGTTTTGGTGGCTGCCCTCTCCTTAAAATAAGTAGAAAATCTACCTTTTTTCCAGTGCCACGCTGATCTGCTGAATTGACGATATTAGCCAATCCAATGCTTTCCAGTGCAAAGGAAAGATGGGGCAGGGGGCAGAGTCAATGCATCTCTAGGAGGAAAGTTCAGTGTCTCCATGTAGAGGGTGGAGACAATGAATGCCAGTGCTGTTTAGTAGCCGTCTGAAGAGTGGCCACAAGAGGTGTCCCTTGGCTGCAGAGCAAAAAGCCTGCAGAGACTGACTGCACTTACCAAAACAACTACATTAAGCTGCAGTTGTTTTGGTGACTATAGTGTCCCTTTAAATAGTTTGGTGGGGAGAGATAAGTACCTGGAGCTGTGGCCAGTATCCTCAGTATTCCAGTTAGCACTAACAGCAGACGTGCAGGGACAGTTGTAGGGGGTGTAAAACTCAGAGATGTCCCACTTACTCCAGTGTCTTAGTGAGAAGCTGGACAGGAAGTGGATGCCCACTAGTAACCTCTCACACAGGAAGTACCTTGCAGGAGCAGTAGGAGATTCATACTGTGTAACAGTGCCTGCAGTTTATCATCAATCTGACTGGTCTACAGAAGACATAGCAGGGTGAGTACTTTGCAAATAACCCTTCAAACTCCAGCACTCAAAGCCTAAATAACTAAATGTAACCACACTCTAACCCTAAACAGCTTATATACCACAACTTTAACCCCTCTCAATCTGTTAATCTTTTTAACACTAAACACCTGTAATCTGACTCTCACATACACTTGCTTTACCCAAAACACTTCTAATATTATTTGTAATGCTGTGTGCAGAAATACGCACCTATATATATATAGATATATATATATATATATATTTATACATATACAGTTGTCAAATATAAGTGTTTGTTTAGACTTGCAAACCCAGTTAATACATTCATTATCATTATTATTATCTTACTTTATCTACTTTATTTTGGGGGTTAGGGAACCGGGGACCCAGCAGCAGTGGGAAAATGTGGCAGATGTGGGGGTGGCACTCAAATTTATGTCCTAGTCGAAGTAATAATGTACAAATGTAAATCATAAATTGTTTAGTGGTTAGGGGTTTTTCTTGAATAGCTAACAGTGGGCAAACAGGGTTGGAAGTGATTTGGGACTCCACCAGTTTATCTAAAACTAGGATAGGACACCATTTGGTAGAGGTAGGATAGTATTTAATTTCTACCGGAGGACCTGTTTGGCATGTTTTGGTATGAGTAATAGATAAGATGTAGTGGTCCTGTTTTTTTAATTAGATGTTTCTTCTGGAGGCATGACTTAGATTTGGATGCTTTCTCCACTGTAAATTCTTTGGGTCTCAAGAAACCATAGAAAGCTAAGTAAGCCGCGGACTTGATAATTATGTTTGTGGTGTGTTCAAAAGGGGACGTGTCGAGCATGTCGGAGATATTTTTGAAGAGCATACTGTCTATGGGAAGTCTCTTAATGGGAATGTGTACTGATAATCTGTGAACACCTCTTAGGACACTTTTAACTGGGTAGGACGCTAGGAATGGAGTTTTGTTGGGATAGCTGGTCACACATGTAGTGTTGTATACCCGTTAAGTAGAGTTTGATAGTGTTGTAAATGCAACAATAGTTTCAAGAGAAAAAACATTTATTATATGATACTCAAGAACAAATCTTTTAAACAACTCGTATGCTCTGGAATAGGCTTTCCTTGTACTAGAGGACAAGCCTGCCTGTGCGAGTGACCTACTATGTTGTAATAGAGAACTTAAAGCATAATGAGTTCTGTGAAGCTTGGAGGTTCCCTGGGTTGCGGGTTCGCTGATGGATGAAGCCTGAAAAATTCCTGCAAATTCAAGCGAGAAAGCATCAGCAGCGTTATTTTGAACACCCGGAACGTGAATACAGGTTATACAGAATTGAAGATTAGCCGCTAGCCAGGTCAGTCTCCTTATTAAGTTCATAATTGTGAGGGACTGAGAGCGGCCTTTGTTAACTATATTACAAGTAGCTAAGTTATCAGAAAAGCATCTGACTGACTGTCCACACCATTCTTTACCCCAGACGTGTGCAGCTGCTACTATAGGATAAATTTCAAATAGAGCTGAGGTGGTATTGAAATTTTCAAGCGAGGTGGTCTCAACTGGCCGAGAGTCGTATAGCCATTCATCACCGAAAATAGCTGCATACCCTAAGGCACCTGAAGCATCAGTCCAAACTACAGGGGAATCATCCGAAATGGGTGAAACAAATAGCGACCTGCCATTCCAAGATGATAGGAACAGCTGCCACATTTGTAGATCAGCTCTAGCTGACTCGTCTATGGGAGTTGTGGAGTCGTCGTCGGGGAGACCGTGCATCAGTGAGATGATTCTGGAAATGAAAGACCTACCCTGAGGAATTATTCTCGTAGCAAAATTTAGTGAGCCGAGTAGTGACTGTAGCTGTTTCCTGGTGCAAGTGCCTTGTGACGTGCAGATGTTTATGTAAGAAAGAATCCTGTCTACTTTCTCTTGAGGCAGGCTGGCCTGCATAGAGGCAGAATTGAGTGTAATTCCCAGGAAAGTAATCACCGTGTTGGGACCTTCTGTTTTGTCCTGGGCTACAGGGACTCCGAAGTCTTTGAACAGAGTGAACATGTGATTGAGGCTGTGGGGTGTGCATTGGTGTGATTCAATGGTGAGGAAGTCGTCTAGGTAATGTATGACTACTGGACATCTGCAAAAGTTCAGTAGGAGCCAGGTTAAAGTTTTGGCGAATATATCGAACTTAGGGCTACTTTTGGATCCGAAGTTAAGTCTGGTAGCGAAATAGTAGCTGTCTCGCTACTTAACTCCATGCAGATGCCAGAGTGACTGGTGAATGGGAAGTAGTTTAAAGGCGTTAGTAATGTCAGATTTACTTAACCAAGCAGCCTTCCCGGAATGAATGATTGCTTGTATGGCATCGTCAATTCTGGCGTATTGAAGGGAAAAGTCTACTGACGAGATCAGTGCATTAAGGCTAGGTGTAGGGGATGAGTGAGGTGCAGAAAAGTCAATAATCAGTCTCTTTTTATTGTTACATTTCCCTGTGGCTATTGCTAGAGGGTTTGTCCTCCAGGAAGTGAAAGGAGGAGTTGAGAAAGGACCTATCATGAAACCATTGGTGATTTCTTTCTGTAAGAGTTCTTGTACGCTGTCTGGATCTGTGAGTGCTGACTGTAGGTTGGGGCACTCACAAATACCTGTGGGGAGTGACACGAACCCTGTGTGAAACCCATTAGTGAAACCAGCCGTGAGAAATTCCACCAAATGTAAAGAAGGATGACTAGACAGGTAGCGTTGCAACTTAGGAGTGGAAGATTTATTAGGGTACAATCTGTTGGGGCACATTGTTTTGGCGTGTGCTCTGAAACACAGTGAGCACACATGAAGAAGCCTATAAGCACTATAACTGCAAACCCCGGTATTGAAATTATTGCAGACTTGTGCTTTACCCAGAAAAACAATTGGCCTGCCTAATTTGTCTCTTACTTCCCTCTGGGTAGTGTTGGACTGGTATCCAGTATTGGCGCTACCGGTCGAAGGGGTCGCTATGTTATCAGGACAGAAATTGGCCGAATGAGCAGCAGAAGAGTATATAGCGCAGGAAGGGGTTTTAAGGGCTGCAAAATGCATTAGAAATAATTCCCTGTCTGGATCTGGAAGCGAACGACTTATAATAATCATAAAAGGCATAGCTAACTCAACCACTTTATGAAGGTATAAGTCGAGTTCTTCTCTAAGGAGGGGGAAAGCCGTACAGATCACGTCTCTGTACAGACCGAATGCGAGGACAAATTTGGGGATGTTAAGTTTCCTATTAAGTCTAGGATCTCTAGACTTCATCACTACTGACAGATCCTCAAAGGTATATGCCCTGTTCTCGACAACGTCTTGAGATGCTATCAGTAGTGAAGCCAAGTTGATGTCCTTCCCCTCTATAATGTCACGTCTCAGAGACTAAGGAATGAGATGAATAGGAAGTTTGATATTGGTAGCTCTACTAGCTGGTAGACGGTTACCTTTACCTCCTGGGATAGGTGCAGACTGAGCAACAGGCACTGGAAGCTCTGGAACGGTCGCAATATTATTTGACTCCAGATTGTCCAACCTATTATTAATAGTTGCTACTGAAGAAACAAGGGAGGCCATCATGGCGTGCAACTCAGCAAGGCTATTTTGCACATTGAACTCTGAACTAGGGCCAGACCTTTTGTTGTCCTCAGTAGTATTTAATAAACAAAACAGTTCAGATTTCCTGGCTGCAGCCAGGAAAGGAATATTCCTTTTTTTGAGTTCGGAGGTTATTTTAGGGATAGTCCACGAACGATAGCTGGAAGCTGGACTGGGTGGAATGGGTCGCCTTCTATGCGAGCCTGATCTGAGTGGGGTGCTGGCAACCGATAGATCATCTCCTTGTGTAGAAGCGTTAGACATGCTACGGAAGTGAGGCAGATGGACAAGGTTAGTATGGTACCGTATAGAACAGTAATGACCCAGCTTACTAGGATAGTGCCTACTGGCGAAATTGTATTAACTAGCTTATGTTGGTGACAGGTGAAGCCCTGACTACTTGCCAAGTGGCTATGAGAGGCACTACCTATGATTTGGCTCGTGGGGCCTTTGTGCCTCTGAGGTGGGTGGCGGGGTGTTGGCCTCTCGGTGATACGTAAAAGAATGTCAAATGATTGGCCGTGACGGGTGAGGCCCTAACTATGACTTGATGCAAGGCTATATCTATGCATTGGGACGTTTGGGCACAAACCTCTGAACGGAAGGGCTGTTAGTATGCCTTGCGGGACCACTCGACTTATAGGCGAAGAGGCCTAACCTGGCGAGAGCTTAAACCTACTCGTGACCCTGCCTGGGTTTAAACAGTTAACATACCTGATGATTGGCTTGCATGACGTATACAGAAGTAGACAGAATAATCCTTACTTGAACCTAAAACATGTCACAAATTTAGGTTATAACATAACCCGCAGGTGAAACCATAGACAAATTGCCCTGTCAAGCAAAAGTGTAGATACTAACCGTATACGTAGAAAATGATAAGATAAAATAGGGGAATAACCATGAAAGTGGCCCATACGTGAGTAGAGGGATCGATGTATATAGTTAGACCGGCTAAAGGAAGCCGGTACATAGTACTTTGCACGCCGAGTACCCTGTGCGTCGTGGGAGGGCGAATATGTAAGCCGCCCGTTGTTGGGGACCCCGGAGAGATGGAGGGGTTCCCTAGTTAAAGCGCTATGCAACCACTCTTTTTTTATGAAAATTATTTTAATGAAATACATAGGAAAATATACGAAATGTAACCCGAAATGCCGTTACAATTGACAGAAAACTGTCACAATGCAATTTTAACCGAAATGACCTTGTATTGCAAGGCAAGAGGCGGTTTATACAAATCAACGAAAGCATGAACGACCAAGTGACCTATACAAATGCTGACATGTGTACATAAATGGGAAAACATAAGCGTTTATTCGACAGTTTAACTGTAATGTCAGGTAGCACTAAAATGAAAGAATTATTTAGCATGAGCGATATAATCGAAAGACAACTGTTAGAACGAGCGGATGCAGTGAAAATAAAAGCATGTATTCTAGTATACTGAGGCAATGAAGGGGTTAACAGCATCTCCAGCCATCCTCTGTCTCTTGGTAACATCTCTTATAGATAAACTCTTAGGTAATTGAAGTCTGGAGAATGCTGCAGGTGTTAAAAGTCAACTGTCTTGTCTCTAATAATTCCCAGTTCACATCTTTTACACTTTCCCAAATTTACTGAGGGAGAATTGCAGTGTATATGAAATGAGCCAACAGTTTGAAGAAACCTACGATAGTTTTTGCAATAATAATCCACAGTTCTACATTTGCCCAACAGGTTGAATAACGTGGTTTTTACATGCTTGGCTGTTATGTGTAAGCGAACGAGAACCTAATCGTGTATGTGAATGAAACCAGGTATGCATTAACTAGCGGCGTGTGCACGAATAGTTAATAGCAATATGGGGTGCGTATGAACGAGAGAGTATAACTTACAGTTTTTAGCCGAACGAATGCTGGCTTCATATAGTTATACTCACGAACAGGAGAGAAGTTTGGGACAGGAAGAAAGTTGCCAAACGGACTGCCGGCGGGCGGGAAAATTACGTCTAACAAGTAAGCAGGGGCTCACGGAGTTTAAATAGGGAACAATGTACCTCCCACAATTACAGGCCAAGCCTTCTATATATATATATATCAAGCTAAGACTTTGTCACATGCCCAAAATAGCAGGTTGGGGGGATAGATACCTATGAACAAGTTAAATCATCTGGAAAAACAAAACATCAAAAATAAACATTTTTTTGGGAAGATATAGGTCTTATTAAACAAAAGTCACATAATACAAAGGTCCATCAACGTTGTTGGTTTACTACCACCTACTGCTGGCACAAAGGAGGATATTATCGACTTCACAGGCAATTAAAGACAAAGCAAAAGGAGTAGAAAAGGACATTCCCAGACCTTGCTTATTCACTATACCATGCTCTGTAACAATCAGAGATCTAGGTGCTCTCTATTTATGCTTAATCACCTTATCCCTGCAGTAGGCAGGTGAAATGTAGTCAATATGCTCTCAAACCCAGAGTAGACGTGGGTAGTTTGTGGTAAGAGGACACCTGTCACTTTCATAATGGCTGTTTTGTCTTCAAATCTAACAGGTTGCACAATTACATCTCCAGTGCCAGTGGTTACAATTCTGTGGTCCTGCAACTCAAAGTACTGCGTCTACTAGGATAGAAGTAGAGAATCACACATAGTTGTCACAGAGGAGGCCACTTGGGCCAGGACTTCACTTTCTTCACTGTGGTTTATGCAGTCTGTGAGTGTCTTGATGTCATTTTTTCATGTCCCCATATCTGCCACCATTAGTTGTTTGATATCCTGAAAAGAGCTTTAATCTCTCTATTAGCTGAGTTTAGTATTGTCTTTATTTGGAGACCAGGCGTATAAGCTGCCAGGAGCTGAGAGGCTACTAGTCATGGCCTCCTAAGAGGAGGTATATCTGCCATCAGACGTGGCCACCATTTTAATATCAGCATAGCAAATCTCCTATATTTGGGTGCACAAAGAGAATAGGTTCTTGGAATGTATTCTTATAATATCCACAATCAGGTGATGGTGAAATACAGTAATATCAGCATCCAAATCCGTGAAATATTCCTCTTATTCTTGGTTATGTGCAGAAGCTCCAGTGAAAAACATCTGGTCAGCTGACTCCAATGAGTTAAACATTTTTTTACATAGTGAAGTTAGTTTAAAAAAAATAAAATATGCCAATGTTGCTTGTACTGAGAAATGTTTCTTGTCCTCAATCTACCAGGGAAACATTTAGAAGCTTCCAAGCTAGAGGATTCCGTGTTCTAGGACTATTCCTGAGAGGAAAAAAAAGCTATTTTTCTAACTCCATCAGTTGTTGTTCCCCAGCATATGGGAAGTTCTCTTGATTACATCTCCCTTAGATGTTACCCTGTTTTTTAGGCACTCTCAGCATGGGCAAAGTGTTGGATTTGGAGCAATGAGAGGGAGTATTCTGTCTGTTTCTATAGTGATTGTTATACCACATTTGCCATTTTATCTTTTTTAGAATTAAGATTGTTGATATATTTTATTATTTAGACCATGAGGAACCACCTACAGAGGAACTTGGATTGGAGGACTGCGGCGATTGCTGCATATGCACTATGTGTCCGCAATGGCTTTTGTATGAGAAACAACCGATTGGACAAAAGTCATCAGACTTGATGACATCACTAGAGAATTATCAGGCTTCAATGACTAGCTTCTCCCAGCACTAGATTACAAAGAAGTTTATTTGGAATTTAATTAAAAAAAAATGTTTTTTTTAAATGGAGTCTGCTAAATCTAACTGGATTTAGGACATAATGCTTTTATAATAATATATTGATATAAAAAGAAAACTAAATGGCAAAACAACATTTTCTCATTATATTTATTTGTTTTTATTTGTTCTTCATATAACTTTTGGGTATTTTTGGTATATATGATTCTTAATTTCTTATGTTGCTATTGTACAACGGAGGACAAAAAAGAAAAATATGTTCCTACTTTATATATTGCTAAGCATTCATATTATCTGCATAATATTGATTAGATTCTATGCACATTTAAAAACTATTTAACCCTCCACCATTTCTACCATGAACGAAAGAATTAATTAGCATAAATTAAAACTGTGTAAAGACATCTGCGATTTATGCACAAAATAACTGTTTTTTTTTTAATAGTTTTATGTATGTGCTATGTAAGCATTCCAAATTTTGAATAAATGATATGGTCATGGTAATATTTTTTAAATTGAAAGAACTTTATCATTTATAATGCCTTCTCCAGACATCAGGTATTTTTTTCCGGAGTGTATGCTCTCTCATATTCTGACTATTTGTACCAGAGTGCTTCACTATTGATCTATTTTGTATTAATTGTAATACATTATTTGTCCCATAAATTGTACGCTTCTGTTTTATGTGTCGGCAACTTCATAATAATAAGACTAGTAATACTAAAAATGTAATGGTTATTAGGGCTGTTAAACAGCTCATCATCCAATCCATTCATTTACTTTAATGACAGGTTAAGCGTTATGTAACCTGCTAGTATATGTTTACAATGGGCCAATAACATACCATCAGCGTTGTTTGATGTAAGAGCTATAATGTACAATAATATGCTCTTGTAGTCACTCCCTATACTTTGTGCATCCTGTCCTGGCTTTTAATGGGAACTTGGAACGTTGCGTGATGTCATGGAACACGGAGAGGGGTTACATTGTGTCACCAAGTATTGGCATGCGGTGAGCGTGACAGACAGCAGGGGGCTCCAGATAGCATGTTTAGCTCCAGGATCTGACAGACTCGGGGAGGGAGGGGCAGTAGTAGTAAATCAAACATTTATTACCCACCTGTAAATTCCTGGGGAAGTCACTGGGGGCTGAGCCAGGAATGACACAGGCACCGGGCTTGTTCCTAATGTATTCTCCATGTGGACATGGAGAGCTAACAGCCCCAAAGAAAGTCTATCTGAGGATTATTTACTCTATCTGTTGCTGGATCCTTCCCTGCTCAGAGCTTGCTGTAGTTACCAGACCTCCCACACTCTGCACATGTGAAATGGATCTGTAGACAGCAGTAGTCTCCAGCCACCCAGCAAACTTCCCCTCCCTCCAGTCTGGGCAGGTGATGGCAAAGGGCATGGATAAACTCCTGCAGATTGCCCCCCATTCCCTGGCTGTGGTGCTCAGCAACTCGGGTGCCTCAGAGAGGTTGCTCCTCAGTGAGGACAAATTGCAGAGGCACCATGTGGGTTATGAGATCTTTGCAGACTTCAAAGCTGAGAATATGCAGCATTTCTGGAACAAGAAGGTCACAGATGCCATATCAGAGACCTTGTTTCTGGGCTGGATCGATGAACATGTCCTGCTGATCCAGGGCAAGGAGGAGCACCTAGGGGTACTGAGGGAAGGCTGGGTCAGAAGGTCTCTGAGACCACCACCTGGATTTGACATCAAGTACTTGGGTAAGTCCCTTACTGGTACCAGCAATGCCAGCTTCTGTGCCCATTCAGCCTGCCATTTTCCTAACTGTCTGTCTGCTGGGATGAAATCATTTCATGCATTTATTTGTTATGCTTTCCTTTTTTGTTTTGTTTTGTTGTTTGTTTATTTGTTTAAGAATGTGAGTGGTCTGAAACCCAGCAGCTCATTCTGCTCCATAAGTATCACGTGATTGATGTGCTATGTTACTGTGTGCGTGGTAACCCTTTAAGTGTCATTAGGTGGATTGCCATCCACACTGGCATATGCAGGGTTAATAAAAAGTGAATTAAAATTGCACTGGAAGCTATACATAGTTGGATGTATAGAATTGCTGTGGAAGCATGTTCAATGTTTTGAGTAAGTTTGTCTATTGACCTCTTTTGTTTTGTTTGTATTTACTTTTTTATAAGTTGCCGATATTACTTGCCATTATTTTACAAACATAAAGAAAGGCAATGGAGTTAGGGAATGAATGGACTCTCATTCCCAGTTAGTAGACACTCCGTTGACTCTATGCCCCTTGGTGTGTATTGGGGGGGGGGAGGGGGTGTTTATATTTTACACTGCTATGTAATGTGCAGAATTATGGAAAGATTTGTCCTATTCATTTAATGACTAATTATATATTTAACACCTTTTTAAATAGCTTCTTAAAGAAATTTGCAACCATTCCAGTGCAGAGAGTTGTTTGAAATATGATAGTATGTGCAATGCAAGGTTCTTATTTCAAACAGAGGGACCTTCATTGTTCTTGGGTTTTGGCAGTAGTATGGCTGTTATCTGTCAGTGAATAATAGGTTAATGACAGCAAGGTACTTGTTTTATAGAGACCGCATTGTTTGGTCTGTATTGAATTGCCACACTGCAAATTACGTGCTGAGTAAATGCTTAGTTTTGAGCTTGTACAAAAGGCAATTAATTATTAGTAGCTATGTGATTTTATTTAGTCATTTGCGTTTTACTATTGTCTTTTTTTTCTTTATTGTTGGTGACTCTATGTACAGTATAAAATAGTGCAATTACAATTTTACAATTCCCCAGTCCTGATACGTGGACCCAAGACATACTTGAAAACAAGAGAAATCTCAATGTATCTTTCCTGGTAAAATATTTTATAAATAAATGTATTGGTAACAAAACGTAAAATACGGAATTAGCTCAAATGTGAAAATTATTCATGAGTCCGTATGAGTAAAATGTATTGGTGGAAATGACAAAATATATTGCATCAAAAAGCTTTAATTAAGTGTAAGAGTCAGAACTCTGTAAAGGAAAAAAAAAATCCTTTTAAATTGTGCAGAAACCAAAATGGAATGTATTACACAATAATACGGCAGTGGAAACAATAACCTGAAACAAACAGGATTATTTGTGAAACCAGTTTGAAATTTACCAAAGAATTGCACATTTAACTTCCTAAAATACCACCAGTTTAGTAGATATACCCCAACTAAAACACACTTTTAATCATTTTTTTCATTGGGGTATGTCTAAAAACAGCTTGCAAAAGTTGTAGATCATTGGCCTGAAGCCTTAGCAAGCTCTCACCTGCTAACCGAGCCTAGACTTCCTGTTGCTGTCCAATCACAGACTTCCCAATGCAGTTCACTGATGGCTGGTGCTCTGGGCAATTGCTGCCTCTTGAATTTAGCTCCACTGAACTAACATAACCAGGACGTAATAGGACCTGTTGTCTGACAGCCTGAGGGTGTATCAAGCTGAATTAGTAAAATTGTGAATTTCTATTGAAATCTACATTTTTTTTGTAAAATGAAAAAAAGGCCAAAATCTTAACACAGAAAACTGAAGTGCTTTAAGGTTCCAGAGTGTCCCTTTAAGGTAAAAATAGCGGAAGTGGAGATTTGAAGAATTTTTTCCAATTCCCATATTTTGGCCTAATATTTGCATTTCCCAGGTGAATTCTCAAACTTCACATTTGGTGAATAACTGTTTAAATATATGTATGTGATTTGATTTATGCTTGATAATAGGGATTACTAGTGACCTACCCAGCTTCTACTTGTTTTCCTTGTAGTTTCTCAACATTACAGGCACAGGGTGCGCAGTTACATGACATCAGATCTCAGCACCATTATTCTCTAATAGATGAGTGCAGCTGTGGGGTTTCCTGCATCTTCCACTATTTATATTTATTTGAAATAAAATGCTAGTTAGAGCATGAGCTGCTGGGCCCAGTGCTTGCCCTGTTTTTTGTTTTTTACACCCCATGTCAGAATAAGGCCACCATCAAATTTGTTTTCAAAAGAAGAGTTGCAGATGTTAGGGCTGGGAGCCTAAATTCACAGAAAATCCGTTTACTTTTAACATTTCATTGTGGCTGCTGGTAACCTGACCCTGTATGTAAATGCAGTACACAAGCTAATTCGTAACAGGAAGTTCAACTTTCTATGTGTTAATTAGAGGTGGATAGATAATCGTAGAATATGAGGATTTGCAAAATGTATGTCTAATTTGCCAAGTTGGGATAAATCATTTCAAGTTCAGCCAAACACAAGATTATATCCAACTTTACTTCAGCCTACGTTTCAAAATTCTGTTATCCATTAATTTCATGGAAATTGTAGGTATTTCTGTAAATATACTACATAATATCAAAATATCTATTTATATTTGTATGCTATTACAGTTCATGTGTTTAAAACATCAGTTTACAATATGTGTTTTATTTGTAAACTTCTGTTTTATTTCCTGTGTCCTGGGAAGTAAATCCTTTACTTTATAAATCATTTGTCTGTCTTCTAAAGGGAATGATTTATCCAACTATTCCAGTACAAATGATTTGCTTAATCAAGGTAAACTTGCCCATTTGTTTCTGCAGAAATCTGTCCGGATTAGGAAATAACATGTTAAATGTTGTGAATTTCAGATTTATAGCGTAATTTGAGTTTTCTCTCCAAGACTGCAATGGTTTGGGCTCTGCTATTGTGGTCTAAAATGTTTCCTGCTTTTGGAAAAAAAAAATCATTACATTTTCGGGATACATATGGCTATCACTAGAAAAAAAAAAAAGTGTGTTTTCAAAATAAGTATTTTTTTTTATTTTTTTTTCCTTTCAAGTAAGGTTTAGGTCAGGGGTCCTCAAACTCCAGCCCCCCAGGTGTTGCTGCCCTATAACTCCCATGATTCTTTGAATTACATAGATAGCCGGAGAATCATGGGAGTTGTAGTTCAGCAACATCTGGGGGGCCGGAGTTTGAGGACCCCTGGTTTAGGTGATACATTTCTCTAATGTAATGTGTATGATATATTCTTTGTTTGTGAATCATTGTGTTGTGTTGTGATAACGTGTTTTAGATGATATTTTATTAGATCTTGACATGTATAGAAAAAACCCTCCCATTGCTTAATAAAGTACCCTCCCTATCTTTAAGAGTGACATAATCTATATAACAGATCACATGCTGGAGCTCATAACTAGCATTTCATGTTAATTTTTCTTTTGGTAAAAGTGCTACACTTCAGCATTCCAAATTATTAGTTTATTAGCAATCCTTAGTAGAATCTACAAAGTATGTCATGCATAACCCACTGGTAAAATATCAGATTTGTACTTTCCTAGGTCTCTACACCATGCATTCAACAATGGATATTTGGAAATGTTGGTGCTTTGACCAGCCCCTCCTACAATAAATCACTCCGCATGGACAGTTTAATAGGTTCTGTACAAGCTTTCTGTATTTATCATCTCTAAAAGCTAGCCGTGTTTTCGTACGATTTTACTCCCACTTAGAATCTGTACTTGATGGTTACATTGTGCAGAATCAATTTAAAACAACATAGAAAAAAATACACATTCTTGCTATAGTGTGGAATATTGTGTACTATTTCTCCCAGATATATTTGAAAATGAGAAAAATCAATCACCTTATCGTAAAATATCTTATAAGCAACAAATTGGGGGTGTTTGGGGGGGGGGAGAGGGGGGTATATCACCAACTTACCTCTGCTAAGTGAAGTAGAGTGAATTCTCTAAATCATTTTGCAAATCTGTGCAGTGTTCCTATAATTCCTTAGTATTGAAATTGATTCTCCGCATGGAGATTTGGTTAGGAAGCTTGATGAAAGATGAGATAGGAATTATAGGAAGTGTAATCTGATTTACTTGCACAAACTTGTTTCTCAGCTTCATGTGTGTAACACCCAACATATCCTGCCATGTGGAAACACTGATGCTATGAGCAGGGGGCCGGTGGGATGGTTAAAAGCCTGAGGTGTCACCAACCACTTCCCCCTAAAGTATTTATTATTCCGAGGGGTACTTTTAACTTACATTGGTTACCCATGTATAGATAATTGCAAATCTCTACAACTACATGGAGCAGCTAAGGAGCCTTGAAGGCACCTACCTTTCACCTTCATTCTCTTTGTCCTGACTCTTTGGTTGTCAAGGAGGAAATTTATCACTTCCAGCCTCAGGGCTACAGGAATTACCTTATTTATTTTGTTTTATTTATTTACTGTAATCAATGTTCCTGTTACCTTTTCCAGTGTACCTTTATTCTTCAGTAGGGCCAACACATAAGGTTTGAAAAAGAATTGAGGCCAGTAAGGAGCAACAAATAAGGATATGATATCTGAATGATGCCTGTATACAGATAGACATTTAGTAACACCATCTAGAAGGGAAGGAATGAACTGTGGTGAGGCATCTACATGACACGAGTATCATCTTATAGGTGGTACTGGACTCCAGAGTGACATGAATGACACGTTGGGCACTGTAACTAAAACTGCTAAATTGGGAGGAGATAAAGGAAATAAAGAGCAGATGCTGTATGAGCATTGGGCGAAATAAGAAAAAAATAACCAAATACCATGATTGTGCGGGATTTGAATAAGTGTGTGGTCCAGAAAGGTCAAGTAGAACGAGCAGGATTAGCTGGAATAACTGTGATTAAAGCATTGGTAATTTTTCTTACAACAACTTAAAGGACCACTATAGGAACCCAGACCACTTCAGCTTAATGAAGTGGTCTGGGTGCCAGGGCCAGCTAGGGTTAACCCTTTTTTTTAATAAACATTGCAGTTTCAGAGAAACTGCTATGTTTATAATAGGGTTAATCCAGCCTCCAGTGGCTGTCTCTTGACAGCCGTTAGAGGCGCTTGCGTGCTTCTCACTGTGATTTTCATAGTGAGAAGACGCCAGCGTCCATAGGAAAGCATTGTGAATGGTTTCCTATGGACTGGCTGAAGGCGCGCGCAGCTCCTGCCGCGCATGTGCATTCAGCCGAAGAGGAGGAGGAGAGCTCCCTGCCCGGCGCTGGAAAAAAAGGTAAGATTTAACCCTTTCCTCTCCATCCAGCCCGGCGAGTATGTTTATCCTGGCACTATAGTGGTCCTTTAAGCAGAGTGCAAAACATTTATTGTAAAAGGTAAAAAAGAGAGTGAGAGTTGAGAAAATTAGTGAGGCAAGTGTGTACATGCCACTCAAGAAGCTTAGAGGCAATTTTTCTTTTTTTGTTTTGCTTGAGCTGTGACCTTTCCATATAGCAGCCCATGGTGTGGTATGTATACATTGTTGGGCAGGGTGATAGTGCGCCATTGAAAGAATGATAGGTTACAATGAAGGAAATCTCAACATACATTGAATAATTATCAAGATATAGGTATGTAGCTGTGTACAGGTTACATCGGGACAGAAATGTGTATTACATGATGAGTATTGTCAACAGAGAAATATCAGTCATAACTTTTGAAAGCTGACATCCTTATAGGGCACACTGTGGGACTAGCATTGTGTATAATAGTAACCTTGAAATGATTTCGCTAGTTCATATTACATTCTCGAGCTGTTTGGGAGTTGTAGTCCAACAGCATATGGATGGCCACTGTCAGACACCCTGTGATGACATCACAGGATAACTGCATCAGAAATTAGATATGATATATATCGTAAGATCATTATTTGCAAGCTTTAAAGGAACACTATAGGCTCACAAACACAAATGTGTATTCCTGACCCTATAGGTTTAAAAACACTATTTAAACTCCTCCCCCCCTTAAATAACTAGAAAGCTCACAATTCCAGCGTTGGGCTGGTGCGCTGGTCTCGCCCCCACCTTGCCTCCTTGGCTGACATCACCAGAATTGACTATCTAAGGCAAGCATTGAATTGACTGAGACTGTCAATTGTGGTGATCTCCGCCAAGGAGGTGGGCAGGGGGCAAAGCATCAGTGCATCTCTATGAGAGACGCTGAACGTCAGTGCTGCAGAGAGCCCTTGGAAGCTCTGAGTGACTGCCACTGGAGGTATTCTTAGGCAGCAATGTAAACACTGCTTTTTCTCTGACAAGAGGGTGCTTGCATTAAAAATCCTGCAGGGGTGACTATACTCACCAAAATAACTACATTAAGATGCAGTTGTTCTGGTGACTATAATGTCCCTTTAATTGTGATCGTAATATGTTGTAATATTAATAAGGTATTGTAATATAATATTAGGATACCTTGCTTTTTATATTGTATTTCTTATTAAACAAATGTTTGAACTACCTGTGCTACCTGTTACACTGCTGCAGGAACACAGTGGATATGTAAATGGTTTACATATTTGTGTAATTTAGAGAAGTGTTGTTATTTTGTATAGACATTCCATCCATATTTATAGTGTCATTTTATGATGTGATTGTAAATTAAGTGCTTAGTCTATATTTACTCATTGATAACGCCTGTGGCTAGTTATGTAAATAAATACGGTTGTTCTGGTTTCTCCAGTCGTAGATGCAGGTTGAAAAGATTGCTGCCATAACAGTCAAGTTGTAAAGCACTTCCAGGCTGTAAATATTATTATTTTATTATTTATAAAGCGCCAACAAATTCCGTAGCGCTGTACAATGGGTGGTAAAGAAGTTGCAAAGCATTATTGAGAACTCTATAGTAGATGTATCGTTGACTTAGAATTGTGGATGCATATTTAAGTATTGTGTACAGGGCCGGACTGGCCCACCAGGATACCGGAAAATTTTCCGGTGGTCCGCAGGAACCTGGGGCCGGGCAGACAGCCCAAATCAATAGGCTATTGTCTTTTTAAGTATTTTCCCTCGGACTGTGCCAGCCCGTGTCAGTCCAATGGGAGTGAAGAGGGAGGAACTGGGGGCTGGTGCCGCCACAATCAGGCTGCTGGCGGCTGCAGGGAGACCTGTTAGTCTCCCTGCACAATTTACATCAGTTCTGGACACATGTCTGGCCCCCGCACATAAGCCCTGCCTCCTGGACAGAAGCTCTGCCTCCCGCACACAAGCTCCACCCCCGCACACACGTTGCTGACCTCTTGGGAAGGAATAGGCCACAAAATGGCAACTTCACCTACCAGTGCCAGGTAAGCTTCAGTAATGTCTGTGTGTGTGCCTGCTAGTGAGTGAGCTTGTATGTGTGTGCCTGCTAGTGAATGAGCGTGTGTGTGTACCTGTGTCTGCTAGTGAGTGAGCGTGTGTGTGTGTGTGTATGTGTGCCTGCTAGTGAGTGAGCTTTTGTGTGTGTGTGTGCCTGCTAGTGAGTGAGCGTGTGTGTGTCTGCTGGTGAGTGAGCGTGTGTGTGCCTGCTGGTGAGTGAGCGTGTGTGTGCCTGCTGGTGAGTGAGCGTGTGTGTGCCTGCTAATGAGTGAACTTGTGTGTATGTGTGCCTGCTAGTGAGTGAGCTTTTGTGTGTGTGTGTGCCTGCTAGTGAGTGAGCGTGTGTGTGTCTGCTGGTGAGTGAGCGTGTGTGTGCCTGCTGGTGAGTGAGCTTGTGTGTGTGTGTGCCTGCTAGTGAGTGAGCTTGTGTGTGTGTGCCTGCTAGTGAGTGAGCTTGTGTGTGTGTGCGCCTGCTAGTGAGTGAGCTTGTGTGTGTGTGTCTGCTAGTGAGTGTGCTTGTGTGTGTGTGTCTGCTTGTGAGTGAGTTTGTGTGTGTGTCAGTGGGCTTGTCTGTTGAAAGCGTGTGTGTGTGTGTTAGCTTGTCTGTAGTGAGCATGTTCTTGTCTGTACTAAGCCTGTGCATGTCAGAGTTTGTGTGTACTAAATTTGTGTGTGTACCAATAAACTTGTCTGTGTGTCAGTGAGATTGTCTGTCTGTCTGTCTGTCTGTCTGTCTGTCTGTCTGTCTGTCTGTCTGTCTGTGAGCGAGCCTATTTGTGTGCATCAATGAGACTGTGGCAGTGAGATTGCCTGCATGTGGGTATGCTTACTGTATAGCTAAATGTTTTACTCTGAAAGGACCAATATTTTTAATTACAAAAATCAATATACCAATGATAATATGTAAGGCTGTCTTGCCACCCGAGATGTTTGAATAATATATAAACACGTGTGTGTGTGTGTGTGTGTATGTATGTATATATATATATAATATAGTGTGTGTGTGTATGTGTGTGTGTATGTGTGTGTATATATATATATATAATTTAATACAATGCTAAACAAAAATCTGCACACCAGTCAAGCCATAAGACTTGCTTTTCCCACAGAAATCCCAAATCAGCAGTGATGTTACAACCGCAAAGGATTCTGGGTGGGCATATGCAAATTAGTTTAACAAAGAATCACATTTTTGCTTCATTCCATTTTAAACATGGATTCCTTTTAATTTGTGTTTGCAGTATACAACTGCTTGGAACACAATTTAGGATAAAATGCAAAACCAGTGAACCACTCATGGACAGCTGTTTCGTTGTTAATGCAACTCTTCAGCATGAGGTTGGTTACTGGTTTGTTTAGTGAGGCTTGGTAGTGCTTGGGAAGCAAAATCCAAATAGGTTATGGTGGGGAAAAATTGTGATTGAAAACCCCTTCCACCTGAAGTATGTGGATAGTTAATACAATGCTAAACAAAAATCTGCACACCAGTCAAGCCATAAGACTTGCTTTTCCCACAGAAATCCCAAATCAGCAGTGATGTTACAACCGCAAAGGATTCTGGGTGGGTATATGCAAATTAGTTTAACAAAGAATCACATTTTTGCCTCATTCCATTTTAAACATGGATTCCTTTTAATCTGTGTTTGCAGTATACAACTGCTTGGAACACAATTTAGGAAAAGATGCAAAACCAGTGAACCACTCATGGACAGCTGTTTCGTTGTTAATGCAACTCATCAGCATGAGGTTGGTTACTGGTTTGCTTATTGAGGCTTGGTAGTGCTTGGGAAGCAAAATCCAAATAGGTTATGGTGGGGAAAAATTGTGATTGAAAACCCCTTCCACCTGAAGTATGTGGATAGTTAATACAATGCTAAACAAAAATCTGCACACCAGTCAAGCCATAAGACTTGCTTTTCCCCGCCATAACCTATTTGGATTTTGCTTCCCAAGCACTACCAAGCCTCACTAAGCAAACCAGTAACCAACCTCATGCTGAAGAGTTGCATTAACAACGAAACAGCTGTCCATGAGTGGTTCACTGGTTTTGCATTTTATCCTAAATTGTGTTCCAAGCAGTTATATACTGCAAACACAAATTAAAAGGAATCCATGTTTAAAATGGAATGAGGCAAAAATGTGATTCTTTGTTAAACTAATTTGCATATGCCCACCCAGAATCCTTTGCGGTTGTAACATCACTGCTGATTTGGGATTTCTGTGGGAAAAGCAAGTCTTATGGCTTGACTGGTGTGCAGATTTTTGTTTAGCATTGTATTAACTATCCACATACTTCAGGTGGAAGGGGTTTTCAATCACAATTTTTCCCCACCATAACCTAATTATATATATTATATATAATTTACACACAATACATGGCACAATGACTTATGGTGTTGGCATAGATTTTTTATTTTTTTTATTTTTTTTAATTTCCAGGGCTGCTTTGTATCCCCAGTCCGGCCCTGATTGTGTCTGGTTTTATCATAACCTGCAGCTCCAAGTAAGCTTTCTGATATGTGATATATAGTATACTCTTTTACACTGGCTGGACACAGTACATGGTTTACCTATTGTTACACAGCCACTTTTAATGAGTATTCATAGTATTTAGGAGCTTTGTCAGACTTGTGTCTAAGGTATGTTTTGTGTTTCCAGAACATTTGGACAAATCTGCCACTTGACCAGTTTAAAAAAAATAAAAAAAAATTATGAGTTTCTTCTGTCTTTTGTTTACATATTATTTAACAATAAACCCTAATTACTATACACCTATTGGAGCAATCATCTATACAAAAAGTTAATAACTCAGCTGAATTTACTCAGTTCTTCTGCGATCCTCTGAGACTGTAATAGGTAACACAACTCCCCTCCTTCACCGAGAGCCTGTATTGCTCACTGTATGCAAGGTACATGTGTTTTCATGTATTTCATCTATTATTTTTACAGTTTAGCTTGCTGCTTCTATTTATTTATTTTTAAGAACTATTACATTAAAGGGACACTATAGTCACTAAAAAAAAACTACAGCTTATTGAATTTGTTCTGGTGAGTAGAATCATTACCTTCAGGCTTTTTGCTGTAAACACTGTCTTTTCAGCGAAAATGCAGCGTTTACATTACAGCCTAGTGATAACTTCACTGGCCACTCCTCAGATGGCTATTAGAGATCCTTCCTGGGTCATGGCTGCCTAAAATGCATCCAAACATTCAGTGTCTCCTCCCTCTGAATGCAGACACTGAATTTTCCTCACAGAGATTCATTGATTCGATTCCTCTCTATGAGGAGATACTGATTGGCCAGGGTTATGTTTGAATTGTGCTAGCTTTGCTCCTGATCTGCCTCCTTGTCAGTCTCATCCAGTCCTGTGGAGAAGCACTGTGATTGGATTAGGCCACCACTTCTGATGATGTTAGCAGACAGCTTGTTATTCTGAGGCAAACAGCATGCAGAGCTACAGCTTCAGGCTTGAATACAAGTAAGATGTTGCTATATTTAGGGAAGCATGAGGGGCCCAGGGGGATTAGATGGTGGTTTTAACACTATAGGGTCAGGAATACACGTTTGTGTTCCTGACCCTATAGGGTTCCTTTAATGTTTTCTAACCCTGATAGGTTTGTCATTGCTTTTCTTTAACACAAACAAAACAAAAAAACAACTCCGTAGGGAATGAGTTACATCTATCTTTTTTAATTCAATGTTCCAAGGTATTTCTGCTTCCTATTTAACCTGAATATAGCCTTTCCCACCCTTCAGCCAGAAGAATCCTAATGGATACCAGTATGGACCTGCATGTGTTGGTCAATAGCAGCAGACATGTAATAAACATGTGATCTGATTGCTTTTGTTGTGACTACATTCTTTTCTCTTTTGCTGTTTAAAGAAGAAACCAGTTCATATTTAATGGGGAATGGCATAGTTAATTTTAAAAACTAAAATTGTAATGTGGTATACTTTGTTATCCTTTTGCAGTGATATATATAAGTATTATTTATCTCCTGCACCACTACACTGTAGTACCTTTAAGGAGAATGAGGTACCTTCTTTCAAATAACAAGTAAACCCCCATGAATCTGAACAGCTGTTGTTTGCTTTGTGGTTGGAGTTCTCTAATTCCTATTAATATTTCAGTGTGAATGTATGTGTGGAGTGGCAGTTCTGTGGGGTAGGGGGAGCTCCCCCTAAGAAGCCATGGTTATTTATGTCTGTCAACAGGGACTGACTGAGTGATCACATCTACTATGTCACCAAATGCCTGATGTCATGTTCTGTGTATGATTGTGTATCTGCATTGTTAGATATATCTAAATGTGGGTGTAGTAGGTATATGTGAATGAATCTGGGCATAAGTACTTGTCATTATATGCATGCTTATAAGTGTGCATATCTGGTTTGTGTGGACGAATGTGCCTATTTTTATTTATTCTTTTAAATCTACCTATACCTCCTGAAGTCAGGTTTTGGATCTGCAGTGTGCCCCTGTTTGCCGGTGCAGTGTTAGTGTGATTCCATTTATGAATATAACCGGATATGACAAAACTGTGTCTAAACACATCCTTTTTATGGCACTGGTGCCTGCTACTTATATATTTCAGCCTTTTCAAAATCTATGTTTTGATATGTGTATAGTATAAACACCGAAGTCTAGAAGAATCATATCTGCTTTATAGATACTGTGTGTGCGTGAACACCTTAGTTTGGAATTTGTATTATTAAGTAATACATTTTTGTCTTTAGAAATCAAGCAGACCGATCTAGTTTACCGATTCTGTGTCAGGATTGACAGGTTGATCCAGCACGCAGAACTGTGTCACACTTAGGACGAAGCATAACGTATAACCTGACATTAGAATGGCCGGACTTAACGTCTCCAAGAATAGTCCAAATACTTGCCGAGATCAGACACAACAATGAGGGAAAGCAAAAGTCAAGGATATCAGAATTCAGGGAAGTCAAAACGAAGCCAAAGTCAAATACCAGAAAATCAAGATCAGGAACACACTCTCGGATTACCATCAAGATGAAACCACGACAGGGCAATGAGCAAAAGGAGAATTGGGTTTAAATATCCCTCCTGTGGATCCGATTGGCTGTAACTGGCCTTTGACCCCAAAAGCAATTACCAGGTTTCTATCTGCATGATTGCTGCTCAGCACAAACCCTCCTGTGGATTTGATTGGCCATGACCATCCTTTGACCCCAAAAGTAATTACCAGGTGTCCATGTGCATGATTGCTGCTCGGCACAACTTTTCCTGTCAGGACAGCAAATGCCATTAACCACATTTCATTGTGCGGATGAATACAGGCATACCCCGCTTTACATACACACACTTTAAGGACACTCGCGAGTACAGACATTCCCGCGCCTCCTCTGTCTGCGAGTGAACAGTAAATGGAAGGTTCTATTCTCGCCTGGAGCTCAGTTCAGTGTCTTTGGGGCAAGAACTTTTCACACCTTCTGACATGGCACAGGTTAATCATCTCAGATTTATAATGTCTACTCCTAGCTGAACATATATTTTTTCTGCCCCTACATTGTCCATATTCTGCAATCGGTGCCATCCAGTAAAAGGGTTTACCCTGCCGTTTTCTATAGCTATGACTTAGCTTAGCACACAACAAAGTGTGCAACAAAGCTGCTAACAAATACAAAGGTTGTTTAAGGTTGTCAGATTAGTAAAACATTAAAGGACCACTATAGGCACCCAGACCACTTCAGCTTAATGAAGTGGTCTGGGTGCCAGTCCCAGCTAGGATTAACCTTTTCTGCTATGGGTTAATCCAGCCTCTAGTGGCTGTCTCATTGACAGCCGCTAGAGGCGCATCCACGCTTCTCACTGTGATTTTCACAGTGAGAAGACGTCAGCGTCCATAGGAAAGCATTGAGAATGCTTTCCTATGGACCGGCTGAATGCGCACGCAGCTCTTGCTGCGCATGCGCATTCAGCCTATGACGGTGAAAAGGAGGAGGAGAGTTCCCCGCACCGAGGAAGCCCGGCGGGGGAAAACAGGTAAGATTTAACACCTTCCATCCCTAGAGCCCGGCGGGAGGGGGGCCCCTGAGGGTGGGGGTACACCTAGAGACAATATAGTGCCAGGAAAACAAGTGTTTTCCTGGCACTATAGTGGTCCTTTAAAGATAAATGGTACAATCTGGAATGAGATTTTTCTTTTTACTGTTTGTTTTAACTGAATAAAAGCCCACTGGAAATCACTAAATAAATCACTGGAAATAAAATCACTGGAAATCTGCAGTTGCAGTATCAGTTATGCCTGTAAATTACTATTGCAATGCAGTACATGCATTGGGAAGTGAAAAAGGTATTGCTTCACTTAAAGAACATTTTCGTTTTACATACATGCTCTGGTCCCATTGTGTTCTTAAAAGTGGGGTATGCCTGTACATGACATTCTGGATGTCCTGACTTTTAGAGAAAAAAAAAAGGGGGAAAAAAAGCTCTCATGAACACTGTACTTAAAGCATATCACAAAGAGTTCACAGTCTGAGTGTTTATTCTTAGATAGCCAGTGGATTGGCATCTTAGGACCTTTGTGACAGCAATATGGTTCCTTTCAGGATTGCCTATATAAATTATAACCTGTGTACATTCACTCTTTTATCTCCCTTCCTTTTTAATAGTTTATTTTATCTTTTAAAACTTTGTTCGGTATTTTAACCTTTAGTACAAAATTGATCTATATATTCTCTTTCTTAGAGACCTGCAAACGCTCATCACAAATATTCTTAAAGGGACACTATAGGCACCCAAACCACTACAGCTCATTGAAGTGATCTGGGTACAGTGTCCCTTTTGCACTTGTGCTGCAATGCTAAACATTGTGGTTCCAGAGAAACTGCAATGTTTACACTGCAGCACTAAGTCTGCTTCCAGTGGCTGTTTCCTGGATCAAAACGGACCTTTGTTCCAGGGGTTTTTCGTAAGATTTTTTTTTTCCCCATAGGAAAGCATTGATTCAGTGCTTTACTATGGAGAGGTCTAATGCGCACGTAGCACTTGCCACGCATATGCATTAGCGCTTGCTTGTCGCGGGACTCGGAAAGGGCGGAGCATCAGCGCTGGGACAAGGTAAGTAAATAAAGGGTAGCGATAGTTCCAGGAATATGTTTCAATCCTTATCAGTGAGAGTAAACACATTTGGGTCAATTTAATAAACTCCAAATTATTGTGACATGAAAACTGCTCTCTGTCACTCTATTTGCATCTCAATGGATTATTAGTGAAGCCAAAGTGTTAGCATTTGGGGAAAAAATTACCCGAACATGGAGGAAAGGAGGTAAATGTTATGAGTGTATTACCCTCAGAGGTGCAATCATAGCAGCATTGGAACGCTGGAGTCGAGGCAAGTAAGATCATAGCAGCATTGGAACGCTGGAGACGAGGCAAGTAAGATCATAGCAGCGCCTACAGAAAATAGTTGTATGATATTGCATGCAGGAACATTGGTTATAAGTGAGATATATGCCAAACTGGAGCACCATATAGAGGGGTCCTTAAACCCCAAAATACAACGGTGTATTCATGTATTATATAGGGTTCTCAAATAAGCAGCACATGAGAGGTTTATTTAGGTCACTAAAGACAAAACGGCATACAACATTTTGGTCAACAGGCCCTAATCATGTGTGTGTATATATAATAAAATCTGATTAAGGCTTGTTGGACGAAACTTTGTATGCGGGTTTGACCCTCGTTATCTAAATAAACCTATTCAGTGAAGCCTTAAGTTACTACAGCTTATTACAGTTGCTATGCATCATCCCACACTGGACCTTTTGTGTTAATCAAAATTATTATAATTTTTTTTAACTCTATCAATTTGTTCCTAATTTAAAATTTGTAATAAAAAATGTATTCCTAGCACTAACAGTGCCCCCCAATCCTGCAGTGTTGTAAAGGGTTGAACAATCCTTTGTTCACTTATCCGACTCAATACAGAAGGACTTTGAGCTGTGTCGCTCTCCGCCTCCTCCGATGTCAGCCTATGAGGGTCCTAATGTGTATATGCAGCGAACAAAGCTCTCGTATCAGGCTTTCCCCACAGGAAAGCATTGTCACAATGCTTTCCTATGGAAGGAGATGGGGGTTCTGACGCTGGATGTCCTAATGCAAAACTTGAGGATGTCAGCGTTGTTCCGTTAAAAATTCTAGGAAGTGCCTCTAGTGGTTGTCTGGTAGAGGTAGTCTTTGTACTGCAATGTGGACAGTAACAGTGCACTCAGACCACTTCAATGAGATGAAGTGATCCAAGTGCCTAGTGTCGCTTTATATACCTTCTTATATATCAATATTCACATCAAAGTGAAATTTTTTTGTTCTGTTGCTTTTTGCTTTCTTAAGCTGTGTATTCATTATCCATATATGTCAAGTATAGTTCTTTTTATGACATTATTTTGCGACTATTGTAACTGCCTCTGCTTCCTCTGTTTTCACACTACATGGGAGAGGGCTTTGTTCTTGAAATATTTAAACATGGAATTATTGGTTAAAGAGGTTTACCTAAATACTGGACTTCATTTGAAAGCACACTGGTATACATTGAGAGGTCATGTGAAAGTTAATTCATAACTTTGCGGTGCCATTCTTCTGTCTGTTACAAGATTGCTGTTAGAACAAACACACTTCTTACTTAAAAGGCAGATTTAATTCATTAACCGTTTGAATGCCATTTGTGAGTATAATGCATGGCATGCAATGCGCTGGACTCGACTCTGGCACTTGGAGAGTTCATTCATTAGGTCAAGAGAAAATCAGGAAAACAAAAGAATGACTCCAATATTGATTACAAAATTAAATGTAGAATGTTTCTGACCCTTTTACATGTGTGCAGCTGCCAGAGAGGTTCCATTCCTCAGAATCACATAGTTAAACAAACCAGGAAAAATAGTATCTTCGTGAAAGAAGATGCGCTCACCAGTAAGTACAATAAAAATGTGTAGTTTAATCGTTTGTAATGATGTATAGAACAGAGAGGAAGACCAACCCCTATTAAATAGCTTATTATTGCTGTAGACCAAAGCACATTAGTCTGTTTTCTGCCTTGTCCCTCTGTATGCAATATATATGTCGTCACGGTTTTGGATTAAAAACTCAAAGGGACACTCCGAGCACCATAGCTACAACAGGGTGCTGCAGGGTACAGAGCAGGAAAGTTAATGGAAGTTCAAAAGCATGCTGTAGTGGTTAAAATACTTTAATTTGCAGCAGGCGTCCCCATTACACCAGTCAAGTTTCACTAACTAATCTCTCTAAGTTTATTTTAATTTGTTATTAGTACAGAAGTGTCAGGGCACCTTCTTAACTTCAGGGCTTAAGCTGTTCCATAATGGATTAACCCTGAAGCTGGGGCAGCCTGCTCTATGGCTGATCCTTCTTCATATTGCAGCTTGGAGAGGAACAAAGTTGGGAGGAACCCAATATCTGGGTTAAACTATTGGCAGAGTACTTTCTATAGTTCTTCTACAGTAGCTTTAAATTCCCAGATTTTACTATTAACATGACGTAAAGTCATGATTTTATTAATGACACGGAGGCGAGTATTATGCTATCTCTTTCTTACTTTATTCCTCAGCAGCAAAGAGAAATATAAAACTGAAAGAGAAAAAATGTAGATATGCAATAATAATAATAACAGGTACAACCAGATCTGCCTAGTAACAGGGCAGCCAATCAGTCTCTAGGAACAGTCCATAAATCTCTATCCTTGTACTTCCACTTCCTCTTCTTTGCCTTCCGAACCGAAGACCCAAAGCAAAATATCCAAGCAGTAACTAAGAAACGTCAAACCGGTAGACATCAACAGACCGGAATCAAGCTGTAAAACAAAGAAATATGTGGTAAACTCCAAACTTAGGAACTGAGTGTAACATATCGAATATACGTGACCTGCAGATAAAGAGCATCATAATCAAAATCCATGTACATTTGTCACACTCTAGAACACCATATACTCAATACAAGTACCTCATGTGTACTTACCGTGAGATAAGACGAACCCCCCGATTGAACCCTAAGCGAAAACCAGACCCAGACCCAGACCCACGGGAGGGTGGGTGGGAATAATACTCGCCTCCGTGTCATTAATAAAATCATGACTTTACGTCATGTTAATAGTAAAATCTGGGAATTTTATTAATGACACGGAGGCTCCTATTATGCTAGTTTAAAGCTGAGCCACAACCAATGAAGAAACATGTTCAATCGGGCGGAAGTAAAAATCACGGAACGTAGATTCCTTAGACCAATCTGCCGCTTTCAAGATATCGTCTAGGCGACATCCTATCGTAGAAGCCTTTGATGCCATGGCACCCCTAACTGAATGAGCCGAAAAAACCGAAGTGTCGATACCCGCAGCAGAAAGGAGATCTTTAACCCAGCGGGCGAGCGTCGGCGACGAGACCGGTAGAAACGGTGCTTTCAAGGAAATAAAGAGTGGAGGCAAGTTAGTTGACCTCAGCAGCCGGGTACGATCCAAATAAACCTGGAGACAAGCCACAGGACACAAAGCAGGTCTGATGGAGCATCTAGGGTAGTCCACCGACTTGGAAGCCGACTTAGTCCTCCTCGAGATATTAAACGACACACCTCCGGGGTTGAACGAGACCGCGTTCCAGTCCAGAGCCCTGACGTCCGACACCCTCTTACACGAAAGTAGACACAGGAGCATGACCAGTTTCCATGATAACTGCTTGAGTGTCAAGTCCTCATTACAGGGCCAGGAGTCCAAGAATCCAAGGACGACGTTAACGTCCCAAAACGATGAGTATCTAGATCTTGGCGGTCTAGCAAAACGGATACCTTTCAACAAGCGGCACACAATAGGATGTTGTCCAATCGGAGATCCGTCGATCCCTTGATGTCCGGCCGAAATGGCTGATCTATAAACATTAAGGGTACGATAAGCCAAACCAGAATCGAAACGTTCCGTCAGGAAACCAAGCAGCGCATTTAGAGGGGCAGAAAGTGGATCCAGCAATCTTCCCAAGCACCAGCCAGACCACACGCGCCATGCGGCCTTGTAAGCCGCTCTGGTACCTGGTGCCCAGGCATTCTCCAATAGTCGAGCAGTTGTCTGCGAAACATCCGTGACACCCCAGGGTCTCCCGAGATTAACCAAGCCGTGAGTTGGAGTAAGTTCTGATCCACCAATTCGTGCAATTTGCCATCCGGATCCAGAAGCACATCCGGCCTCATTTCGATTATCCGTGGGAAATCTATGGCCATCTCCAGAAGGCGGGGAAACCACGGTTGAGAGTGCCAGAGCGGAGCTACCATTACTATCGTGCAATTCTGCCTGGCTGAGTACGCCAGTGTCCGGGATATCAGGTTGAACGGTGGGAACGCATAATGGCGTCCCAGCGGCCACGTCTGCAAGAACGCGTCCACCGCCGTGGCCGCTGGGTCCGGTCTCCAACTGAAGTACTGGGGTAGTTGGGTGTTCAATCTGGACGCGAACAAATCCAGGTGAAGTGGACCCCACAACCGTTCTATCCTTTGAAATGTCGAGGACAGCAAGTGCCAGTCTCCTGAATCCTTCAGGTAGCGCGAGTTCCAATCCGCCCACTCGTTGTCGAGACCCGGAATGTGCTCGGCCGTAACCGATACGGCATTGTGTAGGCAATACTGCCAGAAATCCTTTGCCAAGTTCGCCAACTGCTTCGATTTTGTCCCCCCGAGGTGGTTTATGTACCTGACTGCGGACACATTGTCCATACGTAGGAGGACGCAGAGATAGACTCCGAATGGCAAACGAACCCGCCAGAAGTTCCAGGCAGTTTATGTGCAGAGCCGATTCGATCTCTGACCATCTTCCACCGGTGGAGACACCGCCACAGCGAGCGCCCCAGCCATGCAGGCTTGCATCCGACTCTATGATCACCTCCGGCGCGGAGCCAAAGATCGCCCGGCCGTTCCAGGCCTCCATGTGGTCCAACCACCACCTTAGTTTGTCTCTGGAGTCCCTGTCCAGGGTCAACACGCTCTCGTACGAGCCCCCTGATCGAAGATGGGACCCTTTTAAACGTTGGAGTGCTCGATAATGTAGTGGGCCTGGAAATATTGCCTGAATCGATGAGGCCAACAGGCCGATCACCCTTGCCAATTGCCGGACGGAGAGAGAGGTGGCTCGCAGCGCCCGTCGTATCTCCTTTTTCATCGATCGGAGTTTTGCCTCCGGGAGGAACAGAAACTGGGTGACTGAATCGACCTCGAAGCCCAGGAACTCTATCCTTTGTACCGGGGTCACAATGGATTTTTCCCAGTTTACGAGGAAACCTAGTCCCTCCAGGAGACTCACCGTCCATCTTAGGTGCCTGAGAAGTTGCTTGGGGGATGAAGACATAATCAGTATGTCGTCCAGGTAGATAATCATGCGGACCCCTCGCGCCCTGAGGAAGGCCACCACGGGCTTCATCACTTTTGTGAAGCACCACGGAGCTGAAGATAGACCGAACGGCAGACATGTAAAACGCCATCGACGACCTTGCCACGTAAAGTGCAATAAGTCCCAATGCTCTTCTGCCATGGGTATAGTCAAGTAGGCATCTTTGAGGTCTAATTTGACCATCCAGTCTCCCTGACGGAGCAGGTCCCTGAGACAATGAGCGCCCTCCATCTTGAAGTGATGGTAACGTAGGAAAGAATTGAGGTGTTTGAGGTTTATCACCGGACGTACGCCTCCGCCCTTCTTGGCGACAAGAAACAGGTTGCTTAGAAATCCCGGGTGTCCGTAGGGGATTTCTTGAATAGCCCGTTTGGCAGACAGTTCCGCGATCTCTGCGGTAATTAATGCGGACTGCTCTGCTGGTAGGTTCAGTTCCTGTGGGAGACACGTCTGGACAGGGGGAGACAATAAATCCAGGCGGAAACCCCTGACCGCACTGAGGACCCAAACATCTGTGGTGATCATACCTCACACATCGAGAAACAGTGCCAATCTGCCCCCCACACTCGTTCTGCAAGATACACGTATTGGTGTACTCACCGTAAGGGCGTCTGTATGAGGGTTGTCCACGACCTCCCCGACTCTGCCATGGTCTCCCCCGTGAGGGAAAAAAGGGCGTTGGCTTATAGTCTTGGTAGGTCCGGGGGGCGGAAAAGGAACCTCTGTGAGTCCTCGGGGGACCTCGAGCTCCACGGCCGGGCGGACGGCTCCTATACCTCCCGGCCCCATGGGAAACCTTAGGGCCGAACACCCTCTTCAGGTTAGACTGCGCCTTATCTAGCGCGGTAAAGGTGCGTACAAAGGAGCCTAAGTCCTTCACAAAACATTCTCCGAAGAGCAAACCTTTGGCCGAAGCACCAGGCTCCTTCACTGCCAGGTTAACTAACTTGGGCTCAATTTTGAGCAGAATCGCCTTGCGGAGTTCAGCCGACATGGCTGTGTTCGCGTTGCCGAGAAGGCAAATCAACCTCTGGACCCACCCAATCGCTTCATCAAAATCAATAGGCTTCGTTCCAGCCTTAGCCGCTTCTAGAAGCTCGTAAAGCTTGGCGGCGGGGCCCAGGGTATCCAAGATCTTGTCTTGGCAATTATGCAGCGAAAATTCCAGTCTTTTGCGGGGCTTCCAACCCGTCTTAGTTAAGAACTGAGAAATCTGGGGGTCAACCTCTGGCGTCTTGCACGCCGAATCAGGCACCGAAGGCCTTGGGCACTCGGCCCTCAGTTTACTGCGCCCCTCCTTGGAAAGGGGGGTACGCATACGAAGCGCCAGGTAATTGGCAATATGCGCGGGCGGGTCCCATTCCGCCGAGCGGGGATGGCGAAGGTCATCGGGATCGAACAGGGGGTAACCCTGAGGATCACAGATGTCCTGCCCCTCACCCGGAGGAAGCGCCGAAGCGTCGAACTCCGCCTCATCGCCGGAAACCCCTTCCTCATAGGAGGCGTAATCAGGGGGATCCGAGTCTGACTCTCCAGTTTGATCGGTATCCGATCCATCATCATCTCGGGCACGTGCCCGTTTCCATTTTCTGGCCGATTTTGCCCGGCCAGCGGCTCTCTTGCGCGGAAACGCGCCATCTGGGACGGCCATAGGCACGTCAGTCAAGGCAGGTATCACCTGCGTCACCTCTGGAGAGACATGTTTAAATTTCGTTTGTGCCTTGCGACCCGTATGAGGCTGCAGCGCAGGCAGGGGAGCAGGCAACGCGGCATGGCCCAAAGGCTGCGACAGCGCCTGCTGAATAGTGTGAGAGAGGGACGAGGACACGGTCCCCATGGCCGAAGCCAGGGCCTTCTGCATAGTGGAATCAAAAAGGGCCTGGAACTCCTGTGAGGGAGTAAGGCCCATATCCCCTGTAATGGGGGTCTGAGAGGGGTCCATAATGGGGTAACTGGGACTACCCGAATCCTCACCCCTAGCCTGCATAATTAACAAAAACCAAATAAAGGCAACAAGTACTGTCTCTTTAAATTTGATATAGGAGTAGAGCAAAATCTGTAAAGGCTTAAATAAAACTAACAGATGACAGAAAACAAACCTATACAGGAGAAAAAAGGGGGTTGAGTAACCCACCAGAACAAATTACATCTACAATACTTGCAACAGTAAGGGAGGGAGAAGGGAGCCGACCCAGCCGCATGGAGAAATGAGGGGAAGATGGCCGCCGCGTGCAGAGCGCGCCGCGGCCGTTTCCAGGCTCCTCCCCCGCTAGTGAACGGGGAGCGCGACCACACACGCGGCCGGCACTCCCTCGCACCAGCGGCAGATCGGGTCAGCCGATAAGTGCGGCCGCACACGCGGCCGCGAGGGAAAGGGAGCCGGGGAGCACAGGGCTCCAGAGAGAAACCTCCCCTGCTAGCCGCGAACCCTGTCTGAAAGGGGAACGGTCAGACAGACAGGGGGAGCGGCGGCAAACGCAGGGGAGGTAAATAGGGAACCAAAGGAGGCACCCAAATATAAAAGCACAAAAGGCTTGCCAAAAAGGCACATAAAAGCCAGCAAACAAACAGACAATTGATAATATAAGACAACACAGTTAATAAAAAACCTTAGCAAAAGCCATCAATCAAAACAATGTAGGAGAGAAAATTATACTTAGCTGGTCTGAGGACAGCAGCAAAGAAAGAGGAAGTGGAAGTACAAGGATAGAGATTTATGGACTGTTCCTAGAGACTGATTGGCTGCCCTGTTACTAGGCAGATCTGGTTGTACCTGTTATTATTATTATTATTGCATATCTACATTTTTTCTCTTTCAGTTTTATATTTCTCTTTGCTGCTGAGGAATAAAGTAAGAAAGAGATAGCATAATAGGAGCCTCCGTGTCATTAATAAAATTGAAAATTAAGATCAGTAAGTCCTACCCTACCTGTTTGTAAATATTAAGTCCAGCATGGGTAGAAGTAGAAATTATAGATCCTTCCTCAACTTTACCGTTCTTTTTGTCTTCTTAATACCTATGGATTTGGTACTGCCATATTTTTTTTAATGCATGTTCTAAGGAGAATATTGTGCATGCTTTAAACCTATAAAAATACATTGACATGTCCAAAGAAAAAATAGCCTAAGCCGGGTGATTACCTAAATTGGGAATTGTTGGGAATTCAAAGTGAATGTGAAATTCTTGGATAAAAACAGTTGATCTTTAAAATTTTTCAAGGTTACCTATGTTTTTAACTCTGCTATTTTGACTTAAATTGAAATTCAATGTGAATTCCCGACCATTCAGTCTAATGGATAATCCTGTATGAGACAGATGAAGAAGATAAATTAACATTCTAAACTGCTGAGATGACATCGGTTGGTAAAAGATGTGTTTTGTTGTAGCGCCTAAAAGAGTGATGATAGCTTGATGTTTATACAGCTAGAAATAAATGGTGGTTTGGGTGAGAAAGTAAAACTAAATGCAAATGATAAACATTGTTGACAGACTGTTTCCAATGAAGTACCAAGGTGTGAGGTACTAGGAAAATATAGTGCTTTTTAAAAAAAAAAAAAAAAAACTTTAACCGCTAAATTTACTGTGGGGTCTATTGTAGAGATGTCAGTCAACAGGTAGTAACAAAAAATCAGCAGACATAATGACAAATGACCTGCAAAAGGTTCAGCACAGAATGATAAACGTATTAAATTGGGCTCAAATAGATTTGTCTCATTTTTACTTAACGCTCATTCTGGAAAAAATATTAGATATAGTTAAAGATTGGATACATAATTATAATTGATTTTTGCTAATCAGTTTTTTGTTTTGTTTTTTTTGTCTTCATATAAGCTCACGTAAACTGCAGAAAATATTCTAGACCTCAGTTTGCCTAAAGTATTTACTTTAAGTAGTAGGGCTTTTTATATAGTAATATTAATAGGCACCATTTCTGGGCATGTGCTTATGCCACTGCCACTGCCACTACCACTTTTCTGGGCATGTGTTTATGCCACTTCCACTGCCAAAACCTGGTGCTCTTGTCAACCAGGGAGTAGATGCAAAGCTCATCCCCAAATTAAGAGACCTCAGCTAAAATGTACCTCTTTCTCAAAATGCAAAATAATTCCTCTCTTTAGTGTGAATTTTGTTTTTTATTTAATGAGAATATTTTTCAATTACAATTTGATTATGGATGACCATAATCGTGACCAAGCAGGAATTGGAGTCCTGTCGATTGCCACTTAAAACCTATACAGTAAACCAAACCCTAATCCATTGTGAGAGCTTGAGATTTCACAGTATTTATACCTATTATAAATGACTAACTATAAGCTGCGCACCTTTTGTATGACTAGTTTTAATGTTGTCATAGTAACTGGAAAGATTGGCAGTAAAACAAATACATACTCAGATTTCTACATCAGTTGAGGATCAATCAATACAAAGTCAACAGAAGTCAATTGCTGTCAGCGTTCATTCCCTATTTAAGATTAAGGTTGGCTCTTAGGATGCTTTTGTTGCAATAATAGTTTCTCATAATAATAGTTTATCTTTGCAATAATACCAGATTTTAGATATCATCAGTTTTATGTTATTTTACATAAGGTTTTGATTAAATTTCATATTAATATGGTTCCCCCCTTAGGTTTTCTTTTCATGTAGACCGTTCACTCACTGTGTCTAGAGAGGTGTCCGCTACACCTCCTTTAAGAATGCAGAAGGCCAAAAGATTGTATGTATGGTTGTTGTGTTTCTCAAGCCCGACAATTCAGTTCTGGACTGCCTATATGGGTAAATGCAGTCTGGAATACATGATGAATAGATTTTTTTATTTATATATATATATATATATATATATATATATATATATATATATATATATATATATATATATATATATATATATATATATTATTTTATTTTTTTTTATTTATTTTTTTTTTTTTCAGTGTATTCATACATTACATTTTGGCATGTGTAAGAGAACAGTTTTTTATGGTTTTCAGTTTTCACTGTCTTATGACTTTGACAAATCAAAATCCATACAATTAAGGTAAATTTAAAATATCAGTTTTTGGTTACCGATTCCAAGCAATTCTATAAACTCCTAAAAGGATTAATCTATGCAATATTGTGGTTTTAAAATGCGATTTTCCAGGCACAAAAACAGCAGCCCCTTTGCTGCCACTGAGATAATGCAAATGTTTCTGCATGGGCTGTGAGCACAGACAGTGGTTATTTCTAGAGCTTCAAGTCTTTTAAGGAATACTGTAGGTACTATAACATCTTCATGTTATTGAAGTTGATATAGAGCCTGCAGTCCTGCCCCCCTCCCCTCATCCCCAAACTTTTTATTTCACTAATTAGAAGGCTTGGAAGCACGACTGCAAGTCATGCCTCCAAGCTTTCTTGGTATAAGACGCTTACTTCATGGGGCTCATATTGTACCATACTGTGACATCACACGTGCATGCGCAGTGCCGTCACGATCTGCCCTAGGGAATCATTGGTTCTCTGTGGCATAATCCTAGGACAATGCGCAGCGCTCGCCTCTAGGATGACCTCACTCGAGAAGGAGTATGTGGTAGATCTGTGAGAGAATCGTCACTGGAGAAAAGGTGAGTAATTTGTTATATTTAAGTTTATTTCACTTTTTTTATTTTAATACTGGGGGGGGGGGTAAACTAAACAGTCACATCAGGACTGCAGCATTAGGAATACAGATATGTATTACCAATGCTACAGTGTTCCTTTAATAGCAATCTAAATATGAAAAAAAATTACTGTAGAGATTGCACACCTTAGTTAATACAATAAGTTGTGGTGGTTGTTATTGTGCTTGTAGGGGCGCTTCCACAGAGGCACTGTTTGCTTACAGACATTCTTACAGCTCTTTTGAAGGTGATCTCAGGTCAGTAGTATTCATCAAATCCACCCAGGAGATTGTGTTGTTTTGTAGGAGGGTGGGTTATTTCATTCCCAGTCGGGATAGTAATGCAGTTTAAGAAGTGAAATAGTTGTGCGTTGAAACAAAGCATAGCATTGCTCTTACCCAGCTCCTGAAGAGTTTACCATAGATTACAGCTGTCATGATTGCTCAGGGTCACTACACAGGTATGCTGGCTAAACACAGAGTGCATTGTATAACTGTCACCTTATTTCTTACAGAATCTAGAGGCTTTTCATTTTCTGGTTTTCTGTATTTTCAATCCAGTGGAAAGATGCCCTAAACCAAGATTCATTGACAGGTGCTTCCTGAGAAAATATATTTGTTTCTATAGTGTGTTTCTCAATTTTTACCCCATTGAATAATGAAATTAATTACACTGTTTTTTCTAAGCTCATCTTTTCCGTCCATCATTCCACAACTTTTAGTTTCCAGAACACCTCTTCACTAAAGCCTGGATCCCTTTTCTTACTTCACCTCTGCCATATCCTTAAAGATTTTCCTATGGTTTGCTCCCCAAGACTGCAGTTCCTCTCCTTCCTATAATGCCCTCCGTATTTCCATGAGACATCATATACGTCTACTTCTCACTAAAACAGTACAACAGCCCACTTTCATTGTGTTTTCAGGGGTTTAATTTACTTAACTAGGACTATTTGGATTTTGGCAAGAGAATTCCATATTTTAGGCCATTTTATAGCCCAATTGGAAGCATTCATTATTTTTATAAAACTGCTATTTCGGTTTAAATTTTCATTTTGTTAATAATTCCCTATATTATTATTATTTTTCTTTTTCATTTTATGAAAACTGTAAAGTGGAAAAGCTCATGAAGGAACTATATGATATATTGTTGTTGTTGTTGTTGTTGTTGTTGTTGTTGTTACACTTTGGAATGCTGTATTATTTAGATTCCGGTAGTATTTTTTTTTTATTTTTTATTTTTTTTAAAGTAACGATCGTATTCTCAAATGCGTGTTTTGTGATATAAATACAAATAATCGTTTCCATGCTATAGTTGTTCATTATATATATATATATATATATATATATATATATATATATATATATATATATATATATATATATATATATATATATATATATATATATATACGTGTGTGTGTGTGTATAGCACTGCAGAACTTGTTGGCGCTTTATAAATAAACAAACTCCTTTGCTTCCCCCTTTGTACAAGCAAAATCAACATTTCAGAGATTATACCCTATTAAAATATGCTGAACACGTATGTTAGTACTGTACAATTTTTAAAAAGCATGTTCTCCAAATAATATTTAAAAACAACCCTGGGTGCTTAAAGTAACACTCCTGGCACATACCCTTTTCATTCCATTTGGGGAATGGGGAGTTACTGACTGCCAAAGACTGTCAATCAGTGGCACCCAGTGCAAGGTTTCATGATGGAAGCCTCAGACTTAAACAGAAGTAGCTGGACTGATCTGATAGACATAGGCCTGAAAACTTTGGGTTAAATCATTCTTTAACAGTTTAACCCCAGCTGGTAAGCTGACGCTCAAGACATCCATGACTCCATAATGATGATCATGTTGTGATGGTGCATGGAGTGTCCTTTTAATTAGAAATGCAGTTTAATGCTGAAACATAATGTTTCAGGTCAATGGTGGCCATTATCAAGGTAATTTTGAAAACTGAAATACACAATTAAAGGACCACTCTAGGCACCCAGACCACTTCAACTTAATGAAGTGGTCTGGGTGCCTGGTCCAGCTAGGGTTAACCCATTTTTTTATTTTTTATAAACATAGCAGTTTCAGGGAAACTGCTATGTTTATAAATAAGTTAATCCAGCCTCTAAAGCCTCTAGAGACTGTCTCATTGACAGCCGCTAGAGGCGTTTACGTGCTTTTCACTGTAAAAATCACAGTGAGAAGACGCAAGCGTCCATTGGCAAAGCATTATGAATGCTTTCCTATGAGACTGGCTGAATGCGCGCGCAGCCGAAGAGGAGAAGAAGAGGCGGAGAGGAGGAGGAGAGCTCCCCGCCCGGCGCTGGAGAAAGGTAAGATTTTTAACCCCTTCCTCTCTCTCCCCAGAGCCCGGCGGGAGGGGGACACTGAGGGTGGGGGCACCCTCAGGGCACTATAGTGCCAGGAAAACGAGTATGTTTTCCTGGCACTATAGTGGTCCTTTAAGGCCAAAATAGCAGAGTTTGAAAAACTCGAACTGCAAGTATTACTATTTTTTTTTATTTTTTTTTTGCTTTCAATTTACTGATATGCAAAAATAAAAACATCAAATATTTGGAAACCCTTATGATGGTTTTATTTATAAACCGCTTATGACACGTTATTGTAATAAACATATCTTCAAAACTGCTCATCCATTTAAAAAAAAAAAAAAAAAAGTTTGTTGCAGTGCCTCGTACCATTACTAATCTGGAATGATGTTATTTTTCATTGCAATGGTTTTAAATGAACGCAGCGTTCTTATCCACATCCCTTAAAGTGTAAATGTGAATGCTATTGAGAAGAACTCCCCTTTGGATCTCACATTGCTATTCACAAAGAAATTCTTCAATAGTAGATGCCTGATTTCACACAGGAATGAAGGGGGTACTGTACAACTTGGAAAGCTACTCTTGAAACCGTGTAGATAAGCTTTGCAACTTCAAATCAATCTTCTAAACATCCTTTTACATGGTCAAGTTTAGGTAAGTAATGATTGTTTTTGTTTAATGTTCGACAGTAACTATCACTGTAACTATTGAGGCAGAAACCCTTGAACTGCTGAAACTTCAATCCATACAAACTGGGGCATGGGAATCTAGGTCCGCTTTACAAATGACAAATATTTACAGCAAAAGACACTTAACCCCTTGATTGTGAGCCTTTGCCTTTTTGTACATTCATTGCTTGAGTCTATTCTTATGGATGTTGGAAAGAATGTGGTGTGTGCCGGGAAGGCGATTTATAGTTTGGGGTATTATTAGTGTGCGGATTAAACAAGGAGTCCAGTAGGTTTAAACCTAGGAAGAGTTAGATCTTTTTGGACCAAAAAAGAACAAATTATTGTGGAACATATTACACACCTAGATGTAGATTTTATTTATTTCAACTTTGTTTTCTGTTTATTTTTAAAATGATAGCAGAATATAATCGCAGAAACTTAGTATGTTCCTCATAAAAGGGGCAAGGGACTATTTTTGTCAGTAATCAGAGCGATTATGGAATGTTTGTTACATGATTGTTCACCTCAACTTTTCCTTTTTTTGCATTAGGTGCAACCACACACATACACATATATGTGTGCAGTTATGTATGTATGTGTACTTATGAGGTCCAAAAATGACTAAAATGTTCAGCCCATGGTTAGTTTGCAAAGTATGTTTATTGAGGTTTCCTGCAAAGATCCAAGATGCACTCTGAAACATAACTAACTCTGCTCATTTATTTATACAGCTTAGATTTATTTATGCATTGCCTAGATTTGCTTAAATCGGTGCTTCATCATGTTTGGCTCCCTACATAACTTTATTTAAAGGGACACTATAGTCACCCAGACCACTTCAACTCAATGAAGTGGTCTGGGTACCAGGTCCCCCAGGTTTTAACCCTTGAGATATAAAAGTAGCAATTTCAGAAAAACTGCTATTTTTACATTGCAGAATTAATCCAGCCTCTAGTGGCTGTCTTCCTGACAGCTGCTAGAGGCGCTTCTGCGACCCTGGATGCAAAATTTGCATCTAGAGTGCAGAACGTCCATAGGAAAGCATTGAGAAATGCTTTCCTATGGACTGTTTGAATGCACGCGCGGCACTTGCCGTGCATGTGCATTCCGCTCCACTCGGGAGCCGACGGCGGGGGAGGAGAAGTCACCAGCGCCGAGGGAGCCTGGCGCTGGATTAAAGTAAGTAGCTGAAGGGCTTCTACCCCATTCAGCGCCAAGGAAAGGGGGACCCTGAGGGAGGGGGGGTCCTAAGGATGCTATAGTGTCAGGAAAAAGAGTTTGTTTTCCTGACACTATAGTGATCCTTTAATACTGACTTTTTAAAACTGTGGAAGTTTATGTATTTACATTTTTCTAACCACTTGTTTTTTTTTTTGTTTTTTTTTCGTATTTCATACTAGATGTTTTGGATCAATTAGGAAATTTTAGATTTGTCTTCAGTGCTGTGGAATATGTTGGCGCTTTATACATACCAGTAATACATGAATACATAAATGGACACTAGATAAAACAAACCTGTGTGTGTGTGCGCACGCGCACTCACATCTGCACAAGTTATAGGTATTTAAAAAGCTATCCAGGAGTTGCTTTGTCAAAACTAGTTATTACTCCACTAATCTTATTATACAGATCCTCATAATATGCACTAGGGCAGGCATAGGCAACCTTTGGCACTCCAGATGTTTTGTACTACACCTCCCATGATGCTTTGTCAGCATTATGAGTATAAGAGCATAATGGGGGATGTAGTCCACAACATCTGGAGTGCCGAAGGTTGCCTATCCCTGCACTAGGGTGACACATGTCTTCTGTTCTTAGTCTGCTACACACCTCATTTATCACCTTAGTCTGGTATATTGTAAGCTGTCAATGCCTACTGTATTTGTCTGTTTCTTTTTCAAATAATTTTTATTAAAGTTTTAAAATTTTGTATAACAAGTGAAAATAATACAAACATTGTATCAGGGGTAGGAAAGGAAGGGTAACTTGGAAATTGGAAGGGGTATCCATCCATCATTGAAATAAACATAATGTATATGGCAAAGATTTTGTACATCAATGCACTTTAACAATAAATATATCAAAGACCATAAACTGTTTTGATTTTTTTTTCTTCCCATTTATCCCAATTATATTTTAATATTGGGAAACCATGCATATTGGCTCTATGTGATAATTTGTGTGCCTTGTTTTCTAGAATCAAATTAAAAATTTCTCTGAGAGATGGCACATTTTGGGACTTCCAATGTCTAGGTAAACAGGATGTAGCAGCGATCAGAATGTGGCCTATGATTATTTTATCTGAACTATTAACGGATTCCGGGAGTTTTTTAAATAAGGCTGGTTCCGAATTTAAGATGCTAATGGTTCTGTTCACTTTAATAATTAGATCATGAATCATTTTATTTGTCTGTTTCTGTCTGTCAAGCTGTGTTTTGATATTATATATGTTACACATCAGATGTTGCTGATGGATTTGACCATGACGTGATAAAAACCAAGATTTAAAATAAAAGTGGTAGCCGGATTTGGGATAAGAAAATAGGTAGGTAGTTTTATAAACCAAGGTCAATGAATTGGCATAAACATGACACGCAAGCAACCAGTAAAGGTTAGGCAAATAGTTTGTGCTAATCGTTAGATAAACACATGCAAGAGGCAGACTGCATCACAGCACCTGCATATAGGTTTACATTTTAAATGCTGGCACCTCCAGCAAAACTATGGGAACCTGCACTATTTGGCTCATTGTAAATTCATTGTTCATGATTAATTTAACATTTATCAATGTGTGCCTGTGGAATCAATCCTTAAACACAGTCTTCTGGTTTATGTCTTTTATTATGTTTAATTAACAAATTAAAGTCCTTTTATAAGGAATACTCCAGGCACCATAAAAACCTAATCTCAATGAAATTATTCTGGTTCCAGGATGTCCCATAAGTGGTTAAAGGACCACTCTAGACACCCAGACCACTTCAGCTTAATGAAGTGGTCTGGGTGCCTGGTCCAGCTAGGGTTAACCCATTTTTTTATAAACATAGCAGTTTCAGAGAAACTGTTATGTTTATAAATAGGTTAATCCAGCCTCTAAAGCCTCTAGTGGCTGTCTCATTGACAGCCGCTAGAGGTGCTTGCATGCTTCTCACTGTGAAAATCACAGTGACAAGACGCAGGCGTCCATAGGAAAGCATTATAAATACTTTCCTATGAGACTGGCTGAATGCGCGCGCAGCTCCTGCCGCGCATGCACATTCAGCCGAAGCGGAGGAGAGGAGGAGGAGAGCTCCCCACCCGGTGCTGGAGAAAGGTGAGTGTTTAACCCCTTCCTCTCCCCAGAGCCCGGCGGGAGGGGGACCTATGATATATGGTATGTTTTCCTGGCACTATAGTCAGGGCCGGTGCAAGGATTTTTGCCGCCCTAGGCAAATGTAGAACAGGATCTCTGGAGGCTGTTTGTAACTGTGGTCCCAAAATTCAATGTTCTGGGAGAACGGGAAGCAGCTCCATTTTTTGGGGCCTCTTACATAGCTCAAGGTCTGGGCCCCAGGGCCTGACGGTGAGTATGCCCATAAAGCCCACCCATAAGTCCACCTACATGTTCCACCCATGAACTCGCAGGGAGTAGAGTGTGTAGGGGATGTGTTATGTGTTACTGTAGAGGATCTAATGTGTGTGCTTACGGAATGTAGTGTATAGGGATACCAGTTTGTGTAGTGGAAGCAGTGTGTTTTTGTGTAAGGGATAGAAAGCAGTGAGTGTTTGTGTATAAGGGATGTATTGTGTGTTTCTTGTTGTGTGTAAGGGATGCATTGTGTGAATCTGTGTTTGTATGCATAAGGGATGCAAAGTGTGTTTCTGTGTATGTAAGGGATGCAGTGTGTGTGTCTGTAAGGGGTGCGTTGAGTGTGTGTAAGAGATGCATTGTGTTTCTGTGTGTGTGTGTAAGAGAAGCAGTGTGTGTTTGCATGTGTGTGTAAGGGATGCATTGTGTGTTTCTGTGTATATGTGCAAAGGATGCATTGTCTTTATGTGTAAGGGAAGCATGATGTGTTTCTGTGTGTATAGGGATGCATTGTGTGTGTGTGTGTGTGTGTGTGTGCGCGCGTGGTGTGAAAGAGCTCCCTGTCCTATAGAGCTCTCCCTTCCATTCCTTAGATATCCCCTGACCCTTAGTGGTCTCTCCTCTCCCCCCCCCACCTCCCTTAGTGGTCTCCTTTTCTCCCCGACTTTCCATTAGTGGTCTCTCCTCTCCCCCCACCCTCCCCTAGTGGTCTATCCTCCACCCCCCTCCTTTTAGCGGTCTCTCCTCACACCCCTCCCCTAGTGGTCTCTCCACCGCCCCCTCCCTCCTTTAGTGGTCTCTCCCTCCCCTACGTTCTCATCTCCCACCCCTTGTGTTCTCCTCTTATTTCCCCCCTCCCTGTGTTTTCCTCTTATTCCCCCCTCCCTGTGTTCTCCTCTTCTTCTCCTCCCTGTAATCTTCTCTTCTTCTCCTCCCTGTAATCTTCTCTTCTTCTCCCCCCTTCCCTCCCTGTAATCGCTGCTTCTCCCCCCGTAATCTTCTCTTCTTCTCCCCCCATAATCTTCTCTTCTTCTCCCCATCAATCATCTCCCCTTCCTCCCATCAAATCATCTCCCTCCCATCAATCATCTCCCCTATAATGCAAAATTTAAAGGGCCGGCGATGGGGGCGCAGGGCGCCCCCTCCTATATGGCGCCCTAGGCGGCTGCCTAGTTCGCCTTATAGGAAGCGCCGGCCCTGACTATAGTGGTCCTTTAAGCCGTTTATAAACCTATTAACCTTCAGAGTTATGAAGATGGCGCCTGTCCTCTCGTCCCCTTTCCTTCCAGAGAGGGTCCAAATCTTAAATCAGGAAGGCACTCATTGAGATGAAGTTGTCCTGAATGTTCCTTTAACTGATTTCAACTCTGTCACTTTACATTCATTTTTATTTGACTGACTTAGTGTATGGCTTTGTAAGACAATTTGTGCTTTTTACAAAAAATAAGTCTTCCCCTTTTTTATAAAGCTATTTTTAAACATTGCATAGGTTCTACAATGTGTCATTCTTATTTTTTTATTGCCTTGTTTGTGTTACTTTAGAAATAATCAAAGTATCAGTTGAAATAATTTTGTGTTTAGGAACAATATCAAATTCTCTTTCACGTACTCCTTTTGTAAATCAGCATACCAGAACATAAAAATATTATTATATGTTTAAAATTTAAAGGGACACGCAAAGCACCTGGACATTTTTCAAGCATGTTAATGACAATTTACCTTGCTTTCTCAAGATTGTCTTGTCAGGTTATAAAAAGAATAATCATGAAAATACTGTAAATTCTGCGTGCAAATCTTCCAAAATTGTCCCATCTTTAGTTTAACTTTTTAGCAAGAAATGGACTGCTGAATGGTGCAGAATGTCCAGGGTAATGGTGTGTGCAGTTACACTGGTAAAGCTTGCATTGCAGCCAGTGGAACTTCCCCCGGTGCTACTCAGAACACAACAAAGCTTTTATTAGGAGGTTATTGTGTACATGTGTGCTTGTTGGGTCATAGAACTTGTTTGCATCACAACCTAATATTTTTTTTTTTGCACATTTTCTATGTCCGGTCAAGCGTTAAAATTCAGACATGCCAAGTCTGAAATCATGAGGGTTGTGGGGGTGACTTACGTACGATGTATTTACCCTAAAAGCCAGCCTGGTGGCTACTTGCTAAATGTTCTGAATTAAATGCACAGTCAATGAATGTTAAATCAGTCACTGTCAAGATATTGGCGGGAAGGCGGGGGGGGCTGTGTGCAGATCATGTAATATCATTAGATTATTTGACTTGACACATCCGAGTACTGGGTGTCCCTTCCAGGCCTTTAAAATGTAGTGACAAAACCAGTATTAAATAAAACCACAACAGAAATGGGTTATGTGGTTTAGAAACACAATGTCTTAAAGTCTATTTAAAATGCTGAACGGTAGAGATGTCGCGAACCGTCCGCGAACTTCTCGCGAACGGTTCGCCACGAACTGTTCGTGGCGAACTCTGGTCAGCTGACACATCCCGGCCAATCTCCAGCAGACCCTCCCTCCCAGACCCTCCTACTTCCTGGACAGCATCCATGTTGAAGTCCAGGAAGTAGGAGGGTCTGGGAGGGAGGGTCTGCTGGAGATTGGCCGGGATGTGTCAGCTGACCAGAGTTCGCCGCGAGAAGTTCGCGGACGGTTCGCGACATCTCTACTGAACGGTTGTCTATATTCCTAAGGGCTTGATCTCTGGTCAGTTTTTCCATGTTTCAGTTGGGCCAGCGCCGTTTGTAAAGGTTAAAGGGTCACTGTAGGGTCAGGAACACAAACGTATTCCTGACCCTATAGTGCTAAAACCATTTAGGTGGCTTGCCCTCCCTTAGCCCCCCTATAAAAATTTAAAACTCACCTTATTTCAAATGCCGCCCGCTTTGTGACATCATCAAAATGGCCGATTTTTAGCCAATCCAATGCTTTCCCATACGGAATCAGTGCATCTTTATGAGGAAAATTCAGCGTCTCCATGCAGAGCATGGGGAAGCTGAACGTCAGGGCTACCAATGTGCAGCCCTGAGCCAGGAAGCCCCTCCAGTGGCCATCTAAGGAGTGGCCACTTGGAGGTGTCCCTAGGGGCAATGTAAACACTACCTTTTCTCTGAAAAGGCAGTGTTTGCTTGAAAATGCCTGAAGGGAGCTATTATACTCACCAGAACAACTACATTAAGCTATAGTTGTTCTGGTGACTATAGTGTCCCTTTAACATTTTTTGTGACTTTTGAAGTCCCCTTAATGAAACTTTTTTTGTTATACCTGGAGGCCTTGTTAGTTTGTTCTTGGCCAGTGCAGTGAAAGTCAGAAACTGTTTAATCTGCTCTACCAGTTCTTTTATACTACTTCATTAGAACATAGCTGAACCAGTCTAACTGGATCCACACTGATAAAATCATAGATAGCAGCAAAAGGTAAGGGTTCCATGTTCTGGGATTTGGACCAAAACAATTTCTGAGAATTAAAGCAAGACATTTGATCTTGTAAGATTAAACACAGGGCTATTGTATGTCCTGCAAGTGGCAGTAACTGCTTCATTATACAGCTCAATGTATATTCTGAGTCTACAACAAATAGATACTTTTATTGCTGTCTTCATTGACAACACAAAGACACCAACGGGTAGAGAATGAGATGTAAAGCAAACACACAAATCTTTTGATCCACTGAATTTGTACACATAGGGTTCTCACAGTAGGGTAAAATATATGGAGTAAAAAATAATAATTTTCATGGAAAACAATTTCCACAAATTATTTTAGTTTCCCCCTTTTGCTCTGTATACTTCAAACCTTGTATGTACCATTATAGACCAAATGCTGTCACCTTCAACATGCATAGCATACTTCTGTGAATGGAATGACCGTATTACACAAAATACACATGCTTTTTTCCAAGTAGTTGGAATTTTAAGGAGTAAGATGTAGAACAAGGTGGTTGTTGTTGTTTTTTTTTTTAACTAACTGCATTATTTTCAATGACAAAAATAAACATTTTAAAGGGACACTATAGTCACCAGAATCCCTACAGCTTAGTATAGTAGCTCTGGTTTCTATAGCCTGTCCCTGCAGACTTTCCAATTTAAAAACTGGCTTTTCAGAGAAAAGGCAGTGTTTACATTGCTGCCTAGTAACACCTCTATTGACAGTCACTCAGAGTGCTACTAAAGGTCCTTCTCTGTCCAGTGCTGCACAGTGTGCAGCACCTACATTCAGCTTCTTCACGCACTGCATGGAGGCCCTGAATGTTTCCCATAGATATGCAATTATTCAATGCATCTCTATGAAGAGATGCTGATTGCCACGCATGTGCATGGAGGTGGAGCCAGCCAAAGCAGGACAGGTACAGCTTGGGGGGGAAATGTTAATAAAACGCCTTTCCCATGCAATCGGAGGGGAGCTTGTCACCTAAACAGACAGACAGAAACAAACTCAGTCACACAAATTCAATGGAATACACATATTCAGAAACACACATACTCACTGACAGACACACACACACACATTCTCTCACACACTCGCAAATTATTAATTGATATTCTAATTTAAGTATACCCAGACTCCCTAACTTTGGTAAAGCTGGAGAGGATAATTTCCCTGGAGTCTAGTGTGGCTGCTGAAATCTTAAAGTTCTTCTTACTTTGCACTGTTATGTGCCATTTAGTGATGTTGGGCCTGGAGGGATGTCATATCCCTGCACCCGACATCACAACAGGAGCAGAGTAGGAAAATTTCAGCTTCCTCACCACCCGGCGCTCTACTCTCGCTCAGCCGGCTGTCTCCACTGTACCTTGCCGCGGGGCGGGCTGAAAAATCCCAGGTGCCAGGACAAAATTCCTAGTCACCACAGCGACCTGATCTCTGGGATTTGAAGAGACCAGCTGTAGTATCTTTGTAAATCTTTGGTTATCAGTCACTTTGTGACCTTAGATGCTCTCTCGGTGATATACATGTACACGTCATCCAGTGTTGCAATGTCATTACTTCCTGGCTAAAATGTGCAGCAATGCATGAATAGATGTATGATTTATTTAATTAGTTATTTATTGTGGTACAATTATAAGAAGGAATAGAGTGTGAACTCATGGTGACAGTGCAGAGCAACATTTAACTGGTATAAGATGGAAGACACGGAGATGCCATCTCATCTAACACAGACAAAAGGAACAGTGATACAGAGCTAGCAAATGGTCCCTATATTCCCTCCACTAGCCAATGATGAGAGCCATCATACCAGTGGAGAATTGCTTGTGATATGGGGCCTCTGCCGATTTATTTTTACCCCAGGACTTTGTGATGGAGAATGCAACGAAGGCAGACAGGCATAAAGAAGATAGGATAATTGAGAGACAGACACACATGAGGGCCAGTGAGTTAAAAATAGTTGGGGAAAAAATTGTTGGACATAGAGGAGAGGGAAACTGATAAACAAACCAGTTTGTTCACATTTGGAGTGTGTAAAAATGTCTGAGTAATTGTCTGTGTTTGTAAGAGTGTCTATGTGTGAGAAGTTGTTTTCCTTGTCTTGTGTCTGTGAGTGTATGAAAGTATTTGTAAGCATGTACTAGTCTTGAAAGTGTTTTTTGAGTGTGAGGGTAAGTATTCCAGAATGTGCTGGAGATAGTGTCTGTCTGTTGGAGCAAATGTAAGAATGTCAGTGAAAGTATGTGTCTAATGGTGTCTGTGTAAATATTTGAGAATCTGTTCTAAGTGTTTGTTCTTTTATCATTATTTGGAAACAAATATCTGTAATTTGTATCTGAAATTGGTAGAGAAAATGTTGATTAGATCAATTTTATTTACTTTTTTTTTACTTTTTACTTTTTAAAGCACCAGTTTTAATTGAGAAAACCATTCACGTTGACAGACTGCAATGTGCTCATTTTGGCAGTTCATCCAATTTTACATGGAACTTATAATACATGGCTTTTTATCTTCATATTTTGTGCATAATGAAAATACTATTTGAAAAAACATTTTAATGAAAACCAACTAACTCTTCATCTTACAACTTCCAGACAAAGGCCATAATGACATTATCCATGGCATAGTTGAGTCAGCTGGGTTTGCCCTGGCTGAGTCTGAGCACGTACGTTGTTATGATACCTAGAGTGTTCCTTTAATTATTCAAAATGGTAACACACATTACCCACTTTAGTTACCAGAGACAAGCTGTTTTTATACTTCATTAATGACAAAATGTACAACAATAGCTTTGCTATCATGATAAAACTAAAACATTAAAGGATCACTATAGTGTCAGGAAAACAAACTTGTTTTCCTGACACAATATCATCCTTAGGACCCAGGATGAGTTCACACGCAAGAGCCACACGTGCATTCAAACAGTCCATAGGAAAGCATTTCTCAATGGACGTTCTGAACGCTGGATGCGATTTTTCACATCCAGCTTCGCAGAAGCGCCTCTAGCGACTGTCAGTAAGGCAGCCACTAGAGCCTGGATTAACCCTGCAATGTAAACATACAATGTTTACATCTGAAGGGTTAAAACTTGGGGGACCTGGCACCCAGACCACTTCATTGAGCTGAAGTGGTCTGGGTGACTATAGTGTCCCTTTAATGTGATATAAACACATGACTGTTGCTTGTTAATTTATAGCCTGTAGATAATTAACATTTCCAGGTTTCCTTTGAGTAATGTACTCACAAGCTAACAAATAGCTCCATCTTGTGAGATATTTCAAGTATGCAACACAATCAAACTGCTTTGCCATAGCTGAAATGCTTAAGAAGAGATGCTGAAATCTCCTAGCATTAATTTTGGTAACGTACAGTTTGTCCTTTTTTTAGTTTTTTAAATTCTTTATTTTTGTTGTGCATGTAGTTACAAAAAAGGCATAGTAGTACAATTGTATGGCATAACATTAATGCACATTTTTAATAATTATAGGATGAGAAAGATACAGTGCATGGCTTTAAAAACCCAAATAAAAGAACCAGGTTAATTAAATGCACTGAGTAGCTTAGAAATAACTGAATGTACCACTGGATAGGATTGTTATAAAATTGCTAAATGTGGTAAGGAAAACAAGCTAGTTGATTGGATAACTCGAGACAAGTTGTCAGGAAAACAAACTTGTTTTCCTGACACAATATCATCCTTAGGACCCAGGATGAGTTCACACGCAAGAGCCACACGTGCATTCAAACAGTCCATAGGAAAGCATTTGATTGGATAACTCGAGACAAGGTGCTACAGCTGTTAAAGAAAATTAATGTAAATAAAGCTCCAGGGCCTGACGGTATTCACCCACGAGTACCTAAGTGGGGAAATAAGTGAACCTTTGTATTTAATTTTTCAAGATTCTTTTGTTTCAGGTATTGTACTGGAGGATTGGAGGAAGGCAGATGTCGTTCCTATATTTAAAAAGGGTTCAAAATCCTTGCCTGGAAATTATAGACCTGTGAGCTTAACTGTGACTGGGAAAATATTTGAAGGGCTATTAAGGGATAATATTCAGGAATTCATTGGGAAGAACTTTATTAGCAATAATCAGCATGGTTCTATGAAACATTGGTCATGTCAAACTAACCTAATTGCATTCTACGAAGAAGTAAGTAGAAGTATAAATCAGGGTGTTGCAGTGGATGTGATCTACTTGGATTTTGCCAAGGCATTTGATACAGTTCCAAACAATAGGTTAGTCTTCAAACTAAAAGAAATTGGTCTAGATCAGTGTTAGTAAACCTTTTTCTACCTACCGCCCACTAATGCATCTTTCTTGAAGGAAAAATTTCCTTATCGCCCACCAGTTTTCGCGCAAGTGCAGAATATTTTTTAGAAAGGAGGGTGTTTTTAAAAAAAATAATGTATGTACATTTATCTTTTTATTTCTACTTTATGCATGTTTATAATGTTTAACTTTATAAAGTTTAATGAGAAAACAATAAATTAAATTGAAATTACCTTTACTAGTGATTAATGAGATCCTTGAGGTTGATGCTGTGAGACTAAATATTTGATATCTGGTTCGATTTTCGTAAGGAACAAACAGAGGTCTCCTCTTTTGGTGATATTCAGACGACTTCTCTGTTTGCGCATAATATGATTTCTCATCTGTCCGTCAGGTCCCCTCCTCTCCCTCCTCAATTCCCCTCCCCACCTTTTTTTTTTCTTTTCATTTTTTCTATTTTTTAACCTCCCTTATAGCAATGCCCAGTAGCAAGGCTGAGCTAGGTAGCCCACTTACTATTACTTACTCTAGCCCACTATAACAGACAGGCACACATACACACACACAAGACACACATACAAAGACACATACATACAAACAGACAGGCACACATACACACATACAGACACACAGACATGCTCACATACAGACATACATACAAAGACACATACAGTCAGGTCCATAAATATTGGGACATCAACACAATTCTAATCTTTTTGGCTCTATACACCAACACAATGGTTTTGAAATGAAACAAACAAGATGTGCTTTAACTGCAGACTTTCAGCTTTAATTTGAGGGTATTTACATCCAAATTACGTGAACGGTGTAGGAATTACAACAGTTTGTGCCTCCCACTTTTTAAGGGACCAAAAGTAATGGGACAGATTAACAGTCATAAATCAAACTTTCTCTTTTTAATACATGGTTGCAAATCCTTTGCAGTCAATTACAGCCTGAAGTCTGGAACGCACAGACATCACCAGATGCTGGGTTTCATCCCTGGTGATGCTCTGCCAGGCCTCTACTGCAACTGTCTTTAGTTCCTGCTTGTTCTTGGGGCATTTTCCCTTCAGTTTTGTCTTCATCAAGTGAAATGCATGCTCAGTCGGATTCAGGTAAGGTGATTGACTTGGCCTTTGCATAACATTCCACTTCTTTCCCTTAAACTCTTTAGTTGCTTTTGCAGTATGCTTCGGGTCATTGTCCATCTGCACTGTGAAGCGCCGTCCAATGAGTTCTGAAGCATTTGGCTGAATATGAGCAGATAATATTGCCCGAAACACTTCAGAATTCATCCTGCTGCTTTTGTCAGCAGTCACAACATCAATAAATACAAGAGAACCAGTTCCATTGGCAGCCATACATGCCCACGTCATGACACTATCACCACCATGCTTCACTGATAAGGTGGTATGCTTTGGATCATGAGCAGTTCCTTTCCTTCTCCATACTCTTCTCTTCCCATCACTCTGGTACAAGTTGATCTTGGTCTCATCTGTCCATAGGATGTTGTTCCAGAACAGTTTTTAGATGTTGTTTGGCAAACTCTAATCTGGCCTTCCTGTTTTTGAGGCTCACCAATGGTTTTACATCTTGTGGTGAACCCTCTGTATTCACTCTGGTGAAGTCTTCTCTTGATTGTTGACTTTGACACACATACACCTACCTCCTGGAGAGTGTTCTTGATCTGGCCAACTGTTGTGAAGGGTGTTTTCTTCACCAGGGAAAGAATTCTGCGGTCATCCACCACAGTTGTTTTCCATGGTCTTACGGGTCTTTTGGTGTTGCTGAGCTCACCGGTGCGTTCTTTCTTTTTAAGGATGTTCCAAACAGTTGATTTGGCCACAGCTAATATTTTTGCTATCTCTCTGATGGGTTTGTTTTGTTTTTTCAGCCTAATGATTGGTTGCTTCACTGATCGTGACAGATCTTTGGATCTCATATTGAGAGTTGACAGCAACAGATTCCAAATGCAAATAGCACACTTGAAATGAACTCTGGACCTTTTATCTGCTCCTTGTAAATGGGATAATGAGGGAATAACACACACCTGGTCATGGAACAGCTGAGCAGCCAATTGTCCCATTACTTTTGGTCCCTTGAAAAGTGGGAGGCACATATACAAACTGTTGTAATTCCTACACCGTTCACCTGATTTGGATGTAAATACCCTCAAATTAAAGCTGAAAGTCTGCACTTAAAGCACATCTTGTTCATTTCATTTCAAACCCATTGTGTCGATGTCCCAATATTTATGGACCTGACTGTACATACACAAATACAGACAGACACAAGACACATACATACAAAGACACATACACACACAACACATACATACAAAGACAAGACACACATATATACAGACAGACACACAGACACATACAAGACATACATACATACAAAGACACATACACACAAACAAACACACACAAAATATTTTAGTCATCCTCCTGTTTCCTACCTTTTAGGTGCAGGAGGGTGACATTCCCTGGGGTCCAGTGGTGGCTCAGGTGGATGGGAGTCAGAGTTCCTACTCTGACTCCCTCTGCTTCCTCCCGCGCGGTCTGTGTGTTAGCTGGGAGGAGTGAAGTGCAGTCACTTCCTCCCAGCTCTGTGTGATGTAATCACAGGGGGCCCGGTCACGCTGTTAAAGCGCCCAGCACTGACCGGGCCCCCTTACAATCCACATCCATCGGGTGGCCCTGACAGCTTGGGCCACCCGATGGACCCCTTGGACGGCGGCCCCGGCCCAAGCAGCAAATGGTAATGGTGGTACCCGGTCACAGGGGTACCGCTGGCTCACACCCGCCCAATCTCTCAAAATGAGGAAATCTCTACCGCCCACCTGGAATCCTGAAATGCCCACTAGTGGGCGGTAGGGACCAGGTTGACGACCCATGGTCTAGATCAGGGGTTTTCAACCCAGTACTCAAGGACCCCCTACCAGTCCAGGATTTAGGGATTACCCTGTTTTTTGTGTTTTTTGGGGGGGAGGGAAAACAAACACTTTAGACACAGCAGGGTAATCCCTAAATCCTGGACAGTTCGGGGGTCCTTGAGGACTGGGTTGAGAACCCCTGGTCTAGATGAATATTCTTGTTCTTGGGTAGAACATTGGTTTAAGGATAGAGTACAACAAGTTGTAATTAATGGTAAATTTTCAGGCTGGACAAAAGTGGTAAGTGGTGTCCCTCAGCAGGGCCGCCATCAGGGGGTGACAACCGTGACTGTTGTCACGGGCCCGGCGGCCCTGGGGGGCCCGGACTGCTCTGGCAGTCCTGGGCCCCACTTTGTTTCTCTGCACACATAGATAGCGAATCTCGCTATCTATGTGTGCAGCCGCGGGCCCCCGGCTCCCTGTTACCGTCCGCAGAGGGGGCCCTGGCAGCACACAGCTTCTCCTCCTCTCCTCTCTCCTCATAACTCTCGCGAGACCCGGTTACCATGGCAACGCTCCGCGGGTCTCGCGAGAGTTATGAGGAGAGAGCAGAGAGGAGGAGAAGATGTGTGCTGCCAGGGCCCCCTCTGCGGACGGTAACAGGGAGCCGGGGGCCCCCATGCCACCGGGCCACCACAGATGGAAGCTCCCCCCTCCCTGGATACAGGTAAGCAGGGAGGGGGGAGAAACATTTAATTAAATTAATTAAAAATTAATATTAAAATGCCCCTTCCTCCCCCTCCCCCCCCAGATCACACATTTACACAACACACACAATACATACACTAACACAACACACACAATACATACACTAACACAACACACACACTGCATACACTAACACAACACACACACTGCATACACTAACAACACACACACTGCATACACTAACACACAACACACACACACTGCATACACTAACACACAACACACACACACTGCATACATTAACACAACACACACACACACACACTGCATACACTAACACAACACACACATCCAACACACAACACACCGACCAGACGACCAACAACACTGACCGACCCAACACACACACGACCGCAGACAGACCAACACACACCGCACACAACACGACCAGACACACCAACACAACACACACACCGCATAATGACCAACACACAACACACACACCGCATACAACACACGACCAGACATCCACGACCAGACACGACCAACACGACCAGACCACACCAACAACACACACATACATCCACGACCAGACCAACACGACCGCATACATCCAACACACACGACCGCATACGACCAACAACACACACACCGCATTAATCCAACACACAACACATACACTCAACACAACACACTGCATACACCCAACAACACACACACCGCATACACCAACACACACACACCAGACACACCCAACACAACACACACACTGCATACAATAACACAACACACACACTGCATACACTAACACACACATACACTGCATACACTAACAACACACACACTGCATACACTAACACACACATACACTGCATTCACTAACACACACATACACTGCATTCACTAACACAACACACACACTGCATACACTAACACACACACTGCATACAATAACACAACACACACACTGCATACACTAACACACACATACACTGCATACACTAACAACACACACACTGCATACACTAACACAACACACACACACACTGCATACACTAACACAACACCCACACTGCATACACTAACAACACACACACTGCATACACTAACACAACACACACACTGCATACACTAACACAACACACACTACATACACTAACACAACACACACTACATACACTAACACAACACACTGCATACACTAACACAACACACACACTGCATACACTAACACAACACACACACTGCATACACTAATACAACATACACTCTGTATACACTACACACTAACACACTCACTGCATCCACTATACTGACACACACTCTGTTTCGCTACACATTAACACACTCTGCATTCACTACACTAACACACACTCTGCATCCGCTGCACATTAACACACACTCTGCATCCACCACACACTAACACACTCTCTGCATTCACTACACTAACACACACTCTGCATCCGCTACACACTAACCCACTCTCTGCATTCACTACACATTAACACACTCTGCATTCACTACACTAACACACACACTCTGCATCCGCTACACACTAACACACTCTCTGAATTCACTACACTAACACACACTCTGCATCCGCTACACACTAACACACACTCTGCATCCACTACACACTAACACACTCTCTGCATTTACTACACTAACACATACTCTGCATCCGCTACACACTAACACACTCTCTGCATTCACTACACTAACTCACACACTCTGCATCCGCTACACACTAACACACTCTCTGCATTCACTACACTAACACACTCTGCATCCGCTACACACTAACACACTCTCTGTATTCACTACACTAACACACTCTCTGCATTCACTACACATTAACACATTCTGCATTCACTACACTAACACACACTCTGCATTCACTACACATTAACACACACTCTGCATTCACTACACATTAACACACACTCTGCATTCACTGCACTAACACACACACTACATTCATTACACTGACACACTCTGCATTCACTACACACTAACACACACTCTGCATTCACTAAACTATGCATACACTCTGGATTCACTACACTAACATACACTCTGCATTAACTGTACACACAGCATCCACTACACAAACATCCTGTATTCACAGTACACACACTACATCCACCACACATTGAAACACTCTGCATTCACTATACACAGACACTGCGTCTAATACATGCACTACATCCACTACAGACACTGCACCCACTAAACACATTTCATCTAGTACATACAAACACTACATCCACTACACAAACACACACTACATCACTGTACACACAGTATATCCACTACTCAAACACACTCTGTGTTCACTATACACACTGCATCCGCTACACAAACACACACTCTGCATTCACTGTACAAACAGTATCTAATACACAAACACTACATCCATTACACATATTCTAATTCACTTCCACTATACACACCACATTCAGTCCTGCATCATTGTCAGCGGACCAGGTAGGGCGTGGGCGGGCCCGGGAGTGAGGGGGGGCCCAGACCTTGTGCTTTGTCAGGGGCCCCAAAATTTCTGATGGCGGCCCTGTCCCTCAGGGTTCTGTTTTGGGACCGCTTCTATTTAACATATTTATAAATGATCTTGAAATAGGCATTGAAAGCCATGTATCAGTGTTTGCAGATGACACAAAACATTAAGTAATAAAATGTGAACAATTATTGCTTTGCTGCAGAGGGATTTGGATAGATTGGGCACTAAAATGGCAGATGAAATTTAACGTAGAGAAATGCAAAGTTATGCACTTTGGGGTCAAGAATGCACAAGCAACATACACCCTAAATGGTAGTGAATAAGGAATAACTTCACACAAGAAGGATTTGGGTATTGTTATAGACAACAAATTAAGCAGCAATATGCAATGTCAATCTGCAGTTGCAAAGGACAGTAAGGTTTTGTCATGTAGAAATAGGGGCATAAATTCTCGGGATGAAATTTTAATTTTTTTTGCCTCTTTATAAATCATTGGTAAGACACCTTGAATATGCTGTGCAATTTTGGGCACCTATTCTAAAAAGGATATCATGGCACTAGAAAAAGTGCAGAGACGAGCTACAAAATTGATAAAAGGAATGGAGCATTTTAGTTACAAAGAAAGGTTAAAAAAAATTTAAATCTCTTTCGTTCGGAAAAACGGCACCTCAGAGGGGATTTGATAACATTATGCAAATATATTCGGAGCCAGTACAAACCATTATCTGGAAAACTATCCATAAACAGGGCTATACATAGGATACGAGGTCACACATTCAGGCTGGAAGAAAGGAGATTTAATCTACGGCAGAAAAGGTTTTTTTTACAGTAAGAGCAATAAGGATATGGAATTCTCTGTCTGAAGAGGTGGTTTTATCAGAGTCCATACAGACGTTTAAACTGCAATTGGATAAATACTTGCAAAAACAAAACATACAGGGATATAATTTCTAATTAGTGGGGTAATAGCAGCTTGATCCATCTGACTGCTATTTTGAGTTTTTTGCCTTCTTTTGCATCAACAGCAAAAACATATGTGAGGAAGGCTGAACTTGATGGACGCAAGTCTCTTTTCAGCTATGTAACTATGTAACTAGTTTAGGCTTTAGCAGCGTAACTGGCGTATAGGAGATGTTGCATAACAGGTGTATATTATGTAAGAATAAACACGCTGGAGCATCATGTCTACGATGCAGACAGCACAATGCTATGGATCAAGCTAAAACATTCTAGACATGTATGCAACATGGTGGTGAGTGAAGAGTATAATGTTTGCAGGTTATTATACAGGCTGGATGACTGCTGAACAGCAAATATCCCACCCCACAGGTGAATAACAACCATAAAGCTCAGTAGTAAATATCCCACGGTGTACGCTGCCAGGAAGTAAAAAAAACATGCATGTATCAGACAGAGTATAGAATTGAGCAGCTAGGTTAAACAAGCATGGCAATGTTTGGGCCAAAGTCAGCCAACACCCGCGACAGACAAGACAGAGTCCCACAAGACTGCGTGGCTTAGAGTAATTCCCTGAAGAGTCCCCATGGTAGTTAGAGTAAGAGAAAGGTACAGAACACAAACTAATCCACAGAAGTAAAGAAAACACAATTGCAAGTGATAACACTTTGCAACGGAAAAAGATGAGAAGCCAGGAGCCCTTTACAACTCAGTCCGTCTGAGCCTATTCCCTTAATGGGCAGAGCACCGTCCTGCAATAGGGAAAAGTACTTCAGGATCTTAGGCTCAGATGTAAACTGGCAGGTCAAAGTAGATGTCAGGATTGGGGTTCCCCATTGTATCTCACACTCCCTATGAGTCCCGCCGTGGCTTTTCCTGCGTCCTTGTTCTGGAGCTATACCGGACGGTATCGACGTCTTCAGTGTAGGTGTGAGGAAGAGGTGAGTCCGCACTGCATCTCTGACACTCTGATAGTATCTCCGCCATGTTGGGACCAGACGCGTTGTGCCATCTGCCCTCTAGGATTGGAAATTTCAGTAGTGCCGCTGGCATCTCACAGAGTCCAGCAGTGTGTAGGAGATCGGGCACATCTCCAGCATGGTGTGCACTGGGCCGCATTTTCCATGGTGGGGCTAACAAACCCTCGGTGCAACGCCAACCTCTTCCCCAATTTGAAGAAAGTTGAGGCATCGTGAATTTATCTCGTTCTGGCCCAGTTGAAAGCTGTAATTGTTGGGCTTGTGTGCGTCTAGCCTCCATGACAGTCAGGCCCCGCCCCCCAACTTCTCTTATTTTAAAATCAATTTGTTGTTTATACAGAGTGTTTGTGCATTTTCTGTATATTTTATCCACCTTATAATGCATGTAGAGATAATGCAAAATAAATCAATATACAGCTGCTGTACGGGAACTCTCATGAAAAGCTATTAGAACCTCTAAACATATTATGGGACTTGTACATGTATCATGCTGCTTCTGTAATTAATTAGATCCAACAGGATGCTGAAAGACATGTCAGCGACCTCCTTGTACCATGATCTAAGCATTGATTATAGGTCCTCATGGTACATGCAGACGCAGTGTCCATTTAATGGAACATTGATCATATCACATCATTTAGAACTTATTTACTAACACAATAGGAAGAAAATACCAATTAATTTAGAAAATATATTTTTCCGAACGTCCACTAGAAAAGTATTAGAAGGAGAGAAGGAAGTGATCATGAGATTTTATCTGCAGAAATTCCCGTGAGGGTAAAATCTAACTTCTTTCATCCAGCAGATGTTACAGAATATAATGTATAGAAATGGTTCTGCAACAAAACTTGTAATATTCTTTTAACTTGGGTCTCCAAATTGTTGAAAACTCTAATCAGTAAAATGGATCACTAATTATAAGTAACAATTGTTATTTTGAAAAAGTGGGTTGTAAAGCACCAAATGCAATATTCCTTAATGCTAAGATAACTTTATTTTTATAGGAATGTGATTATTTAGTAAGTAGTTTTATTACTTAATCCTCCTAATAATTGAATGAGCCTAACAAATAGCCCTCTTCTTCCTCCATCATGTGTGCCATGGGATAAAATATAATCACCGGACGGTTAGGGCCTTGTGATTGCAACTAACCCAATCACCACTTTATAGGCTAAAAGGAGGAGATAAATTGTATTTGGTTTGGGTGTCTGCAAGCCTTCTAGCAAACCAATTACAGGTGCCAAGTACAGAATACACACCTTTCCTGAAGCCATTGACCACACTTGGTACTCGCTGTTATTAAAGCACCCACTTATTCACCTACCTTGAATATAGTTAATTATGAAGAAGTGGGTGGATTTTCTTTAAAGGACAACTGTCGCCATAATTAAAAACTGTGTAGAGTGGGCTCATTTGGCGCACATGCCTAGCAGGAGGTCTCTGCTTTCCCATGGTCACGGAGTCGGTTCACTCAGCACATCCGAATTCCGGTTTGGTCCGCTGGAGGGCGACCAGCTCTAGTCCTTTAAGGACTGGATATCCTAATTGATATTTTGTTTTCTTTTCTGCTCTTTTCTTCTTTCCTACTTTTACTTTCTCCTCCTTTTCATTGAAGGTGGGTCGGGAACTTGCAATGCTGGTATTGTGGTGGAAATGTATGTTGATTAAGATGTATGACACAGTTTCTCATGCTAATCATTAGATTAGTCTTCCATAACGTCAAGGGGCTAAATGCCCCATTTAAACACCATGCTATATCTATGCTCGGGAGGCAGCATCACTAGCGAAGAGATTTGTCGTTTTACCTACGTATTAGAGTACAATAGGAGTATCACGGGTCGCTAGACGAAGACGGGGATGTTTCTTTCATAGGGATGCCTAGACTTCAGGCCTCGAGTGCAAAAGCCTGGGTCCCTTGACCTACGAACCACTCTTGGAGATAACAGATCCTGACAAGTGATGGATATAGAGTCTTAGAGGTCTCACTCTATTATAAAAACAAATACAAGACAGCGAGAGCAGACCCCAGCACTATATCCTAAGATAATAGTGCCAGTCTAAGCTCGCGGTCCAATGTACCGCAGGGAGACTCCAGGGGCTTAACCCCAATATAGGTAATAAACGAAAAGGAGTAGATGCTAATTGTCTCAAAATAGGTCAAGACATGAGACCATATGCATCACCTGGATATAAACATAGTCAAGTAGGAAAAAAATATATAAATAATGACTAAATTAACCCAAAACAAAATTGAGACCATGAAATAAGTGAAAAAATAAAGTATATACAATTATAAATAATGCCACTATGCATCCAAGGTAGAAACAGGTAGAGGTCACTTCCAAATAAATAAAGGGATAGGATATAAAATACTGAGATAAAGCTTTATTAGAAGGCTAGCTTAATGAAAATATCAATCGTAACTGTGACCCCTATCTCTGATCTAACCCTTGTAGACATCTGGGTGCTATCTGCTAAAATACTAGATCTCGAGCCCTAACTGTCCAGGGTACACAAAGACCCAATGTGGAGCCATCCAAAAAAGGATCAGGTCCCTAAAGTAAAAGACAGTATAGGGCTGTTGATCGTGGTCACAAAGAGACCAAACAATGTAGGATTGCTCGGTTTTATCTGCAAGTACTTTTACTCTGGATACTATTGGATGCATAGTGGCATTAGTTATATTTGTATATACTTTATTTTTTCACTTATTTCATGGTCTCAATTTTGTTTTGGGTTAATTTAGCCATTATTTATATATTTTTTTTCCTACTTGGCTATGTTTATATCCAGGTGATGCATATGGTCTCATGTCTTGACCTATACTGAGACTATTAGCATCTACTCCTTTTCGCTCACTCTATTATACCCTATCTTGGGTATGACGTGCATTCCATAAATCCCTCCATGGGCTTTGGTCAGGGCTGGACCGGAACGGGATCATACAGGAAGTTATTAGGACTATTTCACTTTCTCCCTAATCAGTTGACAGTCTCACGGAGGGAGATCATGATCCAGACGTGCTTGCCAGGACCGATTTGGTTTTTCTCCAGCCTGCCTACTTTTCGAACCATAGGGTCTAGCACTGTTTCGCTACACAAATTCAGTTTGGATCCCTGACAGGACATCCCTTGGGAGTACTTGGCCTGCCACAGTCGCAGATTCCGCAGTCTAATTGGAGTATAAGAAACACTTAGTAGAAGACTGATTTGACCCGCACTCGGGCCAGTGTAGTTAGTTCTTTCCTGGATGAGACCACTCGCCTGGTAGATCAGTAGGGAACGAAAAGACCCTTTCGGTTTTGTGACAGACTTGGTGATGGGCTCAGACACCTTACTGGCGGTTGGAGTTTGCCGACAAGACCATATCACCGGGTGATTCTGACACGATCGGAGGTGCAATCTTCCACATAGAGGGTTGAGACCTAGTGGCTGTCTTTCCTCGCATTCCAAACTCGCAAAGGATCTTCACAATTTACGCCACAGGAATACGATTTTTAGATCGACCTTGCGAGTCACATCCGCACATACGGTCTAAGAGCGGATTGTGTGTTTTCTATAACTGGTGGTACATTGACAGCTGGCACCTTCATCGAGCCATCCGCTGTCACTTCTCACTATTCAAGGCCCATTTGGGTTTTGCTCTAGTTTTCTCCCGGAAGTGGTATCAGCGAAACAAACATTGTTGGATTTGTTGCTTGAGCGTTAAAACAGCAAATATGAAGCCTCCTGTCATGTGATAAAATTGTAGATTATGCTAGCTTTAGTGTATCTATAATCTTAATTTTATTAATGACAGGAGGCGAATATTTCCCTCCCATTCTTATCCTGCCCTTGTTTAACTTTAATAGTTTGGGTTCAGCAGGTAGGTATGCAACTCTGCTTGTTGTCTCTGCTACCTCTCACTTACTCTTATGTCCTTTTTTTCCTAGTAAGGGTTGGGATCTATGCAAGCTATGGTATTTCTGGTTATCTCACTGGGTGCCTACACGTTTTTGTTCAGCGCACATTTCATTGGCTAACCAACCTGTTCGATTCTGTTTTATCTCTTTCAGCTTACAATCCATCAACGCTATCGGGTTTGACAGTTCTTATCGGATGATGGACGTTGTTGTATTCATTATATCTACGACTTCGTTTTTTTCCATTATGTTTTCTGCCTTTTGTTCTGTTTTTGTCGCAGCTCGAAAGAGGAAATGATGTGTGGGGAGGGGAGTTTTATAGTACCTAACTTTTTTCTGATTGGTTGTTTTTCTGTGCTGCTGTGGAGTTCTAGTAAAGAGAGACTTAAGCAAATATTCGCCTCCTGTCATTAATAAAATTAAGATTATAGCTACAATAAAGCTAACATAATCTACAATTAACAGGTGTTAAGTTCTGGGGACCCCACTTGCTCCAGATAGAAGATTAGACAATTGGGGGTTTTGGCTTGTCTGATTATGTACTGGTGATCATTTCAATAGCAAACTGCTTAAATTTTAAGGGAAAACCTGCGTGGCGACTAAATGAGTCGCTCGTACAAAACAAGGATTTTGCTAAATCTTTGAATGAAAGCCTCACACAGTGTTTCATAAACAACGACACCCCATAAATCTCCACCGACCCCCTATGGCAGGCACACAAAGCGGTGGCGAGGGGTCTCTGTATTAGGCAAGCATCCTACCTCAAAAAACAATCTCAAAATCAGATGCTGAAATGGACCCAGCGATGGCAGGAATTAAATTAGTACAAATCACGCCAACTAAACAAACTAAAGACGAAATCCTACAAATTCGAGCAAAAATCTCTGAAGACAATCTAAAATGCACAAGCTTCAATATGAGAAAATAAAAAATGTCCCAATATACACAGGGGAACAGGGCAGGGAAAATTCTGGCAACAAAGCTTAAAGAACAGCAGATACAAACTAGGATTCATTATCTTATTTCGAGCCCCAAAAAAAGATTTATTGCCTCCTTCGCTATCAGCAACGAGTTCACCACATACAATCTATCCAAAGATGTAAATCTTAATCATGCATCCATTGCCGAATCCACAGAGTATCTAGCCTCCTTAGAGACTCCCACACTTTCACAATCCCAAAGGGAAGGCCTAGAGGCCCCCTTTACTGTGGTAGAACTTACCTCCGCAATTGATAGCTTACCTCCTAACAAATCTCCAGGCCTTACCAATACCTACTATAAATCACTCAACGCTTACCCCATACTTACTCTGACATTTTAACGAGGCAATTAGCCAGTCTAAATCGACCCAAGAAATGTATTAATTCATCCGGACCAAGTGGGATTTGTAAAAGGCAGACAGGGAATCGACAACACAAGGAAAGTGCTATTACTCGATGGCCAGAGCTAAGACAGGAGTGGCCATGATATCTCTTAACGCAGAGAAGGCCTTTGACTGCCTCAGCTGGAATTTCCTGGAGGCGATCATAAGGAAATTTTATTTCCCAGAGAGGTTTCTCTCGGCGGTAAAGGCCTTTTATAGCGTGCCGACAGCGAAAGTAACCTACGGAGGGCAAAAGAGAACTTGCTGGCATTTCGGATCTGGACTGCCCGTATGGGTGGGACCAGTCTGAAATGTTTCAGAGATGTTCTCTTTGTAATGGCACGAGATCTGAGCGGGGACCCATTACGGGTAAATTGTGAAGATCCTTTGCGAGTTTGGAATGCGAGGAAAGACTGCCACTAAGTCTCAACCCTCTATGTGGAAGATTGCACCTCTGATCGTGTCAGAATCACCCGGTGATATGGTCTTATCGGCAAACTCCAACCGCCAGTAAGGTCAACATCCGCCCCACACAAGAGGAGGTAACACAACAGGTGTCCCTTGGCGGTTCATACAAAAGGATGGCCCACATGAGCTCAAATAGAAACCGTCACCCCCATAAGGTAAATATTACAAGGAGAGAATTGTCACTTGAAATCTACACATTTTGATAAATTTCAGGACAAAAGTATACATTTGTATAATTTATTATTTTTTTTTTTTTATCCTTGACACTAGTAGAGATTAGGCAGAGATACCACCATCAAGAAGTGTCAATGCAAAGAACTGTCTCTTTCTATGGAGGATCCCACATTCCTGCAGGTTTCTCCATGGATCGCAATGCTGTAATCTTGCACATGCCCTCAAGGGACAGGTTTAGGTAATTAAATCTCACCTTTGCCTGCCCTAGTGACCGTGCCACATTAAAATAAAAGGCCCTATTGTAAAATAATAAGGTGCAAATATAAAACCCAAGCCGCAACAAAAAATAATCAATTTTCACCCATGTAGGGTTCGCCGCAGAATGAGCATTCCTATTGGGAAAGCCCTTTTACAGGCTTTCCACACTATGGCAGCTATGACAGCCAAGTCTCTCGTTTCTCTATAACTTTTATAGCACCATCATATTCCATGGTACTTTACATGTTTACAAATGGTGTGTGTAACAGCAAGCGATGGACAAGGAGAACTATGTGACTTCAAGAAAGATGTGACTAGGAAAGTTATGCATACATTGTGTGGGATATAGGGCCTAGATAAATCCACTTAATTCCATAAATGGATGTTTTTACCCCATTGGGGTGTTTCACAAGAATCATGAATTACCTTTCTGTTTGTATATTCTATATCTATTCCCTAATAATCCATTTTGTTGAAATGTGAAACACATTTCTGGTAATTGGGGGCAAACCATACAGCATATTTTTGCATGCCATATCAGTGAGCATGTACAGATGCTTAAAATATTATATATTACAGGTTGTATCACTATTGCGTTTTGCTATTTATGTCAGTACAAAGCTCGCATGCAGAAAAAAAGTCTCCTCTGCACATAGTGTGTCATCTGCTAAGAAAATGCTCATTGTTTGTTTTCAAGATCAGGCATGTTAAAAGCTTAATAACAGTTCCTCGTATCTTGCAAGACATAACAATGCAAGTCTGACAAATGTTTGTCACAGCAACAGGCGGAAACCCAAATCTAGTCTGAAACAATTTAACCAATTCCGGATGAAATTTGCAAGTTTTAAAGGAACCTCCAATTGACTTTAGAATCCAAAATGATACCTACTAACAAAACCTGCTTTTAAAAAATAAAAAAATATAATTTAATGTAGAACTTGTTCTTAACTGATCACTTTTGGTATATATCATAATGTATGTATATTACATACATACATACATACATACATACATACATTATGATATATACCGCTAGTGATCAGATGTAGAATATCTATCTATCTATATATATATATATATATATATATGTATGTATATATAATCAGATAATCATAATCAGAGTTGTTAAAGTCCTGCGCTCAAACTCACACTACTCCAAGGCATCAACAATGACCAGAGTACACATCAACCCCAATACATACTATAAAAAAACAAAGAAAAGCGTTATTTGCACACTATCCCAAATCCTAATTGCATATTTAAATAACTGTAGGCTCTTAGTGTCACTCCAGTAGCCACTTAGGTGTAAGCTCACCTGCCACGTCAAGGCAAATCCCTTAGGTGAGTCCTATGCTAACGTGTCGTGGCAGGTGAGCTTAGACTTAAATGGCCATTGGAGTGATAGTCATCACTTCCAGATATTTAAATGTGCATAGGGATTTGGGATAGTGTACAAGTAACTATATTTTCTTTGGTTTTTAAAGCGTTAATAATTGTCTTGACAGACATCATTTTTTTTTTTTTTTTTTTAAACAGAAGCTCATTCAATCAATAACTTTGTATTCTCGGTTCTTCAAATATTTGCTTTGATAGACACAGCAAACTAAAGTTTCCAATCTATTGTTTTGTTTTGAGTCTTTTGGAAAAATTTCTAATCCAGTAATGGAAAGCCTTTTGTTAATGATTTGAAAAGGGGGGGAAAAAAAGTAAGAAAATACAGGTGAGGAAAGATTTCAGAATTCGTTTTGTTTTTGTCATGACCTCATTTTATGACATCACTTTGACCATGGATCACGTTTTGGGGAAAAAAGCATGGGAACTTACCCAAGATTTCCACCTCCCACACTCGAAAAATATATTTTATTCTCATATGCATGTACAGACATTCAGGGCCAAATAATCTTGGCCCTGATTTGCACTATTCGGTCTGGATTTTAGCCGTACAGCAGTGTTTGGCCTGGCTGAAATCCTAAATTACAAGATCTGGACATTGTTAAATATCAAGAACAGATTTTAAAGTCTGAATGGGCCAGTATGCAGCAGAATGGTTTTGCCGCATTCGGTACGGGGCCATTCAGGCTAAAGTTAATCACCCTGATAAGGTGACTGTCTGGTGTATTGCAAGGACTGGTGTGGTTTGCGTGCCATAGAAACATAGAATGTGACGGCAGATAAGAACCATTCGGCCCATCTAGTTTGCCCAATTTTCTAAATACTTTCATTAGTCCCTAGGTTGCCAACCCCTGGCCTAACACGTTCCTGCTGGGGAAAAAGTACAGGAACAATGTTCCCACCAGTTCCTCTAGGACTCGAGCTCTGACTTTGACTTAATAAATTGTCAGACATCCCTAAAAAATGCTTTAGTATAAACTGCTTCAGGGATTTCTGGCTAGGGACATTGCTGAAAATACATGTCAGGTTCCTTTAGGCACAAAATTCTAAGGCGTCACTTGAATGCCAAACTAAGGCAGATATCTGCCTAGATTGAGCACTTTGGCAAATATTGGTATAAACTTTTGGTGATCTTGCCGCTAGGGCAGGTAGCATTGTCGTAGGTTACCACAGCAACGCTCTGTGTTGCACATTCGGCTGTCAAGTTAGAGAGACCTGCTGGAAACAGAAGATAGAATGCGCTGGTTTCCAGCCGCCCCCTCTTCAATGTAAGTTGCATGCTGGGCAGATGCCCTCCACCCTCCTTTACCCCGTCTCACCCGTTAGTACAGCACTGGCAGAATATCAGTACCAGTTATCAGCTATCTGCCCAAAAGGCCACTGATAATACAAAATGTATATTGATCAATCCCTGTTATTAACTGGACATTGTAGGCCTAAACACATCTAAAAGCATATATTTGTATTTAACAACTGCATGTGTATAAATGTATGTACGCATAATTATACTGGGTATGTATTGCTTGGATCTGTGAGTATAATGAGTGTATGTACTGTTTTCCAGACAGCCACTACAGTCACTTCCTGGCTTCTAACAGAGTTTAACTCCATGAAACCATGCTGTAGGTCCTCACACTTTGCATGAAAACGAACCGCTTCTTCAAAATCTCCATAGGAAAGCATTGATTTAATGCTTTCTTATTGAGAAGCTCTAATACTCCTGTGGTACTCTCCGTGCATGCGTATTAGGTCCTCCATCTGCGTGATGTTGCGGGAGGAGGTGACTGGGTGCATTGTGTGAATCGGTGTGCCTGTGTATTTGCATGTGTGTTTATATGTGCATACATCTCAGCAATTGAACGACAAAGCTACACACAAATACAACCCTAAATACAAACGTCAACACTACATACAAACACACCTCTGTATTAAAATACCAACAATATATTTACACATTCTTAAATTCAAAAACACTACACACAAACATAATCCTCCATTCAAACACACTCCTTCATTTACTCGCACATACTCTATACTAAAACAGCTTACATTCAAACACACTGCTCAGTGCTATAAATACAACCTTACACAGATGGGTAAATGGTAGATCCCCAGCTGGCAGAATATTATAGGAGTTGTATGACCTATGGGTAAATATCTTTTGGCCACCCTTGCAATAGGCACAAAAATATTCTTGCACTTGGACCCTCTATATGTTCTGCCACTGATGGGAAAACATCCGACTTATCCTTCAAGAGAGGCCAGATGTGGTGTAAGCATGCGGAAGACTCCGGTAATTTGTCAAATTGTTCTTAAACAACTTGACTACTTGCATATGGAAGGCACCAGGAGTGTTCCATAGCATCCCTTTAGTGTGGGTATTTTATTTTTTCTTCATTTTCCTGTACATTACCACTAGAGGTCAGGCTTTGCTAAGATGTAACATTACTATAAAAATGCCTGTATGGTGGATGTTCTCACCTTATTATAGCTAAACATAAGATATGTTTGTAATTAACATGGAAAATAGCATTTCAAAATAGTTATTTTTCTATGTACTTATAAGTTCATTCAACATATAATATTTTACAGTAATGACTTGAGGTTTGTATACAAAAAGAAATGTAAAAAAAATGCCAGTGCACACCAAAATTGGAAAAAGTACATTGTATGTAAATTGTATGTAGTAAATACTATACGCAAAGTAAGTAACTGAAAGGAAAAAGATCAGTAGCCTAATAAGCACAGTTAAACAGGCAGTCGAATCGGGGAAAAAATTAGATCATAATAGTAAAAAGAAAAAAAAAAAAGATGAAACATACACCATCTTGTAGCTGGTCTACTCATGGGCCCCATATGTTTTTCGCTTACTTGCTATTAAGCAATGGATAAACTTAATTGATAAGTTTTGGTATGCTGTCGCATAGTACAACTATATTATTGTACCAGTTACCTTAATTTATTATTTTTCTATCAACTCAAACACTAATGGAGATCTACAGACAACTATTTAGCAACTACGTTACAAAATCTCCATATTGGTCTATAAGAGCTAAGATTTTATATATAAAATGCAAACATTCTTAATATCTCTACAATGTACAGTCAGACTTCCCCTTGTAACCAGTTTTAAAAAAACACTAGTTACATTCATTTTATAATTTTAAAGGTATTTAGTGTGTAACTTGCAGCCTTGCCAATTATTTACATTATCATGATTTCTGTTGTATCAATTTTACTCTTAGGACCTTGGTCTTGCTATTACCTGGGAGTATCCCACATCGATGTCATGTGGGAAGAATATCCCTAGATAGGCTTGCAAAAGTCTGGCTTTTGCTATCTAAATACGAAAAACGGGGAAATTGAATTAAATTGAGGGGAAAATGTAGTCCTTGTCGAGCAATATTATACCCTACATTGCTAAGATCTCTCCTTCAGCTTCTGAATACACTTTGTGATTTGTATATGAATAAAGAGAAGGTTGAACATCTACAGGTATGTGTCAAGATCCTATTCTGACAACCAGAAACATGTTTCATTTTCTTCTGTTATTTCATGCAATACCTGTTTCTCGCCACTAGTGGCCTCCCTTACCACTAACCTTGCAAGTCACCTTATAATCCTCACCTGCCTGGACTAATGAAAGGGCTTCATAAGGTTACACCCGGCTCACAACAGGGCCTTTACATTGAGAGAGAGAGAAGTTGTGCTCTGCTCCTGGCTCTTACTGAGATTTGTTCTAACCTGATAAAGACCTGTACCTAACTCAACTGAATCCTGACATCCTGCTCCAACCTTACTTACCTGGAACCATCTTGATTCATCCAATTCTACTCTGCTTTATTTCTAAACTGGACTTTGGTTTCATATTGTTTTCCTCCCAACCTGCCTGGATATTATGGACATTATTATTTGCAAGTGTCCACAAACACACTGAATCTACAGTTTTGTTTATAATCCAAAGAGGCTGATCACCTCCATTGCTTTGCTTCAACCTGTTATACTTTACCCCTTTATATTCCTGTTTCGTTTTTACTAAGTGTATTCCTATTTCCTGTATTCATGTTTTGGGGCACATTGCCGAAACGTCTATTATTTCACCTTCTACTTACTCACCTGTAATTCTATTTTCCCCCTTTATCTTTATTATTCCTTTTCTCTGTTTATCTTGTTATTCATATTGTTTCCTTTGCCTGAACCATGCCTAAAGAATCAAATAAACTACATGAAATAAACCCCGGCATAAGTCTCCTGTCTGACCTGCGCAGAATCATGACAATATGTTTGTGTTATTACTATAACTGTTTATGAAGTTCTGTTGGAAATGTTGTAATGATCAACAATTGCAGCACCATTTCTAGATTGTAACAAAGCCAAAATCAACAGGATAGGCCTGGGGCTGGATGTGCACCACTAGGAACAAGTTCATCCCGGTCCTGCATGCCATGAATGAAAAAGACTGTGTCTCTATATTGCTGAGGAGTATATTTTGATAAGAGACGGAACGTACCCCGTCTTAAATACCCTGAGGATGGCCATCATGTTGATGCGAATTTGTTTGTGTTCCAAATAGTCTAAACAGTTGAGTACTGTTTTAAGATGTTATGGGGTTCAAAAACTAATGAATACATGACAAATCATGTTTCATTAATTATTTTTTTGGCCAGTGTTAAAAAGAAAAAGCGTACACACCTTGACTTTCTGGAAAGAGGGCTTAAAATAAACCTCAGGCGTTCCATGGCTTCAGTACTGTATGAAAGTACATTAATTACTGTGCTTCAATGTTTAAAATTGTCATCAAAACATTTTACAGCTGCCTTCAAACAAGCAATTTCACGTGTTTGAGAATAATTGATTTCATGGCGTGTCCTCAGAAAACATTTACATGCATTAGTTTTACTTTTGAAATGCAAACTCTAGTTTAAGCATGCTAATGTTGTCAATATCACGTAATTCCAACCCACCCATGAGACAACCACAAAGCTAGGGTCATCGTTAACATATCATAATGAACTGTAGGACAGTGATGATGTGAAGATTCCTCAAAGATGTATGGGAACGTTTAAAATGATAATCACACAAAGTTTACAAAATAAAGGAAATAATCTGATGCAAAATGTAACCCACAATTATCAAAAGTCACTGTGTAAAATAGCCATGGACAATCATTTGTAAATCTGCATATCTATTCCATTAAGTTTTATAAACTCACTGATCATAAATAAATCCATTTCACCCTTAACTCTATGTAAGGAAGGTTAAAGTTATTTAAGATATGGGAGTTCTCACAGTGAGTGAGCTTTGTACAATGTAGTTCAGTGTTTAGCATTAAAAATTCTAAATCTGGACAGCACTATCACTGACATAAAATTAAAGAGTTGGATATAGAACTATATTATGATATACACAGCGAGATGTACGTTTGGAGAGACAGGGGGGAACCAGGCACCTACTCACATACTTAAGCATGTACAAAGGATGTTGTAGAACCCACAGAATACTTGTCTAGCCACAATAGACGTGTAAGGTTTTATTATCCATTGCCATACACTCACGAGAATATATGCTTTTGTGCAAAATTTACATAACATACAAATTAAAGGGGAAAAAAGTTTTCCATAGAGTAGCCCTGTAACGTATATGTCCTGACGTGCATGTGATTAGTAGGACTTACATTACCAGGCTCCAGGTGCTATGTGCCGCTGACACCATTTGAATTCAGCGCTAAAACACAGCAATTCTTTTTCCTAGCTCCTTTGCTGACAAGTAATATAACAAAAATAAATTTCTGATGTGTAAAGAGAACATAATGACACATTAGGTTCTTCTGGTTTATTTTGATGTCTCCAGAGCCCCGGACTGCTCAATGGCATTAAGTTACCATGATATGCACAGTTGTTAAAAAATGTCAATAATAAACACAGGAGTTTACTGTAAATCTTAGCATATTTACATTTAGATTTCTTAAGGAAAAAGAAAATGTTTCTTCCCCTCCCCCCCAAAAAAGCCTGATGTTTATAGGGTTTGAACCCCTGTGATGTTTCCCCATGTTCTTGTTAAATGTGTGTACTCCAAAATGCTTAAATGTGAAACTGCGTGCTCGGTTATGTGCCTAAAAGGTTAAGGTGCGTCACCATATTGAAGGCAGCAATAAGTATTACAGATGTGCTGCTATTTATTTACAGAATGTGTGTGCAACTGTTCGGCATTATATCCCTGGCTTCAAAATCTAACTTTACCCCACGAGGTCTTTTAAATTGAGAGTTGTAGTGACAAGTACTTTTTCACACTCTGCCATCTCTGTCTACATTTTAGAAGTTGATTCCCAAGTCACCATGGGGTTTCATTCATGCACACTGGTGTAGCACATTCACCCAATTAAGATACCTCTGGCTTGGGGCCCTTTCTTCCTTTTTTTGTTTTGTTTTTTTAACATACTGCAATATACAATGTACACTCTCATATGTACAATGTATATCTCAGCAAAAATGTAAATACCAATACCTGGAAGAACTGTGGAGGCAAGACTTTTTTTTATATTTGCTCCACCATACCCCTCACCATTGTAAAAGCTTTGAGGGGTGAATGAGGTCCCACTGGATAATGTAAAGCTATTCTTCACAAGAGCAGTATGCAAGAGGTTAATGGAGTCTATAGGGTGACTGCATACCCCTCTTGCTGCCAGGTCACTGGGGATCAAAGTCCCTCTTCTAGGTTCTATGTATGAAAATGCAGGGGGGACAGTGTGGTAAAGGAGTTTGGAAAGAAAGGTTGTTGCTAAAGACACACTAGATAGGAGTTGAGCCCTGGCATAAACTATGTCATACGGTGATAGTCCTCTTATCTGGCTGCAGTTTGCAGAATGGTCAGTTCATTTTATCAACAAACTCACTGTAATTTATTTTTGTGTGAGATGAGTTGTGTGTGTGCGCATGTGTTAGTGAGGAAACTGAATGTGTGTGTGCTATGTTCAACATTTGTGTTAGGGAGAGTAAAAGAGAGCGAGAGAGTGTGTGTGTGTGTGTGTGTGTGTGTTTGCATACCCCGCTGAAAGTGTTTGAAAAAGGAGAAGAAAATTTTTAAATATAAAAGATATCATCACAAAGATAAAGTACCGTGCTTACAGCAGCAGTAGCTTAGTATGTAACAGCTCTAAATACATAGTAAAAACAAAGAGAAAGTTACCTGCGCTCTGGCCTAAATCCCTATGTACATTTAAACAAAATGGAGGCTCTTTAGTTTTATTCCAAAGGCCATTTGGATATATACGCTCACCTGCCACGTCAAGGCAAGCCCCTACACTAGCACAAGATATAATGTCAAAATGTATCTTGCCCAGGGCCCCACATATGGTAAGGATGACCCATTGATGGGATGACTCAAAATAGAACTGTCACTATTTCTTTTTAGGTGTCACTTATTGTAAAATCTGGTTGGAACGTCAACGTTAAATCTTCTTAATTTCTTCTTCTCTTCAGTTGATTGATATATACGGCTTTTGTATATATAGTCTTGGGCCAAATATGCTCGCTACATTAATATATGTCTATATTAATGAAAAGTACTAATACACAATCTGACTTACGGTTTCTTCAGGCTTATTCTTCGTTACGGATACATAATAAAACCACAAAGGATGTTACATGATAATGGACATTCAACAACAGATGGTAATTGCTGGACTCCTGACGGGAGAGTTACATCCTTACAACTTTACACCTCGTGTCTCTTTGTTCAGTTACTATATAGATATGACCATAATGACGTCAGACTATAACTCTAGCCATATAAGGACAAAACCCCCAACTTACATTCTAGAGCTCTCGGACAAAGAAAGCCTTGTGACTTATACCATCTGTTACTTATGGTCAAGACATCCATATATAATCAATAGAAACATAGAATATGCAATATTCTACATGTATTATAGATCAGTGCTTGACAAATTTGCTTTGGATATAGAGGCCAGCTAAAAAAAGTTAGGAGCCAGGTGTATTTTAAACTTACAAAGCATTATTTTCAATGACAAAAATACAATTCTTAAAGGACTCTATAGTCACCAGAACCACTACAGCTTAATGTAGTTTTTCTGGTGTCCATAGCCTGTCCCTGCAGGCTTTCCTATGTAAACACTGCCGTTTGCTGGAGAGCTGGAGTGGATCCTTTTCTTGCGGTCCAGTGGAGTTTCTGTGATCCTCCAATGTGCAAGCTCTTCTTGCTCTGCTCCCTCTCACGTCGTTTAGTGATGCCGGAGCTGTAGTGACGTCATATCCCGGCTTCCGGCAGCACAGCAAGGCTCACAAGGGAACAGAACAGGAAGATTACTCCACGCAGCCGCCTGCTTTGGGAAGGGCACAAGGTGTACGGGATGACAAATACCCTGGTTGAGCCCTGTTGAAAACTATGCATCTTCATAAGCAATCCATTTCTTCTTCTCTGTGTTTTTTCTTAGTAAGATTTAGTAAACTTTCCAAATTATTCAAAGTGGTTACAAAAAATTTCCTAATGGTTTTTCTACAACAATTCCCTTAGACTTTAATGGCGATTTCTGAAAATATATTATTTGGAAGGCTTTTCTACCTGTATCGCGTTAATGTGGAAAGCATATTAAATTGTTAATTTTAGTAAACGTGTATTGCAAATTTGCACCAAACATTTAGAAACTGCTACACTTTTAGAAAGCAACAACAAAAAACACATAAAACACCTCTAACAACTTCCCACACTGCTCTTTCCCACCTTCCATGTGAAATAAGTTCGTTATTGACATTCATGCCACCTTTCCCATTGTCTTTTGTTAAGGAACAGGCTGTTTGGTTAATTATTAATTTTATATAACTGTTTCCTAAGCTAAAGTAAGTGCCTACTGCAGCGGAAATATTAACTTTATCCAATGTTTAGTTTAAGTTAGAACTGATGATGGTCAGACATTTGTTATATTGCAGAGCGATGGGTTAATAAATAGCTGTAGGATTAAGATCCCACACATTTCATTAAGGTGTGAAATAGCTTCTGTGTGTTTAAAAGTTCTGTACTTGTAAAGAGAATCAGTGCTGGTTGTGATATGTTAATTAATATCTTGCAAAGCAATAAGATGTGTGAGATGCACGTACCTTTGCAGATAGAAAGAAAATGACATACCTTCTCTAAATAACCCAAATGTATCTCAGTGCATTAAAAATACTTTCTAATCTACATAGTAATCATTGACCCTTTTGTCACCACTGAGCATGCATTAAACCTTGCTTTATCGACTTAACCTGTGGCCTCTAGAATGTATGCAGGACCCTCTTGGTTTTACTTTAGGCACAATGTGTAGGTTAGGTTAGTTTTATTATGCCAAGTTTAAAGTAACACTATAGCCACCAAGACTACTTCATAATATTAAAGTGGCCTGGGTGCAGTGTCTCACGCTCTGCTTGAAGACATCCAACGTCAGTGAAATACCCATAGGAAAGTATTTAGGCATTGCTCGTTGCGCATGAGCATTAGGTCCCCCATAAGATGACGGAGGAGGCGGAGCACCAACCAAGCGCCAAGGTACATCGACATATAATCTTTGATGCGCATTTAAGATTAAACATCTTGAAACCCTGTAAAATATTGTGTGTTCCCTGATCACAAATATGGAGAAAAAAATATCAGTGTCATAATTATCCCACCGGAAAGAAAAAAAATGTCATCTTATTGGGTAGTGTATGAAAGAGAAGAAGTAAGGTTGGCTAGTAACGGCTAGTCATGTCCCTAAGTCATAAGCCGTTAGCCTTAATATTCAATCCAGCAGGATAAGAAATCATCTGAGACATTCTGTTGGTTTCATGGTAATTTTGCCACTTTGCATTCCTAACACTATAGTTTTAATTTAAGCCTTCTGCTTAAGCCCAAATATAGCAAAACCCCTTAAAGAAAGGACTAGACATACTAATATTAAATTCAGAATGTCCTTGAAACAGGTTTTTCTTATTCTAAATTTCAGAGTTTTCATGAGAACGTCTACAGGATCTGTGGTTTTAAGTAAATCTAAGGATTTAAACACAAGTCATCAATAGCCTCTGGGCGTAGAGTACAGGTGGTAGATAATCCTAAAGGATTTAGTTAGAATATTACCTTTTGTGTTCTTTTGTGAAGATAATGATGGGTCCGTGGGTATTTTGTCTTCCAAGGATGGAATACACCAGTGTGTAATACCAGCTTCAATAATAACAGCAAAGAAAACATGGTTGATTTGTAAGTGAAGATGATGGGACATCCTTGGTACATATTAATGGAGGCTAAATGGGTTTAAATTTTTGTTTAAACAACATGTTTAGTTTTCTACTGGTCGGTTCAGATACTCATTCAAAATTCCATTATATGTACTGGCAGCCCACTCCAATGCTTGAAGTGCAGATGTAACATGATTACTTTTTCGTTTGCTAACATGTCATCGTGACACCATGTTTGCAGAAGTCTAAATGCTTAATGGATGGTAGCAACAATAACAGGATTTTATGACACTTTTCCCATAGACAGCAAGGTTAATTTACAAAATGCTATAGTTCCCCCATAACCCCTTTACAAAATGCTGTAGGTCCCCCTTGACTTCCAAATCGTATGAGATTTGTGGACTACTTTAAATCCCTCTTCTCCCACTTTTCTTCCTCACACCACCCGGTAAATCCTAACCCATATACTCTGCCAACATTCTGTCTTTTTCACTTTGTAAAATAAATCCAGAAATATGTATTCTTTTTTTTTTTTTTTTTAAATCTTTATTTTTCGTCCGTGAAAATGGCAAACATATGTGTAGGGCCACAATAGTCTTTACACATCAAAACAGTGAATATCATGTAAATAAATGTCTAGGATCGTTTCACAAACATTTTATAGATACAATTGGTCTCAATGTTATAACGAGTGATGTAAGTCGGGTAATCGTGATGATAGAGGGTACCTATCTGTCAATATCGCCCCTTGTATTGTAGGGTCGTGAGCTGCGGGAACAGGGTGGGAATGACTAAATCTGGGTATTGTGTCTAACGTCTCGCCCTTTGTCCCGAGGATGTGGGTTTATGAGTCGTAGGGTGTCCCTTCAGTCTAGTGGTGGCTGCGTGTAGTCGCTAAAACAGTTCATAGCTATGGCTAGTGTGTCCAGACGATTATAGGTCGCTGTAATATGGCAGGATCAGGTCGGACCCGTGTGGTTCCAGGCTATGGTTATCAACCTAGTGGATGTGCCTGATGCCAGTCCGGTTTATTATATCGCCCTCGATATCGGTTCCCTATAACCCCAGGGAGAGGGGGGGGGGGGGAGGTGTCGTCGGAGCATAAATGGTTGGATCTAGTGAGCCTCGGTCGTGCTGCAATAATTGTCAGAACGAGAAAAAACAGAGAACTATATATAGTTTAAGAGTCAGGGTTAGCTACACAGAACATTTGAACTGAATGTGCGAACTGAAGCCTAGTCGGCTGTCGGCTTAAGTATGTCCCTCAGGTCTTGGGTTTGGCATCTCTGCCTCTTCCAGGAGTCACGGCTGTTTCAGCTTCGGAAGTTCCAGGCTGAGGGTCTAGTGGTGTCCCCAAGTTTTCTGTGGGGTTCGGTAGTCCCAGGGCAGTCATCAGTGCTGGGCCTTCTGTGGGTTCGGTGGCCTTGAAGTGCTTGTCGCCTTTAGTGATCCAGAGAGTTCCTGGGGTCGCCCACCTATAGGTTATCCCAGCCGTTTGGAGTTGCTTGGTGATTGGGTGCATGCTCTTGCGCCATTGTAGTGTGGCTCTGCTCAGGTCCTGAAAGAAGGAGATTTTGCATGTTTCGAAGTCGAGTGGGGTCAGCCCTTGTATTGCTGCCATTAGCCCCAATTTGTCCGCCATTGAGCGGCATCTTAAGATTACATCTCGTGGAGCTGAGGTGGGTGCTTGTGGGGATTTAGCTATACGATAGATCCCGTCGAATTGGAATGCTTTTGCCTGTTTGGCTGGTAAAAGTGTGGCCACAAGGCGTCTAGCGAAATGCGGTAATTCGTCCAGTGGCATTGATTCCGACACCCCTCGAATTTTAATATTTTTGCGGCGCCCTCTGTCATCCAAGAGATTAACTTGCCTAGCCATTGTCAGTTGTGAGGCGTGCAAGTTGCGCACTTTCTCCCCTAGAGCTAGGTAATTCTCCCTCAGTCCCTTGACCTCTTCTTCGATTGCTTGCGTGCGCGTTGACACCGTGTGTACGTCTAGCTTGAGTATGGCTAGATCTGCTTCCCACATTTGTCTGAGATTCTGCTGTAGGCCTGTTAGCATTGCCTGTATGTCATTTTTGGAGGCCGGTGCGCTAGTGTCCGATGTCCCTGTGGGTGTCGGGTGTTGGGGACTGGGGTGTGGATTGTCCTGTGTGTCTCCTTCCTCTGAAGGTTGTGGGGATGTGTCTCGAGGAGTTTGGGCCTTCATGGCGTTTGAGGCCTGTAGCATTTGGCCTATATCGCGCTGGGGCTTTGCGGTATTTTGGGGCGTTTTTTGCGTCTTGCGGCCCATCTCACCTGCGCTCAGTGTGTCGGGGTACCAGTCCTCAAAGTCTGGGACGTTCCAGGGCCAGTGCGTTCCCGAAAGGGCCTGAGGTTGCCCTCCCGATCTGTAGGCCTTGCTGCCGCGGCGTTTATTTTTGGAGCCGGGTGTCAGGAGGAACGGCATCAGCGTGTCTGTGTGTCTCCGAGGTCAGTACTCGGTTGGGAGTCTGTATGTGATGCGGGTTTTCCCCGATTTCTGCAGATTTCAATGGATTGTACCGGAGCTCCGGCAATGTGCGACCGCTCCGGTCTGTGTCAGGCTCCGCCCCCCGAAATATGTATTCTTAACTTTACTACTTCTTACGGATATTTTGGGTTTACAATCATGTAAATGAACAATCCAAACACCATAACCAAAACAACCAGTTGTAGGAATGCCCTGGCCAAGGCTGCCATCAGAAATGTTGTGGCCGCTTACACAGCTTAAGGTCTGGGCCCCTGAGTCCACCCACAGGGCCCACCCTGAGTCCCACCACAAAGATGCAGAGTGTGTGTTTAAATTGGTGGGGTAGGATAGGGGCTGCATTCTATGGGCAAAAAGTTTTTGTTTTTAAAAAAAACATTTTTATTATTTTATTGCCCCTCTTCTGCCTCTTACCGGTGACCAGGCACAGGGGACTTTACACTCCCTAGTGGCCTGGTGGCCCGGTATCATTGTGCAGGCACAGCAAGTTCGATCTTCAGCTTCTGGTTGATTCTCTTCTTCAACTCTCGTTGCCCAGCAACTTCATTGCTTCGCCTCCTAATTAGCCTCAATTCTCCAATTAAATGTTCAACCCGGCAAGATGGTATCCAGACCTCAACCAGAGCTCCATTCTGTCTCAACCCTGCACTGTAGCCCATGTAAACATTTAAGCAAAGCCAAATACAATATAAATAAAACACAAAATGTGAAACCGTTTTTATTTTCGAGGCATTTGGTTTTGTATATAAAGAGACGTAAACTTCTAGTGGAGAGAAAATGAATGCTAGACGAAAAGGACGTACACTGTTAGCACCATAACCACTAAATCTCAAATGATTACTGTTGGGTGGTTTAACAAACCATGACTTTCCTGAGACCTATTCCATCCTTGGTACTGCCATTCTCTGCTTCACCTCCTTCAGCTACTACCAGATGAAACTGGGCTAGGAGCATGTAAATTTTGTTCTTTGCCATACATACTAAACATGAATCTATGGAAGATCACTTGAAAACACAGGACCTTCCATAGATCTTGCCATGAATCTGCCACCTACTTCTGATTGCCCAATGCAGTTGTAACAAGTGGACGCTTATCAGGGCATGGTTTCTTGAAATAGTTTGCAACCATTTACTGCTTAGAATGATGCAAAATCAATACTGACTTTGTCTTATGTATATCTTATGACAGAGTTGAAATTTTAGTAAAATTTTGTTTTCGATATTGGAATGTCAATCTACTCATTCTAGAATCAAACCTTTAAAATAAAAACAACCTAAACATTATTATATATGTTGTTCTTAGTATGCAGAGAGTATAAAAATACACCATTGGAAGAAAGTTGAAGAACTATACATTTCCACACCCACAAGCTATTATCATTTCCCACTCAGTATGTTGAAGTGTTGCAGTTTAATTTCTTTCACCCTGAATAATTTGCAATATTTTCTCAGCTCTAAAGCAGTCCTTTTAATATATGACCTCAGCGAAGATGTAAAATGTTACATAAACTAGATAAGATACATAGAGGTGCTGTAGCAATGCAATAAATACTCATTGGTAATGTGTTGTACTGGTTATAATTCCCCTGGATTTCAACCCAAAACTACAACCCTTGGCTGTGATCATTGGCTTGTCATTGGTTAAATGTAGTGAAACTTCTTTGATTGGGGTAATAGAGAATCATGTAACACCATGAAGATATGTTTAAACTGAGGGTGGGTCACAGATATATTTATGAAATTGAAGAATAATGTCATCATCAGCGCAGATTAGATGCTGGCCAGATTGAATCTTCTTATAAAGTATTTTTTTTTAATTTTTATATTATTTGAAATTCCCAATATATGGCTTTGCAAAATATGTATCAATAGTATTGAAGGGCAGGGGGGAGATAAGTGAAATTATAGTGCTGATGTTAAACATACCTCTTCTCTCCTGACAAAACTCCTTGCAATCTATTATGTACACCATGAACATAAACCCATAACCTCAGAGTCATTAGGAAATCACTGCCAGATACAAAGAGTCCCATGACATTGATTATTATATATATCTTCTGGCAGATATGAACATGAATAATTACAGGAAACGCAATAATATCTACTAGACCTATGCCTTTGGGTGTGCTGGTATTTTGGGTTAACATGCTACAAGACACTTGCGAGAATTCCGGTGCTTTTAGCATGAAACTAAACATTTAAGACTGTTTATTAGACTTGTGCAGGGGGAAATATTTGGTTTGGCCTAATCAATTTGTCCATGTGGTGCTTTGGCTCGGATAACTTTTGTCCATGTGTTGCAGTACACTGTTATGTGCATTACCTGCCAATTGGTTCATAGATCAAGTGAAAATAAGTAACAAATAAAGGGGGGGGGGATAAAGAAATTATATTGATATACCATATTATGTATTTATTAAATGAATAGTATATGGTCAGGAACACTCCTGAATCTAGGTGGCTTGCCCTCCCTTAATCTCCTTAAAAGGTAATAAAACGTAACTGGTTTCCAGTGTTGTGTGGGTCTGCTGGTGCTGGCCCCGCCCCAATCTGCCTCCTTTCTGACATCATCAGAATTTATTATTTCAGCCAACCCAATGCTTTCCCTGCATTGGATTGGCTGTGCAGCACTGGCCCAGGAAGCACCTCCAGTAGCCACTAGAGGAGTGGCCAATAGAGGTGTTCCTAGGGTGCAATGTAAACACTGCCTTTTTTCTGAAAAGACGATGTTTACATAAAAATGCCTGAAGGGAATGATTATACTTACCAGAAAAACTACAATAAGCTGTAGTTGTTCTGGTGACTATAGAGCCATTTTCAATATATAATTTTCTGTACCTCTTCTTTTTTTTCTGTAATTTGATCTGTGAGCAATACATAACAGTAAACTGTATATTATGGGATAATAATGTTATTGGTAGAATCTTAATAGCTTATAAGACCCTTGTTTTCACACTGACAGAAGTTACCCAACTGTGCGAGCCTGAAAATGTTTCCGATGAAAGTGATTTTATTGTTCACCAATACTTTGATTACCGCCTTGAGCGAAGCAGTATTATTTTGTTTGTTATAAACAATATATTTTGCATATTTTATACCCCAGATCTTTTTTGATTTTTTTTTTTTTTTTTATAGTCACAGAAAGTTTGGACATTGCTAACCTGCATCCTGGTCATATGTGTTTTTATTAGTGTAACAGCACATCTGGCATTTGCTTGGCAATTAAAGTATCCGGAAGTAAAACAAGAATTGCAACTTATACCAGCCTGAATCTCATTAAATTGTTCCACATCCATGATCTGATTCTTTAAAGGTGTTTAGTCCTGCTCCTTCACTCCCCTGCAGGTTTAAAGGGTTGTAAAAGAAAGCTTTCCTGATGATGCAGACGTCTTCTGAAGACTCAAACATTTTGATCACTTACCAGTGCAGTAATGCCAAGACTTTAATCAATATCAGATTAAGTCTATTTTGCCTCCTGTCCATCCCACACTGAGGAATGATATTGTGTCTGGTAATTTAGGAAATGCCTCTGAGTTTTAGCAGTATTTTAGGATTTACTACCCCTGTTGTGAAGCCAGAGCTTCACAACATATCCGACCCACTGAGACTTATTTGCCTGTAGTCATGCAGACATGCACTGGTGATATAAAAAAAAAAAAAAAAATGTATGTACACTTACAATCTTTTGATCCAAGTATTTTGCTTTTGGTGCTAAAGAAATTGATCCAATATATTCAGCAATTCAGAATACGGTATACAAAAATAGTTTCAATAACATTTTAAAACACAGCTTAAAGGAACAGACCAAGCACCAAAACCACTAAAGCATGCTGCAAAAAGTATCTTCATGCTTATCAGCATCTAGAATTGAATGTCACTAAATGAGGAAGTGGCTCAGACATCATATTCACATAATCTTCACAGAAAACTGAGCAGGGCCGGACAAGGAATGAAATGCAACCCTGGAAAAAAATTCTATACCTTAAAACTGAAAACTATCACTCAGACGTGAAAGAAAGCACTCATGGGGCTCCAAAATAGACAAAAGAGCAGATTTATTGTAAGCAGACGTGCATTTGCATATAATTAATGTTTTAGTCCAACTGCCTTGATATATTAAGAAAAGTTTGGTCATTTGGACTGAAATTGTGCATGTATGCTATTGCACAGCAGTAAAAGATGTTATCCTTGGGGTTTTTTAAGTAATAAGAGTGTACTCTTCACTTTGTCTGACAACTGGATGATCTCAGTCAACGCCAATTCAATTGCCATAGGAAAGCATTGGGGGGCTATTGCGCATGTGTGGCAAAATGCTGTGTTTCACTGCACCAGTCAGCATCTCCTCATATGCATCTCTATGGGGAGCGATCAGCGCCTCCATGCAGAGTGTGCAGCACTGGACTAGGATGCATCACTAGTGGCCGTCTGAGTGACAGTCAATAGAGATGTGCCTAGGCAGCAATGTAGACCCTGCCTTTTCTCTGAAAAGGTAGCATTTACAGTGCTCAGCCTACAGGGACAGGCTATAGACACCAGAACTACTACATTAAACTGTAGTAGTTCTGGTGACTAGTGTCCCTTTCATATGACGTCTTTCTCTCACCGGTCAACTCTGAGTTACAGGAAGAGCAGGAGACACAAGTGAAGATGCATTTTGTTTGTGGCTTTCTCCCACAAGCCCCTTTCATGTGTCTCTTAGCCCCAGCCCCATTCTCTTTCTCCCTTTCCCCATTCCTTGTGTGAGTCTCTAACCCAGGCCCCAGCACCTCTGTGCGTATCTTTCTCCACAGCTCCTCTGTGTGTTTCATTCTCCCCTTTCCCAGCCTCTCTGTGTGTCATTTTGTCTTCCTCAGCTCCTCTTTGTGTGTCTCCTGTTCCCCTTTCCCAACCCCGCTGTCTCTTTCTCCCCACACGCCTCCATGTGTCTTTTTATTCCCCAGCCCCGTCATATGTCTCATTACCCCACAGCCTTCCATGTGTCTCATTTCACCCTCTACAGTCTTCCATGTGTCTCAATAGCCCCCACGTGTCCTACTAGCCCTCCCAGCCCTCCATGTGTTCCTATAGCACCCTTCCAGCCCTCCATGTGTCCCTATGCCCCCTCCCAGCCCTCCATGAGACCCTACACCTCCTCCCAGCTCTCCCTGTGTCCCCCGCCCAGCTCTCCCAAGCTCTCCCTGTACCTTGCTGTAGCGTGGCCGAGCAGGCAGACTGTGGTGGAGGAGCTCCTGCTTACTGTACCTGGTCTGCCAGGAAGCAGTTCTGTGCTCTCTGTGAGCACTTCCTGTCAGACCGGGTAGGGGAACAGGAGCTCCGTTACCGCAGTCTGCCTGCTCGGCCACGCTACATGCTGTGACCGGCCGGAGGGGAGCGCATTCCCCTCCTGCCGGTCACCCTATAATTGTACCGGCCGGCTAGTATGCCGGCCCACCGGGAAATTTCCCAGTATCCCGGTGGGCCATTTCGGCCCTGAAGCTGAGCATATTCCATAGACTCGAGAAAAGCAGAGGGTTATGGCACTTAGCAGCAATACCATTATCCAATTAAAATGAATAAGCCTGTTACCTAAAACGCGCAGCTTCACTGCAAAGGGCATAGGCAGTTAAGGCGCTTGGAGCGTTATAATTATAATGCATTCTATTTTGATCCTAAAACACGCTACTGAAAGCATGTTAGAAATGTCAAAGTTTAACCATGAACAATAGAGTTGGATTCACTTGTGGTGAAGTCATTGCAACTGCTCATGGCAATACTGCACTGATGCTTTCCATACCATTTATGGTTGCCAATGCAACCTGAAATTATTCCCTGTAATGTATTTAGTGAGCTAAGATCTCTCCTCCTACCCGATTGCTAGAATTTGGCTATGACATTTGAAGTACAAAAGTTGCTGTAGATTTTGGGTACGGAAAGTCGTCTTTTACTTCTATTTTCTGTACAAAGATCCGGATGGACTGCATGTAGCCCTGCCAGAGAAGATTAAAATACAAAGATTGTAACTACAAAGTGGAACATGAATAGGGATTCATGAGATTCATTTTGCTTTGCATTAGTTTGCAAAATATAGTTGTCAAATTTATCAAGTTCTCCAAATTAGAAAGACCATGTATGAAAAGGATGCAAGTCTACATGATTCGGTTTGTGACTGTAAAATGCCTTCAAGCTGAAAGGTTGCTAAAGCTCATTGTTCCTGAATGCTTTCTGTGCGTTGTTGCTTTGGGATCACTGAGGACCCCAACATGATTACACAACTTTGAATTAGTTTGCATGTTGAATTCCCCTGTGTATCTGCTGAGATCAATTGGAATTTTATAGACCTCTGCCATGAGCAGCTGAATTAGGTCATGGCCTACATTAGCTAAAGTATTACTCCAAGTAACATGACGACTTCAGTGATTTGAAGTAGTTGTGGTGCCTGGAGTTCATATGTACAATGTTTCTTTTTTTTTTTTTTTATTCTTTTTTTTTTCATTCGATAGGTACAGCAAGTACAGCTCATAGTTTCGGGCTTGCGCAGAAGCCAGCATTTGCCTTAATACTTATTAGCAAAGACATTACATAGTAAGTTCTTATAAAGCAGGCCACTTACTAATCCCACTGTGCCTTGCCTCCTACCGAGGATTTTTTTTTTTTATTTTTTTTAAACCTTAAAACTTTAGTTATGATCGACAATGGTTACCAGTTTATGACAACGTATCATGAAAACACATTTTTCTCATTGAAAAGTATAAATAACAGAAACGTATGATCTCCCTACCGTTCTATCCCAACTCCTAGTTCTTTTTTTAAGTGTTTTGACTAATTTGGGGTATCCTCTCTGTATGTGGTGTTTGCTTTTGCAGTGTACCTCTTGGCTTCTTTTTATGATATCCAAGAGTGAAACCATTGCCTCCCGCCAAGTCAACCAAAGAGGAGTAATCTGTTGGACTGGTCTAGTTGCGTACTGGCTTGTGTAACACCCTAGTGCGTGCTCCCAATTCAGTACATCCTAGTCTCCTCTCTGTAGCTCTATTGACCGCAGGAAGCATGGTAGTAGTACCATTAGATAGTTGAATGAGAAAGAAGAAAGGAAAAAAGAGAAGAAAGAAGAGGAAAGAAAGATCGAAATCGAGTGGTGGCAGCTGTCTAAAGCCCTTTTATTTTTTATTTTTTTTGCGCTAGTTATTATGCTTATTCATGGAGAAGATCGTGGGGGGGTGGGGGGGAGGTGGGGACTGCTCCTCCTCAACTAAGTGGGCTACCTTTCCATGGTGCCCAAATTTTTTGAAATGTTTTTTCCCCTTACCCTGGCTGTGAGGTCGTCCATAAGGTAAACCTCCCTTATCCTATTGAGAACTCCTGCGATGGGCGGTGTTGTAGGTTTGATCCAGTCGGACACTACTATGTACAATGTTTCAATGTGGAAAAACTGCGGATGAACTCCTCTGCTACAAGACATGTAACTCTTCCTCTGGCAGCATCATAGCGTCTTGGCATTCTGGTGCCAGACCACTAATAGCCACCCGGACATGGGGGGGGGGGAGGGCAGTGCCAGGGGTATAACTACTAAAGTGGGTTGTAGTGGTTATGATTCCTAGTGTGTTTCTTTAAGAAGCAAGCAATACAGAGTATTCTAAAAGAAATAGGATGACTATGGTTTACAGACAAAAACCTTTTAAGACTTTTATAAACTCAACCATATATAATAACATTTTCTAAATGCAATGTATATGCTTCACATGTAACAAACATATTAACATTACATAAATGTTTAATATAAGCTCTCAATTGAGTGCTAAATACAATTTTCCAAATCTGAGTGTAGCAAGCCACAAGACTGTATGTGTTCAGTGCTAAGGAACTGAAGAGTAGTTGTGTATGAGAAAGCAGCAATCGCATCTCATTAGAGTAGTTTTGAGAAGCTGCATACATTGAGCACAGGGGAATTATGTATGTACCCATTGGATTTGACCATATAATGAACGTGTTTGTAAAAAAAAAAAAAAAAATCCACTTGACTGTTTACGCCAGTGATGGCTAAGCTTGACACCATAAATTGTTTCTGGACTACATTTTCCATGATGCTCGGCTAGCTTTTAGAGTCTAAAAGCTAGCTAAGCATCATGGGAAATGTAGTCCAGAAACAATTTGTGCTGTCAAGGCTAGCCATCACTGGTTTATGCACTACCATTGCTAGATCCGTACAGTATGTCAAAAGTACAGCAAACCGCATTCCCTTTTATAACATGTTAAATAAATTTGACTCCTTTTATACTGAGGATGTTCAATTTGTGAAGCTAAAAGGTTTTTGATCAGTGTAAAACTTTTAGAAAAACTTCATTTGGAACTCAACTGCAGGGGGCCTAAATAGTGATTTTAATACATGTTTGTGTTCCTGACCCTATAATTACATTCTAGACAATATTAAAGGGGTCCCTTTTGCAATGGGGAAGGTAATTCCACCTCAGTAATGACTAATTATTGTCAATTCCATGGAAATAATCAATATGATGGGTACCACTGGGTCCCCAATGAACAAACCTGAAATTGACACATAATTGACACAAAAACAGAAAACCCTTGTGTGTGGTAAGTGCAATACAATAAAACGTTATACTTTTTTGAATTGACTATTGTGGAAATATTTTCTCTCTACATGTGAGCATCTGATACCTACTGTAAGAAGAATCCTTACGTCCCTTTTTCTACATACCCCAGTGGGATGATGAGCGCATAACCTACTTCCATCTGTGAGTGCAATACTTACCACTCGTGGAGGGTGTTCTTTTTTCCTACTGTGTTATGTACTGTCTGTAATTTGTTTGGTTTTAGAGTTTCTACCTCATTCTGGATACATTGTACCAGTGCTGTATCTCATCATTTGGAGCCTGTTTTGCAAAGTTCGGACATTGTTAAATGTGATCTATATTTGGATATGCATTCTGAATCCATAATACATGTTGTAACGGAGACTAGGGTTTACAGACAAAAATCTTTTAAGACTTTTATAAACTCAACCATATATAATAACGTTTTCTAAATACAATGTATATGCAAGATATGTAACAAACATATTAACATTAAATAAATGTATAATACACACTGAAATACAAATATGAAACGCACTGAAATGTGCACATACATTCACACAGAAATATGGACATAAATATACAAATTTTCTCCCCCCCCATTTTTAAAACTTATGCTTGAGCATGTTGCTTCTGCAAGCATAGCATACTGACCATTCTCTTACAGGGGCATTCTATTATTCTACCCCTTTGCCTATTGTATTCTATTGTTCATAACTACTACAGCGTGCTGTGTGGTTGAGGTGGCAGAAGTTGTCACCGGTAAATTGTGCAACTGTTTACAAATGGTTTGACACTTGCTGTGTTAGGCGTCTGTGGTCCTGATCTGATAAAGTTGACATTTATACCTTTTATCATGCCATCTCTTACCATTTTTAAACAGTATTCAATGGCTAAGGGGGGGGCGCTGTTAACTTTTGGCCAATTAATACTGTTTAAAGTTGGTATGACAATAAGGAAAAAGAAATGTCTGCTTTATCAAACAAACTCAGAGTGGAAGGATCGCGGGCACCTAACACATTCAGGCAAGGGTCAAACCATTCATAAATGGTTTAACGGATTACCAGCTGATGGCTCCTGGCACTCTAACCATTAGAGCACACTGTAGTAGTTGTGCTGCTTATGTCCAGTTTAAAAATGGAAGATATATTAGAGAAAACCTGACCTTCAAGCTAGCTTCCATCTTCTTTACAGAGTTTCTTATGTACATTCCCATGCATGCATGCGCAAAAATACAAAATGGGCCTGTATGGTAGATCCCATGACACAAGCTTTTGTGATGGCTGGCTGTTTAGCAGGTTGCAACAAAGCTAAGTGGTAATTTTAAAATTATGCAGTGTTGTTTCCCCGATCTCAGTGCTGTTTTGTGTGTGTGATTATTTGTGGGGGGGGCTGTTTTTTTTTTTTTTTTTTTTTTTTAAGAAAGAATGCATAAACAAATGAATATATTTTGATAAGGCAAAAAAAAGTGGTTTGTTTTTCTGACAGAAAAAAAATGTATGTGGCTAAATAGGTGGTTTTAAATTGTGCTAGGCATGCGCTGTCAGTGTAGCAGCTGTATGGAGTCTGTCTCTGCAGTGGTGGCCATTCTTCATTGAGTACAGCCAATTGGTAATGAGTAACAAACATAGACACATAACACAACACTTTTTGTGAAAGGAAATGGGAGCCCCCCTCCTGTCAGTTTTATGGCACTTGGAAAGCACTGCAGTGTTTTGCAGCTGTCAAAGGACATGTCTCAGGTTGGCTGTCTGGTGTTTAGCAAGATGCACACTGAATAACACAGATGGAAAAGAAAGTTGTGGTTTCTCCCTATCCCCTTTCAAATTAGAAAAAAAACATTTTTCTTTCCTTCTTGCAGAGGGCTGGACTATCCTAAAAATACACAGCTTTGTATGTAAATAGACAAGAGCTGATTATAGGCTGGGATTTCAGCCAAGGTTTGAGAGAGCCACAGGGTGTTTTACATTAAAATGTGAGGCCTGACAGGATCAGTGTGTCTGTCTTTAACCCTGTAGTGGAATGGGATTGATCTTTTAAACAGTAGAGGAGCTGACTGCACAATTCCGTCCAGCCCTGCACTGTTTTGTCATTGCAGGCAGCCACCAGTGGCCGTCCGAAAAAGAAGGGTTTTGATAACATATTGTGTAAATATACAGCTTCCAGTCTGACTTTCCAGGGTGAAAGGGTTAAGACAGCTTCTTGATTAGCATGAGACTGGGTTGGCTGTTTCGCTTCCTGCCCTTCAATAGCTTTTCACTGCATTCAAAGGCAGAGAGCCATTCAGCAGAGGAGCTCTAGCTATCCAGCAGGATTTGCAGTGTTTGGGAATACCTTAAAGCAAAACTGTACCTCATTGTGTTTTGCAGACCTCCTAGGCTTGGAAGAGTGTCTCGGCGAAAGAAAAAAAAAATAGAAATATCAGAAGGTGCCAGGAGAAAAGGCTGCATTTGTACTAGGCGAGGAGAGAGACTTGTTTTCAGCATAATATACATTGTATACCCTCTTATGTTTCCCAGAAAACTGGTGCATGATCTTGTCTATGATGCTATGGGGTCGTTTACACCCAACGTGTGAGTAGCATCTGCTCGGCTGTGAAGAATGAATATTGTCCCCTGATTACTGCAATGCTGATTTAGATTGCCTCATTGATTCGCTCTATGGAGCTTGATAGGTGAGGAAAGAGGAGGAAAAAAAAAATTCTACCTTCGTCATAGTCGCCTCATTTTAATTCCACAACCATTGGGATATTGACACGGTATTTTTTTTTCTTCTTTCCCTTTTTTGGAGGATCTTGGGTGCAAGGCTTTAGATTGAAACCAAATTCTCTGGGTGTTTTTTAACCAGTATTTGCTTGGTTCTTTTGTGTTGTGCCTCACAGTTGGCTAAGCAGCCCTATGCTGAATCGAGCTATTGTTTGGGATCTCAAAGCTTTCACGCTACAAATCTCTGCTCATTCCCCCTCCCCTTCTTTGGCTGAGAAGCCACATAATGTGCCTTTCCTCCACATGAATCTGGAAGCTATAAGCTGGATTGATTGCAAATGAAGTGTAATGCATTGTGGGACGTTTGTAAAATTGGATCATTCGAGGGAGAAAACGAACGGACCCGCAGCTTGCTTCCTAAAAGAGGTAGCAGCAAAATGTTTTCAGCCCCTGCTCAAGCTGTGCGCTTAATGTTTTGATGAAAAAAAAGGAACAGCGGTGAGGCCTGTCTCATGCAGCAGGACGCTTAGGCTTCAGGTACCTTCAGGATGAAGAAGACCCGGAGTACAACCTTACGCCGGGCCTGGCCTAGTGCTGATTTCTCTGACCGGGCCTCAGACCGCATGAGGTCCCGTAGTGAAAAGGACTATCGCCTGCACAAACACTTTCCACCAGCTTTTATTTCCCAGTCATCACGGGGCTATATGACATCAGGTTTGTAAAATGTCTTCTATAAATTGTCTGCCTCTCGTCGGGTTCACGCTGGTGATAGGGATGTACGATGATTGGCTTATTTATTTATTTTTGATGGGCTTTACATAAATAATATAATAAGAGGGACAAATCATTGTAAATTTTGTTGTTTGTACAATAAATGTGTGCTGTCCATTTATATACAGTCTTGCGTAATTTTACATTCATATCTGTTCACAGGGAACAGTCTGCATGCATATACGTGGATATAGGTTTGCATATGAATATGTAATGTATATGTTTTTGATGATTCTTCCTACATCCACCATTTTGTACATCACTGACATTCTTGGTTAGGCCTCTCAATATGGTGTTATTTGGCAAATAATGTATGCAGCACATCTAGATCTCTAGCTGAAGGAGAAAGCCTGGATGCATTTGCCAGTTCATTCTCTTAATCATCTATATATATATATTTTATTTTTTTTCCTGCACTTATTATTTACCACATATTTGCAGCTGCCCTTCCAGCATATAGATAGCATGCTAAAGGCAGAATGTTACACATATTTCACGAAGACCTAGTGTTACCTGCTAACCTTGCACATACCTGCTATTCAGATTGAAGTCGAAAAAGAACACAAACAAACAAAAAGATCTTCATTGAATAATGCTGGCAGATTTGTCTGTTTACTGCAGAAATGGTGCAGTAATAATTTTATAAAAATACGGAATATAGTTCATTGGTAAAAATAATTAACACTTATTTTCTACCAACTGCTTTATGTATACATTTTTGTTTCTAGCTAATTTGTGTCGTAGTGCATGCCATTATCCTCTCAATTTGTATGTTACAAGGGAGAAAAAACAAATGCATGATAACAGGCATGCTCAAGCAGTCAAAATCTATTTAAAGACTGCTGCGTAATCGCAGTGGTAAGCAGATCTGGGCTGCAAAAAAAATGGTCTGGGTTCTGCAGCCCATACATCGACTTGTTCATCATCTATCCTAAGGTAGTCCTCTAATAAAAGCTTGTCGAGGCCTGGAACAAATTCATCCAGACGAATGCAATATTTATTTGTTTTATACAATTGTTAGAACTGATAGTTACATCTGCGAATTTCATCATGCTATGTACAAAAGCATACTTGCACTGACACATCAGGGCACAGAAGAAAAAAACAAGTATTCCAGTTATTTAGAGGAGGAATATCTTGCGTAGCTGTATATTTTAGGATTCCTGTGGGCACTTATATAAGGCATATGCTTATATGTGAAGAATGTTTCTTGAAAGGTGTTCTCTTTCTCAAGGGCCTCTTTTTTTTTTTTTTTTTTCTAGCAACAGAAAGATAGAAATGGTCTTTAAATCAAAAATACCACAATATTTGTTTCTGTATAGTGGCTATAGTAAACATGCAGCCATATTTTCACCATGAGAGAATCGTAGGCCTTTATATTGCTAGTCAGTCTACTCCCAGAAGCTTCAGCTGTCCACAGACTCCATCTTTCACCAGGGAAAGATTCAATTTTATGTGCATATCATTACTTTGAGTTAGCTCACCATATTTTACAAATTATGAAGGATATGATTCATTCCCATCTTAAAAATCATAGAGAAAAAAAACCCACCAACTAGCTTCCTATGTTTGCATACTGTATAATAAAATATGAAACACTGAAGGATGACCACTTGACCTCCTGGCGCTAACCAAGTCATAATATATTTTGTATTGTTTTTTAATATTTTTTTTATATTCGTTTTGCTTGCTCAGTTTGTACATCACAGAATTCCATGGCTCGAGAGTTTGTGTGTCCGTACAAAATAAATTATATAAATATGGCTGCCTGGGCTCAAATTGAAGGCACAACTTGATCTCCTAGTGACGTTGTGGCTTTCTCATGGCCACTTGAGTGAGCCTGACTCAGCTATATTAAGCAGATTTGCATCATTTTTGTCCCGTCTATAAGATTGAAAATATGCAGTGAATCAGTCCAAAAATCAAATCGGACCTTTGACTCGACTAATACACTTTTTTTTTAAAAATGTATTTTTTTAATAAGATATACTTTGATTTTAATTTCCAATCCATTTTTAGAGCAAAGAGAGGTGGCATATGTTACTTGTTTCACTCAGTCTTACATGATTACAGAGCATTCCAATTCACTGATGTCACCTATATTATGTCACGTGTGCCTTTTAAAAATGTATGTATTTATTTATTTTAAAAAAACACTAAACACATAATCTGATTGTCCATTGTGTATGTATAATATGTTAATCTGCAATGTGTGTTCCTCTGAATCTGCTTTACCTTTGTGAAGGGCTCTCATCTGACAGTTTGATGCTGTAACATGATGCTGAAATTTGAGAATGTGTTGTGTTTTTTACAATCAGCCATGCAGTGATCTGGAAAGAGGGAAAGGGAGGTGACAGGAATGAGATAACTTCAACAGTTGTTCTCTGCCTTGAAATATTTTCGAGCTAGAAATATCCATTTGCTCCAAATGAGCACAGTGGTATATACGGATAATCACGGTGGTATATACTGATGATTATCGCAGTGTAGGTTTTTAGCCACCCAATGCTCATTATTCCCAGGGATCAGAAACCTGAAGCCTGCAGTAGCAGTTGACGGTGCTTTTATATGTTCTGCCATGTTGCTTTTGTATTTTGTACATCCCCAGTGCAAATACAACCGCGATGTTAACCAGTAGGAAATATTTTTCCTGCAGTACTTGCTTCATATAGGTGTTGAAATGTGATGGTGTTGTGGGTGGGACATACCAGCAAGTAAATTACAATCGTGCCAGTCTCCATTGATGTCTTTTTTTAATTTATTTTTTATATATTTATATAGTGTCTTCAGTTGTATGTTGAGGAAAAAATAAGGGGCAGAATCGGGAGAAAAGTTTGTGCCGTCACGTTGTTGTGTTCCTGCAATTATTATGGAGTACATAATAACCACATATTTCTTGCAAGACATATTAACACGTTTACAGAATTCAGACTGTAGATTCTATAAATTCTGTAGAGTTTAGATCATATTAACAAAAAAAAACTAGACCATTCTTTTAGAGGCAATAATATTATAACCTTCATTATCAGCATTATACAGGTTTATTAATATAACAGCCCCAAAAAATCTTTACCCATCCCAAGACCTTTAGGTACAACACATTTTTAAATTGTACCTGTTTTGCAAAAATGGCATGGCATTACTTTAAGGGCACTAACATTTTGTCTAAAAAGTTCTAGTCCACTTTCTAGAACATGCATAGATTGTTTTATTTAGCATTTTTAAATAAATGTTTAATACCATGCCAAAGGCATAACAATGTGGCTATCAGTACCATATGCATACTACTATGGCTGTGGATACCATTTGCACACCAATATGGCTTCCTTGGCATATGCATACCAATATGGCTACCTTGGACTTCCACTCTATAGATTTTGCAGGAGGCAGTGTATTAGAGGTAGATGGTGTTCATGAGACCAGCCTACCTCCAATCTTGATTAACTTACCCAACCCAATACTTCCTTATAGTGAGGCATTAGGAGGCTGGTGCGCATGTGTGGCAAATTTCCTTACCGCGCCAATCAGGATCTCCTTATAAAGCATTGAGTCATTTCATCTCTAAGGAAGCATGTGGCATTTCCATGCACTGCATGGAGAGGCTGGACATGGGTCCTGCCAAGATTCATTACTGCAGTCAAGCAAAACCTTCTAGTGGGTGTCCACATGACCTCTGAAAAGGTAGTATTTATAATGCTTAGCTCGTAGGGACAAGCTCTATGCATCAGAATCACTACATTAAACTGGTTCTGTTGACTATAGTGTTCCTTAATTACAGAGATTATGAAAAAATTAACAGATGTAAATGTACAGGGTCAAGTTAGTGGAAGAGATTTCCAAGCTATTCGTGTCCTACAATTTTCAGTGGGATCTTTATGCATTCCCATAAAGACCTGCCAGCAGTTCCACCAGTTCCAGTTATGAAATCAACTGCTTGGGGTGTTACTAGAAGATGCAGCACACTATCTGTTGGCTCCCGGGTTAGCTAAATAAATTTAATTTGCATCCTCTTGTATACTACAGTACAGTTTTTCATAGAAATACATCTGCGCAAATGCTATATAATAATGATCAGAGAGCATAGCTTCCTCATGGTGCCAACATAACGAGTGGTTAGGAGAGCTGCTTTTCCATATTTTGGGTTAAGTACATGGATGATTCCTTAAAGAAAGAAATGAGAAAAAAACAGTACTTTTAAATTTTTCAAAACTTGAATTTATTTTGTTTTAATGTGTACAGTATTTTAATTTGCACTGAAGCAATGTAACATTTTTACTTGGTGTCCCCGATCCCACCAGAATAGTTATACTTACTTTAGCACTCTGCCAATTCCTGTATGTTTACCCCTTGCAAAATTTCCCTCCTTGTGTTTTTGGAAATCTCTAATAATCAATGCCCTCCAATATAAAGATATATGTTTGCAGGTAGCAACATGACTGCCATCAGAAATCTTGGGTCCCCTCGTGGCACATAGTACCAGATATGCACACAGATACAAACCCATGGGCACATGCACACACAGACAACGTGACATCCACATTCTCCGCTAAATTGCTACAGATTCACTTTACCAACAGAGACATGCATTCACAGATACACATACATTGCCACACTTACAGATACACATTGCCCCATACTCACTTAGATGTACACTGCCTCTGACTCGGTGCGCTCTGCCTTACACAAATGCACACACTGACGCATACACAAAGACACACCCTGGCACGTACATATACAGAAATGAATAAAATATAAACCATTTTTTAGCCACCTCCTGTTACTAATACCTTTGGGTGTAGGAAGATGGCCTTTAGTGGGGGCTGGTTTCTACAGGTCATTGTCTCCCTTCTCCGCCTTGCGGCTTTGTGTGCGCCATGAGGAAGGGACATGTAATCACATCTTCCCGTTCCCACCACAATTGTGGGAAGGAGCAGCCAGGGCCAAGTTGTCAGTTCAGTGGCCTGGGCTGGTGTGCTCTTAGAAATAGAACAGAAAATAGAAATATCTCCCCAACCAGACCACATAGTGTTAAATGATCCTAAACGGACCTCCAGTGTTCGACCAGGCACCTGAACAGAGTATGGGCTTTAAAGGACCACCATAGGCACCCAGACCACTTCAGCTCAATGAAGTGGTCTGGGTGCCAGGTCCCTCTAGTTTTAACCCTGCAGCTGAAAACATAACAGTTTCAGAGAAACTGCTATGTTTCACTGAGGGTTAATCCAGCCTCTAGTGGCTGTCTCACTGACACCTGCTAGAGGCGCTTCCGTGATTCTCACTGTGAAAATCACAGTGAGAAGACGCTGGACGTCTATAGGAAAGCATTGAGTAATGCTTTCATATGGGCTGTTTGAATTGCCGCGCATGCGCATTCGCATTCCGATCTGATGTCGGCAGGGGGTGGAGAGTTCCCCAGCACAGAGGGAGCTCGGCGCTGGAGAAAGGTAAGTGGCTGAAGGGGTTTTTTAGTGCAAGAAAAAACAGTTTGTTATCCTGGCACTATAGTGCTCCTTTAAAGGGGCACTATAGCATTAGAAATACAAAACTGTGTTCCTAATGCTATAGTGACCCTCTGTCTCCACACTTTCCACCCCCGTGTTGCAAGGGTTAAAAAAAAACCTTTTAACACATACCTTTTTGCATCACTGAGGTCTCCTCATCCAGCGTTGTCATGCCAATGGGGGTATCTAATGCGCATGTGCAGCAAGCGCACCGCACATTAGGCCTTCCCCATAGGAAAGCATTGAGATTGTAACAAAATATAAAATTGAACTATATTTATGACCCTATAGTGTTCCTTTAACTCTGCTATATAAACATTGCAATTTCTCTGAAACTGCAATGTTTTACATTACATGATTAAGGGGGACACAGGTACTGCATCCAGACCCCTTCAATTATATTAGGTGATCTGGGTGCCTTTAGTGTCCCTTTAATGCCCTTATATCAGTTCTATTTGTTTATCTATCATCTTTTCATTTGTGTGTGCTATTTATCATTTACAATAAGGCAGGTTTTATGTGCATTTCTCACAAACATTTTAATAAAGGGACACTATAGTAACCAGAACAACTACAGCTTATTACATTTGTTATGTAGAATCATACCCTTCAGGCTTTTTGCTGTAAACACTGTCTTTTCAGAGAAAATGCAGTGTTTACATTACAGCCTAGTGATAACTCCACTGGCCACTCCACAGATAGATGTTAGAGATCCTTCCTATCTCAGTCTTGTCTAGTGTGCATCACAACATATCAGTATCTCCTCCCTCTGCATGCATACACTGAACTTTCCTCATAAAGATTGATTATTCAATTCAGCTCTATGAGGAGATGCTGATTGGCCAGGACTGTGTTTGAATCATGCTGGCTCTGCCCCTGATCTGCCTCCTGGAAGCATTGTAATTGGCTCAAAACAACACTTATGATGTCAGCAGACAGCTTGCTATTCTGAGGCTGACGGCGGCAGAGCCAGCAGCTTCAGGCTTGAATATAAGTAAGATTTTACTATACTTAGAAAGGCAAGAGAGGGGGGGGGAGATGGTGTCATGATTCCCTTTTATTCCAGAAGTTTGGTCCTTAAGGGGTTAAACTTGCAATGTAAAACATTGCAGTTGATTGAGAAGCTGCGCTATTTACATTGCAGAGTTAAGACTGTCTTTAGTGGCTGTTTCTCATACAGCCGCTAGAGGTGCTTCTTGCACAAGAACATCCAGTGTCTTCGAATCCCCCATAGGAAAGTATTGATTTAAAGCTTTCATACGGTGAAGGCCGAATGCGCGCAAGGTGATTGTTGCATATGTGCATTGGGTTTCCCACATTGCTGATGTTGGGGGAGACTGAACCAGCGCTGGGGGACCTTGGTGCTGGAAAGAGGTTAGTGTTACAAGGGTTTTTTAACCCTTTCAACAGAAGGTGGCAGACAATAACCTTAGGGCAGAGGCAGATTATTGCTTTTGCGTTATAGTTTTTTATTCCTAACGCTATAGCATTCCGTTAAAGGACCACTCTAGGCACCCAGACCACTTCAGCTTAATGAAGTGGTCTGGGTGCCAGGTCCAGCTAGGGTTAACCCATTTTTTCATAATTATAGCAGTTTCAGAGAAACTGCTATAATTATGAATGGGTTAAGCCTTCCCCCTAATCCTCTAGTGGCTGTCTCATTGACAGCCACTAGAGGCGCTTGCGTGCTTCTCACTGTGAAAATCACAGCGAGAGCACGCCAGCGTCCATAGGAAAGCATTGTAAATGCTTTCCTATGAGACCGGCTGAATGCGCGCGCAGCTCTTGCCGCACGTGCGCATTCAGCCGGCGGGGCGTAACGGAGGTGGAGAGGAGGAGGAGAGCTCTCCGCCCAGCGCTGGAAAAAGGTAAGTTTTTACTCCTTTCCCCCTTCCAGAGCCGGGCGGGAGGGGGTCCCTGAGGGTGGGGGCACCCTCAGGGCACTATAGTGCCAGGATAGTGGTCCTTTAAGGCCAGAGTATCCAAGCTGAAAGCATTTCTGACATGAGAATGTTTCCAGTTCAGCCATTTTCAATTTAAATTCACTGTGAATTTTCACTTTAGTAAATAACCCTGACCATGTACCTTTGAAACATGATCATAATGTAACAAACTATAGCTTACTTTTAAAAAGAGTGTTATCTTTGTGTGTGCAGTATTGGCCAGAATTTAAGAGAGCAGTCTTAAGTACCATAAACACTACAGATATGCAGCTCAACATAGCAGATATGGAGCAAAAACACTATGGGACCTGTTTTTGTCAAACCATGATGGAATGGGCTTTACTTGACAGCAGTAGCCGTCCGTCTCAATCATTCTACATCACAAGTATCAATTCCTTCCTACAGCAATGATTGACGAGACGGCTGGGGTTAGGCTTGGCCGCTGTCCGCTTGTTACTGCCATCCAGAGTAGCTGTTTGAAGCACAAAGCACTTTGATATCTCCCCAATATATTTGTGTATGGTGAGAGTTAAGCAGGAGGTTCCAGGGTACTTGCATTTGTTTCTTATTTGCCTGAGGATGTAAACACATGAACAGTAATGTTGACTTGTAATATACGCCTCATAATGCCCTTGTTCTTATGTATAAGCTGTAGTTTTGACATACGCAATCCATGGAGTTTGATGCCTTTGGCCTGGCTCACCTTACTCTGTGGTTGGTGTAGTACAATACAAGTGTATGTATATGTCTGAAACATAACGTTGGGGTATAAAAACCCTCTAGACTGGAGTTTTGTCAAACATACTAGAGAAGGCTCCTTTGTGCAATATTTAGATCTTTTCTCTTGTTGGGATTTTTCACCAAACAATGAATTTAAGTTTATTAAATCCAAATTGTAAAATATATAATAAAATAGCCAGGTGATGAAAAGAGCTGTTTTGGAGAGATTTGTGACATCTGTCAGAGTGTGTGTGTGTGTGCTGTCAGAGTGAGCGTGTGAGAGAGCCTGTCAGAGTGTGTGTGTGTGTGTGTGTGAGAGAGCCTGTCAAAAGAGTGCGTGTGAGCGCCTGTCAGAGTTTGTGTGTGAGAGAGCCTGTTGTCAGCGTAAGAGTTTGTGTGTGAGAGCCTGTCAAAGTGTGTGCGTGCAAGCCTGTTGTCAGCATGAGTGTGTATGTGAGAGCCTGTCAGTGTGTGCATGCATGTTTAGGTACCTGTCCCCTCCGATCGCACGAGGAAGGTGGCATTTTCCCACGCCGTGCCAGTTTCGCCATGGCTGAGATGATCAATCTTTATGATCTCTGCTAAGGCAATGCTTTCCCTTAGGAAAGCATTGGGATGATTTTGTGCATGTGCAGCAAATGTACCAATCTGCATCTCCTTATAGAGATGCATTACATTAATCAATCTCTATGAGGAACATTCAGCACCTCCATGCAGAACTTGTAGACACCGAACCTGGGTGCTGCACGTGGTGCAGCAGTGACCCAGAACTCTCTAGTGGCCATCTGAGTGACTAGAGGTGTCACTAGAGGTGTTACTAAGCAGCAATGTAAACTCTGCCTTTTCGCGGAAAAGGCAGTGTTTACACTGAAACACTTGCAGGGACAGGCTGTAGACACCAGAACAACTACATCAAGCTGTAGTGGTTCTGGTGACTATAGCGTCCCTTTAAGAATTGCACTTTCTCGTTGAAAATGACTGGCTCCTAACTTTTTTAGCTGGCTGTTAGATTCCAAACAAATTTGTCAAGCCCTGGGTTAGCACTTTGAATTGACTCCTATAGAACACAGGAAGCGAATGTAAGGACTGACAGAGGGGTGAGGTTTGAGAGAACCGACTTGAGAGAAAAAAAATCAGTCTGGCAGCAGCATTTATTACAGACTGTTGCGGGGCGATACGGCTTTTGGGAAGACCAATCAGGAGAGGGTTACAATAATCCATGCGGGAAATTACGAGAGCATGGACAAGCTCCTTGGTAGTATCTTTTGTAAGAAAGGGGCGGATGCGGGCTATGTTTTTAAGTTGGAATCTACAGGATTTGGCAACAAACTGGATGTGAGGCCAAAGTCAAGTAAAGACGCCAAGACAGTGTGCTTGCAAGGATGGACTTATGTGGATACCACTGCCACACATGCACAATAGTTCCCCAATGCTTTCTTATGGGAAAGCATTGGATTAGCTGAGATCATCAAGATTAATGATCTCAGCCTTTGAGGCGGAGTAAGTTGGGACCAGCCATGGCAAGACTGGCACAGCATGGGAGAAAGGTTGAGTTTAATAACCTTTTTACTGAGATGGGAAGGGGATAACTTCAGGACTAAATTGTCAGAAATAAGCTTGTAAAAGTGTTCTTTTAATTGATACGCCAGAAGAGAAGCCAAAGAGAAAGAATTGCTCCTCTTCGATTTAGCTTTCTCAAATTTTGGGTAGGCCAGAACATAGGTTGGGATTCCTGTGTTTGAGAAAGGCCAGATATTCTTACTAGGATCCCCGTATTAAGTCATAACCTGCACTGGACATTGTGGTTTTTAATGTATGGTATTACATCAGCCATAGTTCAGTATTGCGTTTAAAAACATGATTTAGAGTAATGGGTTATGCGCAGATCACACACTGTCTATCTAATCAATCGAATCTAGTTTGCCTATTTGTACACTGGGAAAAATTTTACAACATAGGTGCATCTTGAGAAATCCATAAAAAATGACTGTTTTGTGTCGCCAGCAGCATATTGATTAATGAAAGATATGGCATACGCTCCAGGCCTGTAAACTTCTGACTGCGCCCCTTGACTGGATTCAGCTATGCAGAAAAGCACAGCCCAAGAATAGCTCACCTAAACATTTGCACAATGAGTAGCTGCTTGCTACTTGCACTGTTAGTGTTTGCTGCTGTTAATCCTAGTTCAGAAACTTGGACTTTCAATATGTCAGAAGTATTAGATATCATATTCAGGACAGTTACTAACCAAATGGTTAGTGTTTACATAGTTCTGAGTAACTGATCCTACAGAATAGAGCTGATTAGGATCGGTTTCAAAGCCGATATTGAGACATATTTTAGGTAGAGCACATTATTATTATATTTTATAAAGTGCGAACGTGTTTTGCACTGCTATACAATCGCAGGGGACAGAGCTGGTACAGTGTATAGAAACACCATATTGATGTATATAGACCTACTTGCTTGTGAGTTTATAGACTTACACCAACCAAAAACCAGTGTTTCTGCACTTTTTGTAAAATGGAAAAAAAGCGGACACACTCTTCACACGTAAAGCACTACAGCAAGCTAAATTGGAGTGTTCCTTTAGAGCAGCACTGTAACATTTATTTATTTTACTTTGATTATGCCCTTTGTATTTTAATGAACCCCCCCCCATTGCCATTTGTATTTTTTGTCTGATCTACCTTGTGATCTATTGCAATACCTGGGCACCTCCATGGTGTCCATGACGTCTGCAGGTTGCCCTTCTGTGGGATTCTTTTGACTTATAGTAACAGGAGAGATTTATTCCACCAAGCCTAGGCATTGAGATAGAGTTGTCTGGGTGCCTTTAGTGTTCCCTGAATAGCTAATAGCTAGTTGGTTAATTTCAAATATAAGATCAAAATAGCCAGAATGGACTCTCTAAATCAGCTAGGCTTTCAGTTCGGTTACTATGGACTTTAGTTTGAATTTCGCTTTGAATTCTCATGTTGGTAAATAACCCTGATAGATTAACTAAATTTTCCTTAACACTGAATTAAGGTCCTTGGTGTTAAATAGGGTGTACTGGCAAACCAGGAATAAATATTTTTAATCAAATGTATAATTTGGTGATCTGTTTGTATATAAGATCATTTGTAATGCGAAAGTTAGTACTTTAATCCTTTTGAGTACAAAAGCGTTACTTGACCCTCTTGCACTCAGTAATTAACAAAATGAAAGCCCCCTTTGTTGTCTTTAACAAACATCTTGGTTGGAGGTTGATGATTTTATGGCTTTTTTACTTTTCACTAGTGAGAGTTGATTTGTTTAACAGCTGGGGTCTTAATTTGAAGCAAACAACCTTCCCTCCCCCAAACAGTATTTTGTGGTTGATCATTATACATATGTAACGATCAAATAATTTAAAGGTGTACAGTTTTCTAAAAAAAATCTGACTATGGCTCAGACCATTTGATAGAAATAGTATTGTTTTACTCCACTATTTCGCAGAATATCCCTGGTGGCTGTCAGTATGTCACTAGAGACAGGTTAACTCTGCCATTTGTGTAAAATCACAGTATATTCAGCTTCAGGGTTAAAGGAGGGGAGGAGGCACATAGCATCCAGATCACTTAATTAAGATGAAGTCGTCTGGGTGCCTTTTAGTGTTCCTTTAAACCCGGCTATTGAATCAGATAGTCTGATCGAGAGCATCTGATTGGTGCAACATAGCTTTTTGCCTATAAGGGAAACACTTGATTGGCTGAGATAGTCTACACTGATGAGCTTGGAGACTGAGAGCTCGTAGAGTGCTGACAAGTAAGTAATGTTTATTCTTAACAATATAGAGTTTTTATTAAAGGAACACTCTGGACACCATCCTTATCTTTGTGGTAAAACTGTTCGTCAACTGTTTACCCCATAAAATCTGTTCTGCAGCACCATTCCTCTCTGTCACCACGTGGTGCAGCAGTGACCCAGGACTCTCTAGTGGCCATCTGAGTGACTGTCAGTAGAGGTGTTTCTAAGCAGCAATGTAAACTCTGCCTTTTCGCGGAAAAGGCAGTCTTTACACTGAAACACCTGCAGGGACAGGGACACCTGCTGCCAGCCCAAGACTTCATTTCAAAGAATTTCTAAATGCGGATGTGGATGGGGTCAGGGTGAAACGGCGCAGCAAAGCAGACTTTGTGATAAAACTACTCATGGTTAAAGGACCACTATAGGCACCCAGACCACTTCAGCTCAATGAAGTGGTCTGGGTGCCAGGTCCATCTAGGGTTAACCCTGCCTGCTGTAAACATAGCAGTTTCAGAGAAACTGCTATGTTTACATATGGGTTAATCCAGCCTCTAGTGGCTGTCTCATTGACAGCCGCTAGAGGCGCTTCTGCACTTCTCACTGTGATTTTCACAGTAAGAAGATGCCAGCGTCCATAGGAAAGCATTGATAAATGCTTTCCTATGGATTGACTGAATGCGTGCGCGGCTCTTGCCAGGCATGCGCATTCAGCCGATGACGTTGGAAGGCGGAGGAGAGTCCCCAGCGCCGAGGGAGCCCAGCGCTGGAGAAAGGTAAGATTTTAACTTCAGCCACTTCAGCCCGGCGGGAGGGTGCCATGAGGGTGGGGGGACCCATTAACACTATAGTGCCAGGAAAACGAGTTTGTTTTCCTGGCACTATAGTGGTCCTTTAAACCACTTGGGGTTTAATCCCTAAAGGTAAGGCTAGCATTGAAGTTGTAGTTCAGCGATGCCCAAAAGGAACATCCCATTTTGTTTTCAAACTATAACTACATACTCTTCACACGCAAGCTGAAGTGCTTTAGGATTCTGGGGGTCCCTTTAAAATTGACTGGCGGAGTGAATTTGTAGTTTCTGCCTGCTCTAGTCACTGCTCTGAGTAGCACAATATGATACATGGCATGGTGTGATGTCACCCTTCTTATGTAGAATTGCTTTGTGTGTGCTATTAGGCTGGCAAAATGCTACCCCTATAGTTGCCACTTGGGTCCAAAGGATCCATTGAGTTCCCTTATGTTCTGGCTCTAAATCTACCTATATATGATTCACACATGTTGACCATTGAGCTGACATGATATAAATAGATAATATTGGTGTAACCTTCCAGCATAAGATCTGATATGATCTTTGATCAGAAGATTTCAGTCATATATTGTAACCATTTAATACATTGATAAGTGTCTGTGCTGTTATACAAGGGTGTTATTAAATCATCCTATTCCACAATGGCATGACCCATTCCGTGAATGACCTCAAGAATTCATAGAGCTTCTAGACCTAAGTAAGCGGTAAAATCTAGTTCTATTACAGATGATTTTTCATTATTAATTGATTTTCTATTTTAAATGTAAAACCTGTCAAGTGATAAGTGTGCATTACTAGAGGCAGAAATTAATTACTCTGACTTCTCATCTCTTTCAACTAAAACACCAAATATTGGCCGTTTGCCATGGGTTCACAATGTGCACAATTCCAACACTGTGTGTGGTTTTAGTTATTTAATGCATGTAAACGGAGTGCTTGCACCTAATGATGATCTTTCCAGTGTCCGTTATGGAATGCTTGTCAGTAATTAGATTTTACAACCATTTATTTCAATGCTCTTTTTGAGTATTTGTCACGATTGTGCTCTCATCTTACCACGCATAGAAAACACACACTCATATACATCTTTCCACTGAAGGTCCTTTCCATCCATTTTTGTTGGCAGATATTCCCTTGGCAAATACAATGCAATGCAATAATCTGTTATTCTGTCAATTAATTTGTTCTTGGATAATATTCAGTTCCACAAAGTATAATTGCGTGCTCTGGCACTCTTAAATAATTGCATTCTCCTTTAAAATAAATATAATGTATTTTCATCTCTAGAGTGTATTCATTTCATACTGGCATGTGTACCTCCTGGTGTTTAGTATTACTTGTCATTCTTCTGGCAGTTTCATTCCTTTATACCACACGCACTTTTACTGACATAATTCAGATTTCTTTTTCTCCCTTGAACTAACTATTTGTAACATTAGTATGTATGCAGAGCTGCCATTAGAAATCTTGCCCCCACACAGGTACATAGTATTTGATTCACACAAGCATACCCACAGATATGTATTTCCTGACACATTTTCAGACACTTGTGCTTGCACGTACACACACAAAGATGCATTGTTCAACGCACACTCATTTTACTACAAAATATATTTTTTCATGTGATGTTAATACCCCTCACTGGCCATAAACACTAGGAAAGCCACCTTAATGTGCCCAAAAGGTAGGCAAAGTAAAAGATAATATCCCAAGAATAGGCATTGCACTCCTATACAACGTCCTTAGAGCTTCAGAACACAATGTGACATGATGTCATCTCAGTGCTGTTGTGCAAATGTACAAACGGAGTCCTTGCAATGTCTCAATTTTGCAGCTATTCAATGCAGTCTGGTTAAAGGATATGTTTAATTCTCCCCTGCTGTGCTAACTCATTTTGCAGAGCATAGACGCCCACATTGCCTTCCTGCTTTTCTGGGCCACTCATAAGTGATTTTGTATGTAGAGGGTGGGCCTAAATTCAGAGTTGACAAGTAAATAACTTATTTGTTAGCTGTTCAGATTTTTTTGTTGCAGGTACATATTATAACGGAGTCTTGGGAATTTAATCATGGATAATTTGACGCAAAAGCTCGAAAAAGATTTAAAGTTGTTTCCGTATAAAATACAGTTGGTGCAGGAACTGAAACCTATAGACCACCTTCAACGCTTAAATTATTTGATTCAAATCCAAGAATTAGCCAGAGAAAGCAATGGATTTAATCATTAACTCCTCAAGTCTGACGAAGCCCATTTTCATTTCAATGGCTTCATCAATAATCAAAACAGATAATTCATTAGCATCAATTTCACCCTTGCAAAGGGTGCCGGGTGACCTCACAAGAAGTTATCGGGCAAAAATTTGAACGCTAGAGCCTCAAACATATAATGCATGTATGAGCAATGTAATCGAAAGAGCCCACTTTGCAAGACGGCAAGTATGCTGCAGGTTGAAAATGGGGGGAGGTGGAGAAACACACAGTCAGCTCTGGTGGTACAGTGGTGTTAAGTATGTGTGGAGATTTGCCATGGAAACGCGTGGCGATGCTCCACACAGCCATGCTCGCGGGAGGAGCGATCTGCTTTCCAGATCCCTCCCCCTGCCTCCAGGTCTTTCTGATACGAAAGCAGAGTAGGCGCCTGCAGTTTTGGGCAGGAAGGTGCCTACTCTGCAATGCTGCCGATTGACGCCAACCCATTCCAAACAGTCATGGCCAGTCCAAACCTACTGTGTCCTGCTGCAACCCAGGCCCCAGGGAATCCACTCTCTTGCACCCAAACGATAGGAAACAGGAGAGAGGATAGAAATATTTATTTATGTGTGTGTGAGACAGTGTTGTGTGTATGTGTATGTCTGTATGTGATTTTTGCGCATATGTGTACGTGTATCTGTGTGTCATTGTGTGTATCAATTTGAGTGTATCTTTGTGTATTTGTGTCTGATATTGTGTGTGCATGTCTGTATGTGTATTTAGTTTTATCTATGTTATTGTGTGCATCTACTTGAATCTATTTGTGTGTGTGTGTACCTGTATGACATGGTCTGTATCTATTTGAGTATATCTGTGTAATATGACTGTGTGTATCTATTTGAATGTATCTATGTATTTGTATGTGTATGTATCTTTGTGACATTGTGTGTATGAGTGTATCTATGACAGTGTGTGTATCTGTCTTTGTGTGTATGTCTGTATGTGGATCTGTGTGTGCATGTTTGTATCTGTGTCATAGGGAGAGATTGGGGAGGGTTAGGGGACATTAGCAGAATCTTGCCGGGGGCTCCATATAATTTAACACTTGCAGTCATGGGTAGAGCAAGTGCAGAAGTTCACTCCATACACCAGAATGAGCGGCTTCAGATTAGCCAAGCTAATTCTTGGAGTGGATGAAGTTAAAGGCTGATGATGCAGTGTTTTGAGGCAAAATCAAAGAACATCCAAAGTGAGTACTGTATTGGTTATTTTCTTTTATTATTTTCCATTGCTTGCTTTGCATATTTTTAAAACTAATTATCTATATAATTTCCTGCCTGTTTTTGTGGGACGCTTACAGCTTCCCATATTTTTCAGGATTTATTGAGAACTCACAAGCTTTTGAAGACAATGACATCAATATTTATTTATTTTTAGCAAAGTGTGTAGATCAAGACAAAAAACAGTGGCTTTTCTTGTGATTTTGGGCTGCATTATTTTTCAACATCTAATCAAAATGTCTAAACAAGTAAAATGTATTTTATTTCTGCCTACATGTGTCAAGCTTGATGTTTAAAAGACTTAAAGGGATGCTATAAGTGACGGGAATACACAGCTGTATTCCTGGCACTAAAGCTCCCTCTGCCTCCCCCCGCACAGGTGAATAAAGGCTTAAAAACACTCTATTACTTACCTTAGCCAGCGTTAATGACTCTCCGTGCTGGGTCGCGGCTCCGCCTTTTCCTCTGTTCCGTGCTGAGCGTGCGCTTACATGGCAAATGCCGCATGCACATTAGACCTCCCCGTAGGAAAGCATTAAATAATTTTCCTATGGGCAAAAAAAATCTAACGCTGTATGTCCTCATGGAGTGCGTTAGGACGTCCAGCGTCAGATACCAGACCAAAACTCAGTTTAGATGCAGGAAGCGCCTCAAGTGCTGTCTGGGAGACAGCCACTGGAGGCAGAGTTTCGCTGGAACTGCAATGTTTAACATTGTAGCGCTACGTGCAATAGGGACACTGCATCCAGACCACTTTAATGAGCTGAAATGTTCTGGGTACCTATAGTGTCCCTTTAAGAGACGGAACAGTTGATAAGTTGTTCAGACTTCAGAATGTTGCCCTAACGCTTTGCATTATTTTCTCTCCTGCATGCTGGGTCAAACGTGAGCATTTACCTTGTTTTGGATCAAATGGAAACATTCGTTAATACTCAACTAGAGTGGCTAAATAAATACACTATAATAGATTTTTATGTTGTCTTGATGTTAGAAATACATTTGTCTCCTTGGATTCTTTTTGTTTTTTGTCAATTAGAGCTCACATCACAAACCGCATTATTTACTAAACTCCAAATAGCCCAATACCGAATAGGGCACAACTGCCTGGCTGCATACCATTGTCCACCTGGCTGCATGCCATTGTCCACCTTGACAAACTGTCCGTAAGTCATCACCTCTTGCCCTGTAGGGTTCCGCAAACCGCTAGAAACCCCCATTCAAATAAACATTCCATATTTAATAAATATTCACTACCATTAGGGAGAGGCAATAAAACTAATTCTTGTAAAAAAAAAAATATATATATATATATATATATATATATACTTACATCAGATGTTTACCCTTTTTTGGGGCATTTTTTTCAATGAAGATTTAAGACATTTACTTGTCAGTATACTTTTTTCTTTTGACATAAATATTCGTTTTATTAGGGTGAAGTTGATAAGAACGGAACTTTTATTCAAATGCACAATCCGCTTTGGGAACCCCTATCCACCCGAGTAGGGGCTTTAAAGTAGCATGTTCCCTCTTGTTTTTCAGGCTGTAGCTGGGATATTTACATGTGGTCTCTTGTAGATGGTGCAAAACGACAATGCCTGTGCTCCACTACTGATCAGAGCCATTTCATCACCCCTACAAACCAGAATGCTAGTCCATATTTGTGTGGGGATTATCATTCACAGGCACTTAAACAGCAAACCAAAATGAAAGAAACATCTATGTTGTAGTTGTATAGCAAGAGGTACATAACTATGTATGTACTAAAGTTAATGTTTGTAATTCACATCCTTTATAACACTGTAAACACACAGGACGGTGGCAGAAAAATTGTCAAGCTCTATCTGGATCTGGGTGTCTTAAGTTTGTTACTGTTTAACCAGATTCCAGAATAGGCAGATAGTTTACAAAGGAATTAATGTGAAACTTGATTGACATATGGAATGAGTTCAGATGTTTATACAAATTACATAAGGCAGTGGTAGCTAAAACATTATTCCACACCTATTGTAGAACCTAATCTCCCATGCCCTTAAAGGCTTCCTCTTCTATGTCTCTCTATATTTTATCTTTACACACACATGCAGACACACACATACACATACATACAGACACACGCATACAGACACACACACACATATGCAGACACATATACAAAATGTTTTAGTCACCCTCCTGTTTCCTACCTTTTAGATGCAGGAGGGTGACGTACCTGTGGTCCAGTCTTGGTCAGGCTGATGGGAATCAGAGTTCCCACTCTGACTCCCTCCTCTCCTTCCTCCTCCCCCGCAGCTCTCGGTGATTGCTGGGAGGAAGTGTCCGGGGCGGTCACTTTCTCTCAGCTCTGACGTCATCACGGGGGCCCGGTCGCACTGTTAAAGCACCACAGCGCTGACTTGGCCCCCTGGATATTCATTGCCATCAAGTGGCCCTAACAGCATAGGCCACCTGATGGACTCATTCAATGCGACACCGGCAGTTCTACCGAGCCACCTTACTTAGCCGCCGGGCACCGCGGTCGCAGGGATCTGCAGAGCGGCAGCTGCGACCATGGTAGTTCCGCCACTTTGTGTATATGTGTGTGTGTGTGTGTGTGTGTGTGTGTATATATATATATATATATATATATGTGTGTGTGTGGGTATGTGTATATATTCATTAAGATGATCAGTGTTACAGAATCTCATATTAGAATATTAGACCGTTACTGCTTTGTCGTAAAATCATTATGTAATTGTGTGGTCTTCGTATTCTGTTCTAATTCAGAACTCTACCATACACATTGATATTTTCAAATGTATATTTGAATTTTTATTTTTCTCATTCTCCCCCTAATTTTACTTTATAATTGTTAATGCATATTGCAACCTTGTGCCAAGCTGCAGTGTCAATTGCAGAGTGTGTGTGAGTAATCTTCTGGCAAAAGTTCTCCGTTTACTGATGACTTCAGTAGGTGACAACATGGTTTGCAGTCTGAGTCAGACTGCAGAGGATGAGGTAGCTCACAGAAAGTAGCCTACTCTGCGGCATTGGAATCCATATGTCAAAAAAAAAAAAGAAATGTTAAAAGAATCAAGAAAAATAATTCTGAACCTGATACTTTGACAAATTTCTGATGAAGAAACTTTAAATTAAGAGGGATTTTTACCATACCTGGATAGTCTGTAGAATTCCAAAGTGGTACTTTATAATTTAGATAATTGTGTTGCTTCCTCCAGTGAAATATAGTCAGGGTATTTCACTTAAGGGAAAATTTCAACGTGAATTTAGAATTTAAGGTCAAAACAAACAAACTAGAACCATTTTCTTAAGTCAGTTATGTTTTCAGCTTGGCAGCCTAGGCCTTAAATGTGAAATTCACTTTGAATACTCGTTAGCGAATAACCCTGAGTGTGTTGACGTTATTATTTCTAAGAGACTACCTGGGAGGATTAAAGGATCACTATAGGATCAGGAACACAAACATGTATTCCTGACCCTATAGTGTTAAAACCACCATCTAGCCCCCTGGCCCCTCATGCCTCAATAAATATAGCAAAATCTTACTGTATTCAAGCCTGAAGCTGTAGATCTGCATGCTGTTTGCCTCAGAAAAACAAGCAGTATGCTGACATCATCAGAAGTGGTAGCCTGATCAAATCACAATGCTTCCCCATAGGATTGGCTGAAACTGACAAAGAGGCAGATCAGGGGCAGAGCCAGCATGATTCAAACATAGCCCTGGCCAATCAATATATACTCATAGAGATGAATTGAATCAATGAATCTCTATGAGGAAAGTTCAGTGTCTGCATACAGAGGGAGGAGATACTGAATGTTTAGATGCATTTTAGGCAGCCATGACCCAGTAAGGATCTCTAACAGCCATCTGAGGAGTGGCCAGTGAAGTTATCACTAGGCTGACAGTATTTAGAGCAAAAAGCCTGAAGGTAATGATTCTACTCACCAGAACAAATTCAATAAGCTGTAGTTGTTCTGGTGACTATAGTGTCCCTTTAAGAATTTGGGCTGTTGTTAATGCATGTCTAATGTAGAAATGGTGGTAAAAGTGTAGAATTTTGTGGCAGTCCTTATGCCATAACAAGGTTATTTCAGAACCATTGAGCCACAAATATTTCCACGCATACTATTGACCTAGCTAGGTGCTTACTTGTGAGACTTAAAGACATGTATACGATAATGCTGGAGGACATTTTTAGGTGTCTGCCACACCACCAGAATGAAGTTTAAAGATTTTTTACTTACCTTTTCTCCATTGCCGCAGCTGGCCTTGCCTCAACATGAAAGCATTGGTAGGTTATTGCGCATGCAAGGCAAAACGCTGCACAGCTCCAATCAGCATCTCCTCATAGAGATGCATTGTATCTATGCATCTCTATGGGGAGCGTTCAGCATCTCCAAGCAGAGCGTGGACTGCTCATTCACCTAGAAATGTCACTAGGCAGTAATGTGAAACACTGCCTTTTCTCTGAAAAGCCAGCATTTAGATTGCTGAGCCTGCAGGGACAGGCTATAGACACCAGAATCACTACATTAAGCTGTAGTGGTTCTGGTGACTATAGTCTTAAAGTTTTCATTGGTTGGAAAAACCACTTATCCAGGTGAAGACGATGCCCCTTTTGCTGAAACAAGCTCAGAATGCGCTTTTCATATGCCTGGCTCTGTGACATAGAGAAGTGTTAAATTGTAGCTCTACTCAGAATTAAATCTACAAAATAAAGGCAACACTCACCCGATCAAGTCATCAGGTGATACCATATGCCATAGCACATTCCATTCCAGACTAACTTTAAAGCTTATAAAGTTTATAAAAGCACCCATTTTATAGCATAGGCATTTAGTTATAAAATATGATCATATATTGCATCAACTTTTCCACATCACTTGTTTTTAAGCAGTTTTTTTGGCAGTATCCATTTTTATAGTTTCCTCGCTTTAACTAATTTTCTATAGGGTTAAGTTTCTTGTTAGACATATACATTAAGAGCCTTGGTAGCAGGGGTCATAGAATAGTGAAACTGCTGGAAAATTTACTGTCAGCATTTTTTTTTTTCTCACAACAGAGGATTGAATGTGGAATGTGGCCCCAGGTAATGGTAGACATGAATCCAAAAATGCCTCATCCATTCCTGTTGCACAATGCGTAGACAGAATTTGCATAGTAGTTGTATGGTTTACCTGAATGGGACCTTGTCATTCACACATTTGTATTGGAAGCAAACCAACTGCTTTAAAAGAAGCCATATGTGTTTTAACAAATGTCAGCCTTAATGTCTTTACAGTCACCTACATTATGTTAGTTGATTTCAAGTGTGCAAGCAAGGGTCAACTTTTGTTGAGGAAGACTTGTCCCCAGCCCCTGAATGCAGATTTTAATACTGAAATGTGACATTTGACAGAAAAATCTTAGTAATGTTATTCCTTAAAGGATTTACTTATTGGCAATTTTTAAGGGGCAAAAACTTGTACAAACATGCATGTTTTGTTCCTCTTTTAATAACCCTTTACAATGGCCTCAATTTAATTCTTTTGATAAGGTTTTTTTAAATAATCACAGTCTGCTAGAAAATTGTGTAAATTATTTATGTCCAAAAATTCAATATACTTTAATAGAGAATTCTGTAGATAAATAATTTGAAAACTATTTACAGCAGATTGTGATAATTTTGAAAAGCTTGTCCAAAGGTATGAAATGGTGGCCAATGCTGCCTACATCTGTATTAGATACTTACAGGATAAAGTTCTTGGAGGAAGGTTCTCTGTTTTGTCTTACTAACCATTCACAGAAAGTTTTATGGCCAGTAGATTATTCTTTGCTAAGCAAATGTTCCCATGGATTGCCAGGACTAAAAGTTTTAAAGAGACACTCAAAGAACCATACCTATACAGCTTAGGCAGTTAATCAATGATTTAGCCGTTAGACGCTGTAAAATAGACTTGGACATTACGTTTTGAGTAAATGGGAGAAAGGACTGTTTTTGTATTCTCAAAGTGCATTTCAAGATGACATTTGAATATGGCACAGGTGTCATACAGATCGCATTTTTGTCTTAAAGGACCACTATAGTGCCCGGAAAACATACTCTTTTTCCTGGCACTATAGTGCCCTGAGGGTGCCCCCCACCCTCAGGGTCCCCCTCCTGCTGGGTTCTGGGGGCGCCTGGCGGGGAGCTCTCCTCCTCCTCTTCTCCTCCTCTTCGGCTGAATGCGCATGCGCGGCAGGAGCCGCGCGCACATTCAGCCAGTCCATAGGAAAGCATTCTTAATGCTTTCCTATGGACGCTGGCGTCTTCTCACTGTGATTTTCACAGTGAGAAGCACGCAAGCGCTTCTAGCGGCTGTCAATGAGACAGCCACTAGAGGCTGGATTAACCCTAACATGAACATAGCAGTTTCAGAGAAAAAAGGGTTAATCCTAGATAGACCAGGCACCCAGACCACCTCATTAAGTTGAAGTGGTCTGGGTGCCTATAGTGGTCCTTTAAGTAAGCGGAAATTAGATAGTGCTAGAAAATAAATTCTTCTTTTGTAAATATGGCTACCCCAGTGATTAGACATGCTACTTTTGGTTTATTAATTTTTACATTTTTATTAGTCTGAGAGTATAGACATACAAAATCAAAGTCTTCTGATTCTATTTGAAATTAAGTCCATGTTCCAGGGTAAGAAGTTTTTGTTTTGTTTTTTATTTATTTTAGCAGTGCAGAGATTAACAGGCATTTGTGCCTAAACAATTCACATGAGCATATATGCCAAATTAGCATAGTTAAAGGACCACTATAGTGCCAGGAAAACATACTCGTTTTCCTGGCACTATAGTGCCCCGAGGGTGCCCCCACCCTCAGGGTCCCCCTCCCGCCAGGCTCTGGGGAGAGGAAAGGGGTTAAAACTTACCTTTCTCCAGCGCTGGGCGGGGAGCTCTCCGCCTCCGATCCTCCTCCTCTCCTCCCTTTCGGCTGAATGCGCACGCGTGGCAAGAGCTGCGCGCGCATTCAGCCGGTCTCATAGGAAAGCATTTACAATGCTCTCCTATGGACGCTTGCGTGTTCTCACTGTGATTTTCACAGTAAGAATCACGCAAGCGCCTCTAGCGGCTGTCAATGAGACAGCCACTAGAGGATTTGAGGGCTAGATTAACCCATTTATAAACATAGCAGTTTCTCTGAAACTGCTATGTTTATAAAAAAAAAAAATGGGTTAACCCTAGCTGGACCAGGCACCCAGACCACTTCATTAAACTAAGGTGGTCTGGGTGCCTAGAGTGGTCCTTTAAGTAAACATGAAGTGTCGATAATACTGCACAATTTATAATAGAGAAAAAAAATGGATCAGGTGAGATATAGTTCTATGCATGTAAACAGAAATACGGTGTGAAAAGCTGTTATGAACCATAGAACTGGAGATATGTTCAAGAGATAAGACAACTGTATGCTCAGAGTGGGTAATTGCGTGGTAGCCAGAAAAGTGCACAAGAAGAGACAACGTAGCCATAAGGAGCATTTTAAGTGCAACTGCAAGGCAGCCCATCTGCAGGTAAGGCTCAAGCGACGCCTAGCTGATACCCATGGAAGGAGAGTCCCAGCTTTCCCCGCCTTCAGTCGCCATGTTTAGGTCTCCCCACATAGCACAAGCTCTCTGACCATCCAGTTTAGACCTCCACAGGGGGGCAAACCTGTCTTCAGCCGGCGCCTACATCAGAGATCTCCCGGTCTTGCGCCCTTGATTACTGTAATTCGTGGTAACAAGATTTGACAGGACTCGCTGGGGATGAAGAGGCCTGTGTCGATGAAATGCAGCCCTACCCTGCTGCGGTTTCCCCCCCCCCATAGCGACCCTCTGGGGACACATGCTGGATGTCGGAGCTTGCGGCATGGACAATCAGGACTGGTACATGGTACTGCAAACTGATCTGCCGAAATGGAGATAAGCCTTCTTCCAGCCAGTTGCACCCAGAAGAGTTTGCATATGCAATCAAAGGCCTGAAGTAGCGGCTCCACATGCGTGGGTGACTTCAGAATGGCACTTATGACTTTAGGCCCTCGGGAGGTGGCCATTTTAGTTTTTATGCCTAAACGCTCCGGTTCTCTCAGGCAGGATTTTAGCAGGTGACCCCTCCGATACACCAGTGGGGACTGGGATATCCACCATCCAAAAAGGGGAACAGGGCACAAAGTTAGCAGACGTCAAGGCAGAGGATCTGCCATCTCCCATCCCTCGAGTGCAACTGCAGGCCAAAAGGAAGTCAAGCATCAGTTGCAGGAGAAAGAGTGTCTGATAATAAACAGCGTGTTCCCCAGGGTGAGTAACAGGCTTTTGGTCGAAAAAATAACAATATTGGTCGATTTTGGGCTCAATTATTGGATTCCCCAGGGGAGCTCCAGCACCATGAGACTGGCTTGGTTGGCTGCCAGACCCCGTAGAAGTTAGGGATGCACAGTGTCAAATAGCTATGCATTTGTCATGAAGAACTTTTAATCTTATTTAACTTTAAACAAAATGCCATTTAAATATTCCTGTTTTGTACTACTATATCATTGACAGATTCTTGTGTTTCAATTGAAATCACTTTCTATAGCTTATAGATGGAAACCTGAGATGCAATATTTTATGCAGCAGTGAGATCTATTAATTTTTTTATTCTTCCAAGTAGGCAATCAAAATACTCCTATACAAATTTGGATGTAGGGCTTTGAATTTACTAATCTACTATGTAAATGTGACATGCAGCCCATGCTATATTCATAAAAATGGCAATTTACATATCTTTCCCACGCTGTTTTTATGAATGGGGAGCCATTGATTGGGTTAAGCCAGTCCACATCGCCCCTGCAGGATGGAAGCCTGTGACTTCACCTAGCTTATTTTCTGAAAGTGGACGTGGATGGGGACAACAAGGAATGGTGCTGGAGAGCCAACGTGGGGTTAAACAATTTGTCAATGGTTTAACCCCAGAGGTAAGGATGCACCAGGAACCTCCTGGCACCATCATAAACTCATTTTGATGATATTGTTCTGGTGCCATGACTGTTCCTATAGACTTCAGAAAGCAAGAAGATGCGTGTCTTATAAGCAGGTTAATAAGAGTAGCCATTAGATTGGTAACATACCAAAAGTGCAAAAAGTAAAAATGTGATACGTGACTTGCTTAAGCCATGTATAATAATATACCGTTACTAAATCCCTATTAATATTTTTAGTATCGTTAAACTCAGGTGTATTTTGAGCCTTAAAGCTAATTTTGAAGTTGAATGTGTTGTGTTTTATTTGTTGTATGTGTTTAAATAAAACTTTCGTTCCCCAACAGGTACCTGGCTGGTAAGGACTAACTTTACCGGCGGCTGCATAATAAATATAGCTGCTGGGTAGACAGCAGATTTTGTATCTTGAGAACTTTAGGACTGGAACAGCTGCTGGAGTAAAGAAGTACTTCTGCAGGGAGCCTGTATAATCTTTTACGAACCAGCTTTGCTTACCAGGTTCCACCTGTGGCATTGCATCCCTCCAGCACTGACTTGTACTTGGTTAGGCAGTGCTGTGTGTAGTTGACTCATATAAGGAATGCGAGTGGTGGACAGATGTGACACAGGAACTACATAAATTGATATGGTAAGGGTTTTTACTTGGGAAAAGGTGTACAAATGGGTAGAAGTGAGTCGTAAAAAGGATGAAAGTAACCAAGTGATATTGGTAGGGTTTTTTGGATATGACATTCGGAGGGTGGGTGTGACATAGCATAGGGAAGAATTGTTTGGTTGGATAGGACAAGGGAAGGGAAAAGAGTGATATGAAATCACTTCAGGACATTGGCATTGACAAAGGGCTTGTACCCAAAACGTTTGCATTTTTGTATATTGTCCTTCAAAAAAATGTGGTAGCTCCAGGGTGTGCACAACTGTACAGTTGGCGCAGACCTCTATTTTTCTCCTATTATAGAAAAAGATGCAGAGGGGCTGGGGAAGGGGCAAAATAGACACAGGGGCTAATGTTTAAGTTGATCTTTTTCTATGGCCCGCAAGAGATATAACTATCTAAGTGGCCCTTAACAGAAAAAAAAGTTCTCCATCCCTGTTTGAAACAGATAACTCTAAGCACCAGCTTTAGATTAAATGAAAGCTTGTTTGAGTAGGTCCTTCTTTGCCTCTTCCCCTTTATATTTGTAAGACAGTGTGGATTATGTTGGCGTTATAATAATATAATATTAATAGTACTCCAGATGCTGTGGACGATATCTCCCATAATGCTGGCAAAGCGTCATGGGAGGTGTAGTCCAAAACATCTGGAGTGCCATAGGTTGTCTACCCTTGCCATAAACCATGCATACCAGTGCTTTAAAGAAACACTATAACATTAGGAATACAAACCTGTTTTCTTAATGCTTTAGTGCCCCTGTCCCTAGGTATATACAGGTGCTCCCCATGTGCAATAATTATAAAATTAAGATTTTACTCACCTCCACCTCCTGCAACATTATCAAGAAGGCATGGCCTCCTCCACAATGGTCCATACTATTCCTCGTCATAGACAAGCACTAGGAACCTGATGACCACGCGCTTCGAGCAATGTGCACACATCTAAGCTTCTCCATAGGAAAGCATTGTATTCAATGCTCTCATATTGGTTTCCGCATCACTTGACAAAGTTTGACAGCCACTAGAGATAGATTTAACCCTGCAATATTGCAGTTTTAAATTGCTGGGTTAAAAGGACAGGGCCACTGTTTACAGATAAAGTGGTCTGGGTGACTTTGCAGAATTCAAAAAGACTCCCAATGGTGACTTTTTGGTCCATTGGCTGGTGAAGGCACAGATACCTGAACCTGTCTGTCGTGGGCGTGGCCATCTTCCTCCGGCCGACCCTCTTGAAGTATCAGGAGCCAACATCACTGCTATGCGCATGCATGAGAATACAGCATTTAGGTCAATGGAGAATCCCACGAGACCGCGGGATCCTCCATAGGCAGAATCCTCCCTTCAGCTGTCACTGGTGGTAGCTGGGAGGATTGACAGTTCTAGATGGTGGTAGTGTAGTACTAGTTAAGTTATCACACTGGATATACAATTAGAAATCCAGCAGGCTTTGTTTTGTTGATTGATAATTCACTTCTGATTTTCCTACCTCTAGGTATATTTGCCCTTGACTGATGGTCTAAATCAACTACTCAAGCACGAGCTGAAGTATATGATGGCATTAATGTGCTTCCGATTGTTAGTTTAATGGCAACTGTACAAAGAATACATTCATATAACTCTTGAATGTAGAAATGCTAATCACTCTAGCTGATTGATGGCTTAAAGAGACAATGCAGCCTATTTTAAAGCTGTACTCCATATATTATGTAATGTGTCCAAGTGACAACCCTTGGGGCAGATGTCGCTACAGATACTATTGGTTTCTAGGCAGTATGGGTGGTGTACATAACACTGACTTCTATAGAGGATCCAGCATAACCACAGGAGCATCCAATGATATTGTCCCAGCATTTTGCCAAGCGGAGGAAAAAAAAATATATTTCTCTTAAAATACATAGTATTTTACGATAAATAAATTGAAAAAGAAGAAAATATTAGGAATAAGGCAGAGAAAAGGAGCAGATTGAAGTAAAGCAAGTATAGGGTGGTAGAGCTGCTTTAATTACAATGAACTAACTTCATGTAAAAAAAAAAAAAACCTGTGAACTTGAAATAGAAATAAGATGCTGGATGCTAAACAATTGAACATGAGAGTTTATGCCATGGGGAACTTTGTCAATGAAATACAGAGAATTTGTCTACGACGAGACTAAAGGAAAACTATATGTGAACACATGAGACAGATACAAGTGTTTTTCTTTTAATTCTAGAACCTCTTCTGTCTCAAATTTGTTACCAGAGTATCAAATTGCATCACTTAAAATAATTAGGGGTGTAAGACACTCCTAAGGTATTTGACAACGAACAATCTAACAAAGAAGCACTTTCAGGATCAAGGGGAAAACAAATCTCATGGTATTCATTCATATAAACTGGACATACTATCATGCCCCGGTGATAAACAAAATATAAATACTTAACAATATATCAGTATTAACAACCCAGTAAGTAGTAAGGTCACCGTTTATTTACAGAACTATTGTTGCTATGTTCTTACTCAATTGTGTATAATGGTGTGTTGCACCATTGTCTTTCTAGAATATGCCAACATTACATGTACATCGTTTTTGTATTATAGGGTGCACTTGGTCTAGTACAATGCATCATATTCCTTGGTCACTATACGACCGTGCATAGTAATTATCACCCCTAATGAATTGCATTCCATTCAACCTATGGCACATGTGCCACGCACGGCACTCAAGGCTGCCAGAGCCAAACAGCCTATGGCCTATCAGGGGTCTCTCTGGAACTTCGGATATCTGCTAGTGCTTTGCAGATGATGAAAGACCACCCTCAATGTACGCATTGCAGCACTTAGATCACTTCCTCCCAGCACCTGCAAACGGGAATCTGCACTGGATAGCTAAAACCTTTTCACCTGTACCTGGACAGCCTGATCCCCACTGGATCCCAAGAAAGCCACCCACATGGTTAGATATACACAGACTTGCAGAAGAACCGCCTCCTCTCATACAAATGAAACAACCCACACACACTCACAGTCCCCATAAAAAAAACACCACTGACAATCCACATACACGCATACAACCCCATATTCAGCATCACACATGCAATACCACAATAACCCTCACACACAGACACTCCACCAAACACACAATGTGAAATATCCACCCACACAATTCCACAAGTAGCCCCTATTCACAACCCACATTCGTGCCCAATACCACAAGCTATTCATGAACATATACAATATAGCAGCTCACATACACACAAATAACACTTTACAAAGCAACTGCAGTACCCTTAAATAACACAATTACAATACGGCACCATACACACCTTAATTGAAAAACAAAATAATTCCAGCTTGACAATGTTAAGCCACATGTTTTTACAGACTGGGTCATAAAGGGTGTTCAGTTATGTTTATTTTTGTGCCTTTATGTTTGTGACATTTATCTATCAAGAGACGTTCCTGTGTAAACTACGCATACCTGCCAATAATGCCTGCCCATCTTCTGGGGCAGAGATGGCCAGGCTGCACAGAGGGGTGAGTCTGCCTTTGGAAGGTTTGGGTGCACCTGTGAAATCTGCACATATACCTGTTAAAGATGTGGGACACAGTTTATAAAGTTGTTGGGACTGCCCCTAAAGTTGTGTGGCCAGATTGACTGACAGCCTCTTCCCACAAAGCAGAACATGCACAGAATAAAACCAAAATAATGAGTAAGCGCTAAATAACACAAATAAGCAGCAACCCTAAAAGGGAATCCCTCAAAAACCCTTTAGGATAAAACACAAAGAATACAAGAAAAGGGCTGCGCTTGGATAAAAGATGTTAAAAGTCCAGATAAAATAAATGAATAAAAAGGAAGAAGGTCTTATCTTGCAATGTCCGTAGTGCTTAGTCCGAAACAATAATCTTGCTTTCTGTCTTTCTTGTAGACCGTCTCGTATGCAAGAGATAAAAACAAATACAGAACCACAATGGTGTAGTATATCTTAGTGTGAAAGAAATAAAATATAAAGCTTGATTGCAAACTCACATATCCAAGAGCTAGAACCTGCTCTGGTATAGAAGGCGTACAGCGGTTTAGATCCCCGCTTATGGGATATGGAATGGTTATCCTTCACGTATTTCCTCCTTCCGTAGTGTGAGAGATGCTCAAATAAAAAGAGACAGCCAATAGTGTTCTCTGCATAAAACTTAAAATAAAATATAAAATAAAAGTGGATACTCACAAGACAGGAGCAGGTCAACTGCTCCTGATAGTTCGCGCTGGTGGAATAATCCCCACCTAGGATTGCTTGGAGTCCAACGAATGATGCCAGGTAGTAATAATAATTATATGTGTATTAAAGGATAAGTGGTACAATAAAAGATTATAAAATATACTTTAATTGTAACATTACACAATATAAAAAAACCATAAACGCGTTTCGCCAATCGGCGTTATCAATATGGGTGAAGAACCTGATACCTGGCAGTAGATTATTTAAATAGCATATACAGATAATTCAAAAATTGGCGCCAAAATTTGGACAGCCAATCAGATTACAGTTAAAAATTACATTCAGTAAAACACATTTAAAACATTATAAATGATATACATAGGGATAGACATAAAAAAAGCCTGTTCAAATCATATAATTAAATAATAAAAACGATCGGTAATTAATGAAATAAACTATATGATGCACGGTCACATGTGGCCAGATTGACTGACAGCCTCTTCCCACAAAGCAGAACATGCACAGAGCACAGCTGAAGCCCTCTCTATTCCATGATCCTCTTCGGCTGCCTCTGCTCCTAGCAGTTGAAGACATTATTGGTGTATTTTTTCGCAAAAGTACATAACTTGGGTCTAGGGAAGATCATGCTGCAAGTAACTTGCCCTTAAAATGAGATCCCATAACACCACTGGATGTTATATAATCCCACTGTGTATTGTAGGTTTGGCATTATAAATGCTAGTAATAATTAGAGGCCAAATATTATCTAACCTTGATTTTAGGTAAAAAATGGGAAATTCCCTTATAAATCCACCACCTTTCACATTAACCATGTTATTATAAATGCTTCTTTTTTTTTTCAAATGAGGTAATATTATGTTCAACTTTTTGAACTAAAAAAAGTAAACCACTTTGCTATGAAATATTCGTCATTTTGACATTTCTCCCCAGTTTTGAATGACTTAGTACTTTGCATGAACTACAGTTTTAGATTAAAAAGGAAAGGAATGGGAACATTTGTGAGAGTTTTCCAAATGCTTCAATTTTTAGCCAATAATTTTGCTCAATGAGCGGCTTTTTTAATGAATGAGATCCCTGTTCACAGCCTGTCACAGTCTATCAGTTACTGTAGCTGACTGTTTTTTTTCGGTTGTTGTTTTTGGCCAGTCCCCAGCAGCTCAGGGCTTTCCCTCCCCAAACCATACTGTTTTGTCTTCCGCAGTTCCTAACAATAGTGGCTGGGCTCACCCTGTGTCATCATGCATAGCAGTACACATTGTGCTCTGTCTTCCTATCTCCTTGCTTGCAGAACACATTTGGTGACAGAAAAATTTAATTATGAATGACCATTTCTATACACATATCCTCTGAATTTAAAGGGACAGGAACCTATGCACAGGTTCTCTGAATTTAAAGGGACAGTCACCCCAAATCTCCTTCCCACCCCCAGGAATCTATGAATGGAATTGACCCAGTTAGTGATTAGGCTGAGTTAGTGCACTCTCATTGCTTTTCAGGTTTTTTTCTAGGTTCAGTATTGAAGCAGCAAAACTCCCTTTTGTACCTATGGCTGAGACTGGTTAACATAAAACGGTGAATTATATGGTATTAAACATTTAAATACCTTCCCTTCTCCGTAAGACTTTCACCCAGTCTCCACTCATTCAAAAAATCATTGAAAACTCACTTCTTCAAGAAAGCATATCAATTAAACTGTTAGCAGGTTTTTAGCCCCTCCCCCTCCCCCCATGACTCCTCTCCTGCAACTGTCAAAAATACTTCTCTAACAAACTACTTCATACCCCTACTTTTACACTTTGTGTCACTATACCCCACTCCCTCTAGAATGTAAGCTCATTGAGCAGGGCCCTTCAGCTCTCTGTTCCTGTACTGTACGTCCAGTTGTCTGATTACAATTACATGTCTGTTAGTCCACCCATTGTACAGCGCTATGGAATCTGATGGCACTATATAAACAATAAAATATTAATAAATATGCAGGGGATAATCTTTGGACTATGGCATGCTTCTCCACAATTCACTATAGGGCATACATACCTCCCAACTTTTTTTACGGGTAGAGAGGGATACTATAATTTAGTGGTGTGAGTGTGTTCAGGGGTGGGGCTGTTGTGAGAGATTTTAGGTGACTAAAAGCAATTTATGTAACAAAATGTAATTTAGCACAAGAACATTGTATCTTATTTTTGGGTGGATCCAACTAGGGGGGATAAGAATAAAACATATTGCAATTCTGTGGAACCCAGATAGCGTAATCATTAATGCCAATGGGTCACTCACACTTTGATTGAATAAAAAGGGCATTCAGCAATCATTTTGTACCTGTCTTTTGAATAAGAAGCAGTCCCTGAGTGGGATTGAAACACGTTGGATTTCACCTGTATTTGATGCTGACTGTTTTTTACTTCTGTGTAATTAATAAATATTTTTATACTATACTTTAATCTGCAATCACCTTATTCTGGATGCACTTTATTTTACATGCTGCTGAGACCTGCAATATCAACTACCAAGAGAGAGACACAACTTTAGAACTCCAATGATTGCTGAATGCCCTTTTTATTCAATCAAAGTGTGAGTGACCCATTGGCATTAATGATTACTCTATCTGGGTTCCACAGAATTGCATTATGTTTTATTCTTATTCCCCCTAGTTGGATCCACCCAATATATTGTATGCATACTTGTTTCTGATTTGAGGAGATCTTCATATTATATCCATTACTAGAAGGGAAGTCAAATAGATATATATTTTTTATATGCACCTTCAACTCAGTTCAACACTATACCATTTGAATTGGTGCTACTTCATAGCAAATATTGCATTGTATTGAATAATTTATTGTTTGTGATATAGTGAAAGATTTTGCACTTTTTTCTTATTTACACAGATTGATTTCTAAATAAATGTAAGACTTTACTGTATTTATGCTGTGGTGTTCTGTTGTTCACTCACACCCCAACAATACTGAGGACAGCAGGATTTAGGCCAAAAATAGCACAGTCCCTCCTAAATAGGTATGCTGTATGGTTCGATTGGTATAGGTGTGTTCTACATCTGGGGCTAGAGAAATGGTTATTTAACTATTCCCAGTGCATGTGTATAGCTAGAACTGTCAACTTTGGGCATAGTCACATAATTTAGGTTGAGACCTAGTGTCTAAGAAAGTTAGGCGTATGAAAACTACACAAGACAAAGTACTTTGTCTTCTGTTATTAGTTAGAATAAAAATGAGAGTACCACTTTAAAACTCCTCTAAAAAAGACTTCATAGCTGCAAAATAGCCCTCTTTTGTATGCTTCTGAAAGATTTTTTGTGTGTTTGTCAAAAGGTTCATTACCTTTTTCAGTAGTGATCTGACGTGTACTAACTCCATTGGCTTACAAAGTCATTGTCTCTATTTCAATACCCAGCAGTGAGTGACCCTATTGTGTTATTTCTGGGCTGCCAAACTCCCACTCTTAACACTTGTGTGAAAAAAAAAACGTTTCTACACTGTCCTCTATCATACTGAGGGGTGATGAGAGATGGACATCTCCTTTGTCCAGAAAGTGCCATTCCATATATATTGTGCCTGTGAATTTTTATTTAATTTCATGTGCATTAATCTTAATTTGAATTTGAGCTTTATTGAGGTGAAGAAGACGTTACTAAATGGTATATCGGGTTGGAATATTTATTTACATAATAACCGCAAAAGGAGTTACTGCTCCTAAGAACAGACTAAAGACTCTTTAGTGCCTAAACATGGGGTAGGAAACCTTCAGCACTCCAGAAGTTCTAAACTACATCTCACCTGATTCTTTGCCAGCATTATAACTGTAAGAGCATTGTGGGAGATGTAGTTTATAATATGTTGAGGTTGCCTACTTAGAATCTTGACCCCAGTAAACCCTAAGGGGACAGAGGAGCTACACCCAAAGACAGATTAGGGGATAGATGGGCACTATATCCATGGATAGACTATAGAGGGCGAAATTGCACAAACTCTGCAGATACTACAGACTATCACATATTAGATATAGGGATAATATAAAGGTGATAAAACAGGGGGCTGGCTGCACTCGCCTGAACATGCTTAAATGGGGTGCTGCTGGGGACCAATAAGTACAGTAAAAATGAAAATCCAGCGCACTCCCTTATCTACTAAACAGCTACTTTGTTGCTGACCGATTTTGTAAGTTTTATTAAAAACCTCAAATCTAGGCAAAAAAAAATTGGGGGTTTAGTTACATTATATGATCATACATTGCATAAGCCTGCCACAACGTCAATGTACCCCATCTTTGGCAGGTCCAAATATAAAGGAACAAAGACTGAAGAGAGGGGGGAGGGTTTAAAAAAAATATAGGAAGAGGTGCTGCTCATATGCATCTACATTTGCTAATGCATGAATACTTCACTTATTCACAAACAGATATGGTGGACCACAGGGACCAGGTACTGAAAATATTATGGAGAGGGACCATAGTAAATAATCCTACTCTGGGGAAATGGGTGCTTCGCTTGAGAAAATATTGAAAAGGAGAGTGATAAAATAGTGATCTATAAAACAAATAAAGAAACACACCATAGGGAACGATAGTCATCGCTTAGGTTAATATGCAAGAGATGCTCTGCCAGGCTCTCACCATTGTCCAGCTTATAACATTAGGGGTTTACAAGAATTGCAGAATGTACATGCCCACCCCAGTCACTTGTATCATAGTGTGAAATCTGGACTTTTTACTTGTCCGTACATGTGCTCGTATAGCTTGTGCACCTGACACAATTGAGCAACGTGATCATCCAGCTGCTTCTCCAAGATCAAACGTTACTGAATTGCATGTGTTGCATTATTTTCTTTTCTTTCTTTACAGTTGCCAAATTGTAAAATAAATAATTTTCTGCAACATCACTCTCATCAATCTTAGTGTTATTTGTCATCCATGTAGATGGACCTGGCAACAATTCGACACCTTGTTGCCTTTGTGAAGCATGACAAAGGAACTGAGGTGTTGAAACAGGTTCTTGTATAGGAAAAGGGTGGGGGACAGCTAACACCTCACTAAGATTAAGAGCATTGTAAACTTGGGAATATGAGTATATTTTCTTGTTCTTGCACCTGAATCAAGGAAACAAATTAAGTACCACGTGTATTCAGTTTGAGGTGGGTACATCTGTAAATCTTCATTTGTCATATTGCAAGTTTTAAAGGGACCTTACGTTTTAAATTAATTATGGGGAGAATGCATTGACAATATAAAACCTCTTAATATCCCAAAAACTCCTTAGACATGCAGAGACCGAGAAGTTTCTAACATTCCTCAGCTAATCCTGGACCTCGCATTGTTCCTTCATATAGCATAACCTTATTCAAGGGGGTGTAGTTAGTTTATCATGCTATCTATTTAAACCTGTATAGTACGCACTCTGACCAGCCAGGGAGTCCCTATTAATCTGTCAAATACTTCATTTAAATAGTTTCCATGAATGAAAGTTCTCATAGCCACAAATGCTTATGGTTGCCACTGACAAGTAGTAAGATCCCAATGTTTTCAGTTTGAGACCATTTCCTTCACTCTTCTTACCATGACGGTTTATTGGGACCATGCTTGATTAAGTATTTTCATGGTTCCGGGTCCCCTGTCTAACTGCTGGGCCCCAGTCAATTGTGCTACAGTACAAGCTTCCACAGACAGGTCTGTACACTTTACCAAAGAGTTGTACCATGTGGGCTCATCATACGATATCTTATTCTGGTTTGTGGGCATTATTACATTGCCTAGTGGGCTTGGGGGCTAGGTACAGATATTATAGTAAACTGGATAATAAAGGGGTGAACAGGGGTGAACAGAGGATTGATGAACATCTAAAAACACATGGATTTCAAGATCAGAGACAACATGGGTTTACTTTAGGGAGATCATGCCAAACTAATCTTATTGATTTTTTTGATTGGGTAACTAAAATTATAGATCAGGGTGGTGCAGTAGACATTGCTTACCTAGATTTCAGTAAGGCTTTTGACACTGTTGCACATAGAAGGCTTATCAATAAACTGCAATCTTTAAGTTTGGATTCAAATATTGTTGAATGGGTAAGGCAGTGGCTGAGTGACAGGCAACAGAGGGTTGTAGTTAATAGAATATATTCGAAGCTTGGACTTGTCACCAGTGGGGTACCTCAGGGATCTGTACTTGGACCCATTCTCTTTAATATTTTTATTAGTGATATTGCAGAAGGTCTTGATGGTAAGGTATGTCTTTTTGCTGATGATACTAAGATATGTAACAGGGTTGATGTTCCAGGAGGGATAAGCCAAATGACAAATGATTTAGGTAAACTAGAAAAATGGTCAGAATTGTGGCAACTGACATTTAATGTGGATAAGTGCAAGATAATGCATCTTGGACGTAAAAACCCAAGGGCAGAGTACAGAATATTTGATAGAGTCCTAACCTCAACATATGAGGAAAGGGATTTAGGGGTGATTATTTCTGATGACTTAAAGGTAGGCAGACAATGTAATAGAGCAGCAGGAAATGCTAGCAGAATGCTTGGTTGTATAGGGAGAGGTATTAGCAGTAGAAAGAGGGAAGTGCTCATGCCATTGTACAGAACACTGGTGAGACCTCACTTGGAGTATTGTACACAGTACTGGAGACCGTATCTTCAGAAGGATATTGATACCTTAGAGAGGGTTCAGAGAAGGGCTACTAAACTGGTTCATGGATTGCGGGATAAAACCTACCAGGAAAGGTTAAAGGATCTTAACATGTATAGCTTGGAGGAAAGACGAGACAGGGGGGATATGATAGAAACATTTAAATATATAAAGGGAATCAACACAGTAAAGGAGGAGACTATATTTAAAAGAAGAAAAACTACCACAACAAGAGGACATAGTCTTAAATTAGAGGGACAAAGGTTTAAAAATAATATCAGGAAGTATTACTTTACTGAGAGGGTAGTGGATGCATGGAATAGCCTTCCAGCTGAAGTGGTAGAGGTTAACACAGTAAAGGAGTTTAAGCATGTGTGGGATAGGCATAAGGCTATCCTAACTATAAGATAAGACTAGGGACTAATGAAAATATTTAGAAAATTGGGCAGACTAGATGGGCCGAATGGTTCTTATCTGCCGTCACATTCTATGTTTCTAACAGATCCTAAACATAGCATGTGCAAGAAGAAGTGTTATGTGCTTGGAGGATCCCTATTCATATTGTTATATTTCATATCCTTCATACTCTGAAATGTTTGTGGGGCTAATTGGCTCACAGCTCTCCCTACCTGTTATTACTGTGCAGGTTGCATGAAGTCGCATTTGATAACATGGAAGCTCAGTTTTAGCATTTACCTGGAAAAGCTCTGGTATTGTCAAAGTATTCTAAAATGGTTTTTAAAAAACACAAAACAAACACCTCAGGAAAAGAGTTGTAACCACACCAGCATGGTAAAAAAAAAAAAGGTTATGTATATATCATACACACTCACTCACTAAACACTAGTTAATAAGCTCACAAAATGTAATTTTGATTTAGTTATGGCATACTAACATATGGTGCATAAGCCTTCCACAAGACCAATGTACCCCATTTTGGCAGGTCCTATACTAGCAACCAAATATGTATTCCCAACACTATGGTGTTCTCCTCCCTATTTGGATTAAGGTCCCATCTCCTAATCAGCCCATCAGCTGCCCACTCCTCTTCCTACGCCATCTCATAGGCGTTCCTTCTTCGTCTTTTTACCCAATCAAATGCTTTTAATAGAGAAGCACTTGGGTTAGAAGTGCATGTATGGTGAGTGCCACACTCCTTCCATCAAAGGCTCTCTGTGAAGCATTCAGAGGAGGTGATGTGTGTGAATCGAGTGGGTTACAGGGAGACAGCCATTAGAAGTGTGGTTAACCTTGCTATGTAAACATTGCCGTATCTACAAATCAGCAATGTTTTACATTGCAGGCTTAAATTAGCAGAGGCATGTCACCCTGACCATTTAATTGAGACAAAGTGGTCTGGGTGCATGTTGTGTCCCTTTAACCCCTTAAGGACACATGACGTGTGACATGTCATGATTCCCTTTTATTCCAGAAGTTTGGTCCTTAAGGGGTTAAATAGAGCCCTGGAATGGGGCACCTGTTACAGGTAGGTGTGCAAAACTAAGAAGGCTGAACTTTTATACCTTTTAAGGGTACTGCTGGGACCAATTGATACAATATCCAGAAACCAGCGCACTCACTAAACACCAGCTTCAAAGCTCACAAAATGTAATTGTTTTTAAAAACCCTTTTGTATGCAAATATATACACCATAAATAATTTAAAAATATTTTTAAATTATATATAATTTTAAAATATATATTTTTAAATTATTTTTAGTGTTTACTTCATATCTGAAACATGTTTACTTCCTCTATCCCAGGTGCCACCTTTGTCATGCATTATTTTAAAGAAATAAAGACTCCGTGTAATTAAGTAGGTGATAATATTACTAGTATCACTTCTGTACGGATGACTGTACTAGAGCCATCAGCATGAGCACACAACCTTATTTTCCTGCTCTATTTATATTCAAGGGTCATGTACGAATCAAACGTGGCTGCGGAGAGCTGGAAGGTTAGAAGACTGTTAATCCACAGTGTGGGCACATTTGAACTGGGGATGGTGGGGGTTGAGAGGATGGTAAGGCTGTAATGCTGTTTTCGTTGTGTTGCAGGGTAGGAGCTGTGAGCTTTAGCAACAGAATACATGTGGTCAGACCATGTTACAAGTCTGCCTCTTCCCTGATTGGTTGCAGCTGAAGATTTCAGCTGATGCTGGCTATTAGACCATCCTAAGATCCAAACCTTTCACAAAGCTTTCAAAGTTATACAGCAGTCTGAATTTTATTTATGCTAGAAAAGCAGAAGCTATGCTCAGTTTACATTTGTGTTTTTTCCTCCTAAAGTAAATGTCATATATTAATATATATATATATATACACACACACACAAGAAAGTCGATACAAGAGTCTTTTTATAAAACTGTAGGCGAAATTAACTTGCAAACTGTATACCAAAATAGATTATTTTTTTTAAATCTCCAATTCTGTTCAAATGGAGATTTTCTTTTTTCTTCTAACTTTGCTATTTTGTTCTAAATGCTGCAAGTCCTTCTTTTTTTGCTTCGTGAATAAACCCAGTCGTACTAAATATTCAGTAACAGCAAATAATATTGAAATTGGTAGTGATTCTATATTTGCGTGTTTTACAAGTTTGTATGGTCAGATTCCTTTACGTCACTGGAAGCAGGCGTATGGTTATGTAAAAGCTCTGTCAGAACAATGTAAGGACAAATAGTTCTTGTTGCTGCATGTGGTTTGTCGTAAGGTAGAAAAAAAAATACATGCCCTGTAAATATTAGCTTCTGTTGATGTTAAATTTTTATGTAGACATAAGCTTAGACTTACATGTATGCCATTTAATTACCAAAGCTATCTCTTTTAAGGCTCCTATGTACAGTATGTTGCACTGAAAGGGTTACAGTGTTTTTTTCTTCTAAAAGAGGTGAATGTATTAAGAATGTCACAGTGGCTGATTATTCAGAGGGAAACTTGCATTCTATATGTGAAAGGTTCCATTAAAGATTTCTGGTGCTTGTGTGTATCACATTACCTCATTCCAGCAGCAATTGTGTAATTTTAGGTTTTCATTTACTAAGCTCAAATAATTATGTAGGCTAATAGTTGTAGCCAGGACAGTACAGTTAAACAGCACAGGGTTAACATTGCTTTATTATGAAACTGCGCATGCCATGACCAGGCATTAAGCATGCATTTGCTTTTTTTTTTTTTTTTGGCATCAATCAGGAGACTGAATCGTTAATTACCTTAGTGGTGGGGAAGGGAACTAAAAAAGAAAAAAAAACCTCTAACCAAAAACAAAACAAAAAAAACAAAACAATGAAAAACCCATAGTACTGTGAGAAACCCTATGGGGAGCCGCTGGGACATGTTGCCATGCCAACAAGTTCAGGAGCCTGCCAGCCAGCTTGTCAATGGGCAATACTAAGAGGGAGCGTCCAAATGCAGCCTGTTAGCTGCAACGCGATTGGTCACACCTCTGTTGTCTTTGTGTAGAGCAAAGGATGCTGGGTAAGACCCAAAGTGAATGCTCAGTTTGTCTCAAGGCTGCAGTGAGGTAATGCTTTTGAATCTTTTGGGATTACGAGCTTGAACCTCTTTAAAAAAAAAAAAAAAACAGAGACAGGAAGAAAAAAAAAAAAGACTGCAGTGTATAGCATATTTTTGCCCATTGCTGAGTTTCCTAACCGAGCACATTTTAGCAAGTTGTAAGTACAGGGCAGACATCATGTAGGTGATAGAATTCAGGAGAGAAAGAGGTGAGCACATTTTTTGAATTGTGTATGAGGTCCCATGTATAAACATGTTATATTTTGGTTGCTTTTACTACTGGTGAAATTTCCTTATGAACGAAGGACTAGCTCATCGAGTTTTACCCTTATTTGTTTTTCAAAGAGATGCAGACACACACATTGACAGCAATTGTACAAACAGGCTTATTTACGTTGCATTGTCTCACACCTTATTCAACAGAATACCCTTTGGCGTGATTATTTCCACTTTTCCTGCCCCGACAACTAAGATTTAAAACGTATGTGAACATGAATTCAGCATTTACTGAAAGAAAAAAAAACCTTTTTGCTATCGGGAAAAACAGCAATCTTTATGCCATCGAAATGGTCAAGGTTTATGATAATAATAAGAATAAGATTCAGATAACTGTCGTCACATTGCATTCTTCCTGGAAAGTGTGTGGGGGGTGGGAGGAGCAGCATATTTGTGCTAAATGCAGGAACTTTGGATTCTACCCTTGTCTCATTTCTCAGAATAACCTCTTGCCTAGTCGAGAAATGGCGTCAGCCTGTGTTGTTATTCTGGCATTCGGCTGTCATGCTAGTGTTTCGTGAATCCAATTCCTTCTAGCTTGTTATTTCATATGTACCCATAAGTATTGATGCCTATGGATAGACTTAATGGCTGATTCAGTTGTGCTTTTCTTTCTTTTCTTCCTAGTGATTTGTAGCCCTGTTTTGCTATAGCGAAAGATCCACAAAAGCTGGACTGGATTAACTCCCTCGCGGACATGGGGTCTCTTGTTGGTAATAAAATCCGATAGTACACAGTGGAAATGTAGCTTTTACTTGCTTCAGCGTATCTGCTATATAATTAACAAGCAATGATATTACTGCACTGTTTTGTTGTTTAAGTAGAATAGAAGCTTTGATGTAATGGCTTCCCACTTTTGACTGTTAGTGCTAGTTTCGTCTAACTAATAGTAAAAGTAGTTGTCTTTAAATCTTTCTAAATGATCACACACCTTTCCTTCGCCCACTGAGGCATTCCTGTAGAGCAGGGGTTTCTAGACCCCACCTTGATTGCCATTTCCAAACCCTAACTGCTGTGATTTCTATTATCCTATAATCTACCAACTACCGTTGTATTGCTCAGCAGTTTATTCATATAACCTTGGACAAATGAGTGGCATTCAGTATTGTGAACCCATGAATTTTATTTCCCTCTAGCAAGAAGAAGCGCTGCTGCGAAGTCCGGCTAGGAATTTTCCCGAGGATTGAGCAAAGTCACAATGGGCTACTTGGTGGTGGTGTAGGCAGGAGGACTTGGAGCCACAGTGCAGAATGCCACTCTTGTCTGTTTTTGTAGATAGTGTAGAATTTAATGGAAAATGTGTTTGTGTATGGCAGCCAGAGTTTTACTATGCAATATATTGTGTTGCGTTTAACATCTTCCCTTGAATGTAGTGTTATTGAGCATTGCATGGTCCATCTTGGCTCTCTGTCTATTGAGAAAAGCAAATGGAATATTTCGGTTCTAGAGTAAAAAAAAAGTAACATGGTTGTGGTGACACATTATGATTATCTGAAGGACATGTTTAATATATGATATAACCCGTTGCTTGTGTTATAATGGCAGGTCATCTTGACTTTGCAGTGCTTAATGACTATCAACTCAGGGATCATGGGAATTGTTTATTACAGCTTCATAATACAATGCTCCTATGTCTATACTGGCTATAATTCATTATGCCTGGTATATGTGGTGTTAGTCAATTATTAATATGTTAAGTATTACATATGACTGATGAAGCTGTAGTTGGATGTAAACCTTCCAACTAGACAGAAGTTATCAAATTAAATATACGAAAGTATTTTTTTTTTTTTTTTTTAAGAAAAACTGCCATGTTTGGGGGTACAAAAATCCTTTTTCTGTTATGTAGATAATAACCTTTCTCTATGATCTTAACACAACGGTAAAACCTTACAAATAAAGCATAACCAATACTGTATATCTTCATCATAGACAATGTCTCTTTTATCTGATAGTGAACTACACTGCCACTAAAAGCACTTCCTGCTGCAGGTCTTCACTTTTGGTATCCTCATGCACAGCGTGATGACACTGAACACAACCAGTGGAGGAAAATTGAATTCAGTGCTGATCTATGAGAAGCTTTGCCCCCATTGCATCTCTCTGTGAGAAGCATTGGATTTAACAGAACACAGGCAGAATGACTGCTGCAAGGAGGCTGTTCTGACACTGTCTTACTGTTGCATTTTAAAAGGATTTGTTTATATCTTTTTCTGTAAATTAAAAAATTGGACAGTAATGTAAGAGGAGCAAGGAACACACTAATGTAAAAAATGGCAAATATTAATACTGTAACGAAGGTTCTTTTACAATCTGATGCCTGTAAAATTGCATTGTACGCTATATATGCATTACCTGAAAGTACCTTCCAAACTCAGTGTATCCTATCATTGAATACTGTCAAAGCAAAATTAAATACGTTTTTTTTTAAAAAAAGGCAAATATCATTAGAGTGTTCCTTGTTCTTATAAAACTTCTCTTATTATTACTTCCCCGTCCTCTCTTAATTAACCTTTAAATGTACCTACAATCCAGGGCCAGGTCAGTTTCCATGTAGTAGCTACTAAGCCTTCTGTGATATAATCATTCTTGATGAATTATGTCTAATGCAATGCTTCTCATAGAGTGGACATCTCCTAGAGCATGCACGGTTGTCATAGCTCTCCACCCCTCTGATGCTTCTCATTGAAAAGTATTGAATCCAGTGGTTCTCTATGAGATGCATTAGACGTGTTGGGCATCATTGTACTAGTTGTGATTATGTTGAACAAGAAAATGGTAGACAATAACACGAAAGTGCTTCTAATGGCTGTGAGTCTGACCGCTACTAAAGGTGTGGATTCTGACAAATTTTTAAATTTGTCGTTTCTCGGGAAACAGCTGAGTTTTACATTGTAGAAATAAAGAAAAACCAAAGACAGTGCCTGAATACCTGGGGCCGTTAGTGCATATGGGCACTAGGTGCTCCATGTGCCACAGGTGGCTGAGGAATGGCAAAGTATGAGGTTGGTCTTTGCACTGGGGTGTGCATAGGGGACAGTGGCAAAACACAGTGTGTGTGTGTCAGAGAAATAGTTTATATGTGTGTGTGTGTATGTAAATATAAATATATGTGTGTGTGTATGTGAATATATATATATATATATATATATATGTGTGTGTGTGTGTGTGTGTGTGTGTGTGTGTGTATATATATATATATATATATACCGTATTTACTCATATCTTTGGAAAAAAAACGTTTCCAAAACTTGAATTTGAACATTAGATTTGATGGCGCATTACATTTGAGGCAACATTTGACATTCAGGCGAATTGCATTTTGGAAAATTGAATTCTGGCGAATAGCGAATTCACACAGCCAAACTAAAACTGGGGAATCAAAACTAGTGAATTCAAACTGGCGTATTCAAACAGTTGAATTCACACAGGCAAATTCCATTCCAAGGAATTTACACAGGCTGATTTCGTTCCTCAAAGAGGGCTTAGGAAAGAATAAGCATGTAACACTGAAATCTAAATACCATCAGTGTTACTATAATATATAAATGTAAAAATAAACTAAAGTACTAATGGCGCTAAAATCAGACCGAAGAAACTTATTTATAAAAGAAGCTGTATAAATACATTTTTTGTTTTCAATTTTCTTTGGTATATGGCAATAAACATTTTCATTGTAGCACAATGTTGTATAGTAGTATCTTCTTGTATAAATGCACATTACATATGCCAGCAAAAACATTTTTCAGCTTCCAGGTTTCAAAAATTGAGGTGCACATTAGATTCGCTGGTCCATAAGATTTGAGTAAATACGGTATATATAAACCATTTTTATGCAGTCACACATGTATTATTAATATATTAATCATTAATATGTGTATAGTATTAAATGTTATATAAAAGTGGTGTATGTTAAAGCTCATTAAATTCCATATATCCATTGTCCTAGTAGAAATGCTACCAAATGTACAGATTGGAATATAAAGGTCTTTAAAAAAAAAAAAAAAACTCAACTTCACACAGGGTCTAATGGTATAGATATGCCATTCTATTGCTCCCTGTCACCATGTTATTTCTTATGCTTGCTTTGGGATACACTGATGCCTAACAGCTGGCCTTGCAGCCATCATGTCACCTTCAACATGGAGGATAGCCCTGTTTGGAAAGTTGTCCCAAAGCAGGGAAAATCACTGCAGACAGGGGTGGCAGCCGAGGGTAGGTGTTACAGCATTGTATATCCTCCAGGATGGAGGAACTTGCTTTTATTAAATATAATTTTAAAAAAAGAAAGAAAGAGAAGATGCAATGCATAAATTGAATTCTGTTTATTTACCTCTGGTCATGTCAAGAGTCCAGAGATACAACTTTCACAGGAGTCAATCAGACCACTTCTGCTTGGCTGGTGCCTGGTTAACACTCCTTTATCCAGCCCTACCAGTTGTCCCAGCTAGTCTGTTTCCATGCCTGAACCCAGATTGATGTGTGGTGTGGAGCAGCCATGTGGAGAACCCCACTGGACGACCAAAGGTTCACACACAATCCCCCTCAGCTAACCCTTACATGTAGTCACATTCAGTCAGCCACACACACACTAACAATCACACTCCACAAATACATATCACACTTGGCGGAGCCCCATACACAATCAGGTTTGGCCAACCACACAATCACATTCAGCTTCTCCCCTGCATAACTCCACTTTCAGCCAGTATTAACATTCTACACAGGGGCAACGAGAGGAGGAGGGTGGGGGGGGGGGAGGTATTCTTTGATTTTTGCACTGGTCCCCTATGGTTCCTTGGTATGCTGATGTAGTGGTTCTGGTGCATACTATGTCCCATTTAATAGTTGAATTTGTGTTTATTGTGTTATAAAAAAAGAAAAAGTAAAATATATATATTCTTCTTTTTTTCATTTTTATGACATTCAGCCAACATAACATAACAAACACATTTAACTTAATTCAAAGATCTAACAACGTCTTTTTTTCTTCTTTCATCTATGTTTTACATGTCTGGTGGAGTGTTCATTTCAGGGACAAAAGCAGTGCCCAACACAATTTGTGCAGTTGGTCTATAAATCCATCCAGGTCTTGAACTTAACAGCCTAGGAAAAGTTGCAGAATAGATCTTGACAAATACATTAACAAATAATAAAGTAAATGTAAGAATAATTGTCCTTATAATATTTTGAAATCTTTTTCTGATAGTAGAGTTTTACAGTCAGAGAACGTATTGTAATGGGAGTCTGCGATTCGTCTATCAGATATGTCAAGACCTCAAGAACATCAAATTCCCCTGATTGCTACCTTAGTTCCACTTCTTACTTGAGGTCAGCTAAGCTTCACTCCCTGCCTCCTCATAGCAGCCGGAGGAGACAGAAACGCTTGCTTAGGAGGTTCCATAAGTTCTCCTAAGCCAAGCCTTGCCATGCGGGGCTAGCTCCTTAACTGAAAGCACAGAAACATAGAATGTGACTGCAGCTACGAACCATTCGATTCATCTATTCTGACCAATTTTTTAACTACTTTCATTAGTCTCTGGCCTTATCTTATAGTTAGGATAGCCTTATGCATATCCCACACATGTTTAAACTCCTTTACTATGTTAACCTCTACCAAATCAACTGGAAGGCTATTCCATGCATCCACTACCCTCTCAGTAAAGTAATACTTCCTGATATTATTTTTAATCCTTTGCCCCTCTAATTTAAGACTGTCCTTTTGTTGTAGTGGTTTTTCTTCCTTTAAATATAGTCTCCTACTTTACTGTGTTGATTCTCTTTATGTATTTAAATGTTTCTATCATATCCCCCCTGTCTCGTCTTTCCTCCAAGCTATACATGTTAAGTTCCTTTAACCTTTCCTTGTAAGTTTTATGCTGCAATCCATGAACCAGTTTAGTAGCCCTTCTCTGAACTCTCTCTAAGGTATCAATATCTATCTGAAGATACGGTCTCCAGTACTGTGTACAATACTCCGAGTGAGGTCTCACCAGTGTTCTGTACAATGGCATGAGCACTTCCCTCTTTCTACTGCTAATACCTCTCCCTATACAACCAAGCATTCTGCTAGCATTTCCTGCTGCTTTATTACATTGTCTGCCTACCTTTAAGTCATCAGAAATAATTACCCCTAAATCCCTTTCCTCATATGTTGAGGTTAGGACTATCAAATATTCTGTACTCTGCCCTTGGGTTTTTACGCCCAAGATGCATTATCTTGCACTTAACCACATTAAATGTCAGTTGACATTTTTCTAGTTTACCTAAATCATTTGCCATTTGGCTAATCCCTCCTGGAACATCAACCCTGTTACATATCTTCGTATCATCAGCAAAAAGACATACCTTACCATCAAAACCTTCTGCAATATCACTAATTATGTTATGTTATTACATAGCGGTTGTGGTGCCCTGGCACCATCCCAATGTAAGTTGTCAAACATTTTAGAACAAGGCCCTGCACCTTGCATTTTAGAACAGGGCCCAGTATCAGCTGATCACCAGAGAGCTTCTGACTTAGTAGAGGCAAGGTGCGGGGCCCTGTTCTAAAATGTTTGACAACTTACATTGGGATGGGGCCAGGGCACCACAACCGCTAGGTAATAACATGATTCATAATGCAGACTACTACACTTATAATTCTTAGGCTGCTTGATGATGATGGAAATTAGTCTTTCTTAAACCCTTTAAACTATACCCACTCCCTAACCTTAAAATCCTAATCCCGGGGGCGGGGCCGGGCGCCCATGCCGACAGGCTGCAGGTCACTGGAGCTCCTGCGGAATCAAGCTAATTTTGGGGAAAATACCCAGCTTATGCTGCATGAGACCTCTGGAGGTTCGGGGAACGGAGTCCTGAATTTTCCCGGTGTAGCTGGAGCACCTGTTACCGGGTGACTCTAGGTCCTGGAGAGACATTCTGGGGCTTGAGGCCAGAGGCCTACCCAGGAGGAGAGCGGGGCAGACGGCTGCTGCCTCTCATTCCAATCTGGCTACTACGATAACATAGCTGACGTCCTCCCGGTCTTGTTTACCCCCCTCCCCCCGGGCTGGCGGGGGTTATCCCGGCCCCCACCAGGCAAGATGTCATCAACACACAACTACAGGGCGACTAAACGCCAAAGGTAAACTGCTCCCACGAGGCCTCCTTAAAATGGCCAACGGCAGCTTAACAACTCCACCGGCCTAAACATGGAGAACCCCCTATGGCGCACGGAAGCAGACTGCTCCGCAACAACATGCCTAACCAGCGCTCCCTATCACCGGGATCAGTGACCAACGGTACCCAGAGAAGGCATACCCAAGCATCGACCCTAATATAACGCAGCCCGCACCTGAACACAGCGTCTTAAATGGCACCACTCTTACACCCACCAGATGACCGGGAGACCCGGTAATCCACAACCACGGTGCCCTCTGGCAAGACTTTGGGACTCAGAGGACCTTCTTATAAGGACTATCCCCAAGCATGGGAATAAACTGCCTTCCAACACCTCCTATACAGGCAGAGCCGGAGGCGACCCCAACAACCCACGATGACTGGCACCTGAGGCACACACCACGGAACCTACCGACAGCCTCAAAAGCGGTTACTGCGGCTGCATTTTCTAATTAAACATACTGCAATGTCATTCATGTTATAATCACCGTTATAAGAAATGCCAATTTGTTTTTATGCCTAATGCTGACGATGACATAGTCTGCCCTGCTTTGCCTAGTGGTATATTACTTTCCTTATACACTTAATTTAGTTAAGCTTGTTACTTTATTATTTTCTAACATGTCTGTAAGTCAATCTGTATTTACGCTTGTACTTATAACCTTACCTGACACAAGACTAAAGCTCATAAAAGCGTAACTTAGCATACAAATTACAACCTAACTTTTAAAAAATGTGCCGATATCTCCATGTCACTAATGTACAAATGCTTTGTTTATATCTCCTAACTCTGCCATTGTGGCAAACTTTCTGTAAATCTCTGCACACAGAAAAATAAAGAATTTAAAAAAAAAATCCTAATCCCACTGAATTAATTTTGGAGTACTTTCCAAAAAACAAGAAGGGGATAACAGTGTTGTACAAAGACGCCACGGATTCCCCTTAAAAGTTAGAGATATCCAAGGGCATGAACCCAAAATTACATAATGCAACAAAAAAAGGAATAGAATGGGGTGGCCACTCCCTTCGCCAAAAGCGGGTGGATGTCCACTCCACTAGGTGATCTCTTAAAATACAAAATTCATATGTATGGTATAACCTTTATTAAGCTGAATGCACATATACAAAAGAAAAAGTATCTAAATGTGAAACCACCTAAACGTGAAAAAATAGTGAAAACCAAGTGGTAATGTCCCTTTAAAAACTGGGTAGACTAAGTTCAAAATGCCACCTAAGTGCCAGAAGTATAATTATGTAAAGGAGAAAGAGAAACTGATTTTTGTTTTTATTTTCTGGGTGACCTAGATGGCTATAATGGAGTTATTTATGGAGAGTGGGAGGCTATGGGCAAGATAGTTGACAAGCTGCCGTGAAGCAGCCGACAGAGAGGTTAGTTTTTTCTTTTTTTCTTTGAGGCATGGTTTGCTAACAGTCCATGGTTATAGGAGGGTCTGTTGGATTCAGGTGTATTAGCACTGTTATTAGCTTGGCGGGTGGGTGATCTTCTAACAGTAGGTGGCATATATGCAGATCCACCTCATTAATCTCGCTCAGTACCTGCTTATTATTATTGCTACACAGTGACACTTACCGTAGTTACCCTGATAACCCTCTATTTGGATATACATGCTTTGCCTGTCCTCACTAATCCCTGTCTACCTGACTGACATCAAGATCCCCACTGCATTACCCCTCCTCCAGTGCACTCTTGAAGAAACAGGAGGTGTGAATATGTAAGATTTGCAACATTTCTATCTAGAGTGTAGTGAGAGTATCACTAGTAATTTACTGTGTTACTTTGGACATAGTATCAAGCACAGGATTTTATCTGTTGAGTTCAATATGGACCCTACTTGCAGGTGCTACATTCTAGATAGGAGTAACCCCATACTGTGCCGTGAGTGTCTATATATTTGATACTCTAGCCTCTAATCCTGATAATAGGGTGATCCCTACTTGTAGCCATATTACCCTAGCCATGCACTATTTGTTTGCCAAATTTTGGAGTACTCTACATATGAAGGATATTGGAAGCTTTGTCTTTCTCCTTTACATAATTAAACTTCTGGCACTTACGTGGCATTTTGAACTTGGTCTACCCAGTTTTTAAAGGGACATTACCACTTGGTTTTCACTATTTTTTCGTGTTTAGGAGGTTTCACATTTAGATACTTTTTCTTTTGTATATGTGCATTCGGCTTAATAAAGGTTATACCATACATATGAATTTTGTATTTTAAGAGATCACCTAGTGGAGTGGACATCCACCCGCTTTCGGCGGAGGGAGTGGCCACCCCATTCTATTCCTTTTTTTGTTTAATTTTGGAGTACTGCATGGGGTACACTGCTGTGACCAGTGTCATTATACAGGACTATGCACTAAAGTGCAGTGAATTTTAAATTTAAGGTTAAAATAGCTGTACTTTAACCATTCTCTAAGTCAGTTATATTTCCCGTTCTTGTACTTTTTTCTTTAAAGGGACGCTCTAGGCACTAAACACTTTAGCTTAGTGAAGCCGTTTAATGTATAGAGCTCATGCCTCTACAGTCTCACTACTCAATTCTCTGCCATTGAGGAGTTAAATCACTTTTGTTTCTCTTTAGCGCTAGCCACACCTCCCCTGGTTGTAATTCACACAGCCTCCATGGAAAAAATTGTTCCATTTTGAATCTGGTTTTGCAACACAGTGCATTTACTTTAGAAGTTTTTATCTCCTGCCCGTTAATTGAATTTGAATGACACACAGCCTGCTCCTGCAGGCTTTAGCAGTCAATTGACTGAGCAGGAGGTACATTAAAAATTAAACATACTACAAAAAATGGAAATTGAAAAATTAGATTTCTCATTCTTAGGAAATGTGTAGGTCACATTCATAGGGAATTCCAAATGGGCTGAAGTTTAATGGTAAAATGACCAAATGAAAATGGTTAAGGGTGCAAACTACTGTACAGATAGCAAATAATGATATGCCATACATTACACCTGTGCAGTCCATAGGTTTGTCACCTGAGGGTAAGTGATGGGTATTTTAGTCCATCGTGGATTCAAGCCATCAATAACTGCTCAAGTCTTCGGCAGAATGATTGGGAAATTAGCATTCTCAGCAGAACAAGTGAAACTATGTAAAAGCATATTATTTAAAAACCATCATGAGTTATAGCCATGTTTCAAATTTCTCATGGGTTGCAATTTGCATCAAATGGGTTGCTTTTTTTATGTTCGTTGTAGACTTCGAATACATATTCCTATATGAAAGTTTTTGATATTCTAATCCCCTGCCCTCTCAGAAAATTTCTTTCCAGCTCATTGTGTTGACATGTCAAAATACTAATTGATTTGTTTGGAGGATCTCTTGATACATAATTTATCAAAAGTTGGCCATCAGGTTCTAATTAAATTAATTCAATTGCTGGTTTTCCAATTTCCCAAGCATATTTGCAATATCTGTGACAGATCCAACCTCATACCATTAAATTTCATATTTTAGGCTTCCTGGCTAATCTCATCATTATGGTGGTCATTTTGTTGTTTTCTGCTTCCTTGACATAGCAATTTTTTATTGCTATGATTTAAGTGGGAATACAAACACCATAACAACCTTTGCTCATTGTATAGGTCAGGGGTAGGCAACATTCAGCACTCCAGTTGCTGTTGACTACATCTACCAGAATGCTGTTACAGCGATAATACTGGCAAAGCATCAGAGGAAATGTAGTCCACAATATCTGCAGAGCCAAAGGTTGCCTACCTCTGGTATAGGTTATAGTACATGGATGTCTACTGTCACTGTATTCCATACCCAAAAACTAAGGCCTCTTAAAGCCCACACCTGCCCTGAGACATTTCATATGAGAAGCTTATGTTTTTCTTTTCTCTGTCTAAACATCTGAACAGTATGTATTTGCTAGGCAGGTGGGTGCACATTCTCACCCCCTGTAATCCAAAGTCATGCAGCCATAGTAAATGGAACCGCTGCCAGGTGTTGAAATACATGTCCCATAAACCCATCCTGATCAAAGATACCGTATATACTCAAGTATAAGTCGTCCCGAATATAAGTCGAGACCCCTAATTTTACCCAAAAAAACTGGGGAAACTTATTGACTCGAGTATAAGACTAGGGTGGGAAATGCAGCAGCTACTGGTAAATTTCTAAATAAAATTATATCCCCCCAAAATTATATTGAATATTTATTTACAGTGTGTTTATATAATGAATGTGGTGTGTGTGTGTGTGTGTATGAATGCGGTGTGTGTATGAATGCGGTGTGTGTGTGTGTGTGTGTGTGTGTGTGTGTGTGTGTGTGTGTATGTATGAATGCAGTGTGTGTGTGTGTGTGTGTATGAATGCAGTGTGTATAAGTGCAGTGTTTGTGATGCAGAGTGTGTTTGTGTATGTGATGCGGAGCCTTGGTAGGGTGTGGGCATTTTTATAATTTTTTAAAATTATTATTATTTTAATATTAATTTTTTTTTGTTATATTATTATTATTTTTTTTTAATTATTATTATTTTATTATTATTTAAATTTGTATTTCTTTTTTTCATCCCCCCTCCCTGCATCCCCACTCCCTGGTGGTCCAGTTGCATGGGCTGTGTAGGAGGGGGGCTGGCAGAGAGCTGTAACTTACCTTTCCTGCAGCTCCTGTCAGCTCCCTTCTCTCTCCTCGGGTCCGGTCAGCTCCCACTGTAAGTCTCGCGGTGTGACACCACGGTAATCCTTGTCAAGGCTCTGACCCCGCGGCTCTCGTGAGACTTACACTGGAACTGACAGGGGAGCTGAGAAGGGAGCTGACAGGAGCTGCAGGAAAGGTAAGTTACAGCTCGCTGCCAGCCCCCAACAGGACCGCCGGGCTTGTAATGAGCCCGGCGGTCCTGGTCTGTATTATGGCAATGTAAGTTGCCATAATACAGACCTTGACTCGAGTATAAGTCGAGTGGGGGTTTTTCAGCACAAAAAAAGTGCAGAAAAACTCAACTTATACTCAAGTATATACGGTACATAGTAGATTCTCAGCTCCCATTGATAGCATTGGGAGCATCAGAATGTTCTCAACTCCTTCATGGTCAGGTGAGAGATCACCGCACAAGCTACAAACGCAAGGGATTTGAAATGAACATAGGAATGTCTAAGCTATTTTCTCTTGCTATATGCTGCCTCTTATATAAGAATAGTAGTTGTAATAATCCTTACTGCGGTGAGGATCACTGGGCATGCCCAGTTTGCAGATCTTCCACTCTTGGTTGGTTGGTTTCGGATATTTTGAACCAAGTGAGGGAATATATTAGCATTCAAGTGGAACGGTTAAGTTCTATTATAATGGGGTTTGTTCCCCACCCCCACTTTGGATTGGCTGCTGGGGGAGTGTACAACAAAGCCGGATACAGATCCCAGTGTGTGTTATGTTGGTGTTTTAGATACACTGTACACTTCTTTAGTTCACTTTGAACACTTGGCATTTAGCTCATATTGATATTTTGTTGTTGCTCTGTCTGAAGTTTATGGGGGCAGTTTGAGTCTCCCCACTGTAGGCAGCACGCTGGTGTGTGTATATATCTAGAGGCTACTGTTTAGATTAGTGACCAAGGTATTGCAGACAGGGCCACCTTATTTAGAATTATTGACCTTATATTTTAGGCACAGCTGTTTGGGTAAGTTGGCCTTGTATTTACACTGATCAGCCACAACATTAAAACCACTGATAGGTGAAGTGACTAACCTTGATTATATTGTTACAATGTCACCTAGGGGTGGAATAGATTAGGCAATTGAACAGTCAGTTCTAGAGTTTAGTGTGTTGGAAGCAAAAAAAATATAGGCAAATGAAAAGATCTGAGTGATTTTGACATTGGCCACATAGTGTTGGCTTGATAACTGGGTCAGAGCATCTCCAAAATAGCAAGTCTTGTGGTGTTTTCCTGGTATGCAGGTGTTAGTACCTACTAAAATTGGTGCAAGGAAGGACAAACTGTGAACTGGTGTCAAAGTCATCGGCACCCAAGGATCATTGATGCATGAGGGGAGTAAGCGTTAACCCATCTGGTCCGATCACACAGAAGAGCTTCTGTAGCTAAGATTGATAAATAACTTAATGCTGACCATGATAGAAAGGTGTCAGAACACACAGTGCATCACTGTTTGCTGCATAGCTGCAAATCGGTTAACGTGCCCATGATGAACTCTGTCCACCACCAAATGGGGATGTAAGTGACAGAAATGGACAATGGAAGAAGGTTGCCTGGTCTGATGTATCATGTTTTCTTTTAGGCCAGGTGGTTGGCATAATTTACCTAGGGAAGATATGGCAGCAGGATGCATTAAGGGAAGAAGGCCGGCTGGTGAGGAAATATTACGCTTTGAGTAATGTTTTGCTGGGAAACATTGGGGGTTGGCATTTATGTGGATGTTACATTGACACGTACCACCTACCTAGAGATTGTTGCAGATAATGTACACCCTTTCATGGCAAAGGTGTTCTCCAATGGCAGTGGCCTCTTTCAACAGGATAATGCACCCTGCCACACTGCAAAAATTGTTCCGAAATGATTTGAGGAACATAACAAAGAATTCATGTGTTGCCTGAGCCTCAAAATTCCTCAAAACCAAACCTGATTGAGCATCAGTGGGTTGTGCTGAAACAACAATCAGAACTAGGGTGGCCCCTGGGAGACTTGGATCTGCTGCTAACCACAGGACTCTTTCAGAGATCTTGTAGACCATGCTTCAGTGCATCAGAGCTACACAAGAGGTGCCTACACGATATTAGGAAGGTGGTTTTAATGTTGTGGCTTATCAGTGTATAGTAGAGGGTGTACCTTGCATCTTGTGGACCTGTATGGTGTTACAGCTTGTTAAGCATAGGTACACCACACCTTAGTAGATATTTCCTAAAGCTTCTCAATTCTGTTGCTGTAGTTTATGCTTCCTCTTACACTCTCACCCTCAATGTTTTTCCCCCTTTTTGTTTTTTGTTTGATTAGTTTTATTTTGCTCTTAGAACCAATTTCTTTGTACAGCAATATTTGCATTGCGTGATTAAACACTTCTCACCTCTAGGGGCAATTACATTGACTGCCACTAGATGGTGCTTCCGCATCCAGAAATGAGTTTGACTCGGTTCTGTGACGTTCTATGTTAATGTTTCTCATAGAGAAGGACTGAATTCAATGCTTTTCTATGAGAAGGATTTGCACTGGACAAGAAGTTGGCTAGCATGATGATGCCAAAAGAGGTGTATGGGATGGTTGCATAAACTGGATTTCGGTGATGGAAAAAGGTAAGCAAAGGCATATTTAACCCCTTAAGAACACATGACATGATTCCCTTTTATTCCAGAAGTTTGGTCCTTAAGGGGTTAAAGGGACACTATAGTCACCAGAACAACTATAGCTTAATGTAGTTGTTCTGCGGAGTATAATAGCTCCCTTCAGGCATTTTCATGTAAACACTGCCTTTTTAAAGAAAAGGTAAGCAGCCCTGCCGTTTAGCGTCCCCACGCTATGCATGGAGACGCTGAATTTTCCTCATAGAGATGCGTTGATTCAATGCATCTCTATGAGGAGGTCCTGACTGGCCACAACGGCATTTGGCCGCGCCCCCGTGCCAATTTTAGAAAGCATTGGATTGGCAAAAAATCTGCCATTTTGATTGTCACAAAGGGGGCAGAGCCAGTGCCGGCGGACCCACACAGCGCTGGAAAAAGGGTGAGTTTTAAACTTTTGGAGGGGGGGGTGCGGGGGGACCTAAATTGGGGTTAGCACTATAGGGTCAAGAATACATGTTTGTGTTCCGGATCCTATAGTGATCCTTTAATTAAACGTAAAAGTAAAGGGGAAGGGGCAGTCTACAATAATGCTGCTGATATATTCAATTTAAAAAAAAAAAATATATATATATATATATATATAATATTTTCACACTATTGACATTAGACAGCAAGTTTTGGGCTGCCAAGTATCATGTACCAGGGGTGTAACTAGCCACCAGTACAAACGTGCAAATATCTCACAATGTGCAGCATTTCAAAAACAATCGCTGCAAATATAGACTCGTACCACCATGATAACCTCCAAAAGCAGAAGTGGTCATGATGGTTGGAAGTAACCTTTTAAATATTAAATGGTAGTGAATTGAGCAGTGATACTGCAAGGCCATGATCTTTGCACCAAAAAAAACTCCACTTCATGAGGCTAAAAATGTTTGTGCTTATTGCTCTTTAAGAGGTCTGATGTTATGTGAAACCATGATAAGGTATCTTGTCTGGACAATGTCTCAAGAAATTGTAAGGAGCTGTTTAAAGCAAAGCAATGTGATCCTGTAATTATATACGTTTTGTGTGTATCTGGTGGACATGCACTGTTAATTGTCCTTCTGTTGACTATTGTGTATATGTGTATATGACTACCAGACTGGTTACTATGTCCTTGATGCCGTAGATGATTTTAGGTACAGTATTTTATTTAAAGCCTACATGTTTCTGCTTACTTGACACCACAATTTATTCTAGGGGGGCATGTTTATTATTAGAGTACAGAACTTAATTGCTTTTTCCGTATATTAGTTTGGTAAAAACTTCAACTTCCATCTCAGATTTAATGGAGATCTGAAATTTTGCTATTCAGAGAAACATTTGAAACTTCACAGATAATCCTTCGCTAAATTAAGTGGTTTTGGTATATAGATTGTGCCCTTATAGTCTCACTACTCAATTATCTGCCATCTAGGAGGTAAATCACTTTATTTATATAACCCTATCCTTAGCTCCTCTGGCTGTGACTCATACAGCCTCCCTACAAACTTACTTCACAACTCACATTTTACAGTTTCCTATATTGCACGTGTTTAATTTAGAATTTCTTATTTTTTGCTTGGTAAACGGCCTACTTGAGCTTACAGCCAACTTTGTTTATTGAAATCTCAATAAAAGGGACACTAAAAGCACCATAGTAACTGCAGTTTTCCTCAGTGGTTATGGTACCAGTAGAGCCCTGATGCCCACCATTGTAAATAATCAGATATGAGCTGCTCAGGAGAGTAACAGAATGACCTTCTGTCTGTCGGCTAGTAGTAGTTGTAGTGCTTTGGGCGAGCTCTAGGAAAAGTGTAAGCACCCAGGCCACATCATCTCAATGAAGTGGTATTGGTGCAGTAGCCCTGCTGTTTTCTTCCAGCAGTGTAAAACATTGTAGTTTTGGATACATTGTTTACATTGCTGAGCTAAACCGAATAGTGGCACTGATAGGTGCTAGACGTTGGTTCCCCTTGAGAACGGAGTCCAACTAGATTCACACATTTAACAAGGACATTGAACGTTCAAATTCTTGCCTATGAGAAGCATTGATTGATTAGCGAATAACGTCAAGTGCCAGGAGTATGCCTCTTGTCTGCAATGCTTCTCTATGAGAAGCATTGGATTGGACAAAATGTCATCACGCCTGATGATGACATCAGAAAGGCAGATTGGACTTCTCAGAAAAGACCGCCTTGGTGCTAGAATCCAGATGCGCAACACATTATTTTAATTTATTTAAAAGGGGGGCTGTAATATAACACACCCTATCCTGCTATTTGAGTGAAAAAAATGTAATGAGAGGACTACAGTGTTCCTTTAATACAGGGGTGGGGTACCTCCGTATAAGGCCCGGTAAAATCATTTGGGCCGGCCCTGCTGTCTGCCTTTTTCGGGCCGGTGGGGAGATCAAAGATCTCCCTCACCGGTCTCCGGGAAGTTTGTTAAGCAAGAGAGAGGGAGGGAGCTAGGACCAGGGAGTCTGCTGGACAGGAGAAGGGTCCAGGAGGCTGTGATCCTCCCGCGAACAGGCACGTTGAAGCGTTGTCGCACGTTAGCATGGCAACGCTCCGACACTGCTGTGCTCGCAGGAAGAAAATAGTGAAGTCAGCCTGCAACTTCTCCGGCTGGAGGCTGACAGCTATTTTCTCGACTTCTGTCAGTTGTATAGTCATTTGTTTTCTGTTGATCATGTTACTGTATTTTGGGTTATGCAAAAATATCAGGCTTTCCCTTAAAAATGTTTCTCTGTTCACACGAAGACAGCTGTATTAACAAGGGAATTTACATTTAATATATTAATATAATATTTAATATATTTCAAAGACCTTTCTAGGATTCTGGATTATGACAGTTCTTCTAATTTTTAGTGAGCATAATGCATTCTGTGAATCGATTGAGGAAAACCACACATAAAATCAGGGACAGAAAAAAAAAAATAGGTTGACAGTGTACACGAAACCACTGGACCACCAGGGATTGCAGTGATATGTCCCCTCTTTTCAGGCCAGAGGCAAGAAGGGGGGCTCTTACTGCACCCCTCACACACACACACACACACACACACACAAAACCCATCACACAAACACACTACACCCCCTCACACAAACACACTGCACCCTCCCCACGTGCACACACACAAACACACTGCACCCCCTCACACAAACACACTGCACCCACCCCACGCACACCTACCCCCTCACACAAACACACTGCACCCGCCACACAGACAGAACCCCTCACACACACACACAGTGCTCCCCCTCACACACTGCACACACACACACACACACACACTGCACCCCTTGACACACACGCAGCACCCCTCACAGAAACACACAGAACCCCTCACACAAACACACAGAACCCCTCTCACACACACACTCTGTCCCCTCACAGACTCTGCCTCCCTCACACACCGCATCCCCACACACACTGCACCCTTCACACACACACTGCACCCTTCACACACACACTGCACCCTTCACACACACACTGCACCCTTCACACCCACACTCTGCATCCATCACACACACACTCTGCATCCATCACACACACACTCTGCATCCATCACACACACACACATTACACCCCTCTCACACACACACACACACACACACTGCTAGTAGCAACATCATCAATACCAGCTAACATCACACCAAAGAGAAGCAGTTCCAGCCATCACATTAGAAGTGAGTTAATGAAATTTTGACCAAATACAGCAGGCTAATTTTTAAGTTGATAAATTTGTATGGCCAGCAAATTATGTTTTAAATATCCAAATGGCCCTTGTCAAATAAAAGGCTCCCCACCCCTGCTTTAATAGATTAGAATATAAATACACTGTGCTGTAAAGTGGAAACTTTCTTTTCTTTTCCTTTTTTATTTTTTCTTCCATGGTGGCTATGTGAATCACAACCTGGAGAGCTGTGGCTAGGGCTGCATAAACTAAATGATTTAAAGGAACATTCCAGACACACAAAGCACTTCAGCTGATGTGTGTCATATTTGTGGCAATTTATAAAAGTGCTGTTTTCAATAGAAACCGGCAGTTTTATAATTGGGGGCAGAAACACCTCTTTGGCTGTCACTCAGGAGGTTTTTTTTTCTGTTCGCTCCACAGAGCTAACGGAAGCAGCAGGGACACTATGCTAGAGTGCACCTGCTTTGCATAGGAAAGCTGCAATCCTGTGTGCACACAATTGCAACTCCACGGAGGAGAAGCCTCTGATTTTTGTATTCCATGGAAAGACATGATAGACTGAACGTCTATGTTGGGGATAGAGGGGAGGACCTGCAATGGCTTTCTGCACATGCACGAAAGCCATTATCCATAGAGACTGGTTTTGTATAATTTTGCACATGAAGGAATTCATGGTCATTTTCTTCCCATTTGTAACATATATAATGTAGATGGCAATTGCTTTATTTTGTTCTTTTCTCAGAATTGTGTTTTTTTTTTGTTGTTTTTTTTTTGTTTTTTGTCATTGGGTAACCTGTGTGAATGTTACCTTCCGTTTTGGTGAGCATGTAAGTGTTGCACACATAATCTTACCTTCCAGCATTGGGAAGTATGGCTCAATCACCCACTAGCCTTTAGAAAGTGGAAATTAAGCACTGGCAAGAGGAAATTCAGGTTTGACAAGTGTGCCATGAACCCCCGCTACCCGTGAAGATGCTTCATGCCCTACAAAGGCATCAGCGTGTTAACAGCGGCTGCACTGCTGATGTCTGTGACCATCATGAATGACATTAAAATTGCAGTTTAACTATCAATAAATGGATGGAATAAAAAAAAAAGTGCAGTTTAAAAGTTTGAGGAGACTGAAGAAATCTACCTGCCAGCCACTAGCTCTAGCCTAACTCAGGTACCTTGCACAGAGTATTTCTAATGTAAGAACCTATGCAGTCCTCACACAGGCTGACATATTTATAGGGGATATAGAACAAGTATCTTTCCTGAGGTTATCTCTTCATTCAGAGGTCATAGAGGTTACAGGAGTGTCCCTGTACATGCTTTTACTCTGTCCATTCCCAGAGAAAAAGCAGAAGGGGAAGCTTTACATTAGCAATTATCTTTTATTCCTGCTTAGCTAGCAGGCCTGTTTGGAGGTATGAAATATAGACTGTAGTTGCATGTCTCTGATATCTTTCATGTCACTGATGATGTCATAAGGGGTGGGCCTCGAGATGAAGGAATTTTGATGGGGGCTTGAGATGAATGTATGCCAGACTAAGTAGCACCCACAATGCATAGATCACTTCTGAAGTAGTCCTCAATAGTCCTTAGTGCTGCTGATGTCGGCTCCTGCAGGCATAAGCCCCAGGAGCTGAAGAGGATCAGATTGAAGAGTGTGGCGCTGCTTGCTAGGGACAGGTTCAAGTAAATAAATCTCACCTTTCCCTATCCCCCATGGCCACCAGACCTGCAGTGGCAATGTCACAGTCAAGGGTCTTTGTAAATTATGCAAAAACCCCAGACAGTGACAGATCCACTTTAAATGCCCATTTAAAAAGCTGTATACAACGCTCACTGTAAATGACCCCGTTTTTGATACCTGGTAACTCCTATGTGTGATCTGGGATTTAACCCTGCTCACACCAAGACTGCCAGACATTTTATGCTGTCCTAACAACGTTAAAGCCCACTTTGTGGAGGATCACATGGAACATCCTAACGGCGGGAAGGGGTTAATAAGGATTTGCTGTTATCCATTATGTTGCTCCTGGTGTCAGTACGTGCTAATCAATATTATATATATTACAGGGGAAATGGAATAAAATTTAGGCCAGAATAGGTAAGTTGGAAAGATTCTCCAAACCCAGCTATTTTTACAAGTTAGTTATTTTGCCCTTACATTTGTTTATTAGTGAAAGGGTTACTTGGGGCAAAAGCAATGTGTTATTCAAACACTGGCTTTGGTTGGTGTGACCTTCACTGTCATGGTCCTAACCTTCTTAAAAAAATAAAGAAAGAAAACCCTTACCTACGAGTATATACCAAGGCCAAGTTCTCATCATGAACAGAGGGAGGACTTGCGTGGCACGAAGAAAGGGGGGGTGCTGCCATTTTTAATCTGTCACCAGCATGCCGTGGGTGCAGACAATAGATGCCTAATATGCAACTAATTATTCTCTGCACATACTGACAATGGTTTCTTAATAACATTAAACTACCCAACCAATTAAACGCCATCCCTTTCTGCAAGATGTACATGGACACATATGTGCGTGCATGCATTTGTGTTTTTTGTTTTATTTATATATATATATATATACACACACTCCATGTTTATAGGAAAATGAAGATGACCATTTGGCTGCTGTATGTGTCTAGACATTTAGTATATACTTATTAGTTCTGAATGTATGTGATTTATGCTCTGTGGTTGTGTCTTGTTAGTTTTGCTTGTATACTTGATGAGATCACTTTATTGTTCACTGCAGGGTAGCTGGGCTGTGTTCCAAAGCCAGACGTCCTAAATTGCAAAGACAAATAATCGTGCAGAGGCATAGAGAAGGTTCAGTAAAAGCACTGCAGCCTTCTGAATAATGATTCCCTATAAGCATGAGCATTTGGCTACAGAGAGCTCTGGGCCACACCTACTCTTGCAGGGTATGTTCAAATAAAGAAATGCTCTTGGAATTTGTGTGTGTATTAAAGTCTGTAATAAAGCTTATGATTATGCTCTTGCATCCACCTTGGATAAACTTGTCTGTTGAAAATAAGAGAATGCCGTTTTCAGCCATGGAGACCGCCTCTCCATAAGACGTAAATCAGAGACTATGCAAAGAAGGGCCACTAAAATGGTGCATCACGAAAGACTTTTAATGATTATAGCTCGTAGCAGAGGAGACCAGTAAATGAAGAAAGCCTTTTAAAAAGATACACCGGAACAAAAGATCATGCAGAGATGGTTGCAGGCTATTAATCAGTTTGAAGTACGAGTTGTCATTTCACCGTTTTAATAAAGGACATTCGTGACAGAGCCATACTACGGACCTATATTCTATCCATTGCAGCACTGCCATATGGTTTTTGGAGGTCGCAAGGCAACCCTAAATACTTTTGTTGAATGTTGTAATGAGTTTATAGGTTTAATATCCCTGAATGAACACAAGTGTTTGATAAGCGTAACTGCTCTGAAACACATTTGTCTGAACTCACTGATTGCATCCACTATCGAAAGAGAGGTTCTCAGATCATCCATTGGCCTGAGTCCCTAAATAACCTACAAATCTTGAGGCTTGTTTGGTGAGGGTTGCATGAAGTTATCTCATTTTTTTGACAGGTGCCATTGTAACGATATAATCAATATTATTCACGTCACCTGTCAGTGGTTTTAACCCCTTAAGAACGGCGGGCGTTCTATGCCGTCTTTTTGGGGCGGTCCTAAATGCCGTCAGGCGGCATAGAACGTCCCAGCCGTCCTTCATAATTAACGGGTCCCCGCCGATCCCATGCGATCCTGGGGTCTTCCTGGGAGCTCAGGCAAACCCCCTCTGCTCGATTCCCCCACTCGGCCATGTAATTGCGGGGTCCTCACAATTATATATATATACATACACATATATAATTAAAATCTACAAATATATTGATATAATATTTTTATATATACGTCATTTTATTAATTACAATCTGAGGGACCTGCTCGACAACTCAGGCAGAAAGCCCAGAGAATTTGGCTCACAAGCCCTATATTTAATCCTGTAACTTTCCAGGAGACCATAAAACCTGTTCATGGGGGGTACTGTTTTACTCGGGAGACTTTGCTGAACACAAATATTAGTGTTTTAAAACAATAAAACATATCACAACGATGATATTGTCAGTAAAAAAATTTTTTTGCATTTTTCACACACAAACTTACGTACTTTCACTGACGATATTGTTGTGATACGTTTTACTATTTTGAAACACTAATATTTGTGTTCAGCGAAGTCTCCTGAGTATAACAGTACCACCCATTTACAGGTTTTATGGTGTTTTCAAAAGTTACAGAGTCAAATATAAGGCTTGAATTTCCTTTATTTCACATTGAAATTTGCCTGTTTGGTTATGTGCTATATTTGACCCTGTAACTTTCCAAAACACCATAAAACCTGTACATTGGGGCTACTGTTTTACTTGTGAGACATTGCTGAATACAAATATGTGTACTTTATTGCAGTATTTATTTATTATTTATTTATAAACTATTTTACCAGGAAAGATACATTAAGATTTCTCTAGTTTTCAAGTATGTCCTAGGACCTAGGTCCACAAATCATTGCATTGTTGCAATTAGAGTACAATAAAATACAAAAACAATATTAATACACAATAAATAAAAAATTTAACATAGAACAGTCAGGAAATATATACTCAACCATGACAGGTGCATTCTGTTATACAGCATTTTTTACAGTAAAATACTGTGAAAGTACTGTGATCTGTATATTGATCACTGCTGGCAGTGATCAATCAGCAGGGACATCGAGCATCGAGATTTGCTGTTGCTGGTCTGCCCCTGACTCAGAGGCACCCAGCAACAGCGTTAGCCCCGCAATCGCCGGCACCGCGGCGATCTGGGGTTAATTTTAACACATGACGGACCAGGTCCGTCATCCAGCGTTAAGTGTTTCCCGAGGATGACGGACCTGGTCCGTCATCCGTCGTTAAGGGGTTAATGTTGTGGCTAAGAAGTTTAAAAAAAAAAAAAAAATACGTTTTATGAACGTGGATAATGTTGATAGTATTATGCATATTGCTTAAGTGTCAAAATGTAAAATAAATGCCCAGCTATTTTTTTTATAATTTATATACCATATTTTTTGCTCTATAAGACGCACTTTCTTCCGCATCAAAAGTAAGGGGAAATGTCTGTGCATCTTATGCAGCAAATGTGTGCGCACCGCGGTACAGGAACTTCTGTTTCCTGTACCCAGCCGGACTGAAAGGAAGTGCTCTCTCAGTGAACACTTTCTTTCAGTACGGCTGGGTACAGAAAACTGAATCTCCTGTACTGCGGTGCGCACTGCTCCGCTCAGCCACGCTACAATAAAGGTAGGAGACGTACCGGGGACCAAAGCGGAGAGAGGGCACTAAGGACGGGGTGGTAAGGAACACTATGGGATGGGGGGGTAGGGTGGAAGAAAACAATATGGGAGGGGAGTGGGTGATAAGGAACACTATGGGACAGGGATGGGGGGAGAACACTATGGGACAGGCGAAGGGAGTTGGTGGTAAGGTACAATATGGGACAGGGTAGGGGGGGAGAACACTATGGGACAGGGGAGGGGATTGGGTGGTAAAGAACACTATGGAACAGGGGAGGGGGGAACACTATGGGACAGGGGATGGGAGTGGGTGGTAAGGAACACTATGGGAAGGGGGGGGACACTATGGGATAGGGGATGGGAGTGGGTGGTAAGGAACACATTTTTTTTTTCTTCTTGATTTCCTACTCTAAAAACTAGGTGCATCTTATGGAGCGAAAAGTACGGTAGCTAAATATTATGCCATACTGTATGAACAAATATGTTAAAATGTTTTCTCTTTATGTTTTTCCCTATTAAGAAAAAATGTTCTGCATGCGCCAAACACTTAATTTCTTTTGAAAGTTATTGTATTTCATTTTTTAAATATTTTATTTGATGAACTATTCAAAAGTGATATATTTTTTTATTTTTTTTGCAGTAAAATTTTGATCCTGCCCATAATGTCAGTGTCTGAATTTTTAGACCGTTATGTGACTTGTATAAAGGAGAGTCCTGCAGAAATATTCTATGCCCTAGAGAAATAGTCACCCGCTGATGTGCTTTTTCACAGTTTGTCTAATACTTCTTGTATGGTTTTCTTGCCTACAGTGCTTTACAAATTAAAGTCACAACATACCCCTAAAGCCCTGCAGCTTGCAGATCTGCAGATAAAGTGTAAAGTGTGTCCTCTTTTTTTAATTTTGCAAAAAGTGCAGAATTCAATAGAAATAGTAACCGTGTTACACCCCCTTGGTGTCAGTTGGATATGTCCTGTTACTTACTGGTATTTTAGCTTAGTGGAGCTAAACTCAATAGGCAGGCGACTGTTTAGCGCATCCGCCTTGCAAAGACTTATAATTGAACTGCATTGGGAAGTCTGTGATTGGATAGCCACAGAAAGTTTGGGCGGGGAAAGAAGGGGAGGGTTTCTTACTTTTTTTTTCTTTTCTTTACATTTAATTGCAGGGACACTCCAGACCCCTAAAGCATTTTATTTTGCTGATAAAAAAATAAAAAAGGACACTATAGTCACCAGAACCACTACAGCTTAATGTAGTTGTTTCAGAGAAAATGCAGTGTTTACATTGCTTGCTAGTAATACCTCTAGTGGCAATCACTCAGACAGCCACTAAAAGTGCTTCCAAGTCCAGGGCTGCACAATGTGATTTAATGCATCACTATGAGGAGATGCCTATTGGCGCAGCGCTGGGTTATGCCACGCCTGCACAATAGCCTCCCAATGCTTGCTTGTGGGAAAGCATTTGATTGGCTGAAACCATCAAAATTGATTATCTCAAACAGGGAGGCGAGGGTAGCCACAGTGAGACACACACAGGGTGCAGAAAAGGTAGGTAAACTACCTTCAATCTCCACAAAGAGGGGGCCCAAGGACCTAATGCTGTATTCCAGCACTATAGTGTCAAAATGCATGTTTGTATTCCTGATACTATAGTGTTGATACCTTAGAGAGGGTTCAGAGAAGGGCTACTAAACTGGTTCATGGATTGCAGGATAAAACTTACCAGGAAAGGTAAAAGGATCTTAACGTGTATAGCTTGAAAGACGAGACAGGGGGGAAATGATAGGAACATTAAAATACATAAATGGAATTAACACAGTAAAGGAGGAGACCATATTTAAAAGAAGAAAACATATTACTGTATTACTTTACTGAGAGGGTAGTGGATGCATGGACTAGCCTTCCAGCTGAAGTGGTAGAGGTTAACACAGTAAACGAGTTTAAGCATGCGTGGGATAGGCATAAGGCTATCCTAACTATAAGATAAGCCTAGGGACTAATGAAAGTATTTAGAAAATTGGGCAGACTAGATGGGCCGAATGGTTCTTATCTGCCGTCATATTCTATGTTTCTATGTGTTCCTTTAAAAATGTTTGTTTTTTGTAACTTTCCCCTCAGCCCCTTATCTACCCCACTACTGGTCATAACCCCACACCACAGGTCCTACAGGTCCAGCATTTAAACCTCACTATTACCCTTAACCCTCACTAATCCCACCCCCTCTCCCACTACAGGTCTTTACTCCTTACTTTAGCCTCTAAAACTCCCACTACAGCTTCTTACGGCACACTTAAGCCCCTAAGCCCCACTGCTACCCCTTTCCCCCCTACTGCCCCTAACCTTTATTACAGCCCCTTATCCACACACTGCATCTTCTAACTCCCACTTCAGCTCCTAATCTCTCACTTCAACCGCTATGCCTCCACTACAGCCCCTATTCTTCCACTACTGTCCCCCACCCCCATAATAATGACCGAAATTCACCAGAAAACAGATAAAATGGACGGAATTCAGTTAGGATGAAACAAAAAAAAAAAGCACATCTCTGTTTCCAGATATGCATTAACCTGCACCGCAGTGTTCTGCCAACGTAATAAAAAAATTTCTGTAGTTTGGAAAATTGGTCAGGCTGCTTGAGTATAATGCAAGATGTGGTTCATAAGCATATGCAGTGCAAAATGTATCCATAGTTGCGACAGACTGTGACTCAAGCATGAGATTTGTTGCTTTGGAGCGCTGTGATAACTCAAACATATTGCACATTATTGTGACCTTTTATTGCTGTGGAGTTCTGTGATACGCTCAAACATATTGCTCATGACTGTGAGGTTTTTATTGCTGTGGAGCTCTGTGATACTAGATATTGCACATTACTGTGAGGTTTGTGTTGCTGTGGAATTCTGTGATACTCTCATAGATATTGTATTATTGTGATGTTGATATTGCTGTTGAGCAAACTATAGGTGATTTTCAATGGTAGATCTAATTTAAAATGCTACATGAAGCTGTGTAAGAAAATCAAATTACTAATGTATTTTATAATGTGGCTGATTATCACATATGACATAGTATCCTGTTGTACGGTTAAAGATGGGCTATCATGGGAGTAGGCCAGTTGATAAACTAGATGTTGCTAGCAACAAGAACCAAAGTAACTTAAAAAAAAAAATACGCCCTTCCTTCATCTCTAAAATACAGAAGCCCTTTATTTCTGGTCTTTTCACTTTTTTCTTATGTTATCTTTAGATTGTAAGCTTCTTTGTGCAGGGCTGTCTTTATCTAATGTTCCCATATGTTTTCTGTTGGAATTAAATGTTTTTCTATGGATACAGTAATGGGTAATATGTTGGCACTATATAAATAATTGTAATCCCATGTCCAAAGGTTTTGGAATATGTATGGGGGTCGATTATAAAACAAAGTAACCCATTAAAGCTGTACACTATATGTTAGCGTAATTACATAATTTGAATATTATCTGGTCAACAAGCATATTTGTTAATCTTGTGAATGGTTGTCACAGCAATCAGGTGCCTCTCCAGGGTTGAAGGCTTCCTCTGCATCTGTTACAAGCCAATGCAGTGATGTAATATCTGTATTATAAGATTCTTACGGCAAACTCTGTAATTTGAATATATGACCTGCTTTCACACTGCAAGTAAAAACTATTTCAACCCATGTCTATAATGACATTCCACACATCTGGTTACGGTATGCATGTATTAATAAACGCAGAGGGTATATTTGGCTAGAGCACAGTAAATTTACAATAAAAGTGTATAGTGTGTTTGTGTGTAAAGTAAAAAAGTACTGATTAAAATTCATTATGAAACAGAGACATGAAAAAAAATGGAAATGGTCCCATCCCCCCCATTGTAAGTTGTCAAACTGTGGCCGCTCCCTGTCTCCACTACTTCAGACAGAGAGTTTTAGTCTGTGCACAGCATATGGGGTGTCAGTGTGATCCAATATGACTATACAATGTGTGTATAGGCTACAGACACTGTGAAAAGTTTTTTGGGGCTTTTTAAATTTTATTTTTTATATTCTGGATGGTACAGATCATGTAAAAAAAAACTTTTAATATTTTTTTGCAGGTGATGTGTCACCCATCAGCATGTCTCCAATCAGCCAGTCACAGTTTATTCCTCTTGGGGAAATCCTTTGCTTGGCCATCTCTGCAATGAATTCTGCAAGAAAACCAGTCACGCAAGAAGCACTAATGGAACACCTAACAACGTGCTTTCCAGGTAACCACAGACCCTTCAGCATCTGCACTGTTTTCCATTTCCTCAAATTTGACATTTTATTGCACTAAAAAGTATGTTGAAAATGAACTTACATGCGGTAGCTAGTTATCACAATATGAGTGCAAAACATTCTTAATTCAGCATTCTGGCTCAAAATACTGTATTTAGACAAACAAGGATATGTGTTTGCTGTGTAGTTTTTGTTTTTGTTTGAGGTGGCACAGAGAGCAGATTAAAAACATATTCAATAGGATTCCAATGGTGGATAATGCACAAACAGGCCAGAAAAGGTTTGAGAAGGTGATCATGTGATAGGTTGCAGGCCACATTATATTTGGGGCCCACAACTTTTGCCAAAATAATGCATGTTTAGTGATGCCAGGTCAGATTGGGAAGATCCTCTGATCTCCCCTGCTAGGCAATGGCTGTGTCCGGGCCCCTGGCTGCCTCGGAACCTCGGCCCATGACTGATGTGCCAGAGTGGTCACTCCATACCTGATAGACACGCAATCAGAAATTTGCACACACTGCTACACATGTGTGCACTACACACACATACATACACACACTATGTGTATTTGCAACAATTTTTTTTATTATTATTATTTTTTTAATTCTTTATTTTATTTGTGCATATGGTTAATAAGCTTGTTTGCTGTGCCACAATAGCTGTAGCAAACTGGACTGTATACATAAGAAAATATCATTATGGCACTAAAAGCACTGCACATTTTTAAGTAAGTAATCAGGATGAACAAATATGACATGTCACTGTGGAGTACGTGGTTCTAACATAGATTATTTAGTTGGTAAGCTTGCAAGGCAAATTGCACTTAGTGGTACATGCTAGCTATCAATATTGCTGTCTGTTCTACTCCTTGATTAGGGTAAACATGTATAGCACAATGTGTGATGATAGACAGAGAATGAAATATTAAAATACTAACATTGTGAAGGTTAACAATTCACGTGCGTGATGTGTGTAGCAGTAGCTGATAGCAGATGTTACTCTCGTGAGCTATGTTCACTGGTTGTGTGATATGCGTGTAGAGAGTGAGTTGTCTGAGCGCTAGTGTGCTAGTCTGCAAAATGTGTGTTAAGAGGTACACGGTCACATCTTTAGTGCTTGCTAGTTAAATAGGTAACCGCTGGAATAAATTATGGAGGCATATACATAGCATGTTCATTTCGTTTAGTTACATTAGCTGAGTTAGTGAGATCGATATAAACAGTGAATAACAAAAAGGAAATCATAGTTAAAGTAGGTTAGGTGAAGATTAATGAGCATACATCTTTCTTGGCTGCCTGAGCTTTGAGAGAGTGGTTACAAGTTATGCTAGACTTGGACTAGAACTTGAGTGGCTCTAATAAACACTAAAGCAGCCCTAGCATTTAAGACTAGACTGTAGAATATCCACCCAAAGTGAGGCCCATGTCGGCCAGGCAAGGGTCGGTGTTCGCCTGTAAGGGGACCAGCCTTTCTGCAGCGAGGATGTTGTTCTTGGTACGGGAAGCTCGGTGGCTGCTGTACTGTTTATGGTCCCTTTGTAGGCAGATCGATCTGGTGCTTATTCCGGACTGGAAAGAGATCCCAGGAATTATATCTGCTAGGGGTGGTCAGTCCGTATGTTGCGGCCCCCTCGCGGTGGGCAGATTAGTGTGGCAGGGAGGCCATTGTACTGTGACAGTGCCTCATTAACTCGGCTCCTGAGGTATGCAACAATTTTTATAATTTTTATAATTTTTTTGTTGTTGTTGTTCTTTATTTACGGTCAATAATTCGGGTTACATTACAGTAAAGCAGACAAATGGTAAGAGATAAGTAATATAGACATAACCAACCGTACTGCATATAATATGTGTAATTATGAAGCATTCTAGGCCATGGGATTTTGTATTATATATATATATATATATATATATATATATATATGTGTAGTAAGTTGTAAACTGCATCCAATGTAGGCTAAGAAAATAGTAAATAGTAGAAGGGATACTTAATGGTATGGTGCAGGGTATGTCTCCCTCGTAAAATATTTTGACCAAGAGGAGTTGTACCTCTATGTTGTTCGAGGGGCCTAAAGACCATACTTAAGAAGTGGTGGAATAGTTAGCGTAACAAAGTTGAGTTGTGGGGGGGGGTGAAGAAATCGTAGGGTCCTTTTGACCATTAAGGGTGTGTCAACACAACAGGCAGTGTCAAGGCAATGTGGGATTTAAACACGTGCCATATACTCGCTTGCAAACAAAACTATAACAGTAATGAACCAAAAGAAACGGGAAAAGGTATGATAACGGTAAAGCACGCAAGAGTGTACACATAGGGCACAGTAGTGCGGACTCTGGCGCTATCAGTGCATCAGCACTGTTGAAGAGCTTCCCCTGCGCGCCGCTGGTATGAATGGTACGACACTCTCTGGTCCCAGGTTGCTGATGTTGGCTGGGGTGCGGTCACACGGGTCTTTATGGATAGTCCAAGCTGTAGCAGGGCACCAATCGACTCCAAAGCCTCCAAAACTTTCAGTGTTCCCGGGTCCAGGGTTATTAGTAGGCAGCGAGACATACCCCATTTGTATGGCACTTTGTTTGTGCCTAGTGCCTGCGTTAGCGGTCTAATGGATCTACGCCAGTCCATGATGGCTTTGGATAAGTCCGGGTAAAAGGTGAGGGTATGCTCCTCAAACTTGAGTGGAGTCTTGTGGCGGACGGCCGCCATGAAGGCCGTGCGTTCTTGTCCTTGTTGGAAGCAGAGAATTATGTCTCTCCCCATCATCTGTGTGCCCGTAGTGGGTCCCGGTATGTGGTAACATCCGTCCAGGGTCATAGCTTTGACCTGCCTGGGAGAGGAGAGCATAGATAGCAGTCTGCGGAAAAGGTGGGGGAATTATGCCACCTCCTTAGTATCAGGTAGGCCGCAGACTTTGATGTTCTTCCATCTCCGTTTGTCTTCTAGTACCGTCATGCGATCGTCGGTTTGCACTTGTGAGTGTTGGAGTTTGGCTAGGGACTGCTCCAGGGTAGCATTGTGGTTCTCATGAGCTGCATTGTTTAGCTCCCAATTGTGGAGACGAGCTGAGAACCCGTTTACCTTCTCCTGGAATTGCCAAATCTTGGCCTCAATGTTGCAGCGTAGTTCGTCCAACAGGCCTCACAGAGTGTCTTCTGTGACCGGAGGCTTGTTGATTCATTTCTGTGGTGAGTGCGGCTTCTTGTCTAGCCGGGCCTTAAAGGGTAACTCACCACACAGGGACTCCTCACTGGTAGTGCGGGACGGTGTGTCTGATAGCGGCGCCGTGACAGGCCTCTGCGAAGAGGGCGGCCTCCACAATAAATCGCCGATATCAGCTGCTGTAGGGGTGCGATCAGGTTTGCACTTCTTGCTCCAGCTCCCCATAACTGTAGTTAAGTGGCAGGTTTACCAATTACTATTACCAATTACTGATCAATTTTCTCCTATTTTAGGCACTTTTTAGTGCAGATGCACTCTGAGCTTTAGGGATGTGCGACTTGTCAGTATGGCTGCTGGCTCCGCCCCTCCCCCAATTTTTAGCATATTTAAACAGTCAAGATTTTGTAAATAATATGATGGGAGTTAAAAGGCAGACACGTGAGAATTGTGTAACTAGAAGCACTTGTGATGTAAATTTGGCTGTATATGTACTTGCAAAGTACAATAACCAATTGGCCTATATCTACATCTGATTGGCTGAACATGGATATGTGTTGATTGGTTATTGTGTTTCGCTAGTACAGAGCCCCAAGATTTAGTAAACTGATCCCATAATATAAATTGTTCTCATGATGTAAGGAGTGCATTGTAAACTTATATCATAGGCATGAATTAGAGGATTGTGTACATGATATAACAGATCATGAGCACAATAAAAAAAATAAAAATTAAATCTGTTGTCATGGTGCTTAGAGTGACCTTTCAATACTTTACATTGATTTAATGGATGTGTGCCTAAGTAAAAATAATTATTTAATCTCCAGTGATAGCCCGATGGCTGCGAGGTACAGAAGAAGTTAGTTGTACCTACATGAAGCTGTCAGTCGCAGCCACTGCCATATTTGTTCTGCACATCTTCTTCAGCTGCTGTTAATTCAGCACGTAAGTGCTCATAGTCTATAGTCACCAGTACAACACTGAGATCTATGGAGGATGCTGCAAGGCTGTGGTAGCCTCCGAAGATCGAATCTAAATCCCACAGCCTTCATTTCTCATCCCTGCTGGGATTGGACAAAATTTGATGGTGGAGAGCCACCTTCTGTCAACCTCATATTTATCATAATCTGTTTTATAGTATCTTTGCACAAAAATAGGTCCTGCGCTCAGACTTCCACTGCTCCTGGGCAGCAGCAATGACCATAATATACATCAGGCCCAATGCATACAATAAAAAAAACAAAGAACATCAATATGCGTCACCCTCCAGGAACAATCATTCAAAACACTCTTCAGGTGGTACACCACACCATTAAAACAATTCCGCATGCAGATCACCCCCACGGATCTATGCTGGCACGGCTGCGGGGAACGAGGCACCTATGTGCACATGTGGTGGAAGTGCCCCTCAGTACAGGCATACTGGGTTCAAATCATTAGTCTTAGCACAAACATACTGCAGAGACCGTTACAGTTAGACCCCTGGGCCTGCCTTCTCTCCAGACCAACAGTCGGCCTCACACGTCCAGAGCAACAATTATTAAACATGATTTACTTAGCGGCCCGTAGGGCGCTAGCACAGAAATGGCGATGCCCGGAAGTGCCCCCGATGGCTCTGGTCCTAGCAAAGATAAAGGACAACTACCTTATGGATAGATTAACCTCCCTAGTCAGACACACAACCAAAAAATTTAGCAGAATATGGGAGCTCTGGGAACAATATCAGGAGAACACGCAGAGTTAACAAGTGAAGCAAGCACTCACATGGGAGGGGTGGCGGGGGAACACATGACGACCCTCGTCCGGGCTGCGGACACGGATACACCGACTTACCGTTTCATTAAGCGCAATGTGTAGTTTCATGTATGTTCTACTTGTAGGAATGTTAAGGAATGTTAAATAACTACTAGTTAGCAACTGTCTAACATCATGCCAACCAAAATGACAGGTGTACTCAAAACAAGACCCGATTGCCAAACCATGTAGAGTTGTGGCCCTAAAACACAAAATGAAGAATTAACCACCGACGAGAATGGAAGCGCTAGTAAACATGCATATTAGTCTAAAAGTATCGCGCTTCATCTTTACACAGCTGAACCGCTTGAAAACCGCTTCTGCGCAAGCCTATACACTTATCAATGTATGTATGCCTAGTGTGGCTTCTGCGTAAGCCTATACCTGGGCACGAATATGCATTCATGCAGCGGCTCCTGTGAAAGCCTTAGCATTGTCACAAAAGGGCACTTCGTTATTGGCTATGAAAAACAAAGAATGTTATATAAAAATGTATACACCACACATAAAAGTGCCGGCAGCACACCCTATTTTTATGTTGTTTCAGGTTAAAATTTAAATCTGTTGTAAATCTGTTTTGTTTTATATATAAATGTAAAAACCCTGACAGAACAAGACCGCAAGGAAGAACTCTGAACAGTAGCATTAGCATCTAACAACCCAATCTCTTTTTTCTGTATCACTGTGAAACTGCTGTAAAACACGAATTTTGGCTTTTGCATAAGTCCAAGTACTGTTCACATGCCTGAAATGTCTGTCATTGAAAATAAAGAATTATAAAAAAACAAAAAAAACAAAACAAAACAAAGAAAAGCTTTGTATTCCTGGCAATATAGTATTCCTTTAATTCTGGAAACTTAAGAGGGATGTAGGGGAACAAAACTTGTGTGGACTGGCTGACAATGAAATTAGTTAAAGGACCACTCTAGGCACCCAGACCACTTCAGCTTAATGAAGTGGTCTGGGTGCCAGGTCCTTCTAGGGTTAACCCATTTTTTTTATAAACATAGCAGTTTCAGAGAAACTGCTATGTTTATTAATGGGTTAAGCCTTCCCCCTAATCCTCTAGTGGCTTTCTCATTGACAGCCACTAGAGGCGCTTGTGTGCTTCTCACTGTGATTTTCACAGTGAGGGCACGCAAGCGTCCATAGGAAAGCATTGTAAATGCTTTCCTATGCGACGGGCTGAATGCGCGCGCATTCAGCCCAGGAGGAGGAGAGGAGGCCGAGAGCTCCCCGCCCAGCGCTGGAAAAAGGTAAGTTTTAACCCCTTCCCCTTTCCAGAGCCGGGCGGGAGGGGGTCCCTGAGGGTGGGGGCACCCTCAGGGCACTATAGTGCCAGGAAAACGAGTATGTTTTCCTGGCACTATAGTGGTCCTTTAAGGTAAAGCTGACATTGCGCACTATGCAAATGCTCTTGCTGCTTCAGTCTCTCTAACACTGTGGCATGTTCCTGTTCTTCTACACTCACTACATACACCTTTCTCTGTCCCAGACTGTATAGCAGGAGCTTCTGCCCGCTAGTAAGGAGGTTAGGAGAGGAGTGGACCAGCGAGTGCTAGGGGACAGTTCTTAGAAAGCGTGGAGTGAGCATCATTTATGCCAAGCTCAGGGTGCTGTCTGTATAGTATGTCCTTCTTTGGCCAGTCTGCATGATTGGCAGGCAGCCTGATATGCATTCACACCAGGCTGGCCTTACAGTTCTTCAGAGAGACCCGCCCCCTTTTTGGGCATGTTCACCCGTTGAGGGGTTTTGGTTATATGATTTGTGTCAGTGGCCCACCCTTTTACTCCGCCCTCCGAAATCCTGCTTCACCGGACACTGCTGTTTGGGGGTATGGATTTACTTGAAAGATTAAAGCGAGAGATTAGCCTAGGGTATGTGTTTTCTGATAACTATATGCTGTAAGTTTCCCTCCAGCACCACCTCTGCCCCATACATGATGCTTGGGAGGTAGGACTATTTTAGTGTTTTCTGTCCATAAGATTCTGTAATTAGGCCCATCATAATTGTCAGCACCTGGCCCATGGTGCTCTTAACCTGGCCCTGCACCTACGTGGCAGGTGAGCTTATACCGAGTGGCCATTGGAGTGAAACAAAAGACCTCCATTTGTTTAAATATGCATAGGGATTTGGGTTAGTGCGCAGGTAACTCTTTGTTTTTGTTTTTTTATAGTATCTTTGGGCTACATTGGAATTCATTGAAATTCCAACGCAGTCAGGATCAGTATACCATAGAGAGTATATCTTTATGAAATACTGACAGAGCTGTTTTAAGCTTGGCATGCAAAAGTTGGTTAAATAGATCAAGGCTAGGCTATGTAGCACTCTGTAGTTTTCAAAGGTGTAAAATTATTTGGTCAGCACCAAATTAGTTGGCAGCAGAGAACAATCTCCAGAAAATATATTTGCTTTATGACTTCAATTCTAAACGTAGAAAATGTGCTAAGCCAGCGTTGATTCCTCTCCTACTATCTCTAGAATTGTAGCTCCACTACAATCGGAAACCTCATTTTGAAGTTCCTTTATTGAAGTGATCTGGGTGCCATGCTCCCCAGCAGCCTATGAGAAAGCATTGTATTAGCTTAGATCATTAATTAAACAAGAAGGGCGGCATTCCAGAGACGAACACTGTGAAGGAGTAGAGGGAAGTAAAACCTAGACGACTACTAGTGCACTATATACAGATATGTATTCCTAACTCTATAGTGTTCCTTTCAGCAACATTTAACGTTCTATTTTATCAGTCATGGTTTTGTACCTAAACGCCCCCGTTATTGTTTGAGTGATACAAAAAATGAATGGTTTAAAGTGCTGCCAAGTTTCTAGAAATGAAGCAAACTTTATCCACTGATAGAAGCCCAAAAGGCATACTGTCATGCAAATACTTATACGTGAAAATTCCGCTCAAATCTGATTAACATGTAGGGATCGCTGACCACCTCCATCCAGTCAGTATAAGCATTTGGGTTACAGCTAGAATTATGAAATCCGTAGAAGGGACTTTCTCTGGTCAGATGCAACTGCTTACATGCTTCATGTTGAAGCAGGCAGTTTTTAAATGAATGAAATTGCCATATGTATTAAAAATATGTGTTGACTGTGTTTCCCAGTTCCAATCTAACTGTAACACTGACCTTTATTTCATTCTAAAAATTATTAGGGTGGCATACCCCCAAACATCTACTTATATTACAGAAATCCAATTGAATGTTTCTCATGTACCAATTTACCAGCTCAGGGCACACGCACAAGCTCTGTGTCGGCACGGGGGTAGAGAGTGGTACGGAGAAGGGAGGGCAGAGATTAAAAAACAAACAGACAAAAAAACGAGGCGATTGGGAAGAGGTAGGAATTCATGCAGCATGAGGTGAAAGGAGGGGAGAGTAGATGGAATCTAATATGCAAAGATTTTTGTTTAATATTTTGAAATCAAATATAAAAATGTTATTTTGCTTTTTGCCCTGCCAATTAGTCTCATACAGGTAAAGTATGTGCTGCCACCTCTCCTTCAAGTGAAGTGTCAGCAACACACAACTCCTAAAGTTCACGCACCATCTAGAGGAGGTGTGGCTGCCATTTTATTTCTTAATGCCATCTTAAAAGTCATGGAGGAAGGGCTTTAAAGCAACAACATTATATGTTTTAGAGGGATATTCTAAACACCATAACCACAAGAGTTTATTGTAGTGGTTATAGTGCAAGGAGTGTTTTGATGTAGCTTGTCAGACATTTTGTGAAGAATATCCTATAGTTAAAATGTTGCTGTTAGAGTGTAATATGATTCAGTATATTCGCCATAATATGTGTAATATGTTTAATGTTAAATAGTGCCTGCAGCCTACATACCATTTGCCTTGTGGATTTGAACACTTAGTGAGGAACTCCCTCATTATCTTAGCCATAACAGAGGGGACATGCTTAAAGTTGAGATCAGCCCTGAACCAAAATGATTTGGGTTCTGCACCCAAAAACTTAATTATACCATAAACACTGCAATAAGCTATGTCAATTATGGTGTATAGAATGTCTTCCATGTGATTTGTGGATCACAAGTGTTGTGGATCCAAATAATGATCTTTGTTATATTTTGAGGAAGCCCAAATTATTATTACAAGTGCACTTGGAGAAGCGAGAATTAGACACCAGACACCTGTTGCTATTCAAAATAAGCCTCTGACGTTTTATTCATCAGCTGGGTTTTATACATTAAAAAGTAAGTGCTTACGTGCAAATACTCTTAAAACAGTAATAGGAAGGGAGTACAGATAAGGGATGAATGTCATGTACACATAACAAATAAGTTCCAAGGTAAGAAAGAACAAAAAGATTAGAGAAGAGACATTTCAGGTGGGGGCTCTCTGCTCCTGGAACTAGACATATATGGTCTTAAGTGTTGTTTAAGCATCAAGCATTTCCTGAGTCCAAGTTAGCCAATTTTAATATAGGATATCATTATATGACACCTATAAGCTTGAGCCTTGGAATCAAGATAAATTCTATCACACAAGTTCATTTTAAAGGACCACTATAGGCACCTAGACCACTTCAGCTCAATTAAGTGCCAGGTCCATCTAGGGTTAATACTGCAGCTGTAAACATAGCAGTTTCAGAGAAACTGCTATGTTTACATTAGGGTTTATCCAGCTTCTAGTGGCTGTCTCATTGAAAATCACAGTGAGAAGACGCTGATGTCCTTAGGAAAGCGGGAGGAGATGCTGACGTCGGAAGTGGGAGGAGAGTGATTAATCCCTTCCTCCCCCTTCAGCCCTGCAAGAGTGAGACCCTGAGGGTGAGGGGGACCTAAAGACCCTAGTTTGTTTTCCTGGCACTATAGTGGTCCTTTAACATTGATTTACAGGTCCTACATTATCATTATTATTATTAGCATTTATATAAATAACATTTGTAACACAAGGACAGAAGGATACATTGTATCTGGCCTTGCAGACAGCATATTTAGCTCTTGTCCATTACTCAAACTACATGGAAACATATGACTGCTACATTGTTTGTGGTTATGTCCTACCACTGGCATCTGGACTTTGAAATATTTTCATGTGTTCCTCTGGTTGGTAATAGACTGTACTCTTAGGCTGACACTTTATCCATGTGGATTTTGTGGTTATGCCAGATTCTACTTTCCGAGACATGTAGGAAGGAATAAATAATGGAAACTGGGAGAATGAATCCTCCAAAAGCAATTATTGTTTCTTTTAGAAACCTATATTTACCTCTCTAAACATCAAGAGTATTTGATAGAACTCAAAATAGAACAGACACGACACATATCCTTAAAGGTAAATACTGCACATGGTGCCAATAATCCGGGGTGGCCAAAACCAGTCACCAGTAGACTATGTGCGCAGGTGTGTGAACTGCAATGTTATTGTGAATAAAGGAACATTTCGGCTCACAGCAGAGTATTGCAGAGTATTTCTCTGTGTGTCTGATCCTTTAATATTCTGCTCAGAGTATTTGGTGTCCAAAGTTTATTTTTAATGGATGTTCCTTGGAATAACATTTATTACCCAGAGCTTGGCACAAGGATTTAGTGGTTATTTGATTAGTAAACCATAAGAGAGGCATCAGTTAGCCAGTGTATGAAGTGTGTTTATATAAGGTTTTACTGAAAGAAAAATAACTTAATAAAAGGAAGCTCTTTAACCATGATATTTATTAAAGAAACATTATAATTTCTTTTCTAAGCTGCTTCTGCGTGTTGTAAAATGATCTTTGATCGCTAGATTTATCTGTATCAAAACAAAATTGTTTAATTACCTGCTTTTTGGGGGGAAAAGGGGGGAGTGAGAGAGAAAAATGCTCAGACAGACCAATACATCAGGTATACAAGAGAGAAAAACAAAACACCCCCAAATTTAAAACAGGAGATTGAGACAGAAGCATACAGTGAGTTTTACAAGAGACACGTGGTCAAGGAGAGTTGCAGGTACACAGTGTAAGCTATACATAGATAAGAGATAGATACGTTGCTTCATTCATGGAGAAAGAAACCTATAGAGGCAGCAGAAAATAAATACAGTCAGTTTGACGATATTAAAAAGACATAATCAGAGGTAAACTAGAAATTGGGAAGAATTGACATGGTCATTGCAATTTGTAGACCAAAAATAGCAGAATAAAAAAAAAATCAAAAAAAAAATCTAATTATATTCCACCTTGGAATTTTACACAGTCCTTGTTTGGTGATTTAGCTGCATTCTTTCATTTTAAAAAAAGCAAATATGTCATGTTTTAAGGCACTTTACATCGTATTATTTTATGTTTTCAGTAAATCTTCCACTTGAGAACAAATATGTATGTTAGAATTAAATGTTAACGAACCTTAAAGTGGCTCTGTCGTCCCAATCTTTCCTCTCTAGTATTGATTTGGAATCTGTTCTTTTTATTTTATGATCTATTTCTTTAAAACATAAAACAAAGTGGGAACTACTTTTTCTTATATATTTTTCCTACGCCTGACAAATCTTGACAAAGGAGTTACTTTAAGGCAAGCGCCACTTCCTTTGTCAATTAACAAGGCAGTAAAGCTTGTCTTAATCTCCACCCTCTGTCATGATTGCCAAATGCAGGAAAATACATAAGGCAAAGTAGTCCCTTCTTTGTCTCGTGTTTTAAAGAAATATAGATCAGAAATTAGAAAATGATTCTGAAAGAGAAGAAGAAGGCAAAACAATAGGAGAAAGGTAAGTTTGAGGTGATAGAGGCACTTTAACTATACCGACTTAAAAATGGTATATACCACATTACCATGGCCAAGCTATTCACTTGGTCTGGCCTCGGAGACTAACTTCACAGGAAGGACATACCGGAATCCAAGGACGATAGAATTGCAGTGGGATATTTGGTTTCTTATTTTGCAGTTAGACTTATTGACCTCAGACTAGAAATTGTTTATTAGACACATCATAAACTGAAAGCGATAGGCACTGTTTTGTAACCCTGAATGCTTTTACTCATTGCAGTAAATCTAAGACCATGTACGTTCATCACTGTGTATACTTTGGTCTGTGAAGCAGCTGCTCCTGAAGTTTGTACTTAAGCTGTCCCTAAGGGGCATACGATATTATAGATCTTGGTTAACCAAACAGAAGGGCTAGTAAACCTTGGGAAGGAAGGGAAACAGAAATAACAAACCATTCTAGACAAATATATTACCTTGCCATTCCTTCATTCCTGAGGCTCTGAAATATAGCCAGCAGTAAAATGTGAAATCCCTCTGCTGCCCTAGAATTGACATTACCCACACACACCCAGTGTTAGACTTATATTACATTTAATTATGGATTGGAATCACAACCTGGATTTTTGTGGACTTTGCAGAGGAGGTAAACCAGTGAAATAGAATAGTTTGCTTTGGACGCTACCCTTGAAAATTCCCTTTTCCATGTGTAGATGCCAGCAACTTATTACTGAGAATGAAAACATATCCTATGTAAAGTTTTATATATATATATATATATATATATATATATATATATATATATATATAAATGAAAAACATACAATAATGGGCAAGGAAAACAGTGTTTTGTTGTGTGTGTGTGTATATATATATTTTTTTTTCTTATTCCTAGGACTTTAAAAAAACAATACAACACAATTGTGCACAATAAAAAAATGAGTTCCAAAATTGCACACAGACAGTTGCTACAACATAATACAGACAGAGGAATAGCGCATATATAAAAATACTGTTTTGCATTTTATAAGGCTACTTAAGATCACCTATCTCAACAAACAAATATGGGGATTCAGTTCCAACATGTGGCCTAGTTGCTACAGCAGGCATATCCCACATGTGGCGGTGGTCCAATGCTCCGACCAAGTACTTTTACCCAGTCCACTTCCTAGCCGCTTGCCTGGAACGCTTCAGCCCATGTCGCCAAAGCTTGACTAGTGTCTCTCTGGAGCTCTTTCATTCCAGACAGGTATCGTCCCCTCTGCCTATTCCTCTGCAACTTTCCTTCCAGGCAGGTATACACCTCTGCATGCAATGTGATATCCCTTTCTTTATAAAGACACTTGTGGTTCTCAGGCCTAGCTCTCTTTTTAATTTGACCGTGGGCTGGAGGGATCATGCAGCCAGCCAACAGGTCTGAAGACTGTTTTAATGGCATCCCTAAAAATCCACACAGTACATACCGTTCCAAAAGGAACTAACGTACAAAACTTAATTTTTACTCGGGGTTAATGTGACAACTTCAATAAAATACAAATAACCAAATCATATCAGACAACATGCATGAACTTATAATAACATAATGATGTATGTATAAAAGGATGTGGAAGACGATAATTAACACAAAATATCTCTCCTGCCTGCAGAATTAACAATATGCAAGTCTACTCGAATATGCAAATTAACAAGCCTTGCTATTCAGGATGTGCATATAGCTGTTGCTACCAACAGAGGGCACTGTAAAGGCTTCACATCTTGTTGGTGGCAAGCATCAGTAGGACAGGAGACCACACAAAACATTTCACCAGAACCAATTATAATATACACACCTTGCACCTAAAACCGGCTCTCGGTGAATAAAACATAAGAACAATTTAGGAACCTTTGTAGTGTCCTCTTACTCCCAGTATTGGTGACTACCATCACACCAAACCAGGAAGAGGTTTCACCAATCAAGAAAGAAGTGGATGTTCACAGCGTCTGTATGGGTCTAAATGTACAAGATGGACAGGTCCTGGACTGCAAAGTAGGAAATGTATGAGCTGTGCATGAGGACATCCAGCATCTGCTAGGCCCCAATAGGAAAGCACTGATTCAGTGCTTTCCCAAGGGGTTGTCCTTGTGCGATCACCGCGCATGTGCATTAGGTCCTCGACGTCTGTCAATGTCAGGAGAAGAGGAGCGAAGACGGAGTTTGACCCAGCCCTGAGGGACATGGAGTCCATTGTTTTATATTATTATTATGTTATTATTTATATAGCGCCGACAAATTCTGCAGTGCTTTACAGTGGGTGGATGAACAGACATGTAGTTGTAACCAGACAAGTTGGACACACAGGAACAGAGGGCTGGAGGGCCCTGCTCAATGAGCTTACATGATAGAGGGAGTGGGGTAAAGTGACACAAAAGGTAAAGATAGTATTAGACTAGTGACAGTTGCAGAAGAGGAATCAGTCAGGAGCTATTAACAGTTTAATTGATACGCTTTTATGAATAAGTGGGTTTTTAATGATTTTTTGAAGGAGTGGAGTTTGGGTGAGCATCTAACGAGGAGGGAAGTGAGTTCCACAGGAACGGTGCAGCCCTCGAAAAGTCTTGAATGCGAGCATCAGAGGTGGGAGTATGGACAGAAGATAGACGTAAATCTTTAGCAGAGCGTAAGGGCCTAGACAGGATATACTTGCTTATGAGGATAGATAGGTGGGCAGCATTATGTAGAAATCTGAAAGCAAGAACCAGAATTTTAAATTGAGCCCTATATCTTAAAGGAGGCCAATGTACGGAGTCTGGGACTGAGAGAAGGGTGAGGCATTGAAGGTGCGGGCAGACAGGAAGATGAGCCTCGCCGCCACATTCATTATGGACTGTAATGGCACAAGTTGGGAGCACGTGAGACCACTGAGAAGCGGATTACAGTAGTCAAGGCGAGAAAGGACAATGGAATGGACCAGCACCTTAGTCGCAACTGGCATTAAGTAGGGTTGGATGCGCGCAATGTTTTTAAGATGGAAACAACAGGATTTGGCAATAGATTGAACATGAGGCATGAAGGAGAGTTCGGAGTCAAAGAGAACACCTAGGCAGCAAGCCTGCGTGGTGGAGCAGATGGTAGCACCGTTGACTTGGAGGTAGACACACGGGAGTAACAACACTTGAGGGAGGAAAGACTAGAATTTCAGTTTTGGTCAGGTTGAATTTAAGAAAGTGGGCAGTCATCCATTCAAGAGGGACTGGGAGAGATCAGGAGAGGATAGGTAGATTTGTGTGTCACCCACTTAGAAATGATATTGGAAGCCAAAGTAGCTAATGAGTTTACCAAGGGAGGCAGTATAGATAGAGAACAGTAGGGGACCAAGGACCGAACCTTGGGGGACACCAACAGAGGGGAGTTGGGGAGAAGAAGCAGAGCCAGAGAAAGAAACACTGAAAGAGTGCTGGGAGAGGTAGGAGGAGCACCAGGAGAGAGCAATATCTTGTAGATCGATATTGCGGAGGATGAGAAGAAGCTGTTGATGATCATGTTGGGATCTCATGGGATTACCTACAGATCTCTCTGTTGTACTCTAAAGCAAGATGGAGGTATCAGCAAGTGAGAGCATCAAGTAAGAGAACCCCCATTTGCCATTTTGGCTGCCACACACCAGTGGGCATGTTTGTTTTGGTGGACTTTGTAAAATATGCAAAGATGACATGAGAGATGAGCACAAAACATATTTTCCTGTCTGTAGAACTGCTCTTCTTGCAGTTTTTTTTAAACCTTTTCCATTTTTATCAGTTCTCTTTCAAAGAACATTTCATAGAATTTCACACCACACATGTGCTTACAAGATGACTACTCTATTATCCAACTCAGCATCTTAGTATCCTTAGTCCCTAGGACAACCATATGTTCCAATCATCTTTTCTGTAGATTATACGGGCAGTAGAATTTTCAAATAATATGCAATTGTAACCATCTATGAGGCTACATTTTTGTGGTCAGGTTACAAAATATCCTGGATTTTTATGGCCTCCCATTGGTACTGATATTTATGTAGATGTACATAATGTATCACCAGCTTAATCCAGATTTGCATACTGTTTTTACAAGCTATACTGTGTCACTTTGAGCTTCACTGGTTAAAAAGTATCAGTGATTTGTTTTTCATGTGTCACAAGTGTTGTTGTCATGTCACAAGTGCTGCATTTTGAACAGTAGATGGAGCTATTTGTTAATTAGAATCTATATTTCTGCAGACATTTGCACCAGAGCTAACAGTTCAAGATTTGCTAATTGTTAAAACTGAATTGACCTTCTGATATTTCCCAACTCTGCTTTATTTAATTTAATTTTTAATACTCCGCTGTCTATAAACAGCATGGTGTAGGTTGTTGTATTTTCTTCCTTTGTTTTTGTTTTGCTTAATTTTCCAGCCAAATAATTCAGAATTTCTGGGTTCTTCGTGGAATCAAATAGATTTGTAAATGTTTATTGAGACATATAACAGTACTCACTAATAAAATCTCTTTAGTAAAATTACCCTGGCAGCTTATAGAGAGTTAGAAGCATCCTGGCTAAAGGATACGCCACCACCGCCTTGCTGAAGTCATGGCTAATATTAAGGATAAAAAATTAATTAATGAGTTGCAGGCTCAATACTTCCTCTGTATTCCATGGAATGTTGCTTTGAGTTTATAAGAGGGTAATTAGATGTGGATATGTTTACTTAGTTTGCCCTATGTAGTTCCCCCTATCCACTTCTTTAGTTTTGTTTCATATCTCCGTGTATATGAATTTTAACTATTTATTTATCTTATACCCATGTTTCTTTTCCCCGCTATGTTTCTCTTGTGACTGCTTCACTTGTAATGCTTTAATCCTTTTAGCATTTGTAATTAAAGAATTTAAACAGCATAATGTATTTCCGAAATGTTTTGTCCTTTGTCCACAATTATTTCCCTTTATTTAGATTTTTCTAATAAATACTTTTAATAATGATGCTTATAGCTTCTCTAGAATAGTTAACGGAAGCAATTTTATTTGAGTGATATTCTGGATATAAGTTAACCGAAACATGTATTTACTTATAAATCTTCCCTACAACTATAACGTGAGCATAAGCTTAATGGAAAAAATGACAAACACGAAGAGCCAATGAGTAATCCCTAAAATTGTTATTTGCAACATATATAAAGCGCTATAGAATCTGTTGGCAAATATTATGTTATTGTTTTTATAGCGCCAACAAATTCTGCATCGCTTTAAAGTGAGTGGTTGAACAAACATGATGATGATAATAATAATATATAAATGTTTTCTATCGAATTCATGGATTCCCAGTCTCCAAAAATAAATTGAAATGAAAGAAAATCTCAGGCACTCACTGTGAAATCTTCAAGGCAGTTTTATTGGATCTGCAACGTTTCGACCTGTAACCAGGTCTTTGATAAAGACCTGGTTACAGGTCGAAACATTGCAGATCCAATAAAACTGCCTTGAAGATATCACAGTGAGTGCGTGAGATTTTTTTTTCATTTATATAGATTATTTGGGATTTGCTGACCCATGCTCAGTGCACAGTGTTAAATTATATGATCAAGTGCAACCCTCCTTTTTTCTTATAACAAAAATAAATTTGACTTCTGCATGAAGTCTGTTGGCTCCTACGTTCAACAAACATTAGAGCAGTCTGGTCCTTACTTTGTCGTTGGAGTAATTGTGGATCTGATTTTGGGTGAAACCACGAGAATGTGATGTTATTGGAAGATTATCTTCTTGGCTGAGAACTTAGCCCAAATCTCAATTAGTAAAATTATCTCATAATAGATACAGCAACTTCTTTTTCTAGGTCAGAAACAGTCTTTGTAACTGGCAGTGTAACCTGATATATAAATGCCTAAAATTCTGATTTAAGAAAAAAATATATATTTTTTTTTTGTTTTATTTAAACCCAACATAAAGCTTTTGGTAGTTACAGCTCCAACCAATTATATTGTACCTGCTGGCATATTTTACTGTGTAAAAAATTATACCTTAGCTCTGTCCTTTTTCTCAAGAGTGTACTGAATTATTAATGAAGGATGTCCTCACTGGTACAGTGCAGCTCGTCGCATTAGGACTTGGAATAGTGCTCACAGAGCTGGAGGTTACATTATGTTTACAATTCTTAAAATGGACCTGACATCAACACGTATGTGGGCAAAAAGATCAGCGTCATGAAAGCAAACGCTCAATGGATGAGTAAATTGCAAACTAAATGCCGTGCTAGTGAAAAATTGCTAGCGGATGAGTAGATTACGAGATACACTTACCTGCAGTTTGATACTGCACCTGTTGAATGAGGTGTGAGTATACCTGTACTGTACATATAATAATCAACTTAGTTTATTACCTTCCCACAATGTTATGCCTGCTGCCAAGTACATCTAATTACAGAAATTAACTGCGAAGTCTGTGGGATGCGTGCACAGCAGCTCCATTTGTATCTTTATAGTTTTGTTGTTTGTTTTTAGAGATTTTTTTCTGCAGTTTTTTTTTTTTTTTTTACATTTATTTAACCCCTTAAGGACATCTGACATGTCATGATTCCCTTTTATTTCAGAAGTTTGGTTCTTGAATTAAAAGGGATCCTGGGACACTCTAACATTAAAAAATATATCTGCTCCAGGGTCTATATGCTACTTGCTAATTCTAAGATTTGTTTTAAATAATTTTATTGGTACATAGGAAAAGCAGTCATCCCACGCAGGGGAGGCAAACGGACCATAATAAACTTTTGTCATAAGCATATGCCACAAAGTGCATTATATATCTAATTAGAACAGTCAAGGCCTAGTAAGGCAGAAAGGTTAAAGTATGTGAACACAAGTAACATAACAAAGGTTAGGCAAATGTCATATTGCACATCCGTTCCAACATTAGCAATAATAGGCCATTCTCTGTATCCTATTTTGCAGTCGGCATATGTTAGCAGTACAGTATTTAGCTAAATCCGAGCCTAGATATTTGCACAGTTGTCTACGCTGAATTATAACAGGTCAAGTTAAATAACGTTTTATGCCTGTTCTCATCTTTATTTGATTAAGCAATGCGCAGCAACCCATTAGTGTGTCCCCATATGTTGGCAGGGAGGGAATAAACTATGGCATAACACAAGGGCACACCATTGGAATATCAGAGAAAGGGTTAATATTTCACTCTTAGATATTAAAATGACATTTAATGATTAGATGGTGGGGGTTTAGGGGCTTAATTGGTTGCTGTGTAGCTTCCTCTCCACACGTTTAAACAGGGTAGTATGTTGTAAGTCTTTAATTCGTGCCCTCAGGTAAGCGGCAACTGATGTCCCTAAGATAGGACCCACAAAATCTATATGCTTGAGATTACAATCACATCTAGGCAATCGGCAAAGAACGGTTAAACTGTAAGCAGGCTGTTTCTTAACATAGGGTGATATGATGGGGTATAAACCTCCGGCTTTAGATGTACGAAACATTACATTTATTAGAGAATAATTAAATAAGGATTATATCCGCACAGGACTATATATTAATCGGACAAGGGCCGTCTATGGCACAGCAGCAATATGCCACTTAGCCCGCCGAGTCTCCATCTGTCTCCCCCAGGCAGGCCTCAGCCCGTCAGCAGGACTCTCCATGGCTCTGTGGGCACTCAGGAGCAGGAACTGTCCGCATAACCCCCACACCAAGAGTCTACGAACCATCTGCCCCCTGCACCTCCCCAGAACCTCTCAAGCCTCTGTGGAGTGTGTACCCCCATGTCTCTCCTGGCGCCGGCCACACTCTTGGGGGTGGTGCACGCCAGTCTCGGCCACCGGACAAGTCTCTCCTGAGGCCAGGGCATCTGCTCCTCTGGTGGGCTGGTTGACGGAGAATCCATCTGGAGGCCGGTAGCACCGAAGGTCACACGCACTGTCCAAGCCGGACCACCGTGGTAGGTGAGTATTTTTCACTATGTCCCTTCTCAGAACAGTTGGATGCGCAATTAAATGGATTTTAAACAGCCGATTGCAAGTATCCACCGCTGTGGCTGTCCCCATATCTGTATGGTCCAGTCTTCTGACAGGCTGTTCTGCAGGTAGCCTTTGCCAGTGTAGACAATCGGCACAACACCAGCCCGGGGACTCCCGTCGCCGTGAGGGCCGCCGCCATGAGGTCAGGATTACCCCCGCCGACCATGGGGGGGGAGTGGGGCCGCACCGCCGGCTAGCCCCGGCCGCGTTATGTCAGGGCTCTCTCGCACTGCCCGCCTTGCTCAATTGCCTCTTGAGGCTCCAGATTGTGAGTAGGCCGGGGATATCAGCACCCACCTTCCAGTTTGCTATCGGTGGTTATTGGGTGTCTTTCTGATGCTGGGGCTTTGCTCTTCTCCGGTACTACGGAGATGTCAACTTTGGGGTGTTCAGCACACACTTTTAGTGCCTTTTTCAAGTGCTCGGGTCTGGAGCTAAAGTTCATGGCTGCCAGTCGGCCCGGCCCCGCCCCCTAATCCTAAAATTTGCAGTAGATTTATAGTGATCTTTTTGTACTTTTTGAGATGTTTTTCTTTAATTTGAATTATCCACATAACTAACTTTCCTTTATATGTATGGACATGCGCAGTCCAGTAAAATGGTGATATGCAAAATGCTTTTACTGGAATTATTTTCTGTCCAAGCATTTGAGGTTGTTACCCACAGATCTTCAAGGAAGATGGTTCATTAATGGTGTTTAACCTTTTGATGACCAATTATGCAATATGGTCTTATGCCAGCATGGAATTTCTCATTTGTTATGGACTCCAGATTGTCTTGTTGCTACAGTGTGAGTAGGACACACCTTCTGGAATAGTATATGGACTCGCACTGGTCGTTAAAGTGTTAATCTGGAGACATCCTTGATGTTTTTGTTGAAATAGAATGTTGAATAAAGCCATCACAATACTGATTGTAATGGATGACTAACTCATGTCTTGTTAGCCAATAGAAACCATTCACACGATGCATGATGTCCTTTTAATCTTTGCTGTTTCCATATATGTTTCTTTTATCTTAATCATAGCTGGACATGCACCAGGGAGGAAATGCCTCTTCCATTAACAAGGTTCACCTTGGGCCAGCATTCCTTGTGAGCAACAAACAAGACATAATCTTCTGTCTGGAAGCTCAGTGTTAGGGCGAAGCAGACTCTCTTGAGATGCAGAAAAGGAGATGCATGTCTGATGATTCAGTGTCCAGACAGCTTCTGCTTTTGAATTATTAAAGAACTACATAATCTTAAGTAACAGTGTTGCTTCTGTCATGCAGTATTTTTAAGACTAAAACCTCTACCGCCAGGGTTTTCATTACAGTCCATGTATATTTTTAGAAAGCGAGGGAAATGGCTGCCAGGGAAGAAATTAATGTATGTGCTGTACAAAATAATATTTCTTCTTGAAAAAAACTTACTGAATATTAACTGTGCAACATCACAAAGGTAAGATTCATAAAGTCATTTTCTCCTTAGGTCACTTACACACATCTAGATCTCTTACTGCACTGTCGATTTGTGGTCTGCATTAGAATAAAATGCTGCGCATCCAACGATGCAGCAATGAACTCCCATGTCATAATTTTTCCAAAAATAGTAACCTTTCAAATGAATATACACTGGCACTATTTCTGTTGCTGATTTGAGCATATATGGGGCAAAATATAAAGGTTTGTACTGGGGCTTCCAGCATTCTTGACTGTTTCCTTATGATTATTATTTTATTATTTATATAGCACCATCAGATTTTGTAGCGCTGTACAATGGGTGGACTAAGAGACATGTAATTGTAACCAGACAACTGGACGTACAGGAACAGAGAGGTATAGTGACACTAAGGGTAAAAGTAGGGGTGATGATGATTATAGCGATCTCACATTTTAAATAATTTCCTGTAAGTATCATTATTCTTATTAATTTTTTTTTTTTTTAAAGCCATTAAAATGTATGTCTCCTCCTTTTAACTTAAGTGGTCTTCTTTTGCAAAGCACACATTTGGGGCTTTTATTTATTTTCTTTTTCTATGCTTATAATAGGGTCATCCATAGGCATAATGGCAAACTGTTAAAACTGGCTAATTTCCAAATGCAATATCTGAGAGTAATGGAGTCATCCTGATTAACTGTTACTGCATATCTTGGCATTACATAAAGCTGAATTGTTCAGGGAAATTCCACGGTGCCTCAGGTGCAGTATAAACATCATGCATGGTTGGCATGAGCGTTTAGGAGTGCAAATGTATATTCATGTGAAAGAAAATGGCTTTTTGGAGCATCCAGCACTATACTAGGATTTTGCTATCATTGACAGCCCTGCTCGTTATCAAGGAGTGATTAATGTGTGTCATAAGTGTGCAGGATAGAAAACTGGTGTTTTTCATTGTTCTTGGAGATGTTCAACAGATTAATAATGGCATATTCAGTGACTGATGTAATTTGCAGTATGAAACCTTGACTCCATGATTAACCTGTTTATTAACTTCTAAGGCCATTGTAAATTGCTATGCATATCATAAATATAGAGACTCAGATTAAGATATAGGTGTTTATGATGAGTTGCTAACATGTGAACAGAATAATGAAGGCCACCGCCTCTTCCAAGTCTGCACGACGGTGTCTCCTCCCACCGGTTTGTGACATTACCATTTGGTCTAGCCACCACTCAGTGAGTCTTTACCAAAGTTGGCTTGGCATGCCTTTCATTAAACCTCTCCAGGAGCATATCGTTTTTGAAGCTATAGAGATGTGTCTATTTAAATATTGGAAGTCATCATCATAAAGTGGGCTTATTAAGCACCGGTGATGATGTGTTGGCTATGATATTATATATAACAATTTTTCTCTTTCTCTGTCATTTTAATTACCTCTTTTTTTTTTTTTCCTCCAAATTAAATATTATCCTTCTTATCACACTCAGTATACAGCATTATGTGTCCTCTACACTAGTTCTTGTCATTGCCCGATACTTACATAATGCAAAAAGAATTTCTTCTTGAATTTAGATCTTTTTGTTCTCATAATTTTTTTTCTTTTTAACCAATAAAAAAGTTTTCTTGACATTTTTACAGAAATACAGTTAACGAAAGTACATATGAATGGAGCATGACATCACATACCCATATTACAACATATGCTTGCAGTATAACGAGAAATACACAGAACAACATGTCCACTTGGTTAATAATGTATGTTATTAAACTGTGCAATGTACATATTGGTATAGTTGTAGTAAAAAGTGCCATCCAATTTAGATGGTGCAGTCTGTGAACCTCTTCATAGCTCCTACAGCAATAAAAATGCCTTCTAAGAGACATAAATTATGGGAGAAAGAGAAAAAGCAAAAGCAGAAAGCAGTGACACGGAAGATAAAAGTCTAAAAGAGAAAGAGTAAAAGAAGAAGGCTAAGATGCTTTGGAAACACCTGAAAGATACCTACTTTAGGCTACCATCTAGTAAAGCCGAACTCGCAAATTGTCTCCACTACAATACTGACCCCATGTTACCCGGTTCTCTACATAATTCCTCCAACAATCCCCATATTTTTTATCATATGCCGTCATAGTTTCTGTTGCTGAGTGTGCAATATTCTCCCACTTATTGTGAAGTAGAATGTTAAGGACCACCGATATGGAGGGACTCCATGGAATACTTGAAATGTGCGAAATAGTTTTAGTGACTCTTTAAAACATAGATACATGTTCTTTAGTTGTTTGTTGGATTGGTTTGGTTTTCATTTGTTTTTTTAAATGATTTCTGTCTCCACTGTACATATATAGCAATCACTCTAAAGGCATTCAGCATTCAAACAGTTGGCTGTACTTTGTAGTAGTGTTTTGCCATAAACCTGGATACTTTCTAATTGTATCTCTCTTGTCCCAACTCACAGTGCCCACCACAAGTAAGTCTCGTGCATTATTTATGAAAAGGCATTCTTAATGGAACAAATAGCATAATTAAATGAGGATTTAGGGATTTGCATCCTACCATTAACATAGGTACATGGTACAATTCAGTGGATAAATAAACATTTGTACACTGTGTACTCTCTAGGAAGCAAGAAGACCAACTACGAAACCTAATTGAAGTAACACATAATCTTATTTCAGTTGTGAAGTTAAATGAAATATTTAAAAATGGTCAGCTGTTGGTGATATCAAGTTTCGACTTGAAGGTTTAAGCAGGAAGCAGACATCTTCCTGTTCGTGTTGGGTTCTACTTCTAAGGGTATTGATCATACACAAGGATATGTTTCCCTTATAAGCTCCCCACTTGGTACCTTATTATTATTATTTTGTTTTTATTTTTTACATCTGGCTGTATGAAAATGGGTGGGTTGTGTCACAACTCTTTAGACACAGAATGCCTTTGGTCTACTTAATATGTCAGTTCTTTTTTCTTTCTTTTTTCTCTTTGTTTCTTAAAGCTGCTTTGTCAAACACACATTGACACATTTATGAAATACTCACATTGACTGTGTTGGAATTTCACTGAGAATCTAACTCCGTCAAAAAATATAGTGAGACAAAGAAGAGAATACTTTGCCTTAGTATATTTCCTACACTTGACAAAAGACACGGCTATTGATGTCAAGTTTTGTCATTTACCCTAGCTGTCGCTCGCATGTGAAAGAGTACAACACTGACCTAGGCTCCTGGTAGATGTGCCAGGAGCTGAAGAGGACCGGAAGAAAGACCATGGTGGACACTGCAAGGGGCAGGCTTAGATAAGTAAAAATTGCCTCCCCTGCACCCCTGCGGCCACCTGACACCCAGCAGAGCACTCACCATCAGAAATCTTTTTACAAAGACCCCAGACTGACAGTCGCTTTAACATGTTTTTCTTAGTCCTTTCTTCTATGTAGTCTGGTTTTAGCTTTCACTAATAAATATTTAATTCAGAACTTGTTGACAGTCACTGTTATGTACCTAAGGTGCCCAGCTGAAAAATATTACTAAGGAATGTTGGTTAAATGCAGGGCTTGACAGCTACATATACTCTTTTAATTAGCCACACTCTCACTCATCTCACGTTATTAGCCACTATCGCACGCATATATCGCACACATATACCCAATTACCACACAGTCTTACTCTATCAACCCCTTAAATGACATACCAAAATAGCAATTCACTCTCACAAAGATAACTAGCCACTTACTCTGTCATACATACATACATACATAGACACACACTGATTCTTAAATAAATAATGGTCTTTCTCTTTCCCCTGTTGCTCACTTATTTTGGTGCTGAGGAGGCAGCTGGGGAGAGGAGATGCAGCATCTATATGCCTGGTGTCTGAGCACAATAGTTGACTGCAGCAGCAGAGGCGACTTCTGGGTTCACCATGCTCATACTTACTCAGTGCGCTAAGTAGATATAATATGACATCATATCCTCCTAGCCCCTCTGAGTCAGGACATTGAGCAGAAGTTCAATGGAGCTCTGTAGCTGTCACAGCCACCACAGCTTCTCCCTTGCTGCCTCTGAGGCCAGTTTTCTGTGCCAGGTCCTATTCCTGTGTTGCTGTAGTAACTTATCACTATGTTAATTTTGCACCCTGTCCAAAAAGTGAAGTCTGCATTAACAAGTGAAAATATTTAATCATTCATTTCCTTTAAATTTAACTGTAGATTTGCATATATATATATATATATATATATATATATATATATATATATATATATATATATATATATATATATATATATATGAAACAAGGGGGTTGGCTGCACTCACCTGAACATGCGTGTGTGTTGTGTGTTGTGTTTTATATATATATATATATATATATATATATATATATATATGCTAAGGTACACCTTTATTGTATGCACATATGTTCTATACAATCAATATGCTCTATTCCAGTTTTATGGTGCCTACAATTTAACATGTGTTCTGATTGTTTCCTATTGTAAGGGATACTACATTATTATAAATCACTAGAAATAAGACACAGAAAAGACTTCTTTAATTCAAGTGCGTTAATATCTAAATCTGTGACGTCTCATATGCAGGTCCAGGACACTCCATTTGTCACATTTAATCCCACAGACCATTTTATTCTGCTTAATTTATGTAATTTAATGTATGGCCAAACTCAAAAATAGATGACACCCATATTTTGGATCCAAACCCATAGGTTAAGAAAGGCATTTGTAAGTTATTTGTTTCCAAAAATTTTTTATTCATATTGAAGATTAATTGTATATAACCTGAGCGCAAGAGAGATATTTACAAAATTCTGAAGTTACAGTTTAAAATGGACCCTACATACCAGCTCCAAATGAGGTTCAGCTAAGTTACATTATGTTTTTATACTCTTCACCTTTTCACTTTCCCCCAAAATGTGTTTTATTTTTATCTTTCCATTTCAATATACTGTTCTTTGGAAAATAATATAGTTAGGGTAAAAGTTTTATAGTTATTAGCTCTTAAAATCGCTTGTATAAATAGATACCATGTTTTATGATATCTCACTAATTTGTATATTTTCTTACTATTTTCATTCAGGTGTTCCAACCCCAAGCCCTGAAATCCTCCGACACACACTCAACATGCTTGTGCGAGAGAGGAAAATCTACCCTACACCTGATGGATACTTTATAGTCACTCCACAAACTTATTTCATAACTCCATCTCTTATAAGAACTAACAGTAAATGGTACCACTTGGATGAGAGGATACCTGACCGGTCTCAGTGTACCTCTCCACAACCAGGAACTATTACACCATCCCCTTCAGGATGTGTCAGGGACAGAACTCTCTCCAAAAACCACTGCGACTCTTGTCATTGCTGCAGAGAAGATATGCATAGCATTCATGCATCCACCCTACAAAGGAAATCTGCTAAAGACTGCAAGGACTCTTATTGCCCCCCTTCCATGTGCCAGATTCCCCCTACTGAGAAAAGCAAAAGTACCATAAATTATTCTTATAAAACAGAAACCCTCACAAAACCTAAAGATGGGGAAAAGCCATCTAAAAAATTTGGCCTGAAATTGTTCAGGCTAAGTTTTAAAAAGGATAAGGCAAAACAGTTGGCCAATTTCTCAGCTCAGTTTCCTCCTGAAGAATGGCCCCTAAGAGATGAGGACACTCCGACCACTATCCCCAGGGAAGTAGAAATGGAGATTATTAGACGGATTAACCCAGACTTGACAGTGGAAAATGTCGTAAGGCACACTGCGCTAATGAAAAAACTTGAAGAAGAAAAATCTCAGAGGAGCAAAGCTGGGTCATCAGCTCATCATAGTGGGAGAAGCAGAAGGAGTAGGACTCACAGAAAAACTCATGGAAAATCTCGGTCGCACAGCAAGAATAGGGCTTCCAAAGGTGACCCTTCTGAGGGATCCCACTTGGACTTACTTGGTGAAAGAGAGTATGAATTCTATAACCCTCGGAATCGGTCACCAAGGGAGGGCTGTTTCATAATGGAGCGCAAAGGAGGAGAGAATTTTGTTGTGCTCAGCAATCCAAACATGATTGAGTCACATTTTCCTATTACACCAGAATGGGATGTGTCTGGTGAACTGGCCAAAAGGAGAACTGAGATGCCTTTTCCTGAACCCTCTAGGGGGAGTTCCCATTCCAAGGTCCATCGAAGCCACAGCCATACACAGGACAGAAGGTCAAGGAATGAAAGATCAAATAAAGCCAAGGAAAGATCGCGGTCTATGGACAACACAAAGGGACCGCTAAGTGGTGCTTCTTTAGGTACACCAGATGATCTGGGTGAAGGCTGTAGTCTTGATGACAAGACCCCAAGCCAGTCTTTTATTGACGACAGCACCTTAAGACCATCTCATTCTCTGAGTCATCAAAGAACTCTTTCTTACAAAGACCCATGCATACCTGAATTAGCTAGTGGTGGTGCAGATACTCCTAAATCATGTAGTCTAATAGAACAAGGTAAACTTCCAGAGACTTTATCCTCATACAGTGAACTCAATTCTTGCTCCAAAAAAAATGCAGATGACTATTTTCAGTGCAACACATCTAGCGAAACAATTCTCACTGCTCCATCCCCACTAGGAAAAAATAAAGAGGATATTGATATACCAAGTCTTTCAGAAGGCTTGAAAAGACTCTCTCCCTCTGAGAAGCCACAGCAACACATAGCCAGAGAACAAGGAGAATACAAAGAAGAGTCACCGAAAGGCACAATTAGTGGTCTGTCGGTTGCTGCTTCTGGTCAAACCCCTGAGGTGATTGCAAATGGACGATTGGTTCCCCATCACAATGCAGAATCAAGCAGCTTAGACAAGAGGAAAGAAATATTCAGCAAGGATACTCTATTCAAACCTTTGCACAATAGCCTATCTGTGAACAGTTTTCATAAATCTAGTGTGAATCTGCTGAAATCGCACCAAAAGACTTCACCAGAAACACTGCCAGCAAGCATTGAGAACTTTGAGCAACCAATTACCACCTCAGTTACCCAAAACCTTGCCGTCTCACCACGACCACAGGAGCCAACAGGAACCCAAGAAGCTTCTTTTGATTACTATAATGTCTCAGAAGATGATGAGTCAGAGGAAGGGACACAGAAGACAGCAGAGGAGGAAAAGAACAGAGAGGACATGGGTACGATGCAATGGCTGCTGCAGCGGGAGAAGGAAAGGGATTTACAGAGGAAGTTTGAGAAAAACCTCACACTTTTGAATCCAAAGGAAACTGAGAGCAGCAACAGCCAGAGAGCGACTCACTCAGCTCGACTTGATAGCATGGATAGTAGCAGCATTACAGTAGACAGTGGATTTAACTCCCCACGGTAAGCGGCAGTAGAATACTTTTTGGTAACCTGCACACCTTCAGATGCTGTTAGACTATCACTCCCAGCAATGTCAATTTTACTTTTGCTGTGGTTAATAAATAGTCCCAGTACCACCAGTTGCCTAAACCCGATATACAGTTTTTACCTTCCCTCATATTTAGAGAAGCAATAACAGATTGTATTAAATATAAGCATATATTAAAGGACCACTATAGGCACCCAGACCACTTCAGCTCAATGAAGTGGTCTGGGTGCCTGGTCCAGCTAGGTTTAACCCTTTTTTCTATAAACATAGCAGTTTCAGAGAAACTGCTATGTTTATATTGGGGTTAATCCAGCCTCTAGTGGCTGTCTCATTGACAGCCGCTAGAAGCGCTTGCGTGCTTCTCACTGTGAAAATCACAGTGAGAAGACGCCAGCGTCCATAGGAAAGCATTTGTGAATGCTTTCCTATGAGACTGGCTGATTGCACACGCGGCTCTTGCCACGCATGCGCACTCTGCCGAGGAGGAGGAGAGGAGGAGAGCTCCCTGCCCGGCGCTGGAGAAAGAGGTAAGTTAAACCCCTTCCACCCCCTAGAGCCCGGCGGGAGGGGGACCCTGAGGGTGGGGGCACCCTCAGGGCACTATAGTGCCAGGAAAACGAGTATGTTTTCCTGGCACCATAGTGGTCCTTTAAGTGGTGGTTGAATTTTGATTTGACCATTAGTAACCTATGTTTGCTATAACAGCTAATGATGCAAGATATCTTCTTTTGTTGTTATTCCCTGGCAATAGATGCAAAAATGTCACATGAGGCTTCTTGTGTTTAGCCCTGCCCCGCCTCCTTGGCTGACATCATCAGAATTGACGGTGTCCGCCAATTCTATAGGAAAGCATTGTGATTGGCTGAGATCATCAATTCTGATGATGTCAGCCAAGGAGGCGACGGGGGCGTGGCCAGACACAAGAAGCTTCATGCGGTGTTGGAGGTGGGTAAATCACCTTTCTAACAAGAGGTAAGGGGGGAAGATCACCTAAATTGTGGTTTTAGAACTATAGTGTCAGGATTACATGTTTGTGTTCCTAACACTATAGTGCCCCTTTAACTCCTCAGAGTGGACTCATAGTTGCCTCCCCTTATATTATCTGTGGTTCCCTAATGTTAGGAAAATAAAACATCACATTGATCAGGCCTCAGGCAACGGTCTATAATTGATTACTTTAGCAACAGTTCCTTCCTCCGTGCAATGGAGATCCCTTTAACAATGCAAAGAGATTAATCAAAGTGTTTTGTAGAATTAATTTTCTTCTAGATGTATGAGGCATTGTGATAATTGTAAACTGAAGAATGGGTTGTCAATCAAATGCCATGTATTTTATTTGTGTACTTGTCCAAAAAAAAAAACCAACACATATGAACCACTGTTTAAAACCTTAATTTTGATTCAAAGTCAGACTTTGGCATAATTAAACATTAAGGCACTGTTAACTAATAAATGTATAGGAGTCCAAAATGATTAAAGGGACACTCCCACCACCCTTAAACCCTGCAAGTGTAATTATTGCAGTTTTAAGTCCACCTCTAGTGGCTGTCTATCAGACAGCCACTAGAGGGACTTCCGTGTTCTCAGAACACGAAAAGTGTTTTAAACGACGCTGGACGTCCTCACGCTATGCATGAGGACCTCCAGCGTCACCAGATTCCCTATTGGAAGAAGAGTGAAGAAAGCTCTACCCAAACAAACTTACAATCTGTATGCATTTTATATAGATTGCAGTTGTGTAATGGATATACAGAAAGCCAAAAGTCTGATTTTGTTTTAAATATTCAAATAAACATACTGTATCAACAAATCTTTAAGATTACAGTGAGGTTGTATGGGATATAACAAAATATGAATTATGGGGGAAGATTTTTTTTAAATGTATTTTCTTTCACCACTAATAAGTTATTGATGAAAAGAAATCTGATAATGATATGCTTGTTGCATTATGTTCAGGTATTATTGTTAAAGTGAATGTTTAATTAAATGTTATTTTCAAGACAGCCTAAGGATGATGGAATTCCCACCACTTCTCTGTCCAGTTTAAAAAAAAAAAAGGCGGGGGAGGGGGGGTATAAGAAACATGTAATTTACATTAATCCTGCACAAAACATAATGTAGTACAACAACAAGTAGTACAATATATGCAATGACTACATTGATAGATTTTCTGATAAGAACAAGGAATATATGTAAGACTATGGAGCAGTCAAATGTGATCAATTATTTAATATAGTTTTTGTCATATGTTTCTTCAAATATAATCTACCAGGAATAAGTCTGGACATTTAAATTTGGTAAAATCTTAAAGTTAGTAAAAGCACCAAAACAATTTTAGCTGAATGGAGTGGTTTTGGTGTATAAAGCATGACCCTGCTTTCAAACTGCTTAATTATCTGCCATTTAGGAGTTAAATCATTTGGTTTATGCAGCCCTAGTCACACCTCCCCTGACCTACAAATATTAGGTGACTTCTGCTGCCTCTTGAAAAATCTCACAGAACTATAGTAAATAATCATATTTGATTGCTCCATATTAATAGATGTTATGATAAGAACTACAAATATTTGTATGTTCAGTTTAGTTTTTGCATATATTCTGTTACTTATCACTTACTTTAAACTTGCACAAACCTTCAGAAAATATACGTGATGGCTGAACATTAAAAAGAAAAACTAGCAGCCCCAATTACACTGTTTAAGGAATCATCTGGGTATTGTGGGAGTAGCCTGGAAATTATTTACTGTATCCGTTTATGCAGACGATATTTTACTTACTCGATCGTTTCCAATTTCTTCCATTGACCATTGAAACTCAGTCCTAAGCTCCTATGGACTTAAAGACTATAACATTAATATGTAAAAGTCTGCTGCTATTCCTCTGTGCCTTGTCTGAACCTCTTGGTTGTGGACACGGCACTGGTGGAGTCAACCTACCAGTTCCTTTATTTGGGGATATAGATAACAGCAGACCAATTTAAACTTTTTGATAAGAATTACAAATTACAGATCTTTAGAGACCTAGATAATTGAGCAGACAAGACAGCCGCGTGGATTGGTTGAATTAATACCATATTAATTGAGATTAATATTTTCCCCAGGATCCTTTCATTTTTGTTTTCCCTTTGTCGGTGGTGGTTACTAGAAGGATCTGGCCAAGTTTCAGGTTGCAACTTAATATGGCAGAACAAGCATCACAAAGTTGATTTGTACTTTTTAATGTATTATTTATTGGCCAATTATCTCCATATTATTTTCATTAGGCCAAGAGTTTGCCCTCATATTTGGTCCTGCTATGTGCCTGGTCTCCTGTGAAGCAGGGTTTAAATGGTTTTGCTAACAGTCACTAAATTTTCACAGAATTAAACGGACACTATAGTCATCAAAACAACTTTAGCTTAATGAAGCAGTTTTGGTGTATAGATCATGCCCCTGCAGTTTCACTGCTCAATTCTCTGCTATTTAGGGGTTAAATCACTTTGTTTATGAACCCTAATCACATGTGACTTGCACAGCTTTCCTAAACACTTCCTGTAAAGAGTCATCTAAAGTTTATTCTCATTATTTCATATTAAAAAATCTACGCTGTAGTTATAAGATTGCCGTTTAGGTCTCTGGCTGCCCCGTGTCCCTCCTTAAAAAGGTGGTTTACTCACCTTTTTCCAGGACTGTGCCGGTCTCTATGCAGCTGGCTCCATCCCTTGGAAAGCATTGGGAGATTATCGTGCATGCGCAGCATTGCGCCAATCAGCATCCCCACATACAGATACATTAAAACAACGCATCTCTATGAGATGGGGTCAGCGCCTTCATGCAGAACGTGGAGACGCTGAATGTCAGTGCTGCACACTAGAGTTTGAGTGACTGCCAGTAGAGGTGTTCCTAGGTAGTAATGTAAAAACTGCCTTCTATCTGAAAAGGCAGTGTTTACTGCCTGTCCCTGCAGGCATTTTAATGTAGACACCAGAACAACTACATTAAGCTATTATTGTTCTGATGACTGTAGTGTCCCTTTAAATAACCATATTCTATACGAGGCAGGTGCTGGTAAAAAGCCTTGAATGATTTGAATTATATTAAAAATGTTTTAGTATTGTGTGTGTGTGTGTGTGTCCCATGAAGCACGCAGAAAGATTCTAATATTTACACACCATGAATTTGTGTCCTACATATAACAGTGAGTTTGATATAGTATCTTTATATTTCAGCACCCGTGAAAGCCTGGCTTCCAATACTTCAAGTATTGTTGAAAGTAACAGACGTCAGAACCCTGCTCTCAGTCCTGCTCATGGTGGTGCTGGACCTGCGTTTAACTTCCGAACATCTGCTGCAGAAACTACGACAACTGATGCTGATAAATTGCAGAAACCCGCTAACTGTTTGCAAGCCTCTGTAACTAGTGTTTGATAGCCGTTCAGCCTCAAATCTTGTCCTGTCTCATCCTCTACAGCAAAGTTTACTACACTGGGACCGATGTTTACATCTCTATACAAGCAAGCCTCACACCCACAGTTTTTGTGTATTTCTAAAACTGTGCTGCTAATTAGCCCAGGGGGGCACCAATGAGAACAAAATTACGAATTATTTTTGTTTTGTTTAGTTTTAACTTCTTTATTTTTTGTTTAATTTTTTTTTTTATCATAATTGCTTTCCTAAAATGTACCGCTCTGTAGTACATGGTTAAGCATAGAAATAATTTGTACAATATTCTCCATATAAGTGTATCAGAGCACATATATACAAAAGTCTAGACACTGTAATCTGTGATATCAACACCATGCAGTACAAAGCAAAGTTTCATTTAAAGCAGCGGTGCTTGGTAATGAATACAGGACTTGTAACTGCCAATCTGCAGAGTTTTTACATTAATGGCAAACCACCAATAAATATTTTATTTTGTACTTTGCCCCCCTTAACGTTAGATGCTATTGTTTACATTCACTTGTAGTAATTTTAAAATCTCTGTGTGCCGGAGAAATTTTCTTATATCTCCACCATGCAAAATTTAGACTCTAAGGTTCAATCTGGTATGGTATGTGAAAATACAGCACAAGCTGTCTTTTAACTTATTGACTGTGATCCACTAATATCACAGCATATCACACTGCAATAATGTCTGCTAGATCCCTACTAGATCTGTTTTTTTGCAGTCTAGACCTTAAACATCTGTATGATATGTGATATCATTAACGTACTGTATGTGTTTGAGGCTTCACATGCAGTACACAAGATGGCAAACATATCATTATTCAGTCAGACTATACCATTTTATAAGTACAGTATTAACACTAATGGCTATTGCAATATTATGGCCTGTAAACAAAACAAAAAAAGCATTATATAAGATGTACCTAGCTCTGCTGCTTTAAAACCGCACATAATATGATGCCACCTGAAATACAGTGGTGAACTAAGTTGCAAATCAAATTTGTGAAAACCGTATATCAGCGTTTACAAGCAGTGGCCCTCTTCAAAGAGAGTGTAGTGCCAAACTTGACACAGTATGGAAAATTTACTTTTTGTGTTTTAATCGTGTCAATTTTTTTATTTTAACATTTTTTTTTATATTCTCTTAAGAGGTTTGGAAAACATGTTCTGGCACTTTTTAAAGAGAACCTAAAAATATTTTTCAGAAACAAATTTGTGGTAAAAATAAAAATATTGTTCTAGATCAGTAATGGCTGATCCTGGCATTGTTCATGTTTTGTGAACTAGATTTATAAAGCTGCTCAGTCGATCTGTAGGCCGGCTGTGCAACATGCGAAATGTAGCTTACAAACCTATGTCATTATAAGGTTCGGCATCACTGATCTAGATCTTTTTTATAACACCTATTTAACACACTTACTTCATATGTGTACAAAGGGAAGAAGGTGAGATTCCATAATGAGAGTGGAATATAACTTGGAAATAATTCCTTTCATTATAAGGCAAGTGTTTAAGTGTTATTCTTGCAGCTTTGAGTGACACCACAATGTTACATAGAAATGTATGAAATATTTTTTTTAATTTGTTTAAATAGGTTATTTCCGAGGAAACGAAAGGCAAGTGTGGCCTGACAATATGATTTCTTTCAAATGGAAGGATGTAATTTTATTTTATGTAGCTTTGATTGTAATGCCTAAATTAGGCTATTCAAACTAAGAGGATTTGTGACGGTTATCATTAGAACAAAGTATTAAATATTGCAAACAACTCGGCTTTCGTTTCACGTCAAAGATTTTTATTATTTTTTTCCTTTTCAAAAAATTGTAACTAAGTGGAATGCAATTCTTTTTATGAGCATTTTTAAATCATAGAGGGTTTTTTTTTCAGTTTGTGGAAATTTTAAATTAAGAATGAATGTGACTTATTTAAAAAAAAAAAAAGTTCAAATCTGATTACAGAATGTGTCTGTACAAAACACGTAATGCTGTAAACAATCGTATTACAGTTAACATTTGCAATTTATATATCATAAGGACATTTACTAGGATGTCATTGTTATTTTTGTTTGTTTTTACCCTATGTTTACTGTAATTTTGAGAAAAATCACCTTGTACAACCTCTTATTTTAATTTAATTATTTTTTTTAAATAGGGTTAGCCAACAAGTAATTTACCAGCTGTTGTGAATATAGAATTTCTATAATGCTTTACTATCTATACATCTAAATGCTGGCAAAGCATTATTCTGAATTGCAGTTCTACAGCAGTTAGTTACCCCTGCTATAATTAATTTGAGTTGTGTTTATCATTTCCTTATTCGAACCAAATAAGGTTCTCAACATTTTGTGTTTCTCTGTAGCTAAACAGTTAATTGTATCTTGAGAATCGCAATCTTTGTGCTACTTTTAATACTGCCAGCAAGCCCTAATATAATCCCTGAGTGGGCAATTTATGGTTGTGAGGATGCTAATGTCTTAAAACCATCACCTGGCATCCCACAGCTAGGAATGGTGAGTTTTACAGCTTGATGAAGATCCTAGGTTTTGCTACAATATTGTGTAGTTAGTGATAACCCCACTTATTTCAAAGTTTAATTTTCTAGTTTTTGTTTTTAAAATCTCCCTTTGTTAGGATTTAAACTTAAATTGACACATTTTTTTAAATTAAATACATTGATCCAAAGTTAGTCAAATGTTCCTGTTAAGAAATAAAGCACACTCATTCCTTATTAGAAAATGATTCACACATGTAACTATGTTAGCATTTTTATCCACTTGCTGTAATAATAAAGGGTCATTACAAATACATTCATTTACTGAAAATCCAAATTACAAATGTACTCCTCCCCCATGTTTTCAGATCATGGCAGACAATGATTATAGAAGGCTTTTTGAACATTAATAAATGTTAATTAGCCAAAAATAGTAATAAATCACATGGGCTATAAAAAAATAAATCTAGACAAAATGGCAATAAATAGCATTTTCTAATTTTCTATTATCTGATGTAACAAGTACTTTAATTTCATAGACAATTTGACTAAAGTCCATCATAATACTATATGCAGTATTAGAAAGAAGAGAAAATACCTCTTTGTGTTTTTTTTTGTTTTTTTGTTTTTTTTAAGACTGGCCAGCTTGAGGTGAGATTTAGCAGGTTACAATGTTATGAAATTCAAGTACTGTCTATGAATATTCCGTTTATTTTGTTTGCAACACTTGTGGTGTCCAATTTGGGTAAATGCATTTTGTGCAGCCTCAAAACATCAAGACAAATCTATTGTCATTTTTGCACACGTGACTCTTTAATTGTTGCTACAATACATGTAATGTTTTATTGAGGAATTATTATTATTTTTTTTGTAATTTTCTTTTTAATTATTTTTATTTTACATACAACTACCTCCACGACTTTAAACGGCAGCAATGTTAAAGTATATTGTACGAAAACAAACATTCTAACCATATGGAATACTCTTAAGTATGTCAACATTTTTTTTGTATGATGAATCATAGTTTTTCATTACCACAGTTTCTTTCAATAAGACATTTGGGTTTTTATAAAAAAAAAAAAAAAATGTATATTGTAAATGAAGGGCAAAAAAACAGAACCTTATTAGTTTTATTACGGTTTGGGACATTTGCCAGCTCTTTGTGTTACAGCTGAAGTTTTCTTCCTGACGTCCCTTGGCCATTGCAAGTGTTCAGCGGCCAACGACTGCGTCGCACATTGCCAGCGCGACTTTTCCTATAAAAATGAACAAAGCCAGATATTACTACTACAGATGAGTTGACACCGATATTACATTGTTACTTATAGATGAGACTAATGTGAAAGGAGTATTAATTTCTTCAAGTGAATGACTGAGTGTCACTATTGCATTAGGGGAATACAGTTAATACATGCAAGCAGGACTTCACTGTATGTTTAAAGACAATTTTGCAGCCAAGACTGCCTTGTATAAATGTGTTTGCACTGAAAAAAATAATAAAAAAAAAACAAATTCTTGGTCTCTGGTTGCTGTAAAGGTCATCCAGAAGGGATGTCTTGTTTATATTGTATAGTATTTCATATGAAATAATTACAGTTCATGAAATGTCTTCCCTGACGTTACTGATTTCTAACAGAACATTTGTATTTTGGTTTTTATTGTGTCAGTGAACCATATTGTAACGGATGTTAAACTGTCATGCTTAGCATAATAACTTAAAGGGAAAAAAACTTAACAGGGATTTTTTTTCTTTTGTAAGACTATATTCAAAAGTCCCATTCTATGTCAATATTGTGTCCATGTTGGTTCTGTTGTGTGAAATATCCATTATTTTTTATTATTTTTTTTTGGATTGTGTTACTTTCTAAAATATTAAATAACATTTGGTTATATGTTTTAAGTAAACAGACTTTTTGTGCTGCAGAGGACCAATTTGGAGTCAAATTCCATTCAATGTCTTCCTCCCCTAGCACGGAACCACAAATTACAGAAATTGACATTTCTTGGCATACGGTTTGAAGTATAGCGTAGAACGTTTATTAACTTTGAGCTACATGCTATATATATATTTTTTATTTTGTGAAGAATCATAAGATTTTATTTTGTGTTTCTTACCAAAGAGGTTTGTGGTTTGTTAGTTTATTTTTTAATTTTTTTTTAGTATTGCATGAAAAGGTTATTTCTCCAAAGTGTACTTAAAATTTGGGAGTTTATTGTTGAGCAAGTTTAAGGCACAAGGTAATGATTGTTTATTATGCTTTCCATGGTCTAACAGTTCAACACATTATGATGGTAAATCTCCAACTACACAATATCACTGTGTTCTAAACAGCTCACCTTCAACCACAACAAAGTTCCGTGTAATAAGACCGATACCACAGAAGGGCATGTTCCCCAAACTTTCATTGAGTAGAAATCAAGTCCTATTTATATGTCAAGGAATTATGAGTCGCATTGACCTCCATGTTAGCTGGAATTATTTTTTAGTGAGATAAAGCTTACCATGATAGCTCAAAATCTACAGCTGTCTTCATTCTTATGGTGTTTGGAGATTATCAAGGTCATTCCGTCATGAACCACATATTACCATCTCATTGTGCCCTATATATTGGTGGATTACATATTCTACAATACCTTGCCAGCTTGAGGCTGTCACACAATTATTTGAGTTACAGGCCTGCAGAAGCTAATTTATACAGTTAACTAATTTTTTGGTACACAAAATCTGAAAAGGGTATTTCTATTTGCTTGTTTTTATTTGAAGGTTATAGTATAAATCCCTGCTTGAATGCAGGTGATACTGATAACTGTTTAAAGAGGGTGAAATTACAATGAATGCACTTCAAAAAATAATTAGAAGACTAAAGTCTATCTATGTTAAAACCCATTATTTTGTGCTGTTGATCCAAAACAAGGGAAAACAAAACAATTGATAGACTTTAGTCTTCTGATTATTTTTTGAAGGGCATTCATTGTAATTTCACCCTTTTTTGTGTGTGTGAAATACAGTTTGGCAGACCACTCGCTAGGGACCTGAGTGTTGCCATGAAGGCTCTTCTTTCCCCTCTGAAGTATCCCAGTCAGTGCAGTAACTAATGATTGTAGCTCAGCAGAGTAGAGTCGTTTATAGCAGTGTTATAGCCTTTTCCCATACATTAGCCGAGACTTTATGCTGGGAAAAGAACTGATTTTATTGACAAAACCATGGTCATTTATACACGGACCCACAGCATGGGGTTCCTATTTAACTCTAACTGTCCCTGCCCTGGGGCCCCTTTCTCTGGAAGATAATTGAGTTCCTCCTGGATACAGAGGGCACAACACAAAATACCCAGAAAAACATATTAAACATGTCAAAATCAGGAGGAACCCCAACCTATCATATCATCAGATAGCTCTGAGTCGAGTGGCCAAGTTGGCACAATAGTGCTCAGATCCATGGAAAACAGACAAATCGCCAACGTTTTTGACCTGCCCCTACTAAAGTTCATACCAGTATCTCTCTGGCTGGTCAAACATCGTGAGCTCCTGCAACCTGAGGATGGGGCACTGCCCCTGGCTCTCACGGGGCGATTGTTCATTTATGTCTACTGTACCTCCCCTCCAATTAGCGCTCTCCTGGCTGGTCAGGAAGTGGGAGAAAATCGAGGTGAGAGTTGGCAGGGAAATGTGAATAGGCGCTGCCGAACCAGAGTTCCATTGAATGGCACCTAACTCCCACTATGGTCCATGCGGCTCACACACCGCAACCTTCACAATTCTAAAATGTCCAGTAAAACAGCGCTGCAGTGTAGCCACTAACAATAAAGCTCAGTCTAACAGTAACTCTGCCTTACCTGCCTCCTCGGGATCACAGTAGCTTAAGAGGCTACTCTGTGAGCTCTTGCAATGTGGGTTGAGGGGGTGAATGTGCTATGTATGGTCCTGCTTCCACGGGTCAGGTGACTCATTATACAAACACACATGGACACATTCGATCCTATATACAGCCTGTGAGAATTTGATGTTTTAGCTTAACGGCTGACTTCTGTATGGTTGCTTTATTTATGGTTTTCTTTTTCTGTCATACCATTGTCCTCTCTTTCACTGTTTGGGGATGCACTTTTTTTTTTTTTTTTCTTTAAGTTATTCTTCCCTTTTGTTTCTGCTCTATTACACTACACCCTATTCTATTATTTACTTAAAATATATATATATTTTTTTTCTAATTCTTTTTTTCCTTTTGCACTGGAAGCAGACATCTATGTGTTTACACCATATGCCTTAGGTTGGTTAGCTTATATAGTGGACACAAGTGGCAAATGTTAGTTTGTCTTACATGGTGTAGTAAACTGCTACCCCTTATGGTGTATATCACATTTCTATTGATATATTGCTAATCGTGTCCCGAGCAGTGGTAACTATTGTTCTGTCTGTTGAAAAAACGCAACTCTTTAACAGACTTCATTCATTTGTAGGGGAGTTGTTGACCATGCATTTGATCACAGAAGAGTGCATGCACAGTAAGTCTATGTGGCGGAGTATGCCTCCTACTGCCATCAAGGAACCTGGAGCACTTGAGACCCAGTCACCATAGCTTGACTGAGATCTCTCAGGAGTCCTTCCACCCTGAACCAAGCTACAGTAAATATAGCTCTGGAGTCCCTTTCCTATCCAGATCAGTGATTATAGCAACCTTTTCCCTCCTCCTCCCCTCCCCCATACATTAAACGAGTGTGAATGCTGGGTGGTAGAACAACATTTATTGAACCATAGCACATATGTATAGGAGTAATCACAACATGGGGTCATCAAACAAAATATAAATACAAGTCACTCCCCGGTGTCCTGGTGTCTGGGACAGCACTGGGTTAATACACCATAACTGAATTACCTGCCTGACACTGAGGAGCATGTGCACAATAGCTATTACACAATAGTTTTTACCCTGTTTCTCATTTTAAAGGAACACTCGGAAAACCTATTAAATTAGATGTATTCCTTAACCTTTTAGACAATCTGGCCCTTCTTTTTTGTTTTTAAAGCCCTTAAACTCATTTTTATTTATTTTATTTTATTTTTAAACAGTCTTCTCGCAGCAGCCGATCCTCATCCAGTGAAAGTCATCAAGAATGATGACTTGTGTCCAATGAAAAATGATCTTTATAGAGAGATATTATGGACATGTGGTGCATGAGCAGCAACTGTTACAATCTACCAATCCAATACTTCTTATCGAGTCTAGTTGTATTTACATGCTGACATCAGACATCAAATTCAATTATTGAATTTATTTTAGTCCAGAGCCCTAACTGCCTGTCTGTCTGAGAGTCACTAGTAGGCATGGAAACTGCAAAATATGAACAGTATTGTTTCTGAAAAACAGCATATTTAGCCCCATATCACTTCAGTAAAAGTATCCCTTTAATATGCAGCCATACGCCAGAGAGGCAAGAGGAAAAGAAAAGTATTTGAAAGGTTATTAAGGGATAATATTCAAGAATTCCTTGAGAAGAACATGGTTATCAGCAAAAAACAGCATTGTTTTGTGAAGCACAGGTCATGTCAAACTAACTTGATTGCATTCTACGAAGAAGTAAGTAGAAGTATAGATCAGGGTGTTGCAGTGGATGTGATCTATTTGGATTTTTCCAAGGCATTTGATACATTTCCACACAATAGATTTAAACTCAAGGAAAACGGTCTAGATGAAAATGCTTGTTCTTGGATAGAACATTGGCTTAAAAACAGAGTACAAAGAGTTGTCATTAATGGTAAATCTTCAAGCTGGACAGAGGTGGCAAGTGGTGTCCCTCAGGGGTCTGTTCTGGGACCCCTTCTATTTAACATATTTATAAATGATCTTGAAAAAAGCATTGAAAGCCATGTTTCAGAGTTTGCAGATGACACAAAACTCTGTAAAGTAATACAATGTGAGCAAGATATTACCTTGCTGCAGAGGAATTTAGATAGACTGGGGGACTGGGAACTCAAATGGCAGATGAAATTTAATGTTGAAAAATGCAAAGTTATGCACTGCGGCGTAAAGAATGCACAAGCAACATATACCCTTAATGGAAGCATATTCGGGATAACAACACACGAAAAGGACTTGGGAATTGCTATAGACAACAAACTATGCAACAATGTGCAATGTCAATCAGCAGAGCATTCATTCTCGGGATTAGAATATCAATTTGCCTCTTTGTTCTAAAAAATGATATTACGGCACTAGAAAAAGTGCAGAGCCGGGCTACAAAATTAATAGTAGGAATGGAACATGTCAGCTATGAAGAAAGGTTAACAAATTTAGACCTCTTTAGTTTAGAAAAATGTCGCCTGAGAGAGGATATGATAACATTATACAAATATATTTGGGGCCAATACAAACCATTATGGGGAAATTTATCCACAAATCGAACTTTACATGCATTTAGACTGGAAAAAAGAAGATTTTGTCTAAGGCAAAAAAAGTTGTTGTTTTTTTATTGTAAGAACAATAAGGATGTGGAATTCTCTGGCTGAAAAAGTGGTTTTATCAGAGTCCATACAGATGTTCAAACAGCAACTAGATGCATACTTGCAAAAACAGAATATTTAAGGATATAATTTTTCAATGTAGGGTAATAGCTGCTTGATCCAAGGATTAATCAGACTGCCATTCTGGAGTCAAGAAGGTATTTTTTTCTAGTTTGTTACAAGTGCTTCAAACTGGGTATTTTTTGCCTTCTTTTGGATCAACAGCAAAAAACAAATGTGAGGAAGGCTGAACTTTATGGATGCAAGTCTCTTTTCAGCTATGTTACTGAAATAAGTGTGAGCTACTTGTTGCCCACTACAAGACAACCAGGGGGTGTGAGTGATTATGTACATGTGTAAGGGTGGAGATTGTCCATATATAGTGATCAGCCACAACATTTAAACCATCTGCATAATATCTAGAAGTTCTCCTTGTGCTGCCAAAACAGCTCTTACGTGTAATGACATGGACTGCACAAGACCTCTGAATGTGTCCTGTGATATCTGGCACCAAGACATTAACAGCAGATGCTTTAAGTCCTGCAAGTTGCAAGGTGAGTCCTCCATGGATTGGATTTGTTGTTGTAGCACAACCCACAGATGTTCAATCGGATTGAAATCTGGTAAATTTGAAGGCTAAGGCATAAACTTGAACTCTTTGTCATGTTCCTCAACTCATTTATGAACAATATTTGCAGTATGCATTATTCTGCTAAAAATGGCACTGTAATCAAGGAACACCATTTCCATAAAGGGGTGTACATGGTCTGCAACAATCTCTAGGCAAGTGGTACTTGTCAAAGTTACATCCACATTACCCAGTGTTTCCGAGCATCTTTTCCATAGGTAAGCGACACACATGCACCTGGCCATTCACTTGATCTAAAAGCAAACTTGATTCAACAGACCAGGCAATCTTCTTCCATTGCTCCATGGTCTAGTTCTGATGCTGAAGTCTCCATTGAAGGTGGTTTTGGCAGTGGACAGGGGTAATCATCGGCACTCTGATTGGTCTGCGGTTATGCAACTCCATAGGCAGCAAACAGTGATACACTTTGTTTTCTGACACCTTTCTGTCATGGCCAGCATTAGGTGTTTCAGCAATTTAAATTACAGTAGCTATTAGGGGTGATTGAATCAAACGGCTAGCCTTAGCATCAATGAGCCTTGAGCACCCATGACCTTGACTCTGGTTCTGGTGCCCGTACTCGCACCTCTTTTAGTAGCCATGGACGACTACATACCGGGAACACCCCATAAGACATGCCATTTTGGAGATACTCTGACCAAATCCTGTAGCCATTACTATTTTGCCCTGGTCTCTCAGATCTTTTCGCTTGCCCATTTTTCCTGCCACCAACACATCAAATTCAAGCACTGACTATTCACTTGCTGCCTAATATATTCAACCCCTTGCCAATTGTCATTGTAACAATATTATGAATATTTGTCACTTCTCCTGTCAGTGGTTTTAATGTTGTGACTGATCAGTGTATGTGATATATCTCAGTGTGTGAAAGAGCAGACTGTAATAATTTGTATTAAGAAATACTTTACCTGCACACACACCCTCTGGATAAAGCAGTGGATGCTGTAATCTCAAGTTGTAACAACATGGATCCCTAAATTCTTCGTCATTATGATCTGCTCATTGTGATGAAACATTTACAGAGATATGTGCATGCTGAGACACAAATTATGTTTCCCAACGACTCCAATTATATCAATAAAATGGAAGAATGTTATCAATGAGGAGCTGCAGCATGAGAGTGAGCTCTGCCTTTCATTCTGCAATCACACTGTACAGAGAGCTCACAGAACCCTCTGTACTGTGTGAGCTGGAAAATCCCTTTGCTGACATCATTACTGACGACAGCAGAGGGAATCCCTAGAAAGGTAGGGTTAGGGGTTGGATTATGGGTAGAATTAGAGGTTGGATAAGTGTTTAGATTAGGGGCACGAACAGGGGAAAAGACATGCACGTAGGTTATTATTGTACTCTAGAACAGTAGCAGCCAGTGAAGGCAGTTTTAGTACTGCAATATAAACTTCTATAAGGACTAAGGGGCAGGGACAGTGCACCTAGACCAATTCAATTAATTGGAGTGGTCGGGGTACCTATAGAGTCCCTTTAAATGAATAGTGTCAATATGCATATAATTGCTTAGCAAAATATATATGCTTTTGTGTAGCAGTTTTGGATTCTGTGACTGCTATTAAAGTTGCAATCTCAGCATGCAAAGGTTTTCTAAGTTTTATTACTGTAATTCATTCCTTGCAGTATTTGTTTTATAACTTTGAAATCCTAGACATATTGGTCATTTTAACGATCGGGACTAATTAGTGAATCTATTTTGAGGGTTGTGGGGTTGTAATTTTTTATTTTTGTGTGCAGCGATACATTCACAGGTATCTGGACATTTACAAGATGTCAAACAGGAATAACAAGTGATATACATGTCTAAGAAAATGCACATTTTGTGAATTGTGATAAATTCTGCTATTTAGGATGTGGAGATTTAGGCCACTGTCAGAGATAACACATTAATAATCTTGATGATACTGCTAAACTGAAGTGATCTGGCTAGAAGTCTACCAGGGGGACCTGACATTAGCATTTGCAAATACTAGGCCTGCAAATCGAACTAACTGAGTGCACACGTAATATAAGACAAATAATAAGTATAGCTACAACTAGAAAAAACCCTCATGACGAGTGAAAAGCTTCCATCTACGTTTGTAACTAATCTTTTAGAATGGAGTTAGCAATAAGTCAGCCTATACCCAGTCAGGAAAGTTGGATCGGTAGTAGAACAAAGCCAGGCTTTCACCATTAAGACTAGTGAAGGTGGCCCATTTACACCTCCATCTCCACATCCCCAGACCCAGGCATGCATGTTCTTTACTTGAACTTGTGATGTATAAATTACTCCATGTAAAACTGTGAAAAATATTTTGGTTTTTCCCATTTCCCATTTTTAAAAATATTTTCTTCCTATTTAATATAACATTATATATTCATCTAAGATATCACAATAATGCCCTATTTCTCTTTAAAAAATGATATGACATATGGATGCACTTGGGCAGAAACAGGGAAATTGTGGATAAATGAATGCATGGCAAAAACGCCAAAAAGGCCTTGGTCACAAAGGCGGTACAACTCCAAAAAATATTGGTCCTTAAAGGATTAAGGGTTTGGAGTGTTCCTTTAAAGTCTTAGCTTGATTAAAACATTTGTGATAAAGCCATTTTTTAATCGACTACATAAAGTTAATATTTCTAAATAACAAGTAAGTTTATACTTTAACATGTGTTTCTATTACCTTTTATAACCTTCTCTGTAATTACCGGTTATCTATTTAAGACATTTCCATTGTTAACATTTCATATTAAAGTGGCTCTGTCACCTACACAGCTTTTATCACAATTATCTGTATTTATCAGAACTCTATAACTTGTGCCTTTTGGTTTTAATCAGTGTAATTGTTTTAAAGGTATGTGGTTTAAAAGTTAGGGATAGTTTTATCTCAATATCGCTCAGTTCAGCAATAAAGTCCATTAAAACCACCTACACAGCTAATGCAATCCCTTTCTCCTTAATCCTTCATAAGATGTCCTAGTTTGGCTCTGCCTTTAAAGTTACATAACAGAACTTTTGCAAACCATATATTGCTGTTGCCAAAATCACAATCTGGTCACAGAAGACCTTATACATTCCCAGCTAGCTAACATTTGGCAGGTCCAGCACTGCTGTTATCAGATGGGTACGGCATTTCAATTTGGAATACAGTCCTTAAAAAGAGGTTGCTGTGAAGGTTAATTGAGTGGAAGAGCAATCTAGATCCTATTGTAACATGTCCATGATATTCAGATGCAGTAATGTTCTAGCAGTATTAATTATTTTATCTAGGGAATACGTTTAATACGTACAATGTTCTGAAATAAAACATCTGGTAAGCTCATCACCGCTATGTAAGGATTCCTCATCTTTCACAAGTGAATTCAGAGATTTGTTAAAAACTATTTAATACCTTAACTGCTAAACTATTTTACTCCTGTGTGCTGAATCCATTTATAGGAATTTCCACTCACAGCATTTAAATATCAATACCACTGCTTTTTTCTGTGATTATCCTCACAAATGATGTGTTGTGTGTTTTTTTCCAGCAGATCGTGCATGGTTGGTAAATGTGACAGACCGCCTGGTCACCTAGGACTGGTACATGTCTCCAAACTGCCACCTACTCTAAAAAAAATTAAATATACCACTATCATTTACTTGTCCAGTCTGTGCCTCCCTGCCCAGCACTCCCTCTCCATGGTCCAGGAGCACTCACAGGCCAGCTAGGGAGCCGCTGAGCTAGAAGCACCTGACTGGAAGTTGCTGCGGTCCGGTAAACTTTAACAATGTCACTCTTTGTCCCAGAACCAACAATTAGGGCGCTTTTTGGAGCGGTGACAGACGAGTTGGCGAGGCATCCAACAATACCAAGGACTTGAGGGAGCTCCATGTGCCGACTGAACGTGAAATAATTTAAGGTGACCAGGATTTCTACCCAGCGCTCTGGAACTCTGGGCCGGATCAAAGGATGGTCGCGGTCCCTTAAGGAAGGATACAGAAAGAAAAATGGATGGGGAGGGTGTAACAAGTAAATGAGTTACATTGTACAAAACAATTCAGAGATTTTCCATTACATGAGCAATCTGACAATATCTGGTTGTTAGTGACATAGTATGTGCTTATAATATCAACCTAGGTTTACAAGACAAGACCGGTAAATGGGAAATTATTGGGAAAAAATACCATAATGGTCAAATCCTATAGTACAAAGAATAACTATTTCAGAGCTTTGCCTGATCTCCTTATATCCCAAGCTTCCGGAAACATTCTGTTAGTGTGATAATTGGATGTAAAGTTATGCTCATACATGCCACTTCTGTCAATAGACTGGAGCACCAATTCAACTCGCATGGGGAGGGGGGGAGCAAGGTTGATTTCCACTGTCTTGCTATGTGTTGCTGAGCTGTTACAATTGTGTATAATGTGAGTTTCTGCTGGTCTTTGGTTAGCTTGCTTAGATTAAGGAGTAGTAGGAGTAAAGGACATGTTTGATTTCATTGTATGCCTTAAGATAGAATGTATCCGTGTCCAACAATGTTGGATGCTAGAGCTTGACCAACAGATAGGAGTCAAACTTCCTACCTCATTATGACATTTCCAGCACTCCTTTAATGAAGCAGGAAAGATTTTCTGTAATCTAAGCAAATAAAAAAATATTATGAGAACTCCGAGAAATAGTTTTTGCTCACTTATGCCATAACAGAGAGAGCATACCTGAAGCATATCAGACTAATCCCACCCGTAATCGCAGTCCAGAACTGAAATGCCAGCAAGTTCTCTCTCTACAAGAAATACAGCAACCCCAGACAATCGTTTCGGCCTTCTGTGTGCCTCGTCAGTAAGGTGTAGCTGATACCCCTTTAAGCACAGTGAACACGGGGTCCATGTCTGGATTACCCTTTTAACTTGGGGAAAATATAGTACAGGGAGTTGTCATTAATGGTAAATTTTCAAGCTGGACAGAAGTGGTAAGTTATGTCCCTCAGGGTTCTGTTCTGGGAAAAAACAATTTATAAATGATTTTTGAAATAAACATTGAAAGTCATGTTTCAGGGTTTGCAGATGACACAAAACTGTAAAATATTACAATGTGAGCAAGATATTACTTTGCTGCAAAGGGATTTAGATAGACTGGGGGACTGGGCACTCAAATGGCAGATTACATTTGAGGTAGAAAAATATGCACTTTGGGGTAAAGAATGCACAAGCAACTTATACCGTAAATGGTAATGAATTAGGCATAACAACACACAAGAAGGATTTGGGAATTGTTATAGACAACAAACTATACAACAATGTGCAATGTCAATCAGCAGTGGTTAAGACCTGTAAGGTATTGTCATGTATAAAAAAGGGCATTATACCCAGGATGAGAATATCATTTTGCTTCTTTATAAATCACTGGTACGACCATATTTTGAATATGCTGTGCAATTTTTGGGCATCTGTTCTAAAAAAAGATATTATGGCAGTAGAAACAGTGCAGAGGTGGGCTACAAAATTAATAAAAGGAATGGAACAATTTAGCTTTGAAGAAAGGTTAACAAATCTAAACCTCTTAATTAAGAAAAACGGCGCCACAGAAGGGATATGATAACATTATACAAATATATCCGGAGCCAATCCAAACCATTGTCTGGAAATCTATTTACAAACAGGACTATACATAGGTCATGCATTTAAACTGGAAGAAAGGAGATTTAGTCTATGGCAAAGGAGGTTTTTTTGGTTTTTTTTTTTTACTGTAAGAACAATAAGGATGTGACATTTTCTGCCTGAGTGAGTGCCTTTTCAGAGTCCATACAGCCCATGGCGCCGTGGAGGACCCAGGCCGGTGGGCGGGGGCTGGTGTGGGGTGAACGGGCAGAGGCTCAGAGACCTGAGCGCTACACCGTAGCAGCGACATGCAAAGCATTACGGGTTACAACGCTTCAGACCATGCAGCAACTTGTCAATTTATGTCTGATGTCTGACTATTATTCTTATTATTGCATTTAATTTCTCACACAATTGTTACTTTTGCATGTTAGCGACATAACTTACTAGGCGCTACTACTGCATTCTATGTACTGTGTCTGTTTATACAATGCTAGTACCGCACCGTTAACTACAGCCTAGGTCAGACCGCACAATATAGTATGATCACTCCACTTAAAAGTGCATTTGCCTACATACATTAGAAAGGCACTGCTTACTTAACTACATATAAGGCTACAAATGCTAAAAGCGCCACTGCATGCTTAGTAAGACATAACTCAACCGCGCAATAAAATATGGAGCTCTTTGTTGATCCTAGTAAAAATGCTTCTGCCATATCTGTTTAGACTTAATAAGGCACTGTTGTACTGCACCAACACAAGATTTAGTAAGTTGACCCAGGCTACCAGGCCGATATAACCTCTATGCAATATGAGTCTCATAAGATTAGGTATTGCTCAGTTGAATATAAAGCCTGCACAATGCGATATTATGCCTGTTGAATACCCTTGATATATCAAATCTGGCAAAGTCTATATGTACCCAATTTACTTCCTTGCTTGTTTATTCTGACTTATATGCCTCTGCACAGGCAACCATATGTTATTTTTATCAATTCATAAAATGTCTGCCTATACTTTTTTGCGATACTAATAAATATATTTAAACAAAATACAAAATAAGGTATATTATATCGCCATCCAAGGTATAACGTTGTATTCCTAACCAAAATTTCATACAGTGGTGCATGAATTGCATAAAAGTGGCATTTTAACCACCGCGGCACACCCTCCAGGTGCCGTCTATCATGGTATGGTGCAAGTTGCATTGTGTGTGTTATATGCCTTGGGTCATTGGCGTTTGAAGTGTATAACGGTTACATCGTTAAGTCATCAGGTAATTCTTGAGGTTCATGTATAGACCTTTGGTGACCTAGCTTGTACAAGTGTGCATTTGCAGCTTGTGTGTTCCCCTTCTGCCTTGCCTATCTTCCTAGTGTTAGATTGGAATGTGTGACCTCATTGACTTGTTGTGGCTTGCGATTTGGTGTTACCTGGCTTTACTTAGTTTGTCCCAGTTCCAAGCCAGGATAGAGGAAGGTATGAAGGGTTAGAAAAGGTAAGGAAGGAAGATAAGAAAGAGGAGTGGAAGAAAGAGGAATAGGCACTGGTGGTTTCCCTGAATGTGGGCAAGAGGTGTGTGATCAACAGGAGACATGGTTTTGTGTTCCTGGTGTGCGGGTGTGTGCCGCTTATTTCAATGGAGGAGGCTTGAGAGCCGTGGACAGCGTTTATTCACTGCGTGTGAGGTGCTAGTTATGACGGGTCTGTGTTTCCAGAGGCTGCCGTGTCCCCCACCCACTCCTCCCATCTGTCCCATGCTTCTATCATGTTGTACAACCTGTTGGAGCTCATGTGTGCCATTTCATAACTCACATTTAGTGATACCTATTGCATCACCTCCCCTTTGCTGGGGGGCCCTAAGGGATATCCAGCCTCTAGCTATCAATAAATTGGCCGCTATCAATATGTGGAAGGTTAAGAGCCCTTGTTGCCTCGTGAGATCTTTGTGTGGTATGAACAGGAGGAAATGTTCAGCCGAGGGCCTAATTTGTTTGTTGTTTACTTCTGAGATCAGGGTTGCTATCATGTCCCAAAAGGGTTTGATCACCTCACAGTCCCACCAAATATGTAACATGTTGCCCTTTTCTTTGGCGCATCTCCAGCATTTGTCCAACGTATTTGGAAACATGTGGGCCAAGCGCACTGATAATAGGTACCATCGGTTTGCTATCTTTCTTATAAGTTTGACGTGAGAAGAGCACCTCGTATGCGGTTGGTTAGACCTAAAGGCTCTCCACCAGTCAGCTGCGGGGATCTCCCGTCCCAGGTCCCTCTCCCACTCCATTGCATATTTGGGTACTGGGAGATTTGCGTCTCACATTATCGTGTCGTAGCATGCTGAGATAACTTTCTTTTTTGGTATAATGCCCATACACATTTTTTCAACGATAGTGAGAGCAATTGTCCCTGGCAGTGTGGGAGATCGAGTTTGATTTAACATGTGAAGGAGTGATTAAACAAACTCGATCTCCCACACATGCCTGGTGGAGGAGTGTCAGTCCTCTGCTTTCCCACCCTCTGCTGTCAAAGGTAAGGATGAAGTGTTTGAAACATCTAATTGGGGGTGCTTTTGGAGTATTTTTTGACAATTGTTTTCCTACTATCACCCCTCTGTCTTGGCTAAATACATTGCTATTATGGATTTGTGTCTAATATTGGTTTCATTTAAAGAGTGTTATTATATTGTAGATTTGTATATTGTCTGCTTCTTAACTTGGTATTTACAAGCCCACAGAGTATTGTATACTTTATTTGAGGGCAGAATAGCCCATTTGCAATATGGACGTTTTGGACACTTCCTTTAATAGAGATAGACGACCAATATGAACCCGGAAGTCACATCACATGATTCCCTTTTATTCCAGAAGTTTTGTCCTTAAGGGGTTAAGGTGATAGGGAAAACACCTTTTCTACCCACACACCTATTACTAAATAATTTTGGAAGCACCTATACACCTACTGGTATCCAGTATATATCCTTTACAGAAGAGGCTTGATTTTTGAATGCTACGTTTACTTTAAGAAGAACCCCATACAGGCACACATGAAAGTTAAGTAAAATAAGGAAACTAGTTTTTTTTTCTCTACAGTGCACAGCACAACAAAGATTTGACAGCATAAACAAAAAAATACGTTCATAGTTTCCTTTTAAGTACAATCACCACGGGCTTTGGCAGTATCAAGCACTGAATATTTACTAAGTCTTCTGAAAAGTATAAGGTAAAAAGTTCAGCTTTCCCAGAGATTTGGCACGTATCAGTTTGACAATTTTACTGGCTGTAAGATGTTCAAAATCATACACTTTGAGAGAATGCTTGTGTAATATAAAACCATTAATCTGTTAAATCCTTCACAAATGTAGCAGCAAATCTGATTGTAAATTATACAGGTCTGGAAAAATGCCCGTAATTCACATTAGTGATAAAATTCACTCTGCTGAGGTGGAGTGAGTGCTAGAATGTAATTTGGTGTAGTACTGCAGGGTGGTACATTTCTGTCTGGTGACACGAAGTGGTAGTATTCTGTCCGGTGAGGTGGAGTGGTAGAATTCAGGCTGCTTGAGGCGGAGTGGTAGAATTCTGTCCGGTGAGGTGGAGAGGTAGAATTCAGGCTGGTGAGCAGGGGTAGTAGTCTTCAGGTTGGTGAGGCGGAGTGGTAGAATTCTGTCTGGTGAGGTGGAGTGGTAGAATTCTGTTGCGTGAAACAAAGTGGTAGAATTCTGTCTGGTGAGGCGGAATGGTAGAATTCTGTCTGGTGAGGCGGAGTGGTAGAATTCTGTCTGGTGAGGCGGGGTGGTAGAATTCTGTCCTGTGAAGCATACTGGTAGAATTCAGGCTGGTGAGGTGGAGTGGTAGAATTCTTTCTGGTGAGCTGGAGTGCTAGAATTCTGTCTGGCAAGGCGGAGTGGTAGAATTCAGGCTGGTGGGGGTTGGCAGAATCTGATCTACAATCTGTTCTTTGCACACACAGTCATCAAACAACGGTAAAACATGATAAAATAATAAAATTTAACCTGGTTATGATATAAAGAACTCAGTTTGGCATGCTGGTAAATGAATGTTGTTTGATTAATTCTGCTGAGGTAGAATTGGTGGAATTCAGTCTGGTGGTGCAGAAAACAAGAATTTCATCTAATTTTATTTAGGTTAATTCATTGTGGTGAGGTACTGTGGTAGAGATTAGTCCGGAGAGGTGCATAAGGGCGTATTCACTCTGATGAGAATTCAGTCTGGTTATTCAGAGTGCAATAATTCAGTCCATTGGTCTCTTTTGGTCTAAAGTGTGGTCTGAATTCAGTTTGATAAAGCTCAGTGGTGGAATTCAGCCGTGTGAGCCAGAATGGTGGATGTCGGCGTGGTAAGACAGAGATAATATACTAAATACTGATCTCAGTAACAAATTAAGATATTGAGATTTCCCCAAGATGACCATGGCTGGACCTTTTAGACCAGGGTACTAAACCTTTAGCACTCCAGAAGACTACATTTCCCATAATGCTTTTACAGTCTTAATGCTGCCCAAGTATCAAGAGAGATCTGGTCAACAACATTTGAAGTGACGATGGTTGCATATCCCTCTTTTGAGCAGGTACCTAGACTGACCTGTGAGTGATACTGTTAAACTCAGCAGGATATGAGATTGTGAGCATCCTGCTGTGCAACGTTGAATTGCTAGGTATAAAAATACTGGATTCACTCTAATGAATAACCATGATGATAATTATGAAATTTTCAGCTGACAGTCATCAACTCTGGATCAAACTCAAGGGTTACTGTATAGAATAAAACCCTTGGATTCTGCAGACACACTATGCTTGCCTTAGGGTGTTCATTTGTAGTTTTTTCTATGCCATTATAACTTGTGTGAAGACTGGGAAATGTATTTTTAAAATGATTTGCTGTTGCAGTGTCACATATATTGACAGCTTCAGAGGCCTGTGATGTGTTACAAGTTCTTCCAACAGTAGAGGAGGTTAAATAAAGTTGAAAACTAGATCTGTTCTCCTGAGTGAGTTTATCGGAGCAATTAGTGACTGGTAAGTCAGGTAATAAGGAATCCGGGGTTCATGGAAAGTTTACGAGCTTCAGAAGATGTTTCATTTATGATGAGACAACCTGGAATATTTATACATTGCAAGGGTAGTGTTTCCAGCTGACTCCAGCAGTTATGTTTAATTTAGGTATTTTTATCTAATTTCCTTTGATGAAACTTTGATGACACGCTCCAATGCTTCTGCACGAAAATGAGAAGTAGATTCTTAGAAGGGCCTACATTTCTGACACCCAGCATGCAATAAAACAGAGAAGCATCACGGCAGACGGATATACACCCTGTATAAGATAAGTGTCAAAACAAATAAATAGCAGTACCATTTACTGCAGAGGATTCAAAATAATTTATGAGAAACGGGATACATCAGAGAACACTGTCTTTTGGTTCTGAATTTGTAAAGGGTAAAGATATAATTCTATACTACTTGCTGATTTATTGTGTTCTTGGCAGTGAATGTTAAGAACTTCAAGGCATGTTTGATTCCTAAGAGTATCCTCAAATTAAAAATAGAGAAAGAAATAAAAGGAGTCAGATATTCTCAGACAAAAAAGGCTTATGTAAGCCGCTGAGCAGTGTTTTTTTTATTTTGTATTGGCTTGTTCATTTTTTTCTGACTAGTCCTTTTTTTAATTTTTTCCCACACCCCAATAAATGCTGTGATAGTGCTTGCTGGGGGTGAACTATTCAGAATAGGTAAGTTAAAAAACATCTTACCCTTGCTGTAGGAACTAGGAACTATATTGCCTGATCATGCTACTACAATTTCAAAATTTACATTACCCCTTTCACTTCTTTGTGTGCCAACAGTAATGTAAGCCCTCTCGTTAGGGGCGGTTGTAACCACAAGTATTAGAGCTAGATGGACCTGCCCAAAGATCTCCTATGCCCCCCACCAAATTAAAGCCTGGGTAGTTGTATTTGCCTCACACAATTTCCCACCCCCATATTTTTGGCTGTAGGATGGGTGTAAAGTAATTAACTATAGGAAGGCCTGCTATAAGGAACCCTTGAGCCCTGAACACATGGGCAGCAGGTATGGGGATACAATGTGAATGGAATGATAGATGCACTGTCCACCTACCCCCACTCCCATTCCTCTGGCATGTTGAATTGTGGGAGAATTATGACTTGTCAATGTTAGTAGTGCTCTCGACCCTTAAAATGGTTTGTGGAGTAGATAATTCTAAGGACACCTGCAAAACTACCTCTCTAAGCTCCTCAGTAGTGGACGTTTGACTAAAAAGCAGAGTATGCAGTCACTACTCTTCTGCTCCCTACCCCTATTTAATATACCCCATGGGCATGTGAGAAAATAATGAAATATAAAGAGACCTAAATCCAGGGCCAGTGAAAGGATTTTTGCCACCCTAGGCAAAAGAAAAATGTGTGTCCCCCCGCATGTGACATCACAATGCTCCACCCATATGATCTGCCATTTGAACTAATGCCAGTGCTGCACACAGTGTGTGTTTACATTAAAAAGCCTGCAGAGACAGGCTATAGACACCATATAGACATTAAGCTGCAGTGGTTCTGGGGACTATAGTGTCCCTTTAATGTGAGGTAAATTAGAGATTAGTGTCACGAATATTATACTAGTTTTCCTACTTACAAACAGATGAGGATGATGATGGGCTCTGGCTCCACTGGTCTGGTGTAGAACAGGATTTCTGGAGGCTGTTTGCAACTGTGGTCACAAAAGTCAATGTTTTGGGGGAACGTGAAGCAGCTCCATTTTTTTGGGCCCCTTACACAGCTCAGTATCTGGACACCCAGGGCCTGACAGTATGCCCATAAGGCCCACCCATAATTCCACCTACATGTTTCACCCATGAGTTTGCTCACAGGGAGTGTGTAGGGGATGTGTTACGTGTTAGTGTAGAGGATCGATAGTGTGTGTTTATGGAATGTAGTGTATAGGGATACCAGTTTGTGTAGGTGATGCAGTGTGTGTATGTGTAAGGGATGCATTGTGTGTTTCTGTGTATATGTGCAAGGGATGCAGTGTGTGTGTGATGGATACATTGTATGTTTCCCTGTGTGTAAGGGAAGCATGGTGTGTTTCTGTGTGTGTAGCGATGCGTTGTGTGTTTCTGTGTATGTATAGGGAAGCATTGTGTGTGTAGTGTAAAAGAGAGAGTTTGTGGGGTAGGATAGGTTTGTGCTTCTCTTTTCCCCCCTTCCTCGGCCTTTCTCCCCTCTTGTCGCTTACTGCTCTCTTCTCCCGTCCCTTAGAACTCTCCCCTCCTGTCTCCTTGTGCTCTCTCCTACCCCTCATGCCCCTTGGTGCTCCCCTATCCTTTAGTGCTCTCTTCTACCTCCCCCCTTAGAGCTCTCCCCTGCCCCCTGCCCCCTGCCCCCTGTCCTTGCATCCCAAAGAGCTCTCCCCTTAGTGGTCTCTCCTCTCCTCCCCTGTCACTTAGCTTAGTGGTCTCTCCTCTCCCCCCGTTCAGTGGTCTCTACTCTCTGCCCCCGCCTCCCATTGTGTACTCTCCTCTTTTCTCTGAGGGGCTGGTGCTCCTGGCAGCGCCCCTTCCTGCCTAGGTCGCCTATAGGAAGCACCAACCCTGCCTATATCCCTTGCCTCATGGCAAACAATTGAGGTAGAAACAGATCTAAAGGACGACCTGCCCCTCATGCCTGTCATCCATGTAGAGTTGGGAACAGTTAACATGTGGTGCACTTCTCCTGACTATTTAGGATTAAAGCATCCTCCTTAGATTAATTTGCTAAGGATGCCCAACTTCTGACATTATAGTGCCCAGTATGAGTGTGAAGGGGGCTGAGCTTGACAGTGTGACTGTGTTACTGTGTGACAGGGTGACTGTGTGTGGGGAGGTGAGTGTGACAGTGACTATGTGGAGGTTAAGTTGGGGGATAGACTAAATGTGTGTGAGGACAGGCAGACAGCTGTAGATCTCCCAACCTACCCAAGCAGTTGTGGGGTGTCAACACAGCCATTGCTATAATGGCTCTGCTGTCTCTGCAGTTATTGCTAATTAAATTTGTTTCCAGTAAACTCGTCATTAAAGGACCACTATAGTGCCAGGAAAACATACTCGTTTTCCTGGCACTATAGTGTCCTGAGGGTGCCCCCACTCTCAGGGTCCCCCTCCCGCTGGGCTCTGGGGAGAGGAAGGGGTTAAAATCTTACCTTTCTCCAGCGCCCGGCGGGGAGCTTTCCTGCTCCTCTCCTTCTTCCTAGCGATGTCATCGGCTGAATGCGCATGCGCGGCAGGAGCTGCGCGTGCATTCAGCCTGTCTCATAGGAAAGCATTCATAATGCTTTCCTATGGACGCTGCGTCTTCTCACTGTGATTTTCAATGAGACAACCACTAGAGGCTTTAGAAGCTGGATTAACCCTCAGTGTAAACATAGCAGTTTCTCTGAAACTGCTATGTTTATAAAAAAAAAGGGTTAATCCTATCTGGAGCTGGCACCCAGACCACTTCATTAAGCTCTGTCACCTGGGTGACCTTCAGTCCTGCATATCAGGGATGTTTTAGCCGCAAGGCAAACAAGACATTTGCCTTGGGTGGCATTTTCCAGGGGGCGGCAAAAAAAGCCGCCCCCAAATGCCCAGGGCAAATAACTGACAAGGCAGGCTGATGGGCGGGCGGCGAGGGAGCACTTTCCCCTGAGCTCTCTGCTCAGCTCCCTCGCGCGCTGCCCGCAGAGTGAGGCTGGGAGGCGGAATATGACGCCCGCCCATCAACCACTGAACCCCCAGGGAGAGAGGGAACCCCCAGCATTCCCAAAGGTAAGGAGGCTTGGGGGGTTAAATAAAAAAAAAGTGAGTGTGTTAATGTGAGTGAGTGTGTGTGTCTGATAGTGAGTGTATGTGTGTGTGTTTGTTAGTGAGTGTGTGTCTGTTAGTGTATGTGTGTGTCTGTTAGGGAGTGAGTGTGTGTGTCTGTTAGGGAGTGAGTGTGTGTCTGTTAGTGTATGTGTGTGTCTGTTAGGGAGTTCACCAAACCTGTTTGCGTCAGGGCAATTTCAACTAAAAGTGATTTCAACAATCATTTATGGAGATGGTTCTGTTGAAGTTCCAACAACGGTGCCAGAGGAATCAAGAATTGGTGCTACGCATTATATGTTTAAGATCCCCCGTACTGCAAATAAAACAAATCCCCAGAAACGTTGCCGGGTCTGTTACAAAAAAGGAAAAAGGACAGACACCCCCTTTCACTGTCCCGATTGCCCTTCAACCCGGATTATGTATTGGAACATGTTTTAAGCTCTACCACACAGAGCATACATTTTTGTAAGACTTGTTCCTGAATTTCTTTTTGTTTCTTTTGAAAGCAGAACATTTTAGTTAGTTTCCTTTCCCCAAATCTCCAGTTAGATTCTTTTTGCAGGAGTTAGTTCAGAGATTGCTGCTAAAGGTGCATTTGATACCTGTACAATTGGTTAAAAAAGTATTGTGGCCGAAATCTAAAAGCAAAGTGTGTATAAAAAAACAGAAATCAAAAATTACCTCCACACACTTTCTCTGAATATTAAGGGGCAAAATGGTTGGGGAAAAGAATGTGTACTTTATACAAATATATACTTTCAATCCATAAATTCACCTTGGGGGATGGAAAAATGCACCACACTCAACATGTGCCTAGCAAAGCAAGCAAACTATATTCAGCTAAAATGGGCTTGTCCAAAATTTGTTACTGTAAAATCATGGCAAACCAATGCATGGGGGGCCATAGGTGTACTCGGGGGACTTTGCAGAAAAAAAACTGGGGTGTTTTCTGGCAGTAACATATAACCTGCCGGCTAAAATCAAAAAGCAGAATTCACAAATTATCAACATGCAGGTTCTCTGAAAATATTTGAGCACAATGGTTGGGGAAATGATGTTAAAACACCCCATATAAAATACCCTGGAATGTCTACTTGATAAAAATATACACTTTCATGATGGTAACCAGGGGCGGACTGACCGGTTGGGCACTTTGGACATGGTCTTAGAGGGGGGCCCGCTGCCAGGGCCGCCATCAGGGGGCCCGGTGACAGGGCTGGATTGGGGGCAGCATCTGGGGACTGCAGAAGAAGGTGTCCGACCGCGTTTCATGCTGGAGCCGCCGGGCCGGGTGGCAGCCTCGCTGGTCCGGCGGCACTCCTCTCACTAATGCTGAGGACGGAAGGAGGAGGAGCATGTCTCTCTATCATGCTCCCTGTGGTTCCCACAATTCCCAGCACAGGATGTGGGAACCGCAACGGAGCATGAGGGAGAGACATGCTCCTCCTCCTTCCGTCGTCAGCGTTAGTGAGAGGAGTGCCGCCAGACCGGCGAGGCTGCCACCCGGCCCGGTGGCTCCAGCATGAAACACGGCCGGCCCCCTGTGTCTCAAGTCAGAGAAAGAGGGGGAATAGAGAGATGGGGAGGGGGGAGAAAGAGAGGGAAGAATGAGACACAGGGGGAATAGAGAGATGGGGAGGGGGAGACAGAGAGGGAAGAATGAGACACAGGGAGAAAGAGGGGGAATAGAGAGATGGGGAGGGGGAGGAAGAGACAGAGAGGGAAGAATGAGACACGGGGGAATAGAGAGATGGGGGAGGGGAGAAAGAGAGGGGAAGAATAAGACACAGGGGAGAAAGAGGGGAAATAGAGAGATGGAGAGGGAGGAAAGGGGGAATAAAGAGAGATGGAGGGAGAAAGAGAGGGAAGAATGAGACACAGGGGGAATAGAGAGATGGGGAGGGGAGAGACAGAGAGGGAAGAATGAGACACAGGGAGAAAGAGGTGGAATAGAGAGATGGGGAGGGGGAGAAAGAGACAGAGAGGGAAGAATGAGACACGGGGAATAGAGAGATGGGGAGACAGAGAGGGAAGAATGAGACACGGGGAGAAAGAGGGGAATAGAGAGATGGGGAGGGGGGAGAAAGAGACAGAGAGGAAGAATGAGAGCACAGGGGAGAAAGAGGGGAATAGGAGGAGTTGGGGAAGAGGGGGGAGAAAGAGAGGGAAGAAAGACACAGGGGGAGAAAGATGGGGGAGGGGGAGAAAGAGACAGAGAGGAAGAGAGATGTGGGGGAGAGAGAGACACAGGGAAAGGGGGGAGAAAGAAACAGTGGAAGAGAGAGAGACAGGGAGAAATGAGAGAGACACACAAGGGAAGGGGGAGAAAGGCAGAGGGGTAAGAGAGACTGGGAAGGAGAGGGGAGAAATAGACACAGGAGCAGTGAGGGGGAGAAAGAAACATACAGAGGGACGGGGGGAGACAAAAAGGCACACAGAAGGGCTGTATATATCACTGGTGGATCCAGGGGGGCAACGGGGCAATTGCCCCCCCGCCCCTGTCCGCAGGCACCGTGCGGGCAGCCGGCAGGGGAGGGAGGAAGAGAGGACCCCGGAGTTCATGCTGCAGCTCCTCTGGGTCCTTCTTGCGCGAGCACAGAGCGTTACCGCTCTTGCGAGAGTCAACTCTAGCCCTGGAGCTACGGGCTAGAGTTCACTCTCAACGCAGTGGTAAGAGTGAACTCTAGCCCCATAAACACACTGCCCCCACACACACACCATACACATTCACACACTGCCCCCAAACACACACACCATACACATTCACACACTGCCCCCACATACACCATACACATTTACACATATTGCCTCACACACACACATACACTGCCCACCCATATACACACAGACCCCCATACACAGCCCCCCATACTAACATTGCCACACACATACACAGCCCCCTCATACACACATTGCCCCACACACCCTACACATTCACACACTACACCCCCACACACACACTGCACCCCTCACACATTGCACCACTGCTCCTATACCCTACTACAGCCCCATATCCCAGCAGACCCCAGGTAAGTTGTCAAACTGTTCTTAAACGGTTTGACTACTTACTCTGGGAGGGGGCCCCGGCCCTCCTGGCACCATAACCACTACACAGAGCAGTAGTGGTTATTGTGCATGGATTATTTCTTTAAATAATCTACAAGTGCCCCAGTAGCCAGCCTGCACACAGGCCCGCCAGCCAGCCAGCCAACCCACAGGCAGCCCGCAAGCCACCAGTTAGCCAGCCCACAGGCCAGCCAGGCCAGTAGCCAGCCCACAGGCCTACAGCAAGCCACAGGCTTACAGCCAACAAGCCCACAGCCTGCCAGTCGCAGCCAGCAAGCCACAGCCTGCCAGCCACAGCCAGCAAGCCCACAGCCGGCCAGCCGCAGCCAGCAAGCCCACAGACTGCCAGCCAGCAACAGTAATTAAGGTAAGAGGAGACAACTTGGCCTAGGCGAGCTATGTTGTGTCGCTATATTGTGAATAGGAACCAGAGTGTTGGAGAGACCCCCCTCCAGGCCCCATTAGACTCCATTGTAGTCTCTAATGGGGCCTGGAGGAGATTCTTTCTAACACACTCTCTAAAGGACACTGAGATAGCCTCTGCTAGAATGAGCCCCCCTCCATGGCCCATTAGCCCTCAATTGTAGTCTCTACTGGGGCCTGGAGGCGACTGTTTCCAGCAGGGGCTATCTAATGGACACTGAGATGGCCTCTGTTAGAAAGACCCCCTTCCAAGCCTATTAGATTCCATTGTAGTCTCTAATGGGGCTTGGAGGGGATTCTTTCTAATACACTCTCTAAAGGACACTGAGATAGCCTCTGCTAGAAAGACCCTCCTCCATGGGTCATTAGCCCTCAATTGTATTCGCTACTGGGGCCTCGAAGGGATTATTGCACTTTTGTTCCTTATGTCTAAAGATTGTGTAGGGTGTGGATGGAGGTGGGACAAGGGTGGCGCTTGCTGTGGAGTGTGGGTGGGGCCTGTAAGGGGGCCCTTGATTTATTTTGCCCGGGGGCAACTGGAGGATGCAAAAATACACCAAACTGGAGATAGGCCAAGCATACCTATATATCAAGTTGAAAAACTGACATGCACAAGTCTCTGTCGTGGCCTTTTTGCCCCCAAACAACCCAGCAAACCTATGCATGGCTGGTATCACTGTACTCAAGAAATGTTGCTAAATACATATTGGGGTGTTGCTTGGCAGTGATGCATAACAGGATCTGTTAATTCATGCCTAAATTACAGTGTGTGGAAAAAGAAAAACAAATTACTACCCAAAAGTATGACAAAGGCTGGTGGTAGAATTCAGTGCATGAAAAGTGTTAAAATACCACCATAAAAAATACCCTGGGTTGTCTACTTTTCAAAAATATATAGTTTGATGGGTGTAAAATACATTGGCCCAAGTAGGATATGGGTGCAAGTTGACTACATGTCACAATTCGAAGTTGGAAAACGGATATGCACACCTGCCAAATGTGGCCTTTTAGCCCCAAAACAACCCGAACATTGGCTTAAAAACAGAGTACAAAGAGTTGTCATTAATGGTAAATTTTCAAGCTGGACAGAGGTGACAAGTGGTGTCCCTCAGGGGTCTGTTCTGGGACCCCTTCTTTTTAACATGTTTATAAATGATCTTGAAGACAGCATTGAAAGTCATGTGTCAGTGTTTGCAGATGACACAAAACTTTGTAAAATAATACAATGTGAGCAAGATATTACTTTGCTGCAGAGGGATTTAGATAGACTGGGGGACTGGGCACTCAAATGGCAGATGAAATTTTATGTTGAAAAATGCAAAGTTATGCACTTCAGGGTAAAGAATACACAAGCAACGTATACCCTTAATGGAAGCGAATTAGGGATAACAACACACGAAAAGGACTTGGGAATTGTTATAGACAACTATGCAACAATGTGCAATGTCAATCAGCAGTGGCCAAGGCCAGTGAGGTATTGTCATGCATGAAAAAGGGCATTCATTCTCGGGACGAGAATATCATTTTGCCTCTTTATAAATCACTGGTAAGACCCCATATTTAATATGCTGTGCAATTTTGGGCACCTGTTCTAAAGAAGGATATTATGTCTCCAGAAAAAGTGCAGAGACGGGCTACAAAATTTATAAAAGGAATGGAACATATCAGCTATGAAGAAAGGCTAACAAATGTAAACCTATTTAGTTTAGAAAAACGTCGCCTGAGAGGGGATATGATAACATTATACAAATATATTCAGGGCCAATACAAACCATGTGTGGAAATCTATTCACAAACCGGACTTTACATAGGACACGAGGCCATGCGTTTAGACTGGAAGAAAGAAGATTTCGTCTAAGGCAAAGGAAGGGTTTTTTTACTGTAAGAACAATCCGGATGTGGAATTCTCTGCCTGAAGAAGTGGTTTTATCAGAGTCCATACAGATGTTCAAACAGCTACTAGATGCATACTTGCAAAACAGAATATTCAAGGATATAATCTTTCAATGTAGGGTAATAACTGCTTGATCCAAGGATAAATCTGACTGCCATTCTGGGTCAAGAAGGAATTTTTTTCCTAGCTTGTTGCAAAATTGTGCTTCAAACTGGGTTTTTTTGCCTTCTTTTGGATCAACAGCAAAAAACAAATGTGAGGAAGGCTGAACTTGATGGACGCAAGTCTCTTTTCAGCTATGTAACTATGTAACTATGTAAGTGGTCTGGGTGCCAGGTCCATCTAGGATTAACCCTGCCTGCTGTAAACATAGCAGTTTCAGAGAAATTGCTATGTTTACAAATGGGTTAATCCAGCCTCTAATGGCTGTCTCATTGACAGCCGCTAGAGGCGCTTCCGCGCTTCTCACTGTGATTTTCACAGTGAGAAGACGCCAGCGTCCATAGGAAAGCATTGAGAATGCTATGGACTGGCTGAATGCGCGCACGGCTTTTGCCGCGCATGCACATTCAGCCGATGACGGCCAAAGGAGAAGGAGAGTCCCCAGCGCCGAAGGAGCCCGGCGCTGGAGAAAGGTGAGTTTTTAACCCCCTTCCTCTCCCTTCAGCCCGGCGGGAGTGGGACCCTGAGGGTGGGGGCACCATCAGGGCACTATAGTGCCAGGAAAACGAGTTTGTTTTCCTGGCACTATAGTCGTCCTTTAATACACAAACATGCTTACATTTAAATGCTCAAACACTGCTCACAAATATAACCCTGCAACGATGGGCAAATGGTAGATTCCCAGCTGGCATAGCATTGTTGAAGTTCTACGACAGATGGAGATCTACCTTTTGGCCACACTTGTACTAGAGGGGGCCCCAGAAAGCATACTTGCACCAGAGCCCTCTCTACATTAGTTCCACCACTAAGATAATCAATGTGAGGTGCCTGGATGAGCAGGACACAGAACGTCTGATTCTGACTGAGTCTGTGAGTAAGCAGTTGTATGCCTCTAAAACTGATTGCCATGATGTGCAAAGTTTCTGCCTCTAAAACTCCATGATATATCAACATTATGCATCTAAAACTGCCATGATATGCCAAATTATGCCTCTAAAACTGCAATGATATGCCAATTTTATGCATCTAAAGCTGATTGCAATGGTGTGCCAATTTAATGCATCTGACTGTTTGCCAATTGTATGCCTCTGAAGCTGATTGCCATGATGTGCTAAGTTTATGCATCTAAAAGTTGTTGCCATGATATGCCAAGTTTATGCATCTAAAGCTGATTGCCATGGTGTGCCAAGTTTATGTATTTAAAGCTGCCATGATGTTCCAATTGTATGCCTCTAAACCTGGATGCCATGGTGTGCCAATTGTAAGCCTCTAAAACTGATTGCAGTGGTGTGTCAATTTTATGCAACTAATGTTGCCATGATGTGCCAAGTTTATACAGCTAAAGCTGATTGCCATGATGTACCAATTTTATGCATCTAAAGCTGATTGCCATGCTGTGCCAAGTTTATTTATTTAAAGCTGCCATGATGTTCCAATTTTATGCCTCTAAACCTGGTTGCCTGGTGTGCCAATTGTAATCCTCTAAAACTGATTGCACTGGTGTGCCAATATTATGCACCTAAAGTTGCCATGATGTGCCAAGTTTATACATCTAAAACTGATTGCCATAATGTACCAATTTTATGCATCTGAAGCTGATTGCCATGGTGTGCCAATTTTATGCATCTAAAGCTGCCATAATGTTTAAATTGTATGCCTGTAAAGCTGATTGCCATGGTGTGCCAATTGTATGCCTCAAAGCTGATTGCCATAGTGTGCCAATTGTATGCCTCTTAAGCTGTTTGTCATGGTGTGCCAATTTTATGCCTCTAAAAGCAATTGCCATCGTGTACATCTAAAGCGGATTGCTATGGTATGCCAATTGTATGCCTCTAAAGCTGATTGTCATGGTGTTCCCTGGATGTGTGGGTCAGCGCGACCCACTGGGAATCGCCTTGCGACCCACCAGTTGGTCGCGACCCACACTTTGGGGTGTGTCTACTTTTCAAAAATATATGGTTTTATAAGGGTAAAATACATTGGCCGGCCTTGCAAATATCCCAAATAGGACATGTGCGCAGGTTGACTACATGTCAAAATTCCAAGTGGGAAAATGGATATGCTCACCTGCCAAATGTGGCCTTTTAGCCCCCCAACAACCCAACAAGCCTATGCATGGGTGGTATCACAGTACTCGGGAGATGTTGCTGAACACATATTAATGTGTTTTTTGGCAGCAACACATAACAGGGTCTGTGAATTTATACCTGAATTGCAGTGTATGGGGGGAAAAAAAACTACCTATGCCAAGTTTGGCAAAGACTGGTGGTAAAATGGCTGCATAGAAAGTGTCAAAATATCCTTAGATTAATTCCCTGGGTTGTCTACTTTAAAAAAAATATGTACATGTGGGGTGTTTTCCAGAGATTTATGACAGATAATAGTGTAACAATGTCACTATTGATAAATTTTAAAAATGTATGTTTTGAAACCACAATATCCTACTTGTACTTATAGCCCTATAATGTGCAAAAAAAAAAAAAAGCAAAAACGCACGTAAACACTGGGTATTTTTAAACTCAGGACAACATTTTGAATCTATTTAGCAGTTTTTTTCATTAGCTTTTGTAGGTGAGTAAAAGATTTTTCAAGTAAAAGTAAAAAAACATGTATTGTTTTCAATTTTTTGTCATTTTTAAAAAAAAAATGACATTAAATTACATGAGATTATATAAATAATGGTATGTAAGAAAAAAAAGCCCTTTTTGCCCTGAAAAAACAATATATAACTTGTATAGAACAGTAAATGAGAGAGCAGAAAATTACAACTAAACACAAACACCACAAAAGTGTAAAAAGAGGCCTGGTCCTTAACGTACAACATCGCAAAAACAGGCCGGTCCTTAAGGGGTTAAAGACATAAAAAAAAATATTTTTTTTTTCATTTTAGTTCATAAAATGCTTGTAAAAAAAACAAAACTAAGAAAAAGAATGCATCGGATTTATTTAAAAAACAAATAAAATATGTTATTACCTGTCATCTGACTGTTATTTACCTCTGTGCTTTTCCTTGTGGACATCAGTATGTGGTGCATATAGTTGTCTTGATAAAGTTTCAGAAGTGAAACGAAACGCGTTGATCTATACCGTGGCGCTTCAACGAGAGTTTCTTACATCCTGGGCAGCATCTCTTGCACAGCTTCCTTCGCCTGTGTGTTATTAATACCGGGGTGTTTTGAAGATCCTGACCGCGGTATTAAGGCTACAAGTTGTTGTTCGTCCTATAGTGCATTTGCTCCCACTCTTCATTGAGTTATTTGGTGTCATCTGGGGGTCTTTTTGGTTATCCCTGACTTGGATTTTATTTCTACCTATGGTGGGGGCCCACACCGAGGTCAGGTACTATTTTCTTTTTTTTTTTATCTAATGGTTTTTTATATTATTTGATGTGTCTATATTTTTTTGTTGTTTGTTTCCTTTGGCATATTATCCATATTATTGATGCATTTGTATATGATTTATTGACATGTCTAAAGCTGAATACATCTAGCAACTTTGTTGTATATGGATACTATGCTGAGTATTTAATTTACTGTTTTATACTCTGTTGTATATGGATACTATGCTGAGTATTTAATTTACTGTTTTATACTCTGTTGCTATTTTGTGTGTTTCTAACCACTATATGATTTCTAATTTTCTTTCATTATTCCAGTGTGGGTATAACCATTAGGGAGGTTGTGAAACAGCCTTTGAATTGTTTGATGATTATTAAAAGATTTATACTGGCTGTCGCTGGAATCCAGACGCACCCTTCATCTTTCCAGCCTTGTTTTTAAGAGCTTTTCTGGTAAACTCACACCCTACCTGAACAAAATGCTTTCCCCAGCTGTTCCCACTTTCTATAAGCTCCGATCCAGTACAAGCACTTTACTTAGTCTACCTCAATACAAAAAGAAAGCGGCCCGATCCTCCTTCTCCTACAGAGCACCGCAATTGTGGAACGACCTCCCGCACAATTTAAAATCTTCCCTAAGCCTAAAGTCATTTAAGAGATCCCTCTCTACATACCTCAAAACAGAATGCACGTGTCATGGTTGATTATATATTTCCTGCCTGTTCTATGTTAAATTTTGTATATATTGTGTATTAATATTGTTTTTGTATTTTGTTGTACCTAATGTAACAATGCAATGATTTGTGGACCCAGGACATACTTGAAAACGAGAGAAATCTCAATGTATCTTTCCTGGTAAAATATTTTATAAATAAATAAATAAATAAATAATATTTAACTTTTTAGTTTGTGATTTTTTTTTTATTGGGAGCGCACACACCTTTTGGTTTATTGTGAGTTAATTGCTCAATTCAGTCGCTTTCTGGTGTTTTGTTGTCGCCCCTTTTTAATTATACTGATTTATAGTATAGTTGTTCCGTTCTATATATTAGATTTTTCATCAGTATGTGGGTTAAACATCTAAACCATTAAAAGTCTGTAAAAGTGAACGAATAGGTAATATAAACAGAGGGTTTAAAAACCACAGTCAGACCATGAGAACCACAATTTGTGGACATTGGTTTGTAAATAAGCTTTGGAAAGGTGTTGACCTTAAAAAAAAAAGTCTGGGCAGGACAGAAATTAAATAGATTTTTGAATTAGACACTTTCCCTTTCAGGGGACACATTATGCACTAGATCTTTCAAGTCCAGCAGCCTTTGGGGATGCCAAAGTGAGAACGGACATCCCTAGTGGAGCCTCTCTCTGCCTGTCTAAGTGTAGTGCTTGATTGATTTACTGTGTCTGCTACGTTCTGAGCTGACTTATAAGGTACAAGACAAGCTCAGGCTCAGGTATATATGAGTGACACAATAAGGAAAGTTTCAGTTACTGTTTATGCATATATTAAAAGGCTTGGCCTGTAGTTGTGGGAGGGGCTTGGTTTCCCTATAAAAAGGCTGCCAATCCACTCCCACATTACCGTAATGGTCTGGCGAGTCTGAAACGTTACTTCCGGTTCAGACCGCCATTTTGGATTCCTCTTACCTGTTTCCTCGTGGTCTCCTGGTCCGGTGCCCTCCTGAGTGGTTCCGGGCTCTCCAGGGCGCTTTTCCCGCCATCACCGCCGACTGCACAGCTTCCTCGGTACTGCTGCCGCCAAAAAAACGTAAGTGGGCCCGCCGTAAAGCAAACCGCTTCACATTTACGGCTTACACGGCGGAGCCCCATTCGCATTCAACCGCATTCGGTTATTTTCGCCTAAATACACTTCGCCACTAAGCTATGTAATTCATGTTTTAGATTTCATACGAACGCTACATTCGGCTAGATACTTAGGATTTCTACTATACAAAATAGTCATTATATACTATCATCACATTCGACTCAAATTCGTGCATTTCTCACTAATTATACAAGATCCTGCATCCACTTCTTAGGTGGAATCTCGCCCCCTACAGGTCAATAATGATATAGCACCAAAATAAATACAAATTAAAATAAATTTTTTTTTTTTTTTCTTAAATTATGCTACACTTAATTCAATCCTGATTTCTGACATCTTCCAACAGGTTGCCTTACCAGAATTCATATTAAAATTTGGGGACCCGGTGATCGGTATCAATTATACTTTATAGGTTGGTAACATTGTCATATGATTCATATAAATGACCAAATAAACATATGATTTTAGGTAAAAATGTTATAATTTACTCTCCTAGGTTTAATCATTGGAACGGTAGCTTTTACAAGCAAGGAGCCGGTTTCTTTTGATTATATCTCCTCCGCAGTTATCGGGTAGGTTCTGGTCCACGATCTGGCCTAACTACCACCCCACTTTCCAGATATTTACTTATCATCTTATACCTACAGGTCAACTACCCGACAAATATCACAGTTACGTCATTGAGAGATCAGCCTGACTCACTATCAGGTACTACGCCAGAACCCAATATACCCTTAAATATTGAGGGGTACTGGTCCCAGGTTAGGTGGCCCAATTAGTTAAAATATTTCTGGTCTTAATCCATAGGCTAGTGGTCCCGCGAGGCCAACATCCCTAACCTCACACTCGGAGGTAATACGTCCCTCGGGCCAAATCATAGCTAGCCGCCTCGCATCAATATACAGAGAGGGCCTCACCTGTCACTCCCAATCTTTTTATGCTTTAAATGACACCGAGAGGCCTACACCCCGCCACAACGTTCGGTGGCCTCAATCTTCCCCTCGGGCCCACGCATAGATAGTGCCTCTCAAGCCGCTTGGCAACTAGCAGGGTCTCATCTGTCACTCTCAAAAGAAGTTTAATTGTTTCACCGCTTGGTACTTAGCTAGCCCACCAGTACCCACCCACAATACATTTTATACGACTGACTGTTTATATTTATAATTTCAGTTATGTCACTAACGCCTGATATCCCTGAAGAACTGTCACTACCTAGCACACCCGCTAGGCCTGCCACCCCTGTTCCGGGTACAGACGTGAATAGCCCTGCATCCCTTAGATCATGGACCATACCACGTCTTACAGCTGAACTAAGAAGACGCTGCATCCCTTTCCCGGCTACAGCTAGGAAGGCGGAGTTGTTTAGGCTATTATACACTACCACTGACAACTCCGATGCAGGGGAAGGCACTAGCGGATCGCAAATGCCAGCATTTCATGCTATGATGACGTCCCTTATGGCATTCATAGGGACAATCAGTGACAGGCTGGACAAATTGGAGGCCGGTAGTGTTACTCAGTCCACAAATGCAACGGTCACCACTCAGCCTCTTGCTAATACCTTACCCGGTAATACCCTGGCAGCTACGGCTGACATAGAATCCATTGATCCTTCACACATGGTCCCAGCTCACCTAAAAAAAGACATTCTGGAAGGCAAGGACGTTAACCTAGCTTCATTGCTCATTGCCTCCCAGGATGTCCTTGAGAACAGGACCTTTGCTTGTGGGGATGTTTCCGTAGTCCTTAGAGCTAGAGACCCTCGCCTAAACAAAAAATTGAACATCCCAGAATTTGTATTAGGGTTTGGCATCTATAGGGATGTATATTGCACTGTATACCCAGGGAAAAGAGCCGAGCTGGATACGTACATGCACAAGTTGGTGGATCTGGGACACAAATACGGTGGTACAGCGTTTTACGATTACCACCGTTCCTTCTCTGCAAAAGTGGCAGCAGCTCTGGCTCAGTTCAACTTAAACATCAATTGGAGCAAGTTGGACACTGAGCTATTCTGTAGGCACTTTGCAGGCCTCAGGCCCCCAACTTGTGCAGTATGCTCATCAGCAACCCACAGCACAAATTTCTGCCCTAATACAGCTGAGGTAGAACAAAACCAAGCAGCAACTTACCCCCCAAGATCAAACAAAGGTTTGAAAGACAAACTAGGAAGAGATATTGTCTTCTTAGGGAAATCCCAAGTATGTAACAATTTTAATGCCGGCAATTGTGGTTTTAGTTCCTGTAGACTAATGCATGTTTGTTCACATTGTTTCAGGGCTCATTCCAAGACAATGTGCCCAAATAAAGCTTTCCCAAAACCCTATCTCACATGCGTGAACCTCAGCTTATTCACCGATTTGCTACGTCTACACCCATCACGACACTTCAGCGACTATCTCATAACAGGATTATCAGAGGGATTTCACACAGGGTTGATACATTTACCTACAGGCACACTGGAATGTGACAACTTACTTTCCACACGGGATGACCCACAGCTGGTACTTAAACTTATCACAACCGAGGTGAAACAAGGTTTTTTGCTGGGTCCATTCCTTTCACCACCCTTCAATTCTTGGAGAACCAATCCCATTGGGATTGTCACGGGGAAAAACTCACTTAAACCCAGGCTGATCATTGATTTATCCGCACCACATTCCTCCACGGTCCCTAGCCTAAATTCACTGATACCATCTGAAGAGTTTTCACTACATTACGCCACTATCGACCATGCCATCGGGGCTATCATTAAAGCTGGCACAGGGGCATGGTTAAGCAAAACGGATGTAGTAAATGCCTTCAAACTACTGCCTATGCACCCTACACTTTGGCACCTTCACGGCATTAAATGGGAAGGGTTATACTATTTCTTCACTCGTCTCACTTTTGGCTCTAAGAGCAGCCCGCGTATTTTCGACACATTTGCAGAGGCTTTATGTTGGTTGTTGCTAAATGTTTACCAATGTCCCTCTGTGATTCACTATTTAGACGACTTCCTCACAATTGAGAACAACACAAGTCCACCCACAAGTTTAAAACACATGTTGGCATTATTTGAGTCACTTTCTGTTCCAGTCTCCCCACACAAGACCCTGGGGCCCGCCACCCAGATGCAATTTTTAGGAATACAACTAGACACAGTACACATGCTGGCCAGCCTCCCTCAGGAGAAAATTGAGCGTATCCTGGCAAGTATTGACCACTACCTACAGCAAGGTCGTTGCACTAAGAAAGACCTACAATCATTGCTGAGATCGCTTAATTTTGCAATGAGAATCATTCCCCAGGGGAGATCATTTATTTCACATTTGCTATCACTATTTCCACAATTCACCTCAGACACATCTTACATTTCACTAGACAAACATGCGACATCCGATTTGAGCATGTGGAGGATTTTCCTCACTTCTTGGAATGGGCGTGCCATGTTTATACCATCTCACTCAGACACTTCACCCACAATATGGACAGACGCTGCAGCAAACACGGGGTTTGCAGCCATATGGGGTGACCTATGGCTCGTGGGGCCATGGCCAACTGAGGTCAAATCACTCACAAAATTCACAGAGACCTCAGCTTTATTCGAATTGTACCCCATCGTGGCTGCGGCCGTTACCTGGGGCCGCCAGTGGTCCGGTCACACGGTGTGGTGCTATTCTGATAATATGGCTACTTGCCATATTGTCAATAAAGGCCGGTCATCATCCCTGGTAATTATGAGGCTATTGAGACGACTCACATGGATAGCAGCCACTTGTCAATTCTTTCTAACATGTATTCACGTTCCAGGGTGCACAAACATCAGTGCTGATCACTTGTCTCGATTTCGTTTTCAGGAATTCTTCACGACACTACCCACCGCCTCCAGACGGGCAACTCCAGTCCCACTTTTCACAGACATGATAATGGATTAAAAGCTTTGTTAAATCACGCACGTCACATTTCTCACATGGCACTCTCTGTAAACACTAGAAACACTTACGACAGAGCTTTTCACATATTCAAAAAATTCATCACTGAATTTCACATTCACGATATGTTCACGATAGAAACAATATTGGGTTTCACTTCTTTTTGCCACATCAACCTTAAACTATCATTTAACACTATAAAACTATACCTTACGGGAATTCAACACCACATGCTAATTCAACAACCCAACGCCACGAGTTTCCTGTCCTCATATCAAATCAAGACAGTTCTTAGAGGCATTAAGAAATTAGATACACATATCCCCGAGAAACGACTACCTATTGATAACCACATATTTCATGCACTAGTAAACTTGTTAGATTCCTCTCCTTTTGAGCCCAGGACAAACACGGTAATAAAATCAGCCATATATCTTGCTTTTTATGGATTCCTCCGTCCCAACGAATTCACAACTAGGACTATCACGTCCCCTGATTACCTAAGAATTATGGACTTAGCGAAACAGAACGACCATTACCTACTCACGCTAAAACACTCAAAAACCAGCGCCATAGGTCATACCGTTACGATCCCCTTATACCCTACTCATAACAAATGGTGCCCTGTACAAAATTTTGACAATTATCTATTATCACTCCACAAACAACCATTACAACCTTTGCTAGAACTGCACGGTAACGTTCTAACTACAGTAAAGTTTATGCTCTATGTAAGACTGCTGTTGACTAGACTCGGCTTGAACCCTAGTCAATTTTCGGGTCATTCTTTCCGAATAGGAGCAGCATCTACAGCTTCTGCTAACCACATTCCTCCGCACATCATCAAAACAATGGGACGCTGGAAATCTTCCGCTTATACTCTTTACATACCCAATCCTGTTAAAGAATTAAGACTAGCTTTCTGTGACTTATCTAAATAAAGTTTTGGTCAACGTATTACGTCTTATGATAATTTATTTTTGCCCACTTTTACAGGCCTACTCCTCTGTCGGTTTCGGCACACCACAACCGACTAATTCCAAATATTGATATGTTATCATATGCTATGTTTCCATATACGGCTATATTGCCACGACCACAAATTAAAAGGCTTGGCCTGTAGTTGTGGGAGGGGCTTGGTTTCCCTATAAAAAGGCTGCCAATCCACTCCCACATTACCGTAATGGTCTGGCGAGTCAACCCACCCACCACTCCCTCTATTACAAACACCCTCTAAGGTGGGCCCACTTTTACAGGCCTACTCCTCTGTCGGTTTCGGCACACCACAACCGACTAATTCCAAATATTGATATGTTATCATATGCTATGTTTCCATATACGGCTATATTGCCACGACCACAAATATATATATACATACATATATATATATATATATATATATATATATATATATATATATCACACTTTAAAGTTTCTGTATATGTTTTTGCAGACTTCTATATCCCTGTGAACTGAATATTTATCATCGGTAGTAACTTATTTATGTATGCACTTTCAGATTAAATGCCTCTTAAATAATATTCATATATTAAAAATTATGAGAGCAGGACACAAATCTTGATATAACTGTTACATATTGTCTCAATAATAGACACAGTAAGGAAAGTAATATGTACAAACAGAAAATTTGGGATTCATTTATGTATCTAAAATAGTGATAAACAAAAAGTACATAGTGAAGTATGTCAGAATATAAATGAACTTTGCGCTCTAGACGTACACTCACAAGAAGATGTAGAGTTTTGGGCCTCCCTTGATTCATGCTGGGGGGCTAAAACCTTCCTCGCCTCCTCCTCACTAGCAGTACGTCATGAATTAGAAAATGAGTAAAATAAGTCCAACGCGTTTCTTCCACCTTAGTGGACTTCTTCAGGGTCGCAATGAGCTAAGTTAGAATCAAAGTGCAATAGTGCAAAAACAATTGCCAAAGAAAAAAACAACAAACTCTACCCTTCCCTGTTCTTATAGAGGGCTAACCCCTAGTATTCATTGGTGGCTCAGTGGGTGTTTTCCACATTCTTCCCTTTATTGGTTGAAGCTCCTCCACTACATGTCTTCCTGGGCTCCCCCTTCCAGCTGAGTCCTGTGTAATTATTTTTGTTTCTTGGAATGCCATGTGTATGTGTTTCAGCACCATCTTGAATGCGTTCCACGGACGTCAAATCACTTCTGTGATCACATGATCACATGGTTTTTGGCTCCTTGCTTTCCAGGGCCATTTTGGATTGCCTATCGATCGCTGCATACAGGAACTAGTTTTGTTACTACAGAGAAATAGAATTTAACCAACTGTTAATTTTAAATGTTTAATATAAGAAAAGGGGGACATCACAACTTATATGTGGACATTTTATATAGACATACATCATCAAAAACATCAGAAGGGATTTTTTTATTTTGTTATAAAGAATCCTAAATTACACTAAAATGGATGAAAAAAGGGGGTTATCAAGATTACATAAATGTAAACAAGGAAATGAAATGAAATTTAAAGTAAAAAAAATAAATGAAAATGATACAAAATTATAATGAAATAAAATAGCAATTTGAGAAAGCCTTATTGGTGAAACGCGCAATGGTTATTTTAAGATCAATTAAAAGTTTTTGGTTACTTACTGTGCCAATTCTCTTTCTATTGTATTTTAATGCACTTTTACTTTCCTGGCTTTTTACTGTTGTTCCTGTACTTAAAGAAATCCCAGGTGGGTATCATACCACCAATGCTTTATTAATAGAGCAGTGTTTCTGCTCTACACTTGTAAGTATTATTTTAGTTACTCTTATCCAATTGAGAGCACTATTGTCACCTCTTTTTATCCCTATGTTGACAGAAGTTGAATAAATCAAAAGAACAAAGTAAAATTGGCTTTAACCCAAAAGCCACCTAGGGGTAGTTCTATAAAGCAATAAATAAACCAAATTTGTATAGTGATAAGGAAATATTCCTACGTTATTAAAGAAAACATAAAAATGGAATGAAATAGCATCTGTTCGTGGTTTAAAACTGTGCATCACATTAGTTTGTGAATACAGACTTAAACTTAAAATATGGTCACTGAGCTTGACCATAATGAAGATAAATAAGGCTGCCTGTTCAGGCTGTCTGGGATCACCGTTCGGTGGATGCTTTAAAGGGTTTTGTGATCACCGACCAGTCCATGGAAAGGTTCTTGAAGTCATGCTCTGGGTTTTTGGAGGATTGTCTGGGTGCAATGGGATGTTCCATAAGCGAGGATTGTATTGCTGTACGCCCTTCACAGCAGAGCTGGCCATAGCTCTTTTAAATGTGAGTTCTTTACCTTCTACTATTATTTTACCCTCTGGATTTTAGACGTATTGCCTACAGGCTGCCCCTGTCTCCTTGTCTTATATGCGAATACCCTGAGACACTAGGACGCATCCACTTCTACTAATAAGTCTACTCATCTATATTCCATCAAGCATGGTCACTCTACTGAGACTCTTTTGGACTATTTTATTTATCTATTTATTATTTGTTACTGGCGCAGCCCTACCCCATTTCTCTGTATTTATACACTGTACATGTCTACATGTCTGTCTCTCTTAAATAAAGAATTATAATGCATATAATCAATTTGTGTACATTTCACAAATGCTAGCAAAAACCACAAATGAATAATGTTTAATAGTATTTAATCCTTGCTTTACCGTTAATATCCGCTAGAGGGAAGCATTGGAAAGCACAAGAAATGCTGTAGTACGAGACAGAATGCAAGAAAGAGTGAGGAAGGAAATTCAGCTCAAATTAACTAACCGCTGCAGGAGTAGGGTGACCACATTTCCTAACGGCCATTCGGGGACACGTACTTTCACAAGTACATTTCATCAAATTTATCCTTGAGACTGGCAAAAACATGTCTGCATTTTCAGTATTTCTGCAAACATTAACTGGCTACTTAGACAACTCTTAAGAAATAGAAATAGAAAACAAAACAAGTGGCATTAAAGAACAGTTTTTTTAATTTCTTTTTTTCTTAATGAGGAACTTTAAATAAAAAAAAAAGAATAATTTACTAACATTAAACAACAGACTGCAAAACAATTCCATACATTTCTTAATGTATACATAACCAATATATTACTCTACAATATATTCTTGAAAATAAGCATAATATTAACAATACAGTAAATTGGAAAATTATCTCTGAAAATGTTAATACTGATTCTAGTTTGCTCATCAAACTCTTCCATACTACACTACATGGCACCAGCTCAGTATCTTTTGTTTTAACACTAAATGTCTAAATATATATTTCTTGTCACTTGTCACAGTTTTTTTTATTTTGTTTTACAAAGCTGTACATTGATTTTTAAATTGATTTTCACCTGAATTTTCAGATTTTATTAGCTCTATGCTATGTATTCCTTGTGTCAGACCCATCCCATCATGCTGAAGACTCTTTCAACTGCTGCATTTGAGCATGGAATGCTGATGACAAAAGCAACCACTTTTAAGAGGTTTGGCAGTTTTTCAGGTCCAGCTTTCATGAATATTGTTGACCATATAACATCAGTGTTGAGGTCATCATCCACTTCAGTACTGGTAGAATTTGTTTGAAGGTGTGGACAAACACAAGTATATTCTTCATAAAGGTCATCCATTGAAAAAGCGTCTTCTAAATTCAGACTTTCAACTGTTGCCACCAGGTTTTCAAACGTAAGGTTCTCCTTCCGTCTCACCATCTTTATCCACAATAAATTGCCATATAACTTTAGGTGTTTCATCTTCACCACTGCTTTGAAAGTAAGCTTTTACAGCTGGCCAATTTTATAAATCTCTTAGTAATTATATAACTTCAAAATTAGACTTTCCACATCACAGTTTAAGACATCTGAAGCCTTTTTAGCTGTATTATGAAGGATATGAGCTGGACAGCCAGCTGGCAATATCAGATCATCTATAGCATGAAGCTTCTGGTGGATGTCACCTTCACCACCATGACCGATTCCAAACTCTCACAGAGTACAATATGCTCTATGACTGTTACCAGTCACTGTTGTTATGCAAGTGTAAGTTGTTTTCCATTAATCTCGGAATTGGCACATTTGCTTTATCTTTTTTTATTTTGCCGCTTCTGAAGAAGTCGAAGGCCCCTGTTCACCACTGCTGCTAACTATATTGGAATATTTTAGCACCAGTGATTCACGTAGCAGTTGGTTCTGATCAGAAGACAAACACAACAGAAGGGATACCTTAGGAAATTCCAGTTCTCTAACGTCATGCCTCTCAACAGTCCAGATTTTAGGGTCCTGTCCTGCCATCCTGAATGTGTTCCCCAGTGTCCTGCTTTTGGGACCAAGGAACTGTCCCCAAAAACTGTAGCATGAGCCGTGAAATCTTTAGAAGTGTTTGTGCTACACTAAGGATGTTGGGACCCTGCAGAGAGAATTGGAACAGTGCTCTCTGCATGGTCTACCTTTGGTGGGCTGGCCGGGTTGATTTGCAGGAACCTGGAATGTATTGTGCAATCGCATCACTGGCCCACCCCATTTACTTCCCTCCCACCAGCATCTAGTGATGTTGGGGGGATATGCAACATTAGTAGTGGACATGTGGAGAGAAGCGCCATACACTTATTACAATCTTTGAGTCACATCTGCCCACTGAGAAGGGGGCGGGGCCAGAGAGGGGGTGTTTTGTCATCACCAAAGACAAGCACGCCCCCTCTCAAAGTGAGCATGTTGGTTCAATGCTCTTGAAGTGTGCAATGTGTGTGTGTGTGAGGGGGGTGCAGTGTGTAAAGGCTGCAGTGTGTGAGAGGGGTGCAGTGTGTCTGTATGAAGGGTGTAGTGTGTGAGTGCAGTGTGTGTGGATGAAGGGTGCGGTGTATGAGGAGTGCAGTGTGTGTGAAGGGTGTAGTTCATGTGTGTGTTTGACGTGCAGTGGGGGAAGAGGAGTGCAGTGTGTGTATGTGTCTGTGTGAAGAGTTCAGTGTGTGAGTGCAGTTTGTGTGTCTGAGGAGTGCAGTGTGTGTGTGTTTGGTGTGCAGTGTGAGGCAGTGTGTGAGAGGTGCGTGTGTGTGTGAGGGGTGTAGTGTTTGTGAAAGGTGCATTGTGTATGAAAGGTTATGTGTGTATGAAAGGTGGTGTGTGTATGTGTGTCTGTGAAGGGTGCAGTGTGTATGTAAGGTGGTGTGTGTATGTGTGTGTCTGTGTGAAGGGTGCAGTGTGTATGTAAGGTGCTGTGTGTATGTGTGTGTCTGTGTGAAGGGTTCAGTGTGTCAGGAGTGAAGTGTGTGAAGGGTGTAGTTAGTGTGTGTGTTTGGTGTGCAGTGGGGGGGTAGGGGACAGATGAAAGTAATTCATAAATATGTCTTTTTATTTAAGAAAAAAAATCTATACTTTATGTCCCCCCTCCCAGGCAAAGGTAAAAAGGGAGGGGGGATATAGAGATGAATCCCTGGTGGTCGTAGTAAAGGTGAATCCCTGGTGGTCGCAGTGATGAATTGACTATTGTGTGATCGAAACATTGTCATGGCAATCTACTCTCCCTCCCCAGCCGATGGCCGCTTGTTAGTGCGAGTGTGCTGGTGAGGGAGATCTTTGATCTCCCCACCAGCCCATAAAGGCACACAGCAGAGCCGGTGCTCGGATAGTGCCGGCTCTGAATGGACCAGTCGGGGGGATCCTCATCTCCCCAGCCTGCCTCGGCCCACGGCAATCGTGGCCCACCAGGCATTTGTCCGGTTTGCCCGATGGCCAGTCCGGGCCTGCTGTAACACTGACTCTCAGGGTCTCTTTGTCTTGTGCCACTCAATTTGCATGAATTTACTTCAATATTTGTATTGTAAATGTGCATGACAGTAAGTGCACTCCCTGTGCAATGTCTTGGAGTCGCTTTGTTAAGGAGCATCTTAATCTGTTCTATAAAAAAAGTAGGAACAATTCAACCAAGTCGGTAGTACTGTAGTCTTCACTCCTTAGTTGTGAACTTGAGAGACTCTCCGACTCACTCACATACATTCTCTCAGCTCAGCAGTGCAGCACCGGTCTTTTCCTCCTAGGCTGCCGCTTGACGTCACGTGACCCCGGACGCGTGACGTATAGTGTTCACGTGGTCATGCTACTTGGTGCAGCAGGGCAGGGGAGGAGACACACAGCCACAAAGAAACAGCGGTGGTGCAGCTCAGCTCATTCTGGGACACTACATTGTCCTGGAATGAGGGTGCCCGGACCTGGGACAGACTCTCAAAATGCGGGACTGTCCTGGGCGATGCGGGACTGTCCTGGGCGATCCGGGACACGTGGGCACCCTATGCAGGAGCAAAGTTAAACTTTAAAACTTTGTAAAGTAGAAGAAACACTATAGGGTCAGGAACACAAACATGTATTCCTGACAAACATAGTTTTAAAAACACCATCTAGCACCCCCGGGCTCCCCTAACTGTAGTAAAATCTTACCTTTATTTTAGTCTGCTGATGGTGGCACTGCCTCTAATCTGCCTGTTTGGCTGACATCATTTTATAATTATTTATTATTGAAAAAGGTGTAAGTTGCTCCCAAAGTCTGGGAGAGCTCATTTCACCTAAAAAAAGAGATTTGCAATGAGGGAAATGATGTATACTGGAAATGCCTGGGGGCGGTAGGCTTGTCTTGTCAGGTCTTCTGTGGCAAGTGAAGGAGTGACCTTCCACTCAACGGATATGCTTTTAAACTGCTTCAAACTTCCTGTCTCCAAATATAAAGAAACTTTGTCATGACTCTTTAATCCCTGCTCTCTGGCTGTGACAAGACTTCCCCCAATGTTTTGTGCCCGGTTTGAGACAGTGGAGGAGATACGCCCGAGGGAGGAGAGTATGGCCATGGTGAAGGGGTGTGTTGAGCTACATGAGAAGGTATAGAGGCCGTGGCAATTTTACCTTAGCGACAGTGAACTACTTAGACAGGGCAGGTAAAGGAGAATATGATGAGTGTTTATTATGTACACCTGACGGCAAGTTGTGGACTCATCTGCAAAGGGAGTCTGAATGGATACTTCCATTAGTATAGATGTGGGGTACCTATACCCACCCCCTCCATCTCCTGCTCCCCCCCCTCTTTTTTGTCTCCCCTTATTTACTTCTTTTCTCAGCACAAAGAAACCCTATCTACTCTTTTCTAATCTTATTTTCTCTTCTCTTACCTGTTGGATGGGTATCTACTTTACCAAGTGCTCAAACTTTTTCCAAGCTACAACAAAGCCATCACATTGATCGCACTTAAGAAATGGTCCTGTCGAGATCGATGGGTCAAAGCGACATTCTAACACTGGGATACTGGCATTATCAGGTCCCATATGTACCCTTATGCGAAAGGGATTAAAGCGTTGACATATGGTTCTTACCCAAGCTGTTGCCTCGTGTCTTGCTTTGTTACCTATGTAAGTATTGATCCCATAAAAGATGTTAATAAAAATTGTCAAAAAAATAAATAAAATAAAACTACAAAAACTGTTAATAAAATATTTGAAACTAAGGAACATCACTACAATATATTTTAAAATAAAAAACAAATAAATTACATAATAGCCTAGCAAATATATACATATTTGAAACTCGTATCATCTGATTAGTTCTTAAGTTTAGGGATATATAAAATATTTTGCTCACTGAAGTCCATTCACATTCCTTAGAAATACACCAACAATTGTTTTGATCCACCTGAGCAGTCTTAGCGTTTCATTGCAACTCAGGCTGAATAAGTGTGGGTGTTGGGATGACTTTAATAAATCCCCCCCTCTCCCTCCTCCCAATAAATTGTAGTTGTATGGGTACTTATAATGCCCCTTTTACTTCATGTCTGATATATTTATTAATGTTTTTTTTATTTTTTAAATAGTATAACAGATAATATAATAATGACAAATACAATAAATGTATGAACTGTTGTCAAATAAAACTGATAAGTGAAATACACAAACTATACAACAATTGGAAATGAATAGATATAAGGTGATTTCTCTCCTGAATGGGGCGGGAGGTAACCCCTAGTGAATAAATTCACTAACAATGTACAAAAAATAGACAGGAAAATCAGGAGGAGTAGGAAGTAGTATCCTATGAAGTGGGAGCCCAAGGTGGGCTTTAAATAGATCATGGTACCTCACAAAGAAAGAATCCACCTTCGGGTGGAGTTTATAATACTGAACTTTTAATACGGTAACTAAAACCTAACACCCAAAACTATGTGCACAATATACAATAAAATCAAAACAACATAGGACATAGGAAGACATAGGGTGAGGAGAATTGTCTTCTAAACAGTGCTTAGACTCACACTATATCCAAGTATGATAATGGATACACAATGTATTAATAAACCAACCTAGTATGATACCAAAGCTGGGTTTAAATGGAGAGTGGTAGAGCCAACATTGTAATAAAATATGAAAGCTAAACGTAATTTTATATGAACCGCAGAAACAGGGAGATAGTAGAAGGTAGTTACAGAGCGAAGTAGCTAAAGTGGGAGCTGTAGTAATAGAAGCTGGTTAAACTTAGAGATGTGTTTAGTTTTGATGGTGTAGTTGACACAGTAGGTTTCAAATTTTGTGTAGGATTCTTATGTTTTTCTTGTATTCTAAAAGCACAACAGAAATAAAGAATATAATATTTTTTTTTTAAGTTTGAAAGGGGTACCATCTATAAATTAATTTGTAGTGGGGTTCTGTAGATTATTATAAACTATCTAAAGAAAATAAAGCCTCACCAAAGTGTAAAAAAATGCTACTAATGCAAAACAGTATAAATGAACTATTAATGGAGGAGAAAAACAGAAATTTACAATCATTAAAGATAAATTGGTATTACAAGAGCAATAGGGCAGATAGGCCGCTTTCAAACAAATTGAAAAATAAAAAACAATTAAGGAGGATTCATAGAATCGATACTGAAAAGGAACGGTTACTGTGCCCAAAGAAAATTGGGGCAGCCTTTAACGATTATTATAGTCAATTATATAATTTGGAATCAGTAGGACAACAACTTCCCTCATCAGAATATTTTAAAAATAAAAAAACACCAAAAATAACTAGAGAACAACTTATGGAGATAAATAAACCAATAACGTCTGATGATATTAAAGCAGCTATACATAAGTTACAGATAAGTAAAGCTCCCGGGCCCAGATGGCTACTCAAATAAATTTTACAAGATATTTAGGGATACTCTCTCTGAGCGCCTTGCTAGGATATTTAATCAGATAGTGGAGAATCGCACATTTCCTAAGGAGATGCTTCAAGCAAATATTGTCCCAATTTTGAAACCGGACAAAGATCCAGCTAAACTGGCGAATTATCGTCCAATATCTCTCCTCAATGGAGATGTAAAAATCTATGCTTCAATTTTAGCAGATCGCTTAAAAATTTGTATTCCTGCTTTGATACATCAAGATCAAGCAGGATTTATACCCGGTAGAGTAGCCTCTGGAGGCCTAAGAAGGATACTGAATGTTCATGATGCTGCGATAAGGAAGAATGTCCCCCTTCTGACCCTGTCATTGGATGCTGAGAAAGCATTTGACAGGGTCAGATGGGACTTTTTGGGGAATGCACTTAAGTCGTATGGCATTGTGGGAGCGGTTTATGATGCTATTATGGCATTATACACTACGCCCTCTGCTAGGACCAGGAATAGAAGCAGACTGGTTTAATATTAAGAATGGTACTAGGCAGGGCTGCCCTCTGTCTCCGTTACTCTATGTTTTAACTATAGAGCCTCTGGCAGAAGACATTAGGATAAATGAGAAGATTAAGGGACTCAGGCTCAATAATGTAGAACATAAGATCAATTTATACGCAGATGATGTCATGCTTATGATCCAGAAGCCTAGATCTTCGCTACCGGAATTGATAAAAATATTGGCCCAATATAGTGAATACTCAAATTATAAATTAAATACTAACAAGACTACAATAATGACAACTAATTTATCTAATGAAGAAAAGTATTTTATTAAAATGTCTTATGACTTTGTTTGGGTAAAGGATAATACTATCTTTCTTGGTATTAAAATTCCAAGGAATATAAAAAAAATAATAGAGGTTAACTTTCTTCCACTTATAAAATCTACAAATAAGACCTTAAAAGAATGGGTTAGTAGAGAGATTTCCTGCATAGGGCGTATAAATACCATTCGTTCATATATTCTGCCTAAATGGAATTATCTTTTTAGAATGATACCTATACAAGTTCCAACTCCATGGTTAAAAATGATACAATCAGCCTTTTCCAAATTTATTTGGAAAGGGAAAAAAACGAGGATAAGCTTACAGTTATTATCTAAGAAAAGAAAAGATGGGGGACTTGCCGCCCCTAATATAATAGAATATCATAATGCCTGTATGCTGGCACATGCCGCTAACACCTTGAGTAGTGATCAAAAAGATCAAGCATGGTATCAAATAGAGCAATCTTTGGTAGAGACAAATAATCTACCAGCTTTATTCTGGACAACAAGGAAGCAGAATAACTCAGTACACCCAGAAAATTCCACTATTATAGATAACATTCTCAGATATTGGTATAATATTAAGAAGAAACTTAAAATAGAATATAGACGGTTTCCTTTTTTGCCCTTAGAGGTAATTAAGGGGAACATTGAGGATATCAATATTAGGGGTTGGATACAAAAGGGTATTACGAATATACAAGAGATTATAGACAGAAAGGAAATTAAGTCATTTAATCAGTTACAATTAGAGTTTGGGATTGATAGTAAGGAGATATTTAAATATTTAAGAATCAAGTTTTATTTGACAAAATTTATGGATTTCCAGCTTAATAAAAATATCACTTATTTAAAAAAGATTCTGGAAACTCACGGAGTCAAAGGTCATATCTCTAGATGCTATGAGTTTCTGGGGGATTTTCAGAAGTCTTTTATCTGGAAATCCAAAATAATGTGGGAAAAAGATCTACATACGGTAATCCCTGAGCAAGATATGATAGGTGCGATTGCCAAGGTCAATAAATCGGTACACTGCTTGAATATAGTAGAGAATTTTTATAAACTTACGAACAGATGGTATATGGTTCCTGAAAAGTTGGCTAAATTGTACAAAGATCAGAATCACCTTTGTTGGCGTTGTGATGATGGGAAAGGAGATTATCTCCATATTTGGTGGCACTGTAAATCTTTAAGTAAAATATGGAAGTTTATATACCAACAGATTTACAATGCTTGCCAGATATATATACCTTTCACGCCCCAAAGTTTTCTGTTACATCAGGGATGGCCCTCTATGTCCACTGAGAAACGGATGCTGATAATACATATTTTGATGGCAACCAAGATAGTTCTAGCCAGATATTGGAAAAGTAATAAAGCTCCAGATTGGATTGAAATTAAAAAACAAGCAATATATCAATGTAAAATGGAAAGCGGAATAATCCAAGGAAATTCTGTCGGTTTGAGGAAATTCTGTACCTGGGAAAAACTGGTGGATAAGCTTATTGCTAGTAATTATAGCTTATAATATAGTAGGTTGATATGGCCCCCATTGTGCGTCTGATCCTGGAGGGATATTAGCAAAAATGTACTTATTAATTCGGGAAAGTAATAAGGGGATGATAATATCCTAGTCCCACGGGATGGAATGTGTGATAGGTATGAATTTTGGTTTCAATGTTTCCTCTATTTTGATATCCATGTTTTCCATAGATATGGTTATTTTGTATTGAGATACTCTGGTAATGTCATAGAAGGATATTTACGGTTATAAGTATGTAAGATATATATATGCATTGATTGAATCAATGTTTTTCTCTTATTAATTCTTGTATTCTGTTTTAACAATCTAGGGGTAATTTTTTGAAATGTTGATAGAGGAATTGTATGCATGGTTTTGTAATTTTTATATGGAAAAAAATGTTTGGGGAAGAAATAAAAAGATATAAAAAAAAAATAAAAAAATTTGTAGTGGGGTTCCAAATGATTTGTGCACCGAGTGATGCCTTTAAATGATAATAAGAAATTATTCCACTCCTCTACTGCCCCTTTAACTTCCACTGAAGAAAGTGTAACCTAACTGTTTTTGTATAAATTGGCTTGCTGGTAATCACAAACTATTTTTAATGGAATGTGTAAGTTCTACTAGAGCTGCTGCTTCAGTAACATGGAAAGTTCCATCAAGCCAATAACAAAGATTGCTAACGCCTAGCCTCCGATTACTCTCTAACTCGTTAAGTGACAGCTGAAACCCAAAACATGTCACACTACTAACATACAACAGCCAGAGGAGGCTCACTGAATGTGGGGCATTTTTAGCCATGGCCTCTTTAATTCCTTTCACAGTTCATCCCCTCCTGGAATGGTAGGTATATTATCTATAAAACGTGACTGGCACACTATTCAGCAGAGTGCTTCAATCCACCATGTGGTTCTATCCTACTGGTACACAAATCTGAACAGGAAAAACCATATGTGAGTGCTTTACTAGTGCATCTATGATTTGGGAATAGTGAAAGCAGAAAAAGCTCATTCTTATTTATTTTTTATTATGTTTTAGTATTTAGGTGAAAGATGTTGCATGGTCATCAGCTGAAGAATAGATATTCAGTTTAAAAATAAGATACATTGTGTAACGTAGGGAGAAACACCACCACCATCAATTACAAAAAATAAAAAAAAATTAAAGCAAATTTTATTAAATCATCTATTGTCTTATAAAATGTCATAAGGATGACTGGAGAAATAGTTTTCCTCTAGGCCCATAGCGATAAAAGTAATAACAGAAACATAACCAGGAGGCAGTGCTCCAGCTGTACAGGTCGTACCATGGTAGCCTGGTTTATTAATATGTCCTTTATCCTCGACCAGGATCCATTGTTAGACAGTGGCTCGATTCCTAGAACTGTGCACATAATGTTATACACATCCACAGCTCGGATTGGACCCGACTTGTAGTTCACTTTGAAATCTTACGAAGAAGAAAAAACAAACAAAAACGTTAAGCAGCATTCAATGCAAGCTTACTAAGTAGACTAATTAATTACGGAGCACAAACAAAGTTACCTGCAGAACAATGGTCTATGGTGCTTGGTAACTGAGGCCCAACTATGTTCATTACAGTAAGCAAATATAAATAATGAATATGTTTTTTATATGAATTCATGTACTAACTTTTTTTTTGTTAAAGGGACACTATAGTCACCTGAACAACTTTAGCTTAATGAAGCAGTTTTGGTGTATAGAACATGCCCCTGCAGCCTCACTGCTCAATCCTCTGCCATTTAGGAGTTAAATCCCTTTGTTTATGAACCCTAGTCACACCTCCCTGCATGTGACTTGCACAGCCTTCCATAAACACTTCCTGTAAAGAGAGCCCTATTTAGGCTTTCTTTATTGCAAGTTCTGTTTAATTAAGATTTTCTTATCCCCTGCTATGTTAATAGCTTGCTAGACCCTGCAAGAGCCTCCTGTATGTGATTAAAGTTCAATTTAGAGATTGAGATACAATTATTTAAGGTAAATTACATCTGTTTGAAAGTAAAACCAGTTTTTTTTTTTTCATGCAGGCTCTGTCAATCATAGCCAGGGGAGGTGTGGCTAGGGCTGCATAAACAGAAACAAAGTGATTTAACTCCTAAATGACAATGAATTGAGCAGTGAAATTGCAGGGGAATGATCTATACACTTAAACTGCTTTATTTAGCTAAAGTAATTTAGGTGACTATAGTGTTCCTTTAAGTGTTTCCTCATATCCCATTACTTTGTATTGCTTTTTACAATTTAATTGTTACATAAACCCTTTAAATTAAACAGCAGAGCACAGGTACTTTACACCTTTTAGACTATTTTATATCTAAAACTTTGTTGAAAGGGGAACGCACATTCGTTGGTGGAGCTAGTCTAAGCATTTTTCATTTTTGGCAGTTAATCAGGTGAACACAGCGGATGATTGCGCCAATAAAACAATTACTTGTGTTCAATTTATTTATGTGAAGTTTATTCCTTTTTTTATTACAGATCATTCTAAAAATGCAATCTAATGCATAATATTAACATATCCCATTTACTGTCCTGATTAATACCATCTCTATTCATATTATTTATAGAAGAATTCCTAACTGAATTGCACTTCAGGGAAGTGACCCCACACAGGGCCAATCACTCCATACACACAGTCAAAACACAGTCATATACTATCAGTCAACCAGCCACACAGAATCACACACAGCCAAAACCTGCAGAAATCACAGGGGGGGGGGGAGCAGGGAGGGGTGATAAAGCAGGTCCTTCTTTGAGTTTTACACAGGGGTCCTGTGATTCCAAGTTATGCCCGTGATTATAGGTGAAATATATTTTTATTACATGATAATTAAAGGTTATCATCAACCTCTGCTGATTCTGTGGCCTCTTAGTTACTTCAAAGCACAGGATTCATATTAAACAATTGCAACTTTTATTTGTATTTACCTGGACCGTAGGCCATGAAAAATCCTCTCATGTCAATAAACTCATTGTCATATCCGTGCCACCCATGCTGCCAGGCCTGACTGGCACCATTCTTCCAAAAGGGTAGTTTGTCTTTACTCTAGGTCAGAATAGACATCACATAGAATTGGCAAACAGATCATTACAAATATTGTGCATGTATTCCTTCTACAGCTTACTCAAACTGTTTAAACCAGTGGTAGTCAACCTTTTTCCACTTACCGCCCACTAATGCATCTTTCTTGATGGAAAAATTTCCTTACCGCCCACCAGTTTTCGCGCAAGCGCGGAATATTTTTTAGAAAGGAGGGTGTTTTAAAAAATACATAAATGAACGTACATTTATCTTTTTATTTCTACTTTATGCATGTTTATAATGTTTTTAACTTTAAAAAGTTTAATGAGGAAGCAATAAAGTAAATTGAACTTACCTTTACTAGTGATTAATGAGATCCTTGAGGTTGATGCTGCGAGACTAAATATTTGATATCTGGTTCGATTTTCATAAGGAACAAGCGAAGGTCTCCTCTTTCAGTGATAATCGGAAGACTTCTTTGTTTGCTCATAAAATGATTTCTCATCTGTGCGTCAGCTCCCCTCCTCTCCCTCCTCAATTCCCCTTCCCACCTTTTTCCCCTTTTTTCTATTTTTTAACCTTCCTTATAGCAATGCCCAGTAGGAAGGCTGAGCTAGGTAGCCCACTTACTATTATTAGTCAACAACAATTCTCTCCTTTTCCTTTTCTTTCCTTCTCCTTTTTTACAAGTACTCTACTCCTTCTTTCCTCTATACTAGAAGTACTCTACTCCTTCTTTCCCCTATACTAGAAGTACTCTACTCCTTCTTTCCCCTATACTAGAAGTACTCTACTCCTTCTTTCTCCTATTCTACAAGTACTCTGCACCTTCTTTCTTCTATTCTACAAGTACTCTGCTCACAGGCAAACACATACACACACACACACACACTCACATTGAAACACATACACACAAATATACACATACTCACACATGCACTTACAGACACTCACACATGCACAGACAGACCCACAGACACACACACACTTACTGACACACACACATACACTTACAGACAGACACATACACTTACAGACAGACACATACACTTACAGACAGACACATACACTTACAGACACAGACACATACACTTACAGACACAGACACACACATACACTTACAGACACACACACATACACTTACAGACACACACATACACTTACAGACACACACACATACACTTACAGACACACACACATACACTTACAGTACACACACACACACATACACTTAGAGACAAACACATGTACACACAAATTATTAATATTAAATATCCACCCAGCCTCCCTACCTGGAGAGCTGGTGTGGATCTGTCCCTGGGGTCCAGTGGGGCTTCACTTAGGCGGGCGGCTAATCAGTCGCGGCGAGGGAGCTCTAACCTCTCTGCTCTGCTCCCTCGCGGACTGTCTACGGATGCCGGGAGCCGGAATATGACATCATATTCCGGCTCCCGCGGCATCAGCAAACATCGCGCGAGGGAGCAGAGCAGAGAGGTTAGAGCTCCCTCGCCGCGACTGATTAGAACGCTGCCATGCCGGGGATCCAGAAGGTGGCCTGGCAGGAGGGAGCGCTTCCTCCTGCCGGTCACTGAAGACTTGCGCATGCAGAGCCGCTCGCGCCCGCCCAAAAGGAGAAATCCTCTTAAAAAGAGGATTTAGCCTCAGAAATCCCTACCGCCCACCTGGAATCCTAAAACGCCCACTAGTGGGCGGTAGGGACCAGGTTGACGACCCATGGTTTAAACCATGCCTACTATGGACAATATATTCTGTATACTATGTACCTCACATCATCTATTTATACACATGAGGCCATGTGAAGGCTACAATGCCTGGGATGTTTTGATAAATAGTGGGTTTGCACAGAATTTGTTGAAGTCAACACTTCATACTGGTAACATTCAGAGATTTAGCAAACCATTGCCAGCCTTTATGATTTTTGGTTGTTAGAATGATTCAGTCAAATTAGTTATGTGAGCAGCATTTTGGGGAACTTGGGGAACTGGTGAGTTTGCAGTGGGCATCTTTAAAAGCACACTCCACTGCCCAAATACAAAATAAATAAATCACTGTTTAGTAAATATACCCCCAACTAAAACATGCATGCTTTTAATTATATTTTTTCTCATTGGAGTATACCTAAAAACAGCTTGAAGAACATACAGTTCTCTGTTGTCTTTACAAACCCTCCCCTTCTAAGCCTTCCCAGACTTTCTGTGGCTGTCCAGTCATAGACTTCCCAACGTAGCTCAGTAAGGAGTCTTTGCAAGGCAGGTGCTCTGAGCTAACCAAACCAGGAAGTAACAGGGACAGTTTTAGCTGCTAAAAAGCCAAAAGGGTGTAACAAGGTAAATTTTTAATTTTTTTATTGAAACCTGCACTTTTTGTAAAATGAATAAAATAGGACATGCTTTTTACACATACAGCTTTTCAGCAAGATAAAGTGATTTAGGGGTTCAGATTGTCTCTTTAATAAAATTATTAATGTACTATAGAAATTGTGTTATAGTAGCAAACACTAATTCAAATCAACTATCCTAAATTATATTCATTTCCAAAGAATATTTTGTTTTCTTCCTATTGTTGGTAGACCAATCGCAGCCCGGAGGTTGGTAGACCAATTGCAGACACTATGTAGTTATATTCACAATAGAAGGTAAGTGTCACTTAAACAAATCTATTCCCCCACTACTCCTGCTTCACTCAGATATTGGTGAGTGGTTATAGTGGTTACGTGTATCATTGGTCTCAAATCTCAGGGCAAACGTACAGCTGTTCTATGAGCCTACTTATCGAGTACATATAACTATGATAAAGCCAGGCACAAAACAGTAGCTCTGAATATTTCCTAAGGAAAACCAAGTAAGCTATATTATCTAGCTTCTACTAATCTCGTTGCTACTTCCAGTTTCAACACAGTATGTGTTTGTCCAAGTAATCAATCCTCTGCTTGGGAGAGAGGAGAAAGTGCAAGCCCCGGTTTCCACCATTATGTCACACACTGCTTCTAGACCTATAGACGTTCTCTCTAGGTTGATCATCTTCCATCCAAGCAGAGCCAATAGTCACTACAGGTTCTCACTGTTTGCCACTGGTAGTTTGAGGAACATTCTGGATACTTATAAGCTGTAAGCAGGTGAAACCACTATCACTTTCACTAGCAGTGATAAGTGGCGAAAATATTTCAGTTCGGAGGGCAGAATGTGTATAGGTATATGTGAATCGTAGACCAAGGATTAACCAAGTCTGGGGTTTCATTCTGATGCCAGGATTTTGTTTTTTTTCTTTTTTGATTGCTTGATATCTTATTCCAAGTCTGGTCATATTAACACCACATGTTATTTTTATACTAAGCACTGAAATGTAAAATTAACATTCACAGTTGATCAAAAGAAAATAATGAAAATGTGGCATAATTGGCAACTATGAAAACCACGTAAGACTTGGAGACAAAAACAAACAAAAATCTAATAAAACCATTGTATAAGGAGAAATGTTACCACAGTTATAAACCATCCCTCTTCAGCAATGATAGTTAGGGGCGACACAAATTTTCCTTTTTTGTAGTGGAATCTATCCGGAATGTCTTCCTTCTTGTAAACATTAGCGTGCTCTATAGATTTCAGCTGATTGTATACCTAGAGGAAATGCAATAATGAGTACAATTATAATGAGATTTTTGGAGACATGATAGCGAAATCACCAAACGGAATTACTAGAAAATTACAGAAAATAAATTGCTCTTTAATAGGGAATTTATTTTTTCTTTGCGTCTGTCTGAAACTATGTCTATATATCATATATTTATATATCTATGTACAGGGTGTGCCACAATTCAGGTAAATAACTTATTTGTTAGTAGATACATTTTTTAGTAAGTAGTTATATTATAACTGAGTCTTGGGAGATTCATCATTGGTAATTTCACAAAGGAACAACAATTAAAATTAGTTTGAATTTTATTGGTCGAAGACATCGGGATATGATTGAAAATTATTACGTCCTGTAGTGGAAAATCATCCTGAAATGTATTTTCAACAGGATGGGGCTACTGCCCATATTACCAGGGCGACAATGGACCTGCTGAGACAACTGTACGGTGAGCGGATAGTTTCAAGAAATTCTGGATTAATTGGCCACCACGTTCGCCTGACCTTTCATCTCCCGATTACTTACCCTGGGGCTATCTGAACGAGTAGGTGAACATGAACAAACCGCATAAGCTTGAGCGGCTAGAGCCTTAAACATTAACTGATGTTATGAACAATGCAATTGAAAGAGCACGCATTTGAAAGGAGGCAAATGGAGTTCATTTAACATCTTGCATATCTAGTCAAACAATCTCCATACATTAAACATTCATTGTAACTTATATCATTAAAATTGGTTAATTAATAAAAAAAAAAAATCTGATTCCTCAAACACTACTCTTAATTTTGGCCCACCCGGTATTATACCATAGTGAGAAACAGAGAAAAATGCCATTGTGGGGTTTATAATCATAAGATACCACAAGATCCAAGGTTGACAGGCTTATTGATAGTTTTACGGATAGATTTATTTCTTGATATTTTTAGGTTAATATAGTGTAGGAGTTAATGTTTTAATGATGGTGTCCTCACCAGAGGGGGATGGATATTGGGAAGGACATGAGCGCACAGTGGTGGGGGCTATTCCTCATTGGCTATCTGGTGACAGCACTCTATGCATGCCAGCTTCATTATAACCAAGCTGGCTGAATCTCAATTTAGTTTCTGTTGTATCATATCCACTCATGTCACTGAAACATATCCTATCTTCTGTCCTTCCATCAATGAAACGATCTTGAGGACAAGTCTGAACACTATAGACAGACTAACAGTTTACCTTGTCTTCCTTACCCTCCGCAGGCCAAACACTGACCACGGCACCCCTGTCCTTCAGCTGTGTAATGTCATTCAGATCAATGTATGTAACAAGTTCTATGACTTTGTCCATCCAGTAAATATCTGTCATTCCATGGTCAGAAAAAAGGATCACATTCAGATCACTCTGCAGGTCCGTTTTCTGCAAGAAAGTGTAAGAGAAAATTTAAAACATCTGTCTGTTTAGCATATTCCTATGTGTCTTATGTCTGTCACATACAAGCATCGACTTCTGCTTCAACTTGATGGAAACACAGAATCTTAATTGGAATCCTTTGCCTGCAGTGTATTCAGACACTTCATGTGAAAGCAGAATTAAAGGTTTTGTTGGAATAATGCACCATAACCACTACAGTGTGCTGTACTTTGCTCAGTCACTGCGGAGTGTGGTCAGTTGAGGGTGCAAATACACAGGCATACTAACCACCAAGAACAGAACTTTGGTTCAGACTACCTGGAAAGCGATATGTATAGTAGAGTATTTCACAATATAATAAGCATGAAATAAACAGAAAAAAAAACCTTAATATTTACATTGTGGTTGCTCTATGTTTATTTCAAAGCTTTATTCCTTAATCTATCCATAAGATTAGCTGAAATTGTAAAGTGCAAGGATCTGCTCCCTTCAATGAGATTACTGTTCCTTAAACAGTTCCTTTGACCTCCATGGTCAAAAACATGGAGAAACGAAACAAAAATAGTAAATGTTTAGTAGACATACCGCCAATGAATAGCGGTATATGCATGCATTTTTTAATTGGGGATATAGCTCAAAAGTTGCAGTTCCTATGAACTGCAGCCCTTCCGTTTCAGTCTCTACACAGGGAAATAACTAATGTGTGCGCATTACGGCTTATGCACATGGGAACACAACGTTTCGAAACAAGACTGGTCTGATCTGAGGTCTGAGAACCGGTATGTGGAGGGGGAGGCAGCCGTGCACTACTAACTAATTGAAGAAGGAAGGAAACTTCCCTGGCTGTTTGATTGACAGACAGTGGCGTGTTCCATGATTATTTTTTTTTATTATAATTTTTTTGCCGAATATATTTATAAAAATTTTTTTTTTTTAAATAGTATAACAGATAATATAATAACGACATAAATACAATAATGAATGAACTGTTGTCAAATAAAACAGATAAATAAGTGAAAACACATACAAATTACAGTTTGCTATGTAAAGGAGAGAAAAAACCAAAAAGTATGTACGGAAGTGAAAATAAATGATTAGTTATAACTAGTGATGTCGCGAACCCGAAATTTTCGGTTCGCGAACGGCGAACGCGAACTTCTGCAAATGTTCGCGAACCGCCCGAAACGCCATTGACTTCAATGGGCAGGCGAATTTTAAAACACACAGGGACTCTTTCTGGCCACAATAGTGATGGAAAAGTTGTTTCAAGGGGACTAACACCTGGACTGTGGCATGCCGGAGGGGGATCCATGGCAAAACTCCCATGGAAAATTACACAGTTGATACAGAGTCTGGTTTTAATCCATAAAGGGCAGAAATCACCTAACATTCCTAAATCACAATCAATATGGATTGACACCTGACATATGACATATTGACACCTTGACATATGGATTGACACCTGTCCTCAGAGCCCCTGATGCACACGGACACAGAGCAGAATAGAGACTGGTCCCCCTACATAGGGTCACTTGGCAGATATGGATTGACACCTGTCCTAAGGATCCCTGATACACACTGACACAGAGCAGAATAGGGACTGTTCCCCCTACATCGGGTCACTTGGCAGATATGGATTGACACCTGTCCTCAGAGACCATGATACACACTGACACAGAGCAGAATATAGACTGTTCCCCCTACATAGGGTCACTTGGCAGATATGGATTGACACCTGTCCTCAGAGACCATGATACACACTGACACAGAGCAGAATAGAGACTGTTCTCCTACATAGGGTCACTTGGCAGATATGGATTGACACCTGTCCTAAGCATCCCTGATACCCAATGTCACAGAGCAGAATTGGGACTGTTCCTCCTACATAGGGTCACTTGGCAGATATGGATTGACACCTGTCCTAAGGATCCCTGATACCCAATGTCACAGAGCAGAATTGGGACTGTTCCTCCTACATAGGGTCACTTGGCAGATATGGATTGACACCTGTCCTAAGGATCCTTGATACACACTGACACAGAGCAGAATAGAGACTGTTCCTCCTACATAGGGTCACTTGGCAGATATGGATTGACACCTGTCCTCAGAGACCATGATACACACTGACACAGAGTAGAATAGAGACTGTTCCCCCTACATAGGGTCACTTGGCAGATATGGATTGACACCTGTCCTCAGGGACCATGATACACACTGACACAGAGCAGAATAGAGACTGTTAATCCTACATAGGGTCACTTGGCAGATATGGATTGACACCTGTCCTAAGCATCCCTGATACCCAATGTCACAGAGCAGAATTGGGACTGTTCCTCCTACATAGGGTCACTTGGCAGATATGGATTGACACCTGTCCTAAGGATCCCTGATACCCAATGTCACAGAGCAGAATTAGGACTGTTCCTCCTACATAGGGTCATCACTTGGCAGATATGGGATTGACACCCGTCCTAAGGATCCCTGATAGCCACCGACACAGAGCAGAATAGGGACTGTTCCCCCTACATCGGGTCACTTGGCAGATATGGATTGACACCTTGTTACAAACTGCTATTTGTAACGGGCCCTTAAATGGCAAATTGCCCTGTTTCCCTGGGTTGTGGAGAAGCCTCTTTGCCAGCCTCCTCCCGCATGACTATGGCCCCTGGGAGATTGTGAAAATGTATGCACTTTTATTTGGTGTGTATGGCCCCTTAAGACTGTCGGTGGGCATATTGGGGCTTATGGACTCTTTATGTGACTGGTGCTGGCCCTTTAAACACCTTTTTTGGGACATCAGGAAGATTGGGACACTGCCCCTTTAAGGCCGTGTCCCCAGACTTGCTGGGGACACTGCCCCTTTAAGACGGTGTCCCCTGTGTCCCCAGACCTGGTGCAAACCCTTTGTGCCTGCCTGG
>OW240917.1:85841686-85870372 GCA_933207985.1 Pelobates cultripes | reverse complement strand
AAAGAAACAAAAAGAAATTCAGGAACAAGTCTTACAAAAATGTATGCTCTGTGTGGTAGAGCTTAAAACATGTTCCAATACATAATCCGGGTTGAAGGGCAATCGGGACAGTGAAAGGGGGTGTCTGTCCTTTTTCCTTTTTTGTAACAGACCCGGCAACGTTTCTGGGGATTTGTTTTATTTGCAGTACGGGGGATCTTAAACATATAATGCATAGCACCAATTCTTGATTCCTCTGGCACCGTTGTTGGAACTTCAACAGAACCATCTCCATAAATGATTGTTGAAATCACTTTTAGTTGAAATTGCCCTGACGCAAACAGGTTTGGAATTTACTCTGCCTCAGACAGTGACGTCTGACATGCTTTCGTCATGGATGGTGTTTAGCATGTTAACATCCTTCCTGTCCTTAAATTTAATTGCAAGCACTTCAGCTTTGCGCAGAGCTTTGAATTGACCTTTTTTTAATTTGGCCTCTATGAGAGGTCTGGGGAAATCTTTGGAGTTTTTTCTAACAGTGCCGCAGGCCAGTGTCTGCAAACTATTAAGTGATTTAAACAAACTAATACTACTATAGAAATTGTCCACATAAAGGTGGTAACCCTTATTGAACAAGGGGCTCAGTAGGTCCCAAACTATTTTCCCACTTGTCCCCAGAGAGTCAGGACAGCCAGGAGGGTCCAGTTGACCATCTTTCCCCTCATACACGCGTAAGGCAAACGTATAGCCACTTTCGCTCTCGCACAATTTGTAAAACTTGACGCCATACCTAGCGCGCTTTGAGGGAATGTACTGTTTGCACCCCAATCTCCCTTTATATTTCATAAGGGATTCATCAACAGATACATTTTGCATGGGAGTATAAACGTCAGAAAATCTTTGCTGCAGATGGTCTATTAGTGTGCGTATTTTGTGAAGCCTGTCATATTGGGGGTGATCTCTGGGGTGACAGAGGGTATTATCATTGAAATGCAAGTATCGCAGCACCAACTCATATCTTGCTCTAGACATTGTTTGGGAGTATATAGGACTAGAACAGATTGGGTTGGTGCTCCAGTAAGAGCGGATTGAGGGCTTCTTTATTATCCCCAATGAGCATGGTAAGATCCCAGAATTTTTTGAGTTCAGGGACATCTGTGGGATGCCAAGCATGCTCCCTGACTACATAGCTACCTGGATTTGCATCAAAAAATTGGGTAGCATAGAGATTAGTCTGGGAAGCGATCTCCTCCCAGATTGTATCCTCCAAAAATAACTCCATATATTGCATAGCGGAGAAGTCCTGCACATAGACATTAATGCCTGCGTTGGCACTAAAGATGTTGGGCTCAACTAACTGTGGAGGTACCCAGTCCTCCTCCAGATTCGGCGTAGCAGATGAAGCACAGCTTCTTTTTGCAGCCAGCTCACAGACAGATGACGTGTCACTAGACGTGTCGCTAAACTGACCTGGGTCAAAATCAGACGCAGTGTCAGTGGCGTCAAAGTCTGACGCCAAGAAGGCATATGCCTCCTCCAAGCTATACATGCGCTGCATGTTTCACCAACACAAAACTAACAAATTTCTAACACAAAGTTTAAAAAAAAAAAAAAAAAATTATAATTTTTTTTTTTAAATAGACTAAAACAGACTTTAGCAACAATCCCTAAACTAACTCCTGCAAATAGAATCTAATGGAGATTTGGGGGTAGGAAACTGACTAACTAAAGTTTGACGCTTATAAAAAAAAAAGTCTAAAACACAATAAAACACCCTAAAAGACACTGAAACACTTTTTGACAAGAAAAAAATCTTTAAGTGCAAAAAAAAAAGAAATTACAAACAGTACTAATGCACTGCTGTAATAGGACTTGGCAGGGAAGAAGTTAAAATGGATTTAAAAAAAAACTTTTTTACAGGTTTTGACACTTCTAGCAACTCTTTAACACTGGCAACAAACTATCCGCTCTGATATCTGTCTCTCTCGCCTCACAAAACGCTACAGAGGAGAGAGAGGCAGAGATCAGTGTCAAAGTGAGTGTTTGTAACACCCACTTTGACATCAGCCAATTGTGAGCGATCGCGGAACCGTCATCGGTCGGCAAGGGGTTAAAATTTACTTAAATAAATATGACTTCCTGATTTCTTTTTTTAAAATGTTGTTACTGTGTCTTTTGGAATATTGTGTATATATTTTGGACGATTAACATATTTATGTGATTATCATTTGCTAAGGCTTGTTTTAATTAGACTGTGCTTTCCCATACTTCTTCCATCAACAAAAATGGCGGATGGCAGATCGTAGAATCATGATAATGGATGTGATGAGATGTAGGTGCTGAGATGTAGCATATGGTATATCACTCTATGAAGTTATGAAATCTGACAGAAACTTAATGGATACGTTTGAACATTATGTGAGGGAAGGGGGCACCAACTAAGCGACAAATCTCATCAGGGCTATGGAGCTCTACATAACCAGACGAATCTGTGGCGCACACGAGTACCTGTCAACAACCTTTCACATAACACACACGGCCACCCACTACCACTACAAAGCTCACAGTAACCGGATAAAGGGAACTGCTATCCGATACGTGCTGTAGCGAATTTATGTCATGAACTACAGGTTCACCTCCCGGAGGGGCGGTATATGAGCCTCTCTCACTCCTCTATACTCTGGTTTCCCAGTGGGGGCAAACGACGGTCTGGCCCAGGTAAAACTACACGACCCACAAAACAAGCTAAGGGCGGAAAATTAACGGTATTAAATGTTTTGAGATTTTCACGACACCTACCATGTGACTTCTACTTTGCTGTGTTCCACCTACTGTTTTATAACCTAGTACAAACATCAGATTTCGCATATTTGACTAGATAAGAGACACAGGAGGGCCTCGGGGGACTCTATCTACCCTCCTTCTTTGTTCTTTTCTCTACATCTCCTTACATACTCCTTTTTCCTTTCGCTGTCCTTACATCGCAGTCCTTTTTTCTAAAGATAAAAGAGTGGGAAAGCTTGAACCCCACAAACAACACGACGCAACACATGGTAATGAAGAAAAACACAGACACAAGTAACTGATGGGAAACATTATGCATGTTATACCACCATAATTGTAATGTATTAGTGAAAAAAAATAAAAATAAAATAAAAAACATCAGCAAACATGTAAAATGCCCTAACCTGTCTGGACCTGCACAGGATGTATATGAGTGCCATATAACTTTTTATGTACTTCTTGAGGCCTGCGTGCCTATAACTCTATCTTATTCTACTTCAATAAAATGAGATTAAACAAAAAAGTTACGAAATCCAATCCATGGAGGCCCCATCTCTCAACTTGCAGAACTTACAAGATCTGCAGCTAATTTATACCACAGGAAACACTCAGACGTCTTGTGGAGTCGATGCCTCAACGCTTCAGAGCTGTGTTGGCAGCATGAGTGGGACCTACATGATATTTTGCAGGTAGTTTACTGTAATTTAACATATCTTACAAAACATTTTGCTATCCACTCCCACCATTTAGTTGATACTCAATGAGAGGTAAGGAAGGAATATTATTTAGCATTCTGGGCTTACTCAAAGCATCATGACCACTTCAGTGATTTGAAGTAGTCATGGTGCCTGAGTCTGCATGTGCAGTGTTTTGCAGCTCTGCAGAAGCAAGATATGTAATGAAAACAGGAAAAACCCAAAGCAATATTCTTACACTAGAACAGTGTAAGATCTTTAGAGGCTCAAACGTAGCATTCCAAGGGGAGTCTCTTATCTGAGGATACAGACAAATGTTGCTAGAGGCTAAGGGCTCAATTTAATGTAAGTCCTGAATTGTGATTATGTCCCCATCCTTCTTGTACTGTTGGACCCCAGCATCCTTCATTCTTCAAAGATTCCAAGCTCTCATCCCAGCAGAAAAGTTATAGTTTTGGAGAATAGGTGCCATCTGAGTGGGCATAGGTATACGATCTTAGGCAGACAATTCTTAGTAGACTTTGCGGAGTTTTGAAAAGCCAAAAAAAAGAATTGCTGGAGGTCAGTTATTTATTTTATTTATTTATAAAATATTTTACCAGGATGGATACATTGAGATTTCTCTTGTTTTCAAGTATGTCCTGGACCACAAACATTGCATTGTTCCATAGGGCCCACAAACATCCATAGTATAGAAAATGTAAAATTAAAAATACAAAGCAATCTTACAATATACATATAATTCAACACAGAACAAGTGAAATATAATCAACCATGATTACAGGTGCATTATGTACTGAGATTCATTCTGTTGACAGGATTTTAGAGTAGAGTTAGATTTACGGTGCTCTGAAGAAAATGAGGATCAAGCTACTTTCTTTAGTAACGCGGTATACTAAAGAAAGGGCTGGTAGTGCACCAAAATTAAAGGAACACTATAGTCATCTAAATTACTTTAGCTAAATAAAGCAGTTTTAGTGTATAGATCATTCCCCTGCAATTTCACTGCTCAATTCACTGTCATTTAGGAGTTAAATCACTTTGTTTCTGTTTATCCAGCCCTAGCCACACCTCCCCTGGCTATGATTGACAGAGCCGGCATGAAAAAAAAAAAAATGGTTTCACTTTCAAACAGATGTAATTTACCTTAAATAATTGTATCTCGATCTCTAAATTGAACTTTAATCACATACTGGAGGCTCTTGCAGGGTCTAGCAAGCTATTAACATAGCAGGGGATAAGAAAATCTTAATTAAACAGAACTTGCAATAAAGAAAGCCTAAATAGGGCTCTCTTTACAGGAAGTGTTTATGGAAGGCTGTGCAAGTCACATGCAGGGAGGTGTGAGGAGGGATCATAAACAAAGGGATTTAACTCCTAAATGGCAGAGGATTGAGCAGTGAGGCTGCAGGGGCATGTTCTATACATCAAAACTGCTTCATTAAGCTAAAGTTGTTCAGGTGACTATAGTGTCCCTTTAACCAATCATATCTTTACACAAGGCTACTATGGGAATAACCCGGCGTCATGGGCGTCCGCAGGAATTTTTCCGGGGGGGGGGCATAATTGTAATGACATCCATGCTTGGTACCTTTTTGACAGTGTCATGAAAGGGAAGGGGCATAGCCATTATCACATAAAGCCAGGGTGAATAGCATTTTCACAACTATGGTGTCAGGAATATTTATTTATATTTATTTATTTATTTATAAAATATTTTACCAGGAAAGATACATTGAGATTTCTCTCATTTTCAAGTATGTCCTGGGTCCACAGGACACACTGACACTATAGTGTTCCTTTAAGCAAATTAAAGGACCATTCTGGTCACCATAACAACTTCACCTAAATGAAAATGCTATGATGCCAGGAAGCCCCTGGGTGCTCTCTTTCCTTTAAGGGGTTAAATCGCTCTCAAATGGTTTAACCCCAAAGGCTTCCTCCATCTCCAGGTCGCTCAGTGGTATTCGGCTTCTGAAACAGAGTGTCAGGAAGTGCAGATTGATGTCAGGCATGAGTGCTGCTGATTGGCTACAGTGGACAGTTGACGCTCTAAGCCAATCGCTAGTTCCCGGTTCATAAAATATTTGTACTTTTTTATGAATGGGGAGCTACTGATTGGCTTAGAGTGTCAGCTGACCGCTCTAGCCAATCAGCAACACCCCTACCCAGCGGCACTCTGTGCTTCCTGACACTCAGTAAATAAAAGTGAACACATTAACACTGAAATCTTACCTGGGGAGATGAGAATGTCCAGAGTTTCCCTGCCAGGCCCAGGTACCAAAGCCTTATGATGTGGTGTCCAGAATAAAGTGGAGGGTTCACTTAATTTTTCCTTCCTGCTCCAATCTCCTTTTCCTCTCCTTCATTTGACAGTCTTCTTTTTCTTCTGACACTGTTTTCTATCCTTGGCTCCTTCTGCTCCTTTACTTTTCTGCTTATTTTGCGCCCTTCTGCTCCTTGCAGACCCTTTCTGCTCCTTTTTCTACTTAACCTTTGTGCTCCTTCTGATTCTTTCTGCTCCTTTACCTTTGTGCCCCTTCTGTCCCTTTTGGCTCCTTGCTGCCCCTTGCAGGTCCTTCCTGTTCATTCTCCTACTTTACGTTTGTGCTCCTTCTGCCCCTTCCAGCTCATTTCTGACCCTTTCTGCTCCTTGATGTCCCTTCCTGCTCATTTCTGTTCCTTCTCCTTTATGCTCCTTCTCTTACTTTACCTACCTGCTCCTTGCTGACTTTTCATGTAGGCTGTCACCCCCATCCCTCACTTCCATAGGCATGCGCACGGGGTGTGTCGGGTGTGCCTGGGTACACCCTAATCCCCGCGGCATGCCAATAGATTGAGACCGGCAGGGGAGATCTCTGGATCTCCCCGGTCGGCTCATGCAGAGCCGACGCTATCCGAGCGGCGGCTCTGGTCTAAGCCTCCATGGGCCGGTGGGGAGATCAAAGATCTACCTCACCAGTCCACAGCAGCATGGAGGGAGGCAACAGAGAACCCGGGCTAGAGTTCACTCTCCACTGAACCACCAACGAAGGCAGCAGGACGGGGATATTAACTAATCTGCCCCCACCTCCACCCAAACATACAGCACACACAGCCCACAAACAGCACCCACACACACACACAGCACCTACACACATACAGCACACTAGCAGCATCCTCACAAACACACAAAACCCACACTCGCACAGCACCCACAAACAGCACCCTGACAAACACACAACACCCACACTCAGCACACTAACAGGACCTGAACAAACACGCACACACAAAAACCCTCACACACACACAGCACACTACCAGTTCCCTCACACACAGCACACTAACAGCACTCTCACACACAGCACACTACCAGCACCCTCACAAACACACACACACACACACAAACACCCTCACCCACATAGCACACTACCAGCACCCTCACACACACACATCACACAGCAGTGTATGTATGTGTGTATATATATATATATATATATATATATATATATATATATATATATATATATATAAGTCCAGATATTTTCGCTATATCGACGATTTGTTGATTTTTTGGAAAGGCACGGAATTGGAGGCACAGCAAATGGTTCAATATTTGAATGAACTTAATACTCCAGTCAGATTCACATCCAATATTAGTACAAGCATGGTTCAGTATTTAGATTTGGAAATATCTATTAAAGAACATGGTGTGACATATTGTTTATATAAGAAAGATACTGACCGGAATACATTGCTGCACAACAAAAGTGCACATCCAAGAATGCTGAAAAAATCCCTTCCCAAGGCACAATTTTTAAGAGTCGTACGTAATAATTCAGATGAACGTAAGATGGAAGAACAGTTGGAAGAAATGAATAAGAAATTCTTGAAAGAGGTTATCATAGACAGGAGTTGTTAAAGGCACAACAAGATGCACAAAATGCCAGTGCCACCACACGGATCAGAAAACCACCAGCTATAGTGTTTCCAATGGCTTACAATGATGCTTCTCCTAAGATAGCCAAAATTATCAAACAAAATTGGAAAATGCTTGCAAGTGACGACACCCTACCCAAAGTGTTTAAGGAAAATCCGTTAATTTGTTTCAAGAGAAACAAAACATTAAAGGACATTTTGGTACACACGGACCCCATTAAAAGCTACAGCCAAGAAGTAGAAATTCAACATCGTGGCAGTGTCCGTTGTTTAGGGTGCGTTACATGTAGCCATATGACTCCAGCAAAATCTTTCCAACACCCACACAGCAACAAGGTGTTTAAGATACAACACACAATTACATGTAAAACACCTTTCGTGATCTATAAACTAACATGTCCATGTGGGTTAGCTTATATCGGTAAAACCGAAACCCCATTGTGTGAAAGAATACGTGGACACAGATCAGCAATTCGTGTGGCATATAGAGATGGACATTCAGAACAACCTGTGGCACAACACTTTTTGAGAATGAAACACCCACTTTCTTCCTTGAAATTTATTGCAATAGATCACATCCCTATACCCAGGCGAGGGGGTGATCGTGGTAAAATTCTCCTCAATAGAGAGACAGAATGGATTTTCCATTTGAATACGATTGCTCCCAAAGGACTCAATGAAATGATTTCGTATCATTCGTTTCTTTAAATTAGGAACCCCTAAAGCAATAGGAATAATGTTTTTAAAGTATATAATCACTTTACTTTTTAGTCATTTTTTTGTATTTTTTATTTTACAGATGGACATTTGCTATACAAATTTAATTTAATATATCAGTGGATGATTTTTTATAAATATTGTCTTATTATTGAAGTATTGATTGCACATGAATCCAGCACATATTGCACTTTATTGCATGCTAAAAGCACTTTTTTGCACTTTATTTGTTTATTTTTCACATGAATGTATGGCACTTTAATAATAGATGTACACTTCAGTATAATTGTTTGTACTGGCTTTCTCCACAGCACTTTACTATGTCTTCATTGGCACTTTAGGTAAGTTAGGCTTTCTTAAGTGCCAACTTATAAATATTATTATCAATAGATTAAGCATTTATATTTCACAGTGCACTTTAAGCACATAAATGTACCACTATATACTTTTTTATACACTATCTTCCATTTAATATTTCAATTGTAGGTGTGTTTTAGATTAAGTATGTGGTGCCCTTATTTTTATAACTGGATATAGAGCCGGGTTGCTATGGCAACCGGATATACACGCAGTTTTCTCACTAAGTCACTTCCTTGTTTATACCCCATGTGACTTTAACATTACCGCGGCAACGCGTGACGTCATTATGGTACGTAGGGGCGTGGCCTCGTCCGCGCATGCGCACGGAACGATGGTGGACGCCAGGGGCACCACTCCCACCATGCTAAGCACAGGGGTAAGTCATTTTCTGGTAATTCCACTTATACTTTATGTATATAAATGCATTCTTTTATTTGACATTGTATGCCTGATCCTGATGAAAGTTCCAGATGGAACTGAAACGTTGATCTTTTAATGGATATTTAATAAACAGTAAGTTTTAATCTTTAAAGTCTGAGAGTGCTGATCACTATCTACAAATATATATATATATATATATATATATATATATATATATACATATACACGTGGCGTGTGTTTGTGCTTTAGGGTGCACACCCTAATGCAATAGGCTGCGCACGCCTCTGCTCACTTCCCTAACCTATAGGCTGCCCCCCCATGCCTCACTCCCCTAATCTGTAGGCTGCCCCCCCAGCCTCACTCCCCTAATCTATAGGCTGCCCCCCCCAGCCTCACTCCCCTAATCTATAGGCTATCTCAAACCCTCCCCCCCATCCCTCACTTACCTGATCTGTAGGCTGTCTCTGGCTGCACTCTGTGTTGCTCCCCTGCGGTTTCAATCAGCAGAGAGAAGCAGGGATAGATGTAGCTTCCTATCCCTGTCTCTCTCCATACAGAGCGACACCTACTGGCTGGCGCCGGTATTGCAGTTCATTTTAAATCTCACGAAAAATATCAGAACAAGCTGAAAAATCCAGGAGATTTACTTGCCCCCCTGCGGACGCCCATGCCCGGCATGCAAATCAAGAGGAACCACGATACTTATAAACAAATCTATCCCATTCATCCAGACTGAGACCAAAACAGATGGTAATGGCCGTTATATATTTGTTAAGGGTTTGCTACTGGGACAGAACATCCCCCTAGCCAACATCTACGCACCGAACACCAAACAAGTAAGAGTTTTAAACTCCACACTCAAGACGCTAATGTCCTTTACTGACGGATTCCTGATGCTAGGGGGTGACTTTGACGAGCCTGTTGAGGTGTCTGTCCGTGGGTCGAAAGCAATGTTAGTGATACTGGAGCAGATCCTCCTGACTATCATACACACCTTTCGTACCCACCGCCTCATTGACTGCTGGAGGGCCATGCACCCGACGGAAAGAGACTACATACACTACTCCATACCCTACTCTAGATACTCATGCCTGGATTACTTTTTCATGCATTACTATTACCTCTCCTGAGTCAGACAGGTAAACATAGGTCTCGTGACTTGGACGGACCATGCACCGGTGACAATGACCGTGACCTTCCCTCTCTTTTGACCCTGCACCACCCACTGGCGCCTTAATGAAACTCTCTTCTCAGACCCGGCCCTGGTTGCAGACGCACACACGACAATAACGCAATACTTTACTGAAAACACGACAGCCGACACACCTGCACCAATTATCTGGAAGGCCCATAAATGCACGATATGGGGATTCTTCTTGGCAAGGGGAGCCATGTGGAAGAAATGCAGAGAGACCACAATCAGAGACCTCACAAAATCCAGGAATTAGAAACTTGATATAAAACTGCCCACACCCTCGACACATATCAAGAACTAGTTGACGTGAGAGGGCAACTATCCTCTCTCCTCAGACATCACCTCCAATGCTCCCTACAGCACACAAAACATTATTTTATGTAAATAGTGACAAATGTAGCAAACTCCTTGCTACCATCATCAATAAGAAACGGAACAAAACGTACATTACTGGCCTACGTGATACTCAGGGCCAGCCACAGAGAATGCCGGCACACATCGCTGAAGTAGCACGCGATTACTTCAAATCGCTGTACTCAAAGAATCAGCCTGCGGATACCTCTCAGGCTAATGAGACCATATTAACTTATCTGGCCGATAATCTGCACATGAAAATCCCGGCGACAGTGTTCGAGGCTCTGGAAGCCCCACTGACTATGGAGGAACTGGCACTGGCACACAAGATGTCAAAACCAAGAATCCGGGTCCTGACTGACTGACGATACGCTATTACAAACTGTTCTCAGATGTCCTTTCTCCACATTTCCTGTAAGCCTATAACCCGTTGACGAAGGGACAGAAACTTACCTGCCAGAGGCAAACATAGCCCTGATACCTAAAGAGGGCAAGGACACGGAGCATTGGCCCGCGGCCAACTACCGGCCTATCTCCCTGTTAAATTGCAACATAAAGCTCTTTGCTAAAATCCTGACACCTTATCTGCCATCCCTTGTGAAACCTGACCAAGTGAGGTTCATATCGCACAGGGAGGCAAGCGACAACACCTCCAGCACCATCTCTTTAATCCACCATGCTCAGCAGACAGGTACAGGCCTCCTCCTCCTCCTTCTATCGACTGATGCGGAGAAGGCCTTTGACTGGGTAAGCAGGGACTTCCTGTTTAGCACACTCATAGCCCTGTGGATGGGGCCGAACAGGTAGAACTGGATTACGGCATTGTATGCTGACCCATCTGTGAAAATATGCGTTAACGGAGCTTACACGGACACATTCCGTATGCGCAAAGGGACCAGGCAGGACTGCCCACTCTCACCTTTGCTGTTTGTCTTGGCCATGGAACTGTTTTTACAGGCAATTTGGAGAAACCCAGATATAAAAGGAATCAAGTGAGGACACTCAACACATAAGGTGGCTGCATACGCAGACGACCTAATTTTCTTTGTCTCCTTACCTGAGACAACCCTCCCCAACATTAAACGGGAACTTGAACTCTACGGAAGGATCTCTAACTTCAAGATTAACCTAAAAAAATCCAACCTGCTTAATATTAACTCACCGGCAAAGAGTACCGATGCACTAGGCCAGAGCTTCCTCTTTCACTGGTCCGATAGGGTGATCAAATACCTGGGGACATGGATACCCCGGGACCTCACTCAACTGTATAGTCTCAACTTCACCCTGATGCTAACAAACTTCAAGAAAAACCTTGACTTCCAACTTTACTATCGGGCTTCCCACCTGCAACGTGTTCTGGAATGGGTCAAGGACAGAGTAGTCAGGCCTTGGTAGGAGATCGAGCGAATTCACGCTGGCGGCTCCCTGAAAGCATTGACAGGGATAGATGTAGCTTTTTCTATCCCTGTCTCTCTCCATACAGAGCGCCGGTATTGCAGTTCATTTTAAATCTCACGAAAAATATCAGAACAAGCTGAAAAATCCAGGGGGGGGGGATGAGATTCGCAACATCAACCACTGGTGAAAGCCACCCTGGCATTATGGCATAGAACGGCCCCACTCATGGGCCTCTCATCTTTTGAACTTAGACATATGAACACATTGGCTAGTAGCAGCATACCGCCCAGATTTCCGAAGCATGCAGACATATAGCCGACAGGGGGGTGACATGGGGAGTAGGGAGGAAGACACTCAGGCATTGACCCAGACTGGCCCGCCGTTCATGCCTACACCATCACATATCGGGGCGGGAGGGGGAGGCGGGAATGGGGGCACACACGAGAACCAACCACGCAGCAAGTCCCAGAGGTGGGCAGGTAGTCTAAAGTGCCATGGGGCACGCTTACGGTTGGCAGGCTGGACATAGGAGCCACATCACTAACTCAAGCTACATCAAGTCCTGCTGACAGTACGCTAATACAAAATACCATAGGATATACCATGACACTACTCATAATACCTAAACATATGTTGCTATGGTTTGATTCAACATATACGTTGGTTTGTAACCTTCACAATATTTATGATGCACAGTATAGATTGTTTTCCCTTAACTGCTTGATCTGCCTTTTGAAGCTCTGCGTGGTTAGCTGGTTGAAGTATGCTTGCATGCCATGGATCTGCAAGTCCTACCTCTTTACTGCAACTTAACAAGTTCAATGAAAAATATCAATAAAAATGTAATTAAAAAAAAAAAAAAGGGCTGGTACTGGATCTGAGATTATAGGTAGTGGGACTGGCTGGGGAGAGCATTCTTCCTATTAAGTAAAACTCCAAATCAATCCATTACGCACACTTGGAGAGACATGCCATGCTAATTGTGTCGCATAATAGTACACTACATTAGTAAATTTGATAAGCTCAGACCCCGGTTGGGTCTAATGGAAAGCTTCCTGGCTATTCTGTGTCTATTATGATTCCAAATAACAATACATATGCAGTAGTGGTGTATCCTGGTTTTGTGCTGCCCTAGGCAGGACAAAACTCAGGCCACCCACTTCCCCCCTTTGCGCCACCCCCACCCAACTCTTCCCCCCTGCCCCGCCTTCTAAACACACACACACACACACACACACATTCACTGACAGATACGCATACACTAGCTAACACACACTCACTCACTAACAGACACACACACTAACAGACAAACAATAACAGACACACACACTCACTAACAGACAAACACACTCACACTCACTAACAGACACACTTACTAACAGACACACACACACTCACTAACAGACACACACACACACTAACAGATACACTCACTAACACACACTCACTAACAGACACACACACACTCACTAACAGACAAACACACTCACACTCACTAACAGAAACACTTACTAACAGACTCATTCACACTCACTAACAGACACACTCACTAACAGACACACTTACTAACAGACAAACACACTCACACTCACTAACATACACACACTAACAGACACACACTCACACTAACAGACACATACACACACACACTAACAGACAAAAGCACACTCACTCACTAACAGATGCACACTCACTAACAGATGCACACACACTCACTAACAGACACACATGCACACTAACAGACACACACACACTCACTCCCTAACAGACACACACTCAATCCCTAACAGACACACACACTCACTCACTAACAGACACACACAAACTAACAGACACACACACTCACTCACTCACTAAAAGACACACTTACTAACAGACACACACATACACACACACTAACAGACACACACACACTCACTGACGCACACTCACTAACAGACACACACACTAACAGACACACTCACTAACACACACTCACTAACAGACACACACACACTCAATAACAGACAAACACACTCACACTCACTAATAGAAACACTCACTAACAGACTCATTCACACTCACTAACATACACACACACACTAACAGACACACACTCACACTAACAGACACATACACACACACTAACAGACAAAAGCACACTCACTCACTAACAGATGCACACTCACTAACAGATGCACACACACTCACTAACAGACACACACGCACACTAACAGACACACACACACACTCACTCCCTAACAGACACACACTCAATCGCTAACAGACACACACAAACTAACAGACACACACACTCACTCACTAACAGACACACTTACTAACAGACACACACACACTCACTAACAGACACACTTACTAACAGACACACACACACACACTCACTAACAGACACACGCACACACACTAACAGACACACACACAGTCACTGACGCACACTCACTAACAGACACACATGCTAACAGACACACTCACTAACACACACTCACTAACAGACACACACACACTCACTAACAGACAAACACACTCACACTCACTAACAGAAACACTCACTAACAGACTCATTCACACTCACTAACAGACAAACACACTCACACTCACTAACATACACACACACACACTAACAGACACACACTCACACTAACAGACAAAAGCACACTCACTCACTAACAGACGCACACTCACTAACAGATGCACACACACTCACTAACAGACACACACGCACACTAACAGACACACACACACTCACTCCCTAACAGACACACACTCAATCCCTAACAGACACGCACACTCACTCATTAACAGACACACACAAACTAACAGACACACACACTCACTAACTAACAGACACACACACTCACTAACAGACACACACACTAACAGACACACACTCACTCACTAACAGACACACACACTCACTCCCTAACAGACACACACATACACTAACAGACACACACTCACTCACTAACAGACACACACTCACTCACTAACAGACACACACACTCACTCCCTAACAGACACACACACTCACTCCCTAACAGACACACACATACACTAACAGACACACACTCACTAACAAACACACACACATACACTCACTATCAGACACACACACTCACTCACATTAACACACTCACTTTTTTTTTATTTAACCCCCCCAGCCTCCTTACCTTTGGGAATGCTGGGGGGGGGGGTTCCCTCTCTCCCTGGGGGTTCAGTGGCTGATGGGCGGGCGTCATATTCCGCCTCCCAGCCTCACTCTGCGGGCAGCGCGCGAGGGAGCTGAGCAGAGAGCTCAGGGGAAAGTGCTCCCTCGCCGCCCGCCCATCAGCCTGCCTTGTCAGTTATTTGCCCTGGGCATTTGGGGGCGGCTTTTTTTGCCGCCCCCTGGAAAATGCCACCCAAGGCAAATGTCTTGTTTGCCTTGCGGCTAAAACATCCCTGATATGCAGGACTGAAGGTCACCCAGGTCACACTTTACACTCCACTGGCCAAAAACAACACAAATGCTATCTAGGGAAGACCGTTGTGGACGCTTAGCAGTGCAAATATCACCTATGAAGGCTTCCCATCCTCTCTGTTTTTGAGTCTGGGGAAATATCTCTTCAGGATCTCTTCAAATATAGATCTTTTGGCTGTTTGTATGGTGTCTGAAGTAGAGCAAATCCTTCATGGCATTCAGCATCAACCCGACAAAAAAAGCAATTGTGATAAAATAATTTCAGAATACAGGAACACACCAGTGAGTGACTAAAGAGCTGATGAACTAAATAAAGCCAAAGTTAATCACATAGAATCTAAATGTCCAATGTAAAAAATGACCACAAGGTATAAGGTGCAATTATAATAGAGACAAGCTATAAGTAAGAGAGACAAAGTGGGGAGGGGGGAGAAGAGGTTACTAGGTAAAAGGTATAGATCCGGAATATAAAAGAAGAGTCTGGTGTAGAAATATGTTATCTTACATATACATTTTTGTAGATCATCGGTTTGTTTATTTATTATCAAAGTCAGAGAAAAACCATTAAGTAAAGGAGGAAACATTGCTATTTTAACTAATTTGGGCCAATTGATTTCCAGTTATCTGCTTAAGTAGCACTAGTCCATACTGTGCCTTCGTGGTCACCTAACCTTTGAGGTAAACTAACGAGCTTTATCTTATTATGTTCCACAAAAACAGCTTGGTGCTCCCATTCAGAAAATGGTCAGTCTAAATATCTGTTAAATCCTCCTGAAGTGCCAGCCTGGTGAAACAGGTGTTGGGATACGGTTTACGGTCGTCTCTTACAATAACTTACAAAGCTTTATGGATGTGCAGAGCTTAATGAAGTGGTCTGGGTGCCAGCTCCAGATAGGATTAACCCTTTTTTTTTTATAAACATAGCAGTTTCAGAGAAACTGCTATGTTTACACTGAGGGTTAATCCAGCTTCTAAAGCCTCTAGTGGTTGTCTCATTGAAAATCACAGTGAGAAGACGCAGCGTCCATAGGAAAGCATTATGAATGCTTTCCTATGAGACTGGCTGAATGCACGCGCAGCTCCTGCCGCGCATGCGCATTCAGCCGATGACGTCGCTAGGAAGAAGGAGAGGAGCAGGAAAGCTCCCCACCCGGCGCTGGAGAAAGGTAAGATTTTAACCCCTTCCTCTCCCCAGAGCCCAGCGGGAGGGGGACCCTGAGAGTGGGGGCACCCTCAGGACACTATAGTGCCAGGAAAACGAGTATGTTTTCCTGGCACTATAGTGGTCCTTTAATGACGAGTTTACTGGAAACAAATTTAATTAGCAATAACTGCAGAGACAGCAGAGCCATTATAGCAATGGCTGTGTTGACACCCCACAACTGCTTGGGTAGGTTGGGAGATCTACAGCTGTCTGCCTGTCCTCACACACATTTAGTCTATCCCCCAACTTAACCTCCACATAGTCACTGTCACACTCACCTCCCCACACACAGTCACCCTGTCACACAGTAACACAGTCACACTGTCAAGCTCAGCCCCCTTCACACTCATACTGGGCACTATAATGTCAGAAGTTGGGCATCCTTAGCAAATTAATCTAAGGAGGATGCTTTAATCCTAAATAGTCAGGAGAAGTGCACCACATGTTAACTGTTCCCAACTCTACATGGATGACAGGCATGAGGGGCAGGTCGTCCTTTAGATCTGTTTCTACCTCAATTGTTTGCCATGAGGCAAGGGATATAGGCAGGGTTGGTGCTTCCTATAGGCGACCTAGGCAGGAAGGGGCGCTGCCAGGAGCACCAGCCCCTCAGAGAAAAGAGGAGAGTACACTATGGGAGGCGGGGGCAGAGAGTAGAGACCACTGAAAGGGGGGAGAGGAGAGACCACTAAGCTAAGTGACAGGGGAGGAGAGGAGAGACCACTAAGGGGAGAGCTCTTTGGGATGCAAGGACAGGGGGCAGGGGGCAGGGGGCAGGGGAGAGCTCTAAGGGGGGAGGTAGAAGAGAGCACTAAAGGATAGGGGAGCACCAAGGGGCATGAGGGGTAGGAGAGAGCACAAGGAGACAGGAGGGGAGAGTTCTAAGGGACGGGAGAAGAGAGCAGTAAGCGACAAGAGGGGAGAAAGGCCGAGGAAGGGGGGAAAAGAGAAGCACAAACCTATCCTACCCCACAAACTCTCTCTTTTACACTACACACACAATGCTTCCCTATACATACACAGAAACACACAACGCATCGCTACACACACAGAAACACACCATGCTTCCCTTACACACAGGGAAACATACAATGTATCCATCACACACACTGCATCCCTTGCACATATACACAGAAACACACAATGCATCCCTTACACATACACACACTGCATCACCTACACAAACTGGTATCCCTATACACTACATTCCATAAACACACACTATCGATCCTCTACACTAACACGTAACACATCCCCTACACACTCCCTGTGAGCAAACTCATGGGTGAAACATGTAGGTGGAATTATGGGTGGGCCTTATGGGCATACTGTCAGGCCCTGGGTGTCCAGATACTGAGCTGTGTAAGGGGCCCAAAAAAATGGAGCTGCTTCACGTTCCCCCAAAACATTGACTTTTGTGACCACAGTTGCAAACAGCCTCCAGAGATCCTGTTCTACACCAGACCAGTGGAGCCAGAGCCCATCATCATCCTCATCTGTTTGTAAGTAGGAAAACTAGTATAATATTCGTGACACTAATCTCTAATTTACCTCACATTAAAGGGACACTATAGTCCCCAGAACCACTGCAGCTTAATGTCTATATGGTGTCTATAGCCTGTCTCTGCAGGCTTTTTAATGTAAACACACACTGTGTGCAGCACTGGCATTAGTTCAAATGGCAGATCATATGGGTGGAGCATTGTGATGTCACATGCGGGGGGGACACACATTTTTCTTTTGCCTAGGGTGGCAAAAATCCTTTCACTGGCCCTGGATTTAGGTCTCTTTATATTTCATTATTTTCTCACATGCCCATGGGGTATATTAAATAGGGGTAGGGAGCAGAAGAGTAGTGACTGCATACTCTGCTTTTTAGTCAAACGTCCACTACTGAGGGGCTTAGAGAGGTAGTTTTGCAGGTGTCCTTAGAGTTATCTACTCCACAAACCATTTTAAGGGTCGAGAGCACTACTAACATTGACAAGTCATAATTCTCCCACAATTCAACATGCCAGAGGAATGGGAGTGGGGGTAGGTAGACAGTGCATCTATCATTCCATTCACATTGTATCCCCATACCTGCTGCCCATGTGTTCAGGGCTCAAGGGTTCCTTATAGCAGGCCTTCCTATAGTTAATTACTTTACACCCATCCTACAGCCAAAAATATGGGGGTGGGAAATTGTGTGAGGCAAATACAACTACCCCCGCTTTAATTTGGTGGGGGGCATAGGAGATCTTTGGGCAGGTCCATCTAGCTCTAATACTTGTGGTTACAACCGCCCCTAACGAGAGGGCTTACATTACTGTTGGCACACAAAGAAGTGAAAGGGGTAATGTTAATTATGAAATTGTAGTAGCATGATCAGGCAATATAGTTCCTAGTTCCTACAGCAAGGGTAAGTTGTTTTTTTACTTACCTATTCTGAATAGTTCACCCCCAGCAAGCACTATCACAGCATTTATTGGGGTGTGGGAAAAAATTAAAAAAAGGACTAGTCAGAAAAAAATGAACAAGCCAATACAAAATAAAAAAAACACTGCTCAGCGGCTTACATAAGCCTTTTTTGTCTGAGAATATCTGACTCCTTTTATTTCTTTCTCTATTTTTAATTTGAGGATACTCTTAGGAATCAAACATGCCTTGAAGTTCTTAACATTCACTGCCAAGAACACAATAAATCAGCAAGTAGTATAGAATTATATCTTTACCCTTTACAAATTCAGAACCAAAAGACAGTGTTCTCTGATGTATCCCGTTTCTCATAAATTATTTTGAATCCTCTGCAGTAAATGGTACTGCTATTTATTTGTTTTGACACTTATCTTATACATGGTGTATATCCGTCTGCCGTGATGCTTCTCTGTTTTATTGCATGCTGGGTGTCAGAAATGTAGGCCCTTCTAAGAATCTACTTCTCATTTTCGTGCAGAAGCATTGGAGCGTGTCATCAAAGTTTCATCAAAGGAAATTAGATAAAAATACCTAAATTAAACATAACTGCTGGAGTCAGCTGGAAACACTACCCTTGCAATGTATAAATATTCCAGATTGTCTCATCATAAATGAAACATCTTCTGAAGCTCGTAAACTTTCCATGAACCTCGGATTCCTTATTACCTGACTTACCAGTCACTAATTGCTCCGATAAACTCACTCAGGAGAACAGATCTAGTTTTCAACTTTATTTAACCTCCTCTACTGTTGGAAGAACTTGTAACACATCACAGGCCTCTGAAGCTGTCAATATATGTGACACTGCAACAGCAAATCATTTTAAAAATACATTTCCCAGTCTTCACACAAGTTATAATGGCATAGAAAAAACTACAAATGAACACCCTAAGGCAAGCATAGTGTGTCTGCAGAATCCAAGGGTTTTATTCTATACAGTAACCCTTGAGTTTGATCCAGAGTTGATGACTGTCAGCTGAAAATTTCATAATTATCATCATGGTTATTCATTAGAGTGAATCCAGTATTTTTATACCTAGCAATTCAACGTTGCACAGCAGGATGCTCACAATCTCATATCCTGCTGAGTTTAACAGTATCACTCACAGGTCAGTCTAAGTACCTGCTCAAAAGAGGGATATGCAACCATCGTCACTTCAAATGTTGTTGACCAGATCTCTCTTGATACTTGGGCAGCATTAAGACTGTAAAAGCATTATGGGAAATGTAGTCTTCTGGAGTGCTAAAGGTTTAGTACCCTGGTCTAAAAGGTCCAGCCATGGTCATCTTGGGGAAATCTCAATATCTTAATTTGTTACTGAGATCAGTATTTAGTATATTATCTCTGTCTTACCACGCCGACATCCACCATTCTGGCTCACACGGCTGAATTCCACCACTGAGCTTTATCAAACTGAATTCAGACCACACTTTAGACCAAAAGAGACCAATGGACTGAATTATTGCACTCTGAATAACCAGACTGAATTCTCATCAGAGTGAATACGCCCTTATGCACCTCTCCGGACTAATCTCTACCACAGTACCTCACCACAATGAATTAACCTAAATAAAATTAGATGAAATTCTTGTTTTCTGCACCACCAGACTGAATTCCACCAATTCTACCTCAGCAGAATTAATCAAACAACATTCATTTACCAGCATGCCAAACTGAGTTCTTTATATCATAACCAGGTTAAATTTTATTATTTTATCATGTTTTACCGTTGTTTGATGACTGTGCAAAGAACAGATTGTAGATCAGATTCTGCCAACCCCCACCAGCCTGAATTCTACCACTCCGCCTTGCCAGACAGAATTCTAGCACTCCAGCTCACCAGAAAGAATTCTACCACTCCACCTCACCAGCCTGAATTCTACCAGTATGCTTCACAGGACAGAATTCTACCACCCCGCCTCACCAGACAGAATTCTACCACTCTGCCTCACCAGACAGAATTCTACCATTCCGCCTCACCAGACAGAATTCTACCACTTTGTTTCACGCAACAGAATTCTACCACTCCACCTCACCAGACAGAATTCTACCACTCCGCCTCACCAACCTGAAGACTACTACCCCTGCTCACCAGCCTGAATTCTACCTCTCCACCTCACCGGACAGAATTCTACCACTCCGCCTCAAGCAGCCTGAATTCTACCACTCCACCTCACCGGACAGAATACTACCACTTCGTGTCACCAGACAGAAATGTACCACCCTGCAGTACTACACCAAATTACATTCTAGCACTCACTCCACCTCAGCAGAGTGAATTTTATCACTAATGTGAATTACGGGCATTTTTCCAGACCTGTATAATTTACAATCAGATTTGCTGCTACATTTGTGAAGGATTTAACAGATTAATGGTTTTATATTACACAAGCATTCTCTCAAAGTGTATGATTTTGAACATCTTACAGCCAGTAAAATTGTCAAACTGATACGTGCCAAATCTCTGGGAAAGCTGAACTTTTTACCTTATACTTTTCAGAAGACTTAGTAAATATTCAGTGCTTGATACTGCCAAAGCCCGTGGTGATTGTACTTAAAAGGAAACTATGAACGTATTTTTTTGTTTATGCTGTCAAATCTTTGTTGTGCTGTGCACTGTAGAGAAAAAAAAACTAGTTTCCTTATTTTACTTAACTTTCATGTGTGCCTGTATGGGGTTCTTCTTAAAGTAAACGTAGCATTCAAAAATCAAGCCTCGGGGGGGCGGAGCCTGACCGCGAGACGGGCTAGACGCCATTTCTGAGAGCTCCTTCCCGGCGAGCGAAATCCGCCGAAAATCTGACAAAACCAGACCCCATCCGAGCTTGAAACCAGCGGGTACAGATTGGGGACATCCCGCGGCACCGACAGATGCCTTTTCAATACACCCCGAGGCAGACCAAACCGAAAAAGAAGACCGGGGCCTACTTCACTCCGACGCTTGCAGACCTCGAGGCACTGTTTGGCGGAAAGGGCGCACATAGGGTAGCTGAGACCCCGGCTTACCCGGCAACAACTCTCCACAGTCCTACACCAGCAATGGGGAGACGTTCACAGAGGCCACAAACGTCCCAGGCACCGGAACAGCAGGACATTGGCACTCTCCTACAAAGGCAGGTACCATCCAAAATGGCGGCCACTAACGGTCCTGATCCCCATGCAACCCCTGACATGCCTAGCCAGACACACATCCCAGCAACACAGGGGGACCCACACCCCATGACTGGGGACATCCCTGGAGGCACAGCCCCTGCCACTAAGCAGGATCTCCACAATATGCAAAATACCTTGCTGGAAATACAGAGGCTCCTAACGGCAGACATGTCCTCCCTGAAATCTAACATGCAGCAGCTCAATGACAGGACAACTCACACTGAAGGGGACATTGGGAAACTCCAAAATGAAGTAGCTGAAATGAAAACTGCAATGGTCCACTTAAAAACCACACAACAGGCTATGTCAATTCAAATGACGGCATATGAAGATAGACATCGCCGTAATAACCTAAAAATCCGCGGGATACCCCCAGAGATCGATTCAGAGGAACTACCTCACTATACAAGGAGACTTATTGCATCATTGTTGCCGCCAGCGCTAGCTAAAAAATTCACTATCAGTGGACTGTACAGACTGCCCACCATCACTAAGACGGCAGTCCCAATCACTGGTGACGTCATCCTCCGATGCAATACATTACAAGATAAGGGCCAGATCATGGCAGCAGTGAGGGGTAAAACCCCATTACCATTTGAAGGATCGCACCTAACCCTCTACCAGGATCTCACGAAAACTACACTCCATTGGCGCAAATCACTGCAGTCACTCACCAGCCGCCTGCGCTCTGCTGGGATAACATATAGATGGGGCATGCCAAGATCCCTACTAATAGTACACAACGGGACGACCCACAAGCTTACAACTGAAGCGGAGGTACCTGCAATACTCCACACACTGGGCCTTACTGAAACGCCAACCGCAACCGCTGCTCCCCAAGCCGAACACACCTGGGACCCTGAATCAACGATCCCATTCGCACCGAGAACCACACCTATTACCTGACTGATCAAGAAATGGGCGCAACTATCCCACACGGAAGAACGAACGTTACCAGACCACCAAGAATACTGGCTTATATTATGCATTATACTAACCTCTGTTCAGATTTCTCTACACACACTGGTTACCTCACTCATACCCGTTAACAGACCCAGAGAGGGGCAGCCTCAGAAGCACCCCGCATACACATAGAATATACAACCTACCACCACCTGGTATACACACTAAACAGTTCCGGGAAAAGGCAGCCTCACGCCCGTCTCGCATACGCACATGAGATACACCCACAAGAGGTGTACAACACCCCCCACCCCCCGATGCCCCCTTGGTTAGGGGTACTTACCTACTGGGATAACCGAAACAAACCTCTGGCTAACACTACTAACACATTGGTTACCCACATGCTCCCCTCACCAACGCACTCATAACTTAACACAATGCTACAACAAAACCTACTAGTACTCCCATGTAAAAACAAAATGTGCGAATGTTTCCTAAGATGTTTTGTTAACTAACCCGTTACCAACCTTGTTACTCTGCATTATAATTACAGTGTCCGTCCTGGCTGTTGGGGCCGGACGTGATCGTGTAAAAACGAAAACGCACCAAAAATAAAGAATTTAAAAAAAAAAAAAAAATCAAGCCTCTTCTGTAAAGGATATATACTGGATACCAGTAGGTGTATAGGTGCTTCCAAAATTATTTAGTAATAGGTGTGTGTGTAGAAAAGGTGTTTTCCCTATCACCTTAACCCCTTAAGGACAAAACTTCTGGAATAAAAGGGAATCATGTGATGTGACTTCCGGGTTCATATTGGTCGTCTATCTCTATTAAAGGAAGTGTCCAAAACGTCCATATTGCAAATGGGCTATTCTGCCCTCAAATAAAGTATACAATACTCTGTGGGCTTGTAAATACCAAGTTAAGAAGCAGACAATATACAAATCTACAATATAATAACACTCTTTAAATGAAACCAATATTAGACACAAATCCATAATAGCAATGTATTTAGCCAAGACAGATGGGTGATAGTAGGAAAACAATTGTCAAAAAATACTCCAAAAGCACCCCCATTAGATGTTTCAAACACTTCATCCTTACCTTTGACAGCAGAGGGTGGGAAAGCAGAGGACTGACACTCCTCTGCCAGGCATGTGTGGGAGATCAAGTTTGTTTAATCACTCCTACACATGTTAAATCAAACTCGATCTCCCACACTGCCAGGGACAATTGCTCTCACTATCGTTGAAAAAATGTGTATGGGCATTATACCAAAAAAGAAAGTTATCTCAGCATGCTACGCAGGGCCGGTGCAAGGATTTTTGCCGCCCTAGGCAAAAGAAGGATTTGCCGCCCCCCCTCCCCCCCGGAACATCGCAATGCCCCACCCATATGAACTAATGCCAGTGCTGCACACAGTGTGTGTTTAGACTGAAAAGCCTGCAGGGACAAACTATAGACACCAGAACAACTTTATTAAGCTGCAGTGGTTCTGGGGACTATAGTGTCCATTTAATGTTAGGTAAATTAGAGATTAGTGTCACTAATAATATACTAGATTGCCTACTTACAATCAGATGAGGATGGTGATGGGCTCTGGCTGCAGTCTGGCTCCACTGGTCTGGTGTAGAACAGGATCTCTGGAGGCTGTTTGTAACTGTGGTCACAAAATTCCATGTTCTGGGAAAACGGGAAGCAGCTCCATTTTTTGGGGCCTCTTACATAGCTCAAGGTCTGGGCCCCAGGGCCTGACGGTGAGTATGCCCATAAAGCCCACCCATAAGTCCCCCTACATGTTCCACCCATGAACTCACAGGGAATAGAGTGTGTAGGGGATTTGTTATGTGTTACTGTAGAGGATCTAATGTGTGTGCTTACAGAATGTAGTGTATAGGGATACCAGTTTGTGTAGGTGATGCAGTGTGTTTGTGTGTAGTGGAAGCAGTGTGTGTGTGTGTGTATAAGAGATGTATTGTGTGTTTCTTGTTGTGTGTAAGGGATGCATTGTGTGAATCTGTGTTTGTATGCATAAGGGATGCAAAGTGTGTTTCTGTGTATGTAAGGGATGCAGTGTGTGTGTCTGTAAGGGGTGCGTTGAGTGTAAGAGATGCATTGTGTTTCTGTGTGTGTGTGTAAGAGATGCAGTGTGTGTTTGCATGTGTGTGTAAGGGATGCATTGTGTGTTTCTGTGTATATGTGCAAAGGATGCATTGTCTTTATGTGTAAGGGTTGCATTGTGTGTTTCTCTGTGTGTAAGGGAAGCATGTTGTGTTTCTGTGTGTATAGGGATGCATTGTGTGTGTGTGTGTGTGTGCCCGTGGTGTGAAAGAGCTCCCTGTCCCCCTGTCCTATAGAGCTCTCCCTTCCATTCCTTAGAGATCTCCCCTGCCCCTTAGTGGTCTCTCCTCTCCCCCCACCTCCCTTAGTGGTCTCCTTTTCTCCCCGACTTTCCATTAGTGGTCTCTCCTCTCCCCCCACCCTTCCCTAGTGGTCTATCCTCCACCCCCCTCCCTTAGCGGTCTCTCCTCACACCCCTCCCCTAGTGGTCTCTCCACCGCCCCCTCCCTCCTTTAGTGGTCTCTCCCTCCCCTACGTTCTCATCTCCCACCCTTCGTGTTCTCCTCCTCTTCTCCCCCCGTGTTTTCCTCTTATTCCCCCGCCTCCCTGTGTTCTCCTCTTCTTCTCACCCCTGTAATCTTCTCTTCTTCTCCCCCCTCCCTGTAATCTTCTCCCCCCCTTCCCTCCCTGTAATCGCTTCTTCTCCCCCGTAATCTTCTCTTCTTCTCCCCCCTAATCATCTCCCCCCTCCTTCCCTCCATCTGTCTCCCCCCCTCCATCAATCTTCTCCCCCCTCCCCTCCCATCATCTCCCCCCCTCCCATCATCTCCCCCTCCTCCCACATCAATCTTCTCCCCCTCATCTCCCCTTCCCCCCATCATCTCCCCTCCTCCCTCCCATCAAATCATCCCCCCCTCCCTCCATCAAATCATCTCCCCCCCCCCTCCCATCAAATCCCATCTCCCCACTCCATCCGTCATCTCCCCCCCTCCATCAAATCATCTCCCCCCCACCAATCAAATGATCCCCCTCAATCATCCTGTCCATCAAATCATCTCCCCCCCTCCCTCCCATCAAATCATCTCCCCCCTCCCTGCAATCAAATGATCTCCCCCTCAATCATCTCCCCCCCATCAAATCATCCCCCATCATCTCCCCCTCAGAGGAAAGAACCCTCCTGCAATCAAATGATCTCCCCCCTCAATCTCTCCCCCTCCATCAAATGATCCCCCCCCTCAATCATCTCCCCCATCCCATTCAATCATCCCCCCCCTCCCTCCCCATCAAATCATCTCCCCCCTCCCTGCAATCAAATGATCTCCCCCCCTCAATCATCTCCCCCCCCATCAAATCATCCCCCATCATCTCCCCCTTCAGAGGAGAGAACCCTCCCTGCAATCAAATAAACTCCCCCCCTCCCCCTCCCATCAGCATCTCCTCACCTCACCTCCCCTCCCCTGTAGCGTGGCCGAGCTTCTTTCCGGTCCGCGACCCGGCGGGACTGACAGGAAGTGCACACTGAGTGTGCACTTCCTGTCAGTCCGGCCGGGTCGCGGACCGGAAAGGAGCTCGGCCACGCTACAGGGCAGGGGAGGTGAGGCACTGCGGCAGCCGCCTGAGCGCTCTCTATAGAGCGCTCAGGCGGCTGTTACATTTAAAGGGCCGGCGATGGGGGCGCAGGGCGCCCCCTCCTATATGGCGCCCTAGGCGGCTGCCTAGTTCGCCTTATAGGAAGCGCCGGCCCTGATGCTACGACACGATAATGTGAGACGCAAATCTCCCAATACCCAAATATGCAATGGAGTGGGAGAGGGACCTGGGACGGGAGATCCCCGCAGCTGACTGGTGGAGAGCCTTTAGGTCTAACCAACCGCATACGAGGTGCTCTTCTCACGTCAAACTTATAAGAAAGATAGCAAACCGATGGTACCTATTATCAGTGCGCTTGGCCCACATGTTTCCAAATACGTTGGACAAATGCTGGAGATGCGCCAAAGAAAAGGGCAACATGTTACATATTTGGTGGGACTGTGAGGTGATCAAACCCTTTTGGGACATGATAGCAACCCTGATCTCAGAAGTAAACAACAAACAAATTAGGCCCTCGGCTGAACATTTCCTCCTGTTCATACCACACAAAGATCTCACGAGGCAACAAGGGCTCTTAACCTTCCACATATTGATAGCGGCCAATTTATTGATAGCTAGAGGCTGGATATCCCTTAGGGCCCCCCAGCAAAGGGGAGGTGATGCAACAGGTATCACTAAATGTGAGTTATGAAAGGATGGCACACATGAGCTCCAACAGGTCGTACAACATGATAGAAGCATGGGACAGATGGGAGGAGTGGGTGGGGGACACGGCAGCCTCTGGAAACACAGACCCGTCATAACTAGCACCTCACACGCAGTGAATAAACGCTGTCCACGGCTCTCAAGCCTCCTCCATTGAAATAAGCGGCACACACCCGCACACCAGGAACACAAAACCATGTCTCCTGTTGATCACACACCTCTTGCCCACATTCAGGGAAACCACCAGTGCCTATTCCTCTTTCTTCCACTCCTCTTTCTTATCTTCCTTCCTTACCTTTTCTAACCCTTCATACCTTCCTCTATCCTGGCTTGGAACTGGGACAAACTAAGTAAAGCCAGGTAACACCAAATCGCAAGCCACAACAAGTCAATGAGGTCACACATTCCAATCTAACACTAGGAAGATAGGCTAGGCAGAAGGGGAACACACAAGCTGCAAATGCACACTTGTACAAGCTAGGTCACCAAAGGTCTATACATGAACCTCAAGAATTACCTGATGACTTAACGATGTAACCGTTATACACTTCAAACGCCAATGACCCAAGGCATATAACACACACAATGCAACTTGCACCATACCATGATAGACGGCACCTGGAGGGTGTGCCGCGGTGGTTAAAATGCCACTTTTATGCAATTCATGCACCACTGTATGAAATTTTGGTTAGGAATACAACGTTATACCTTGGATGGCGATATAATATACCTTATTTTGTATTTTGTTTAAATATATTTATTAGTATCGCAAAAAAGTATAGGCAGACATTTTATGAATTGATAAAAATAACATATGGTTGCCTGTGCAGAGGCGTATAAGTCAGAATAAACAAGCAAGGAAGTAAATTGGGTACATATAGACTTTGCCAGATTTGATATATCAAGGGTATTCAACAGGCATAATATCGCATTGTGCAGGCTTTATATTCAACTGAGCAATACCTAATCTTATGAGACTCATATTGCATAGAGGTTATATCGGCCTGGTAGCCTGGGTCAACTTACTAAATCTTGTGTTGGTGCAGTACAACAGTGCCTTATTAAGTCTAAACAGATATGGCAGAAGCATTTTTACTAGGATCAACAAAGAGCTCCATATTTTATTGCGCGGTTGAGTTATGTCTTACTAAGCATGCAGTGGCGCTTTTAGCATTTGTAGCCTTATATGTAGTTAAGTAAGCAGTGCCTTTCTAATGTATGTAGGCAAATGCACTTTTAAGTGGAGTGATCATACTATATTGTGCGGTCTGACCTAGGCTGTAGTTAACGGTGCGGTACTAGCATTGAAATATATAAACAGACACACTACATAGAATGCAGTAGTAGCGCCTAGTAAGTTATGTCGCTAACATG
>OW240917.1:85818967-85841586 GCA_933207985.1 Pelobates cultripes | reverse complement strand
ATATATATATATATATATATATATATATATGTATATATGTAATATATATATATATATATATATATATATATATTTAATTGTGATTGAAAACCCCTTCCACCTGTAGTCCTTGGAGATAGTTAATACAATGTTAAACAAAAATCTGCACACCAGTCAAGCCATAAGACTTGCTTTTCATACAGAAATCACAAATCTGCAGTGATGTTACTACCGCAAAGGATTCTGGGTGGGCATATGCAAATTAGTTTAACAAAGAAACACATTTTTGCCTCATTGGTTTACTGGCTTTGCATCTTTTCCCAAGTTGTGTTTCAAAGCTGTTGTATACAGCAAAAACAGACTCAAAGGAATTCATGTTTAAAATGGAATGAGGCAAAAATGCGATTCTCCCTCAGGGCTCCCTTTCCCACTGGGCTGAATGAGTTAAAATCCCTACAGCCATTTACCTTAATCCAGCGTTGGGCTCCCTCAGCGCTGGTGACCTCTCCTCCACCGCCGGGGTCCGCTCCGAATGCACGGCCAGAACCACGCATACATTCAAACCGCCCATAGGAAAGCATTACTCAATGCTTTCCACACTGAGAATCGCGGAAGCAGCCTCTAGTGGCTGTCAGGAAGACAGCCACTGAGAATCGCGGAAGCGGCCTCTAGTGGCTGTCAGGGAGACAGCCACTGAGAATTGCGTAAGCGGCCTCTAGTGGCTGTCAGGGAGACAGCCACTAGAGGTTGGATTAACCCTCAATGTAAACATAGCAGTCTGAAACTGCTATGTTTACAGCTGCAGGGTAAAAACTAGGGGGACCTGGCACCCAGGCCACTTCATTGAGCTGCAGTGGACTGGGTGACTATAGTGGTCCTTTAAAAGGGATGTATGGGAACAAAGTTTTGTGTGGACTGACTGATAATGAAATTAGTTAAGGTAAAGCTGACTTTGCGCACTATGCAAATTCTTTTTCTGCTTCAGTCTCTCTAACACTGTGGCATGTTCCCTTTCTTCTACACTCACTACATACACCTTTTCTCTGTCCCAGACTGAATAACAGGAGCTTCTGCCTGCTAGTAAGAAGGTTAGAACAGGAGCGGCCAAGTGATTGCTAAGGGATCGTCCTTAGAAAGCGTGGAGCGATTGCATCATTAGACGCACGGCCGGTGCAAGGATTTTTGCCGCCCTAGGCAAAAGAAAGATTTGCCGCCCGCCCCCTCCCCACCTTCCCCCGGGACATTGCAATGCCCCACCCATATGATCTGCCATAGGAACTAATACAAAAACACAGTTTAGAGAGCGCACGTCAAGAATAATATAGTGGAATTTCTAGGACAATGCCCCAAACTTAGCGTTCCACAAGAAAATTAAATTGGAAAGCTGCTAGATACAATAAAAAACCTTCCCAAATTTTTAAAATATCTCATAAGACACAAAATAAAAACAAAATTAGTATCAGCGCTAAGTGAATATACCCCTATGTAATAAACACAGGGTTCAACCCAAAAATGTCTTGTCCATCAGAGTTCCAATTTCAGTCTTAATTGAGGGTACTTCCAAGCAATTCAGAGGGATTAGTTGCTGCAACAGTAGCATATACGTAAAATCTGTGTCTTTATATGTATCCAAACCTTAAAATAGAAAAGATACTGACATAGCATAATACTGTTACAATTTTATTACCCAAGTGAAAAACCCCCCATAAGAAAAACTCTTACAATATAATGTTGTGAAGCTTATCTCTAAGTTTCACAATAAAGCACAATTCACACAGTGTTAAATGGAAGAGTTACTTGCTGTCGCTCCGTGAATACAGATCTTTCTGAACCGTCCTATGCACTTGGATCGGTCCCTCACAAGAACGCCAGATTCCAAGCACTGCTGTGATTGTTGTAGATTTAAAAGTCCCACCAGACACACGATCTACATGTTTCGCTCGTTAGACCGAGCTTTTTCAAGATGAAGTGTATTGTCCCACAAACATTGATACATGCAAACACCATGATACACACTGACATAAAACCACACACAATGACACGCAGATGCACATACAAAGATCTATATCCTGACACACAGATGTTTGCGCACACACAGACACACACCCTGACACAGAAGCACACTGATTATATATATATATATATATATATATATATATATATATATACACACACACACACAGTGCACTACCTGACACACACACACATATGCGCACCCTGGTACACACACACACACACACACACACACACAGATGCACTACCTGACACACACACACAGATGCACTACCTGACACACACACACACAGAAGCACACCCTGGTACACACACACACACAGATGCACTACCTGACACACACACACACACACACAGATGCACACCCTGATACAAAAACACACACACAGATGCACCAGCTGGCCGACATTACAGCCGTCACGATCATAAAGAACCAAGGCACCCGACCGGGCCCTTGATCAGCAGTAATGTTTCCCGGAGCTATAATCATAGCATCGGGGAAAAATTCCCCAGCACACGGTTTGGGAACTGCTGCGTTATGATATATATCAGATACTTATCTGTATTCCTAATGCTACATTCCTGATGCCCCTTGTCATTTAGCCAACCCCCCCAACTGTATTAAAAAAAAATTGAAATAAAAGTAAACATATTTCTCAACTATTCTAAAGCGCCAAGTCTCCCCCAGCGCTGCCATGACCTTCACCTCAGGTTACGTCATGCCTGCAGAATGACGGGCCAATCCATTCTCAATGGTGTGCTGACAGCAGCTTCTTTAGGGGTATGATCGTGTGTATACCTTATGCGGTGGTTGATTGCGATCACCATTGGGTTAACAGCCGGTGTTACCGACTGTTGAGTGCGTCTGTTGTAATAACTGGCTGTGTTTTTCTATAGTTGAATAAGTCTTGTATGTATATATATATAGATATTTCTTCTTGTCTTCAGTTTATTGATATATATACGTCTTGGGCCAAATGCTCGCCACAATAATATATGTCTATATTATTGAAAATTAGTAATACGCAATCTGACGTTCTTTATAAAAAATGAGTATTTATTCTACATTCAACAGGAAACAGTTATATATACTTAACAGATGGTAATTCTTAACGATGTTACAGAGAGTCGTCTTGACATCAGAGAGGAGAGCAAACGGATCGTAGCAGGAAGAGAGAATGTAATCCTTTGTCCTTGACTCTATATACCCCAAATTACGTCATAATGTTTAGTTTAGACCCTGCCATATAAGGAAGTTCCCTATATAAAGACCGCCTCAAATCTCTTATACAGGAAATTCCAGAGACCTCATATTACAGAGTAGCAAACACCATCTGTTCTGTTTAACCCATTAGACAGCCACACCTTAATATGTATTTGAATAGGAACATACAGAATATGCAATATTCTACATCTGTCCAGTGTGATAAGATCATTTGAAAGTCTCATTTGCATATTGAGACTTCGGTAATTTGGCGCGCGTTAACAGACATCTGTGCATTACAGATTGGTCCACTCTGAATTCTCGGCAGAGGTACTACTACATATAAAAAGAAACCCTGAGGTCAGTTCAACTCTGGCCCCTGACAAAGGTGCACTATTAAGGCACTGAAACGCGCGTCGGGTTTTTTCCTTTCACTCATTTCTCACAGGGCACTATCACCATGTGCAGGTAACCAACATTCTAAGTATGGTTCTGCACATTAGCACTATGTAATTTCTGTCTATTCTTTACCTCCTTATCAGTCTAATACTTTGCTTTAACTGTGGACGCTCTGAGGTCCATTAATAAGGAACAGGAAGGATTGCAGATGTGGCATTCTATGTCTAACTATTTCTTGTAACACAGTCTACTAGTTACATTTAAGTGTGTGCTAAATGTTCAGCCACTGACTTTGTACAGTAGCAATTTATTGACATTGTATTTAAACTGTAACTTTATTTCCTAGCGTTTAGCCACACTGTGTAGACTAACTATTGAGCCTCTTACATAGGATAGCAACTTTCTTATTTAGAGCACTATTGATTAAGCTACCTATTACTTATTAGGCGCACAGGTTATAGTAGTTTAGGACTGGTACCCGAGGTCTGCTTTGAGTATACTCAATCATTATGTTCAGACGTTGACCTTGCTAAATGACATTAAAGTCTGGTGTCTGTTAGATTTGTATAGTAATACTCACGGACCAGGGATTTAGGAGGGTAGTCAATAGGCTTTATTTAAATTCTTGAATTATTTCTGATGCTTAGGCAGGGGCACACGTTATGTACCTTTTTGTATCATAGTATTTTTGATTTTACAAACATTTAGACTTCCAGTTTTTACTCTGGCTTCTGGACTCTCCATCCAGCAGCTTGAGTAGATTTTTGACTTTAGCCATGTCCAAGACGTGAGGAGGCTTTGGTCTCTGAGCTTGGATGGTTTGTTCTGAGTAAGGTGGCAGTTCTAGTGCTGTCAGCACGTAGTCCATTTCTGATGCGTCGGTTATGCGGCTTGTTGCACCACCATACGTGATGACCAGGCTTCTGGGGAATGCCCAGTGGTATGGGATCGAGTATTGGCAGAGTGCGGCACTCAGGGGTTTGAACAGGCCTCTCCATATCAAAGAAGCCTGGATAGATCTTTATAGAAAGACAAAGTGGCAGTTTCGAAGGGGTGAGTAGCCTTTCCTCTCACTGCTGCCATGAAGTTTAGTTGGGCAGATCTGGAGCTGTAGTATGACACACCTGGTATTACAAGGACACACTTCTATGACGGCAGTAAAGAGTGTACAGAAGTGATACCACAGACTAATACTAATGACAGCCCTGAGCAAGCAGGACCTGACAGCAGTCTAGTTCAAAGCATGCCAACAAGGGATGGGAAGAGTCCAGTAGCCTCAGAGAGAGCTAAAAGACTATTTGCACAACCGGGACCATTCGTCACTCGTAGTGGCAGACATTCACAACCACCTGAGAGACTTACCTCTAGAATGTTTTTACAAGGACAGTGATTTGTACTCCAAATTTCACAATGTTGGGGGCGGAGCCGGGCCGCCGAGCGGAGCTGCAGCCATCTTTGCTAGCTCCTGCATCGTGCCGCTAAAAAGGCATTTTTCTTACCTCCAATGTCCAACAGAACCAGGGAAAATATGAGGAGGAACCCGCCGCAAGTCGGGCGAAGCCAGTTTCTGGTGGATCGCGGCACACTGCGGACACTGCGGTGAGACATACACCCGGGCCTAATTGTGGAGACCCGCAGGACGGAGGTCCGACGAGACACAGGCACATACAAACCCAACGAACCGCGAAGCAGACGCACAGGAGGCAGCATTACCAGGTGCACATGATGAAGGGGGTCCCGTCCCCGCTTCCCCCCCCCGGGCCGGTGGGGGTTATCCCGGCCCATGAGTCCCTGCTTCGACAACACCCTGGGGAATCAGAAGGGGTCGGGAGTGTTGCCCTGCCGGCAGCCTCCCACCTTATAAATGGAACAGCTACAAAAATTAATTGCTGTATGGCAATGCTAGCATGTAAGGGGAGACTCCTCTTCATTGAGCAGCTTCCTCGCATTGCTTCGATGGCCCCAACAGCTGCTGCCCTGCAGAGGGATACCCCGGGCGGCCTGCCCCATGGAGAAGTACCAGTCCCTGCCTCTTGGTTTCGGGGGGGACCCTGGGGAGATTGTCCCTGCCGCAGTGAGTCCTGTGGGACAGGAATGCGCAGACCTTTCTGGTGTACCGGTGGCCGTGAGGGTGGCGCCCCAGTCCTAAGTATGTGGCCGGCGCCAGGTGAGACATGAGGGTCTAAGTGCTTCACAGAGGCTGAAGTGGTGCTGGGGAGGTGCAGGAGATAGTCGGAATCTGGACTCTTGGTGTGGGGTGTCCGGGGGACGGATTTGGACTTTGAGTGCCCACAGCACCACAGAACGCTACACTGGTGGGATGGGTCAGACCCGGGGAGGACTGATGGAGGACAGGCATGCTTGGAGGCCTATGGAGGCAGCTCTCTTACAATGTAATCAACACCGCTCTCCTTAACCTATTATGTGCAATGACAAAGCGCAGCATGTTCCTACTCCCCACGAAGTGACTCACTTTTATGTTTCCCATCACTGTTAGCAGAAACTGCACTATAACACATTTGCAACCTAGGTTTAAGTTATAAATACTTTGTTTGCCTTCAATTACCTGCATTGCATAACTAACCACTGTCTACATCAGATTGCACATTATGTGATGAACATCTCCTTTGAAATTGCAATCGCCTATTTATGCATCCCTTAGCTTATATTGCATATTACTACCAGCCTAGCTCTCATAATGTTATAGTTCTTACAAATGATTTTTATTTATTTTGCATTCATTGTTGTTGCAGGCCTATGCCATAATTCATTAGACGCAGTTAATAGACAAACAGCTATGGCCTATCAAAGCCTTATGATGCTTACTTAATATATTGTATTAGCCGTGGAAACGCTGTTTATGCTGCAGTACCTATATGACCTACAGTCTAGGGGCGTAAATTATTGCATACATAACCTTTCTCAGAATAGCAGCAAGCATTATGAAAATCCTCGCTTTTTTCTTTTTTATTCTCTTAGATAGTTTAATTAAACAACACTGCCTCCAAATGCCTTCTTATAGCAACACTGCATTTCTTTAAGGATTAACCTAAACAGTTATCTGCCTTACTTAAGTTAGACACGTTAATGCAACAGCAAATTTACCCCGGTTAAGATTTAGTTCATAACCATACTTTAGTCACACGCAGACTGCTATACGGTACCTGTTCATGAAAGGAAAACCCGCATCAGTGACCGAGCAATTAGTCAGACACATGCCATTAACTGCACTTCATATTGTTATGAATGTTGGAACATAGTCAGAATACAACCGCCATATATTTGTTTTAAGCCTAAGCATATAAAACCTCGTAAAGTTTATAAACATTTAAACGGTCCGATATACTCGCTTCTGCTCAGGCGATAAATTGCATCTCTTTTCATGTACTGAAAAGAGCCTCTGCGTAGGCAACTACCCGCTTTAACGAACATGTGTTTGGTATATGAGTCTATGACAAGGCAACAATAAAAATATTTAAAACAAATTTCACAATGTTGATTTATCCTAAAAGAGGGAGATGTTAGGGATGTTATGTTTGGTTTACATGCAACTAACTGTATGGTTTATTTTCTATTGCACGTGTTTCTTGTTGGGGTGTGTGCTTCCTTCCTGTATCTCCTGAAACATGGCTCCTATACACAAATGGCTTGCAGTGTCTTTATTTATATCACCTGAAACATTAATATCCAGCAAAAGGTCTTTGATGTCAACCTTAGTTGAGGGAACGCTGTCCTCCAACTCAATAGTCTGGGAGGCACCTGGCCATGGAGCTTGCCTGGCGGCAGAGAAATCCTCCTCCTGTTCACCTAAAGCCTCAGACGATGCCATGGAGTAGGCCTCGGTCGGCGCCAACTTGGGAGGTGCAGGTTATTGTGGCAGTCGCAGTAAAGTCTCAATATCTCGGAAGCCGGGACCGGGATCCGCTTGGTGCTTTTTGGAACGGCACCCCATAGTCTGCTGGTGCGCTGAGGGTATGAAGAAGGTACGTAACAACCCTCCATGTTGCCTGTTTAGCCACAGATCTAGACGGCTGTTCCGGAGCTCACAGGAGTTGTGACAGTCTTGTTTGAATGCTGGCTCTGCCCGCTTAATTGTTAAATTTTCCCCTATATAATATTGTAAAGCGCTGCTGAACAAGTTCTGTATAAATACCAATAATAATAATATGTTACGGTTTGAGAGCTGGGAAGTAAGAGTTCCGACTCTCATACCTAGAGGAGATAGAGGCTTGGCTTGAAGCTGTACTTCCAAGCCTTCTATTTAGTTTAATATGGGGTTTGGAGAGGTAGGACAGATTGGCCAGCACTGAAGGCACTATACCTAGCTTCTATAATATGAAGTTGTTAAAGTACCTACAGTGTTCCTTTAACCCCTTAAGGACCAAACTTCTGGAATAAAAGGAAATCATGACATGTCACACATGTCATGTGTCCTTAAGGGGTTAAAGAAAAGCTTTAAAAGTTTAGCATGTCTAGATGTAACGTACAATCCAAAGAAAGTATATTCAAAATGTAGAAACTCCCAAGTACCACACAACTACAGCACAGGAGCACGCCAGATCACTCTCCAAAAGCCAGTGTTCCACACTGCATGATCCACAATCTGTACAGTGAACTAATAAAAACCACAAAGAATTTATATGGAGGCATAAGAAAACAGGATAGATGACAGTCGGAATTCCTGAATTACAATTTATTCAGGCAGAGTTTAAATAATAGTACAGAGGTTAGCACATCATTAACGCTCGAAGGTTCGCCCAGACCACTTCATCTCAATGTCATTTTAACCCTGCTATACAAAACATTTACAGATTTCTTTTAGAGTCCCAGTGCTGGAAATGAGGTAAGTAATTTTCTATTAAAGTTAAATTCGTTTTAATAGCAAAGGAGTGGAGAGAAAAGGGAACCTACAATCCAGAAATAATGATTGTAATATATGGGGCTATAGGTTCCTATTAACGTATTTCATGAATGAAGCACTTAATCATAAGGTCTAATTGCTTTTTAACACATTTAGTGAGATTACATCCTGTGATTGATTATAATGGGGACTGTAACTACACAGCTGCTTACGTGATGTGTTATGGTGTATTTCATTTCTGTTAGCCATGTGCCTTACAATCTATAGTTTGACTTTACATTTTCTTTCCAAATATTATTATGAAGATATTGATTAATTTATCCTCCACTTCCATCCACTAAAACCTAGTTTCTCAACACGTGGTACTAAAGGCACACCAAGAGGCAGCAGGCTGGGGGAAAATGGAAGAGGTGGCGGTAAGGGAGCCTTAATCTTGATGATCTTCCAACACTTCAGATTAATAGTTCATACACTTTAAAATATATATATATATATATATTCTTTACTACCTTTTAATCAGGTTTGTTCTCTAATATGGGATTAAATATCAGTGCCTACATGTTTTATTTGAATTTAAATCAATAGTAATTACTTTCTTGAGGCAGGGGTACTTAGGAATTCTTTTTTCGACCTGCTGGGGTACTTATCCATAAAAGGTGAGAAACCCTGCACTTACGCACTCTGTATCTTAGTTCATTGTCTCAAGCTGTTTGACTATAGCTCTTTAAATAATAATTAACCATTTAAAATATCCTTCCAAGAAACATATACAAGGTTATCCGGTAAAGTGAGAAATCAAAGTGCATTTAAAATTTAAAGTCAAAATAATCAAACTGGGAAATCCTCGGTCAGCTAAACTTTTCATTCAGCTACTTTGGCCTTAAAGGAACATGTGCTAGGAATACCAACCTCTGTGATGGTCCAACCTAATGCTCCTAATAGAAGAGCATTGGGAACCTAACGACAGTCGAATCAATGCTTTCCTATGGGGGCTTCTGATTAACATAAATTAGTTTTACTTAGTCACTCTGACAACCATATAGGGGGATTTAACCCTGCAGTGTAAACCTGCAGGCTAAAAGGACACAGACATGGCACCCAGACCACTTCATTGAGATACAGTGTTTCTTTACATTTGAAATTCACCTTAAATTGAGAATTCTCACTTCAGTAAATAACTAAATTATAAGTCATAATTTTGAAATATATAAATTAATCTAATACATTAAAATATTCAAAGTTCATTCAAATGGGATGCTAATACATCGGGCTGAATGTCATACTATAGCGTTACAGCTATCATGAAAATTTCAATAAAATACTTGGCTCAGGTTTAGTCTCGGACAGACTCGCACTGCTTGACATGTACAACAATACATTACACCAATTGTTACACGGAAGACGATTAGGGAATGAGCATGTGGCCATTGTCCTGGCCACCTGCTTGGGAGTGAACTGTTGGTTTTAGAATGAAATCTTATTTCATTTTTTGGCCCGCTGGCTACTATTCAGACTATGGTCTAATATCTGCACAGTAACGCCATGGATTCTGTGTTCTTTTCCCCCAGGTCGTCATTGTGAAGTACATCAAATTACTGGCAACTTTATGTGGGACCAGAAGTCTAATAAATCATTTGACATCGGTATCAACGTAGATAGTCGGTTACCGCTTTGGTGGAATGGATCAGAACCTCTATGGGTCACAATGGAAAAAGCAAGAAAGAAGGTCTTTATGTATTACTGGCCTGGTGAGTGTACAAGGTTCATATCCATAGGACATTCTCTTTTGGATAAGACATTCCCAATCTGAACTTGCAAGCTTTTCCCTTTTGTGAGCTTCCAGTTCTTATATTGTTTATACATTTGGATTTATAAGTTGCCTTTAGAGTGAATGTAAACGTAACTTACAAAATACATTTTATATATTTCTAGATAGAAAAATTAAATTTGAATGTTAATGATTTCCATGCATTCAGTTGGCGGGTGACACTTTGCGGTGGAAACCTGCAGAAATTACATCGACAACCTTAAAACTCTCTTCCCTATCTTTCTTCTCCGTTATATAATTCCATATATTTCTAGAAAGACATTGTTTTTCTGTGTACTTTTCAGGCAGATTACGTCGTGCATACATTTCTATTCAACCTATAAACAAAATTTACCAAGTGCTAAGGTTTGTTTACATGTGGTTCTGACAGTCTCGAGTCTTTATCAGTTTATCACTTTCTCAGGTTGTGAAGTGGAAATTCTGGGTGTTAAGCCAAGTTACTGCCGCGAATATTATGACAACCCATCAGATGTTAATTTCACGAAGGCAGTTTCGGATGCTCTTCAGTTTTTAAGGTGAGCCTTTAAATCACCAAACTTCTTGATGGCTAAAAAATGAAAGAAGAATGTTTACTAAAACTTATATTATTATTACCATTTATATAATGCCAATAGAGACTCCAAGCACCACGACCACTTCAAATCACTGATGTTGTCATTGTTCTTCATGGTGCTTTGAGTAAACCTCTAGACACCCTGTCCTGGAATTTGTTCTTTTTTTTAAAAAGTAAAAAAAACAAAATGTTTTGTATAGATAATACACTTAAACATATGCAAAAACATCACATTCAAAATAATCAATACATTTAAAATTCAGAATAACAGATACATTTAAAGTTCCTTCTGCCTTAAGCTCTTCCGCACAGGAAGTGTGAAATAATAGGTGATGATATTAAACTGTGACTTTTGCCAATTGTCTTCTATGCCAGCTACAGGTAAATAAAACAAGGAACTGTGCCTGTGCAAATATTATGCTAATTATCACTTTAGGGCATTTTAACACAAATATGAATAGCTTGTAGATTGAAAGGTGAAATGCTGCCATCATCAACAATATATGCAAAATAGAAAACAAATATTCTTTTAGAGCAGTGATTCACAAACCTTTTTTCACTTGAGTGCCCCTTGGTAGCCAATTTCCATAAATTGTACCCTTCATCAAAGCAAAATCTTTGTTATTAATACAGTTGCTGTTATTCCACATTCATATGCTCTTCTCTGCCCCAGACACCCCTGTTTTTCTCAAAAAACTTAAAGTGGAAACACCTCCCAATACGTGACAGTATATGTATAGAAAATATACAAATAACCTGAAATCAGGCAGTGATCCGTAAGTAGAATCTGTATAGAGAATTATAAAACTGACCTAGCGTAATACAGTATTGTTTCAGTGAGTGGTATCTATAAAAATAAGTGCACTCTGTTTTTCTGCCTCAGGCTCTTCCTGCTTCATCTCTGCCCCAGGTTCTCCCTGCTTCTCTTCTGCCCCAGGCTAACCCTGCCTCTCACTGTGCAGATAGACCTAGTGACACAAATGCAGATACACAGACACACACACACACTGACACACATACAAATACACAAACTGACATATGTGCAGATACACAGATACAAACACTGATACAGATACAAACACTGACAAAAACAAACACTGATACAGTTGCACAGACACACCGATACACATACTTACACACATACAGATGTACAGACTCACAAATCAAAGCAATGCCACACTCCCAAAGATGCAGATACACAGACTCGCATAATAAAACATGTACACCCCACGTTTGTTTACCGAACCAACTATGTGTGGGTCCCCAGATTCCTTTTGTATTTTGGTCACCCTGTGCCCATTATTGGTGCCGGGTATGTTGAATTTATTGCTTGTCTGTGCCTCTCCCCCTCCCCCTTTTTCCTGTCCTATTGTTTCCCTACCAGGGCGTTGTTCCAGGGACACTGCCAGACAAGTTTAAACTGGCTGCTTTGTCTCTCCTCAATCTCCCATAAGCCCTTGCTATTGTCTGACCCCTCACTTCCTTATACTATAGTAATCTATGCACCATTGTATGTAAATTAGGCTGTTGGGGGCATAAAATATGTGTGCTATATCTATTAAAGTGAATTGACTCCCAGAACTATGTTTCATCTGGTTACGGGAATGGATGTCTGTATGCTTTAATGGTTCCAGAGTGGCTCAAGAAAGGAATTAGCGGAGGTAACCAGTCGGGTTACCTGTGGTCCACTACATAGATATACAAACACTGACACACATGCAGTTGCACAGGCACACTGATGCACATACTGACACACATGCAATTAACACATACACAAACACTGACACACATGCATGCAGATACAGATAAAACACCAACACAGATACACATACTGACACATACAGATTGTCAGGTATTCAACCTCACCTTGTGGTATTGGCAATAGGAATTGCCTTCCTAGCAGTGATGGAGGTGCCATTCAGCGGTCCGGCGCTGGTATACCTGACTGCTGCAGCATATCTGTGGATGCCGGCCGCTGCGGATCTACACCATGTTATAACCCCATGTCCGCCCACGGTAATGACGGTGTCGATGTGTGTGTTACGTCACGTAATAGACGCGCACGTTTAGGGGTCAAATGACGGTTACGGCCAATCGGATCTGCAAGAGGGTTATTTAAACTAATTTCTCCTTTCATTCATTTCCCTGTCATGGTTTCCCTTAGCTGGCAATCCAAGACTGTGTTCCTGAGCATTTATTTATGGTAATTGACTTTGGCTTCGTTTTGACTTCCCTGTATTCTGGTATCTTTGACTTATGGCTTTCCCTCATTGTTGTGTCTCCTTCTGTGTCCCTGACCTTGGCAAGTATTCTGACTATTCTCTGGTACATTAAGTCCGGCCATTCTAAGGTCCAGTAAGATGTTACCTTTAGTCCTAGGTGTGATCTAATTCTACGTGCTGGATCAACTAGTAATCCTGACACAGATGTACAGACACACAGATACACACTGCCACACATGCAGATGCACAGATGCAAACACTGACACATATACAGTTGCACAGACATACTGATTCACACACTGACACACATACAGATGTACAGACACACAGATACAAGCAATAAAACACATACAGATATATAGACACGCAGCTGCAAACACTGACATAAATACAGATGTACAGACACAGATACAAACATTGACACACATACAGATGTACAGACACAGATACACACTGGCACACATACCGATGTACATATACAAACAATGAAACACCTGCAGATGCACATACACACTGATACACGTGCAGATACACAGATCCAAACAAACACACTTACAGTTGCACAGACACACTGATACACACACCGACAAACATACAGATGTACAGACACACCGATCCAAACAATGATACAGTCACACAGATTCAGATCCACACACTTACACACATGCAGATACATAGACACACAGATACAAACAGTGACACAGACACAGTTACAAACACTGGCACACACGCAGATAAACACAATGACACATGCATATATACAGACACAGAGATGCAATCTCTGACACACATACAGTTGCCCAGACACACTGATACACTTATTGACACATGCAGATACACAGATACACAGATACAAACACTGAAACAAACACACAGATACAGATACAAATAGTGACACAAATACACATACAGGTTTAGACACACACTTCCATACATGCAGATTTGCAGACACAGATGCAAACACTGACACACATACAGTTGCACAGACACACTGATACACACACTGACACACGTACAGATGTACAGACACACAGATCCAAACAATGACACACTCACACAGATACACACACTGACACACACACAGATACAAACACTGACACATACAGACACAGTTACAAACACTGATACGTTCAGATATACATACTGAAACACATGCAGATACACAGACACACACTGACACGAAGATACCCAGATGCAAAATGTGACACATGCAGGTGCACACACACACACATACAGTTTGCAATGTCACACTAATACACATACTGATACACATGCAGATACACAGATCCAAACACTGAAACACACACTGACACATGCAGATACAGACTCACAGATACACATGCAGACATATACAGATGTATAAACACACACACTTCCATACATGCAAACATTGACACACAAACAGTTGCAAAGACACAGATGCAAACACTGACACACATACAGTTGCACAGAAATTCTGATACACACACTGACATACGTACAGATACACACACACACACACACACACACACACACTCTGACTGAATATCTCCCTCATTGGCCCAGTAAACTCTAATCGCTGAAGGAAGACCGCCACACAGCTTAGTGAATTTGTCGCCTAAGTTCCAGCCAATAAGAGCTGTGCTGTGGGTTTCTACAATATGGCTCTTACACGTTATATGCTTTACTCTATGTGAATTATTACATTGCATGCAGTAAGGGCACTCTGATTCATTTTCTTGTAAGCCAACCAATTAAAGCGCACTTCTCTTGGCTGTCAGAGCGCTGTTACATATATTACATTGTATGGGACAATTTGCCACACATTTTAATACCTGACATAGCATTGGATGGGGCCTTTCTAGTAACTGGGCAGCAATGGATGTCCAGTCTCTAGTTTTAAATATTAAGGGAGATTTTATATATTTAATTTATGTATGTTTTCTTTTTTTAATGTGCTTCCGATTTGTTATTTAACGGTTTGCCTGCTGGCTGCTAGTGCAGTCAGCAGTAAATAGTTAGAATTTAAAAAAATAAATAAAATAATTGTAATCTGAGCCCGGATTTGAAGCATCTAGACCCAGATTTGAAATGTACAGTCTATAGTTCATCCGGGCCTGAATTGCAAACTCTGGACATTGTTGAATAGTGAACGATGTTAGAATTTTGCAGTCCAAATCACCCTGTATGCATCTGGGGTTTTTGCCCCATTTAGTACAGGGCCATTTGGACTTTAGCCATTAAACCTGCATCTCTTTGTCACTCAGTACTCACGGTATGTCTGCACCAATATCCTTATGTTGTCATAAGGCACACTGATGGAGCCCCAGGAGGTGAGCCATAGAATTAAATGTTTGTCCTCAATCAATTTTGTACTTCACCCAGTTTTATTTATGTACCATTCTAGCTGTGCCAAATCCACTATGTGTGTGGGTGCAACATATTTGTCATTATTATAACTTGCATTTATCGCTACAATATATTCCACAGAACTTTACAATTATTGTGTGGGTATTACTTGCAAAGTATTACTGTCAAAGTGAATGACAGACAAACTCATTTTGATGAGGGTCCTGCTCAAACAATCCTACAGTCTAGAACTGTGAACTCTTTGTATGTTCTATTACTCTCATGCCTCTGATCTAAGTGTATTGGAATTACAGGAATGGTGAAACTGATATGGCAGCTGTGTACTATGAAAGAATTGATGTAGAAGGTCATCATTATGGACCCTGGTCTGAAGAGAGAAGAAATGCTACAAGAGTAGTGGATCATGTGCTATGGACCTTGAATCAAGAAGTCACAGTAAGTGTACTTTTGGCCACCTGCACTTTTCTTATACCAGATTTTGGCACCCCGGGGAAACTCCACTGTTGTGTAAATAGTCTGTATTAGCTAAAGAATATTTCCATTAAAAAAATGTTGTTGTGGCAGTATATTTCTTTGGAAGCCATAGTTATTGATGGAAAGTCTTGTGATACTTCTCTCTTACAAACATTGGATGACACTCTATGGTGCAAAAGAGTGGTTCCAAATGACATATGGCATCCTTTAAAAGCATTCCTGAAGACAGAGCATATTAATGGCCTGATATGTACCATGACCTTAAAGCAGCTGTGTCACCATCAAGGGCCTTTGCACAATTTGCAAAGACCTCCAACGGTGACTGCTCTGCTAGCAGTGTGATGGCCAAGGGATGTAGGGAAAGATGAGTTATACTTAAGTGAATCTGTCTGCTATCTTATTTCTGCCATTTCTCTTCAGCTCCTGGTGTTTCAGCTTTCAGGAGTTGACATCACTGTTGTACTCTCGCACATGGGAGCCTATGCGGGCCCCTTTCTGAGCTTGGAGATCAAAAGATCTCCCTTCTGGCTCTTCAAAAAGGCCTCCCTTGTGGTCTGTGGCCTAACTCCAGTCCTTTGAGGTTACGGCACTATGTGAGGGAGTCAGAGGACATGTGTCTGGTTTCTCAGCTTGTGCTCTGACATCCTCACAGAGCATTGGACCGGAATGCCTGTTGCTACACCAGCAGGCCACTGGATCACCAGGGATCCCCCTGGACAATGAGGGAGTTTACTGGATCACTAGGGAGGTATTATTGCTCCCCTTCCTGCAAAGGAGGGAAATGTAATAAAATAAAAAAAATATACAGTACTATGTGGGTAGTATGTTTAATACAGCCTCCCTACAAACTATCACTCACTCTTCCACAAACACTCACTCCCAAATCTTGTCACACTCACCATGCCTCATCCTGTTACAATTGCACTCTTACCTTGCTGCACTCACCCCCCCCCACCGCACAGAGGCGTAACTAGAAACTCTAGAAAATTGCCCTGTGCCCCCCCCCCCCCATACGTCTGACCTCCACTCCTCTCCCCTCAGCCCCTCCATGTGTCTCATTCATGGCCCACAGGGTTAGTGTGGCATGGTTGGGGGTTGAGAATGACAGAATTGTAGCGGTTAATGAGATAGGGTGAGTGTGGCAGGGTGAAAGGGGCAAATGTGACAGAGTGATGGCGAAAGTGCGTGAAATGATTGGGGGGTGAGTGTGACAGTGCTAGATAGGGTGAATTTGGCAGAGTGATGGGAGGTGAGTATGACATGGGTGAGTGACAGGATTGGGGGAGTTATTGTGAGTCTGGCAAGGTGAAGGGGCGTGACAGTGTGTGTGGTGGGAAAAAGAGTAAAATACAAACCGCACTCCATTCACGTGAAGATCCGGGTGCTAAACTGGACCAAGGGCCAGCACCAGCCCCAGGGAGTAGATATCAGTGGTAGAAAGAGGATCCAGGCACTCCAAGTATTTTCAATTTTATTTATTTGGATAAGTGAGACACTGCAACGTTTCGACCCCTGAAAGGGTGTTTGTCAAGCTTGACAAAGACCCTTTCATGGGTTGAAACGCTGTGGTGTCTCACTTATCCAAATTATTAAAATTGAAGATACTTGGAGAGCCTGGATCCTCTTTCTATCACAGTGTGCGCGGTGGGGTGAGAGTTAAAGGACCACTATAGTGCCAGGAAAACATACTCGTTTTCCTGGCACTATAGTGCCCTGAGGGTGCCCCCACCCTCAGGGACCCCCTCCTGCCCGGCTCTGGAAGGGAGGGGAAAGGGGTAAAAACTTACCTTTTTCCAGCGCTGGGCGGAGAGCTCTCCTCCTTCCTCCTTCTCTCCTCCCCTCCTCCTGGGCTGAATGCGCACGCGCGGCAAGAGCTGCGCGCGCATTCAGCCGGTCACATAGGAAAGCATTTGCATGAAAATCACAGTGAGAAGCACGCAAGCGCCTCTAGTGGCTGTCAATGAGACAGCCACTAGAGGATTAGGGGAAGGCTTAACCCATTCATAAACATAGCAGTTTCTCTGAAACTGCTATGTTTATAAAAAAAATGGGTTAACCCTAGAAGGACCTGGCACCCAGACCACTTCATTAAGCTGAAGTGGTCTGGGTGCCTAGAGTGGTCCTTTAAACAGACACACAGGTGCATACACTGACACACATGCAGATACACACCATATAACCATGGGCGTAGGAACCGGGGGGGGGGGATGGGGGCAACGCATCCCCCCCAGCAAATCATGTCGGGGGGACAGGTTATGGGGAAATCCCTCCCAGCTCCGCCGCCCCCTCCCATGCTGCAGCCGCCCGAGCGCTCTGTAGAGAGCCTCAGGCGGCTGCAGCTTTGCCCGGGCGGTGCGTCCATGAGGGCGGACCGCGCCGCCCGGGCGCAGCCTGAGGAGAGGGGCTGACAGGAGGGAAGTGCTCAGCGCTCCCTCCTGTCACTCCCTCTCTGTAGCGTGGCCAAGCCCAGTATAGTCCGCGGGTACAGGGAGCATCTGTCTCCTGTACCCGGCCGGACTAACAGGAAGTGCACACTGAGTGTGCACTTCCTGTTAGTCCGGCCGGGTACAGGTAGATTTTGGCGGACTATACTGGGCTCGGCCACGCTACAACTGAGGTGGGTGGGAGGGGGCGGGGGAAAGAGTGACAAGGGAGGGAGGGGGAGAAAGAGTGATGAGGGAGGGCCCTTTACATGGAAAGGGGTTCTAATCTAAATGGAAGGGGTAGAGACGGGTAGTAAAATGTATGGAATGCATTTCTGAAAGTGTCACTGAATGGCAGTTAGGAAATGTGGTCACCCTAAGTCAGGGGCAGTATTACTCAATCTGTATATGTATAAAAAGTAATCTGCAAAGTTCAAAATGTTTGTGTCATATGTCGTGCTAAAAATTAAGCTAGGAATGTGCATATTTTTTTATTTTTTTAAAATAATTTTTACAATAATGATACAGACATTTTATTTCTTACATTTGTGATGATTCTTTTTTCCTCTCTATATTCAAGGGACACTATAGTCACCAGAACCACAACAGCTAAACGTAGTAGTTCTGGTGTCTATAGCATGTCTTTGCAGGCTTTTTAATGTAAGCACAGCCATTTCGTAAAAAGGCAGTATTTACATTACTGATGAGGAATACCTCCAGTGGACACTCAGATGGCCACTAGAGGTGCTTCTTAGTCGAGACATGAATGCCGCCCTATGAAGTATCTGCGCATGTGCGGCAAAGCTGCGCATGCGCACCAGAGAGCAATGACACTTCTGAATAGAAGCGTTTTATTGCTCCCTGTTCGTACCCTCCTATTTCGTTATTTTGACGAAATAGGGGGCGCAGCATCAGGAGGATCCCGGCGCTGTATCCAGGTAAGTAAAATCCCTTCCCTGTAGTGACCCTTTAAAGTTATTATTTAATCATTTATATAGCAACTGCAAATTCCATAGCGCTGTGCAATGGGATAAACAACTCATAGTTTACGGAATAAGAATATACCCGGCGAGTAAAAATGCTATCCCCCCAGATTTTTTTGGGTTCCTATGCCCATGCATATAACACATACACACGCAAATGCAGACACACAAACGAACACACAGACACACAGAATGACACACTTTGAGATACAGAGAATTACACTCCTATAGATACAAACACTGACACAAATACAGATACACAGACACATATATACACACATGCAAATACACAGACACACAGAATAACACACTTTGAGATACACAGAATTACACTCCTATAGATACAAACACTGATACAAATACAGATACAAAGACACACATGCAGAGAGATACATAAACACTTAAGGACAAAAATTCAAATACACAGAATGACACTCCGATACAAACAGGGCACACACTGACATACAGATACGCAGACATACAAATACACAGGCAGACAAACAAATACACATACAGATAGACACATGCATACATTAAGACACACACACACACATGCAAAATGTTTTAAAAAACTGTTTCCTACCTTTTAGGGTGACTTCCCTGGGATCCAGTGGCTGGCTCAGGCTGATGGGAGTCAGAGTTTCCACTCTGACTCCCTCCTCTCCTACTCCTCCTTCTTTTACTTTCACGTAGCGCTGTCTGTAAGCTGGGAGGAGTGACTAGGGCAGTTAATTTCTCCCAGTCTCTGACCCCATCACAGGGGGCTCAGTCGTGCTGTTAAAAAGCAGCAGCGCTGACCAGGTCCCCTGGTAATACTTTGCAATCGGGTGGCCCTAACAACATGGGCAATCCGATGGGCCCCTGAACGCACAGGCCCGGTGGTTATAACGCGCAGGCCAGCCCGCAACATTTGGCCTGGCGGGTACCCTGGTCACAAGGTTATACAGGTCAGCTGCGGTAGTTCCGCCACTGCTGCCACACCAATCTTGGAACACGTACCCCTCTACCCTGACAGTCAACACCCCTCATTCTGCCACATACTGTGTCAAACTAACTATGCCTCGGCATGCCACACTCACACCCCTCACCTTGTAAAACTTACCCCCACATATGAATGTTACTTTGACTTTTACCACCTACCTCGAGATCGCTAATGTTCCCTGATAGCAGTGTCGTCTTTAAACAGGGTAATGCACTCTGCAACACTGCAAACATGTCCAGTAATAGTTTGAGAAATATGACAAAGAGTTTAAGGTATTGCTGCTAATGTATTTGTGCCAGATACCACAGGGCATGTTCAGAGGACTTGTGGAGTCCATGCATTGATGCTACAGAGCTGTTTTGGCAGCATGAGGAGACATCCACGATATTAGACAGGTGGTTTAATTGTTGTGGCTGATCAGTGTATGAAGTAGAAGATATGGAACAGTGTTAGTATAGGATGACTCAATTATAATATCTTTACTTAGAGGACCATTCCACACCCAAAATGTACTTCTGTTTGCTGAAGTGCTTTATTGCTGAGGAGTATCCTATTAAAAAGGTACTTTATAAAAGTGCTGATTTATATGAGAAACCAGCACTTTTATTATTAAATCATGGAACACTTCTCCATGTGTTATAATATTTTTGCAGGTGATATGTATGATAAATTGAACTGCATGTTGAAGTGTGAGGGTAAACTGGGTGGGATATACACTGTAAAGGAGTGGAATAATTTTTTATTATCATTAAAAGGTATCACTTAATGCACAAATCATTTGGAATCCCACTACAAATTAATTTAAAAATGGTACCTAACCCCTTCCAAACTTTTTAACTTTAATCTTAGAGAAAACAATAAATGTTGGCGAAACTGCGGTCATACTGGTACATTGTTCCACATCTTCTATTCTTGTCCCCAAAACAAATCTTATTGGGTAAAAATTCTCCCATTAATTAATCAAATATTAGACTTCAATGTAGGTTTATCCCTGTGTCTTTCTCTCTTTAAGCAAATTCCTTCTAACCTGCCTAGATATAAACAAATTATACTATGCCATCTTTTAATCTCAGCAAATTCCATCATCACCCTACTCTGGATATCACCCATTGTACCAACTGTGGGTGAAGTCATATCTGTAGTATTTGAAAATAAAATATGTGAATTAGCTTTCTGATAACCATCTACCTTCACATCTATACTGCAGCATGAATGGTCCATGTGGGAAGATGGTGTGAAAAAGGAATACGGATGTTAACCATGTTCCCATCTGACTGAATGTTTGTTCTACTTACTGACTTTTTGTTTGGTACCATGTTATAACTAGTGATGTACCGAACGGTTCGCCGGCGAACGGTTCCCGGCGAACATGGCATGTTCGCGTTCGCCACGGCGGGCGAACATATGCGCGGTTCGACCCGCCCCCTATTCGTCATCATTGAGTAAACTTTGACCCTGTACCTCACAGTCAGCAGACACATTCCAGCCAATTAGCAGCACACCCTCCCTAGCAGACCCTCCCACCTCCTGGAAGGCATCCATTTTAGATTCATTCTCAAGCTGCATGCTTAGTAAGAGGAGGGAAAGTGTAGCTGCTGTTCATAAGATAGGGAAAAGCATAGCTAGGTTAGGGTTAGGGTATGCTTTTTTTTTAATTTATTTTTTCTATGTAATGTAATTGCACTTAGTTGTCTGCCACTGCTGCCAGCTTCTGTGTCAGGCTCACAGTGCATACTCTGCCCATTTCCCCAGTCAGTGCAACCACTTACATCTGGTGTCACAATAGCTTGGATTTAAAAACAAAAAACTTTTTTCACTGTTATAGATTGAATAGCAGTCAGTTGTCTGCCACTGCTGCCAGCTTCTGTGTCAGGCCCACAGTGCATACTGTGCCCATTTCCCCAGTCAGTGCCACCAAATACATCTGGTGTCACAATAGCTTGGATTTAAAAACAAAAAACTTTTTTCACTGTTATAGATTGAATAGCAGTCAGTTGTCTGCCACTGCTGCCAGCTTCTGTGTCAGGCTCACAGTGCATACTGTGCCCATTCCCCAGTCAGTGCCACCAATTACATCTGGTGTCACAATAGCTTGGATTTAAAAACAAAAAACTTTTTTTACTGTTATAGATTGAATAGCAGTCAGTGTCCTTAAAGCGGGTGTGTTACGCTAACAGTGGATCACGATGACCAATTTGCCACCACTTGTATCTGGTGACACAAGCTTGGATTTAAAAACAAAAAGCTTTTTCACTGTTATAGATGAATAGCAGTCCATTTATCCTTAAAGCGGGTGTGTTGCGCTAACAGTGGAGACAGTGCCACCACTTGAATCTGGTGACACAAACT
>OW240917.1:85758195-85815352 GCA_933207985.1 Pelobates cultripes | reverse complement strand
GAAGGGACGAAAAAAAAAAAAAACACACACAACCACACACACCTGGACTTACTGCCACACCTCATCGATCACAGTGGTTCCCAAACTTTTTAGGTTCAAGGCACCCTTAATATTCCAAATATTTTTCCAAGGCACCCCAAGTAAAAAGTTCTAGGTTATAGATCTGGGCAGCTCTACCAAATTTACTGGCGCAATAGTGTAATGTTCAGTGTTGATGTTTGAAGGGGTGCTTGTATGTAATGTTCACTTTTAAATGCAGATGTACATTTGTGTTTGAGTGAAGGGGCGTGTTTGTATATCCTTTTGGAGTTTGAATGCAGAGGTGTGTTTGTATGTAATTTTTGTGTTAGATTGCAGGAGTGTATTCGTATGTTGTGCTGTTGTATGACTGCTTGAATGTATGCACATACATACTTACACACAAGTTCATAGACACCAACCCATACATATAGATACACACCTGAGAATGGAAATTCCCCCATTCCCCCCCCCAAAAAAAACAAAACAAAAAAAAACACCCCACACAGACACAAAAGCACACTGAATATATATACACACACACTCTCTCTCTCTCTCTCCTCTGTTACCTTATGTGTCCATGAGGATGGCTTGGAGTCCTGGTCCTTCTTGTGAGAGTGAGGGGTCGGGAGCAGCTCTTGGAGTGCTCCTCTCCCTCACACGCTGTCGCTCTGTATGATGCTGGGAGGAAGTGACAGCCTGTCCCTTCCTCCCAGCCAGGCCAACATTACATGGGCCCAGTTGCGGTCTTAAAAAAGGACTGTATAACCAGACCAGGCCTGTGTTCAGCAGTAATGTTTCCCGGTGCTATAATCATAGCCCCGGGGAACCATTCTGTAGCACCTGTGTGCCTGTCACGGCACTGCGGCACACAGTTTGGGAACTGCTGATGTATCACAAAAATAAGGGATGTATTCAATGTAAAATTGAGATTTAATCATCGCTCTGAATTCCAGCATCATCGTAAAGATTTGTGGGCATCACCTCACGTAACTGCCACCTCTTGGCTGTCCCCACACCATCTCCGTTCTTTGACTTTCTCTGCTTGGAGACGCATCATGAAGCAAACCTCGGCACACTGGCTTCATTGCCAAAATAGAGTGATATTATGTCACTCTTTTTCTATACTCTATAGCCAGTGCTTGAAGTGCCAGCTAGGGGGTTTCCATAGCAACCACCGCACATATGGAGATACTGATAAAAGCTGGGTCAATGAAGACTTGTTTGGGAACTACTGATAAACATAATACATTTTCTAGTGCTGGTGCATTTGAATAGGCAACATGGATGACAATGATTCTGCTGCATACACCAGTAACAAATGCATGTATTGATAGTACTCAACCTTTACCAATCCCAGTTGCTCATGTTGTGCCATTTGGATATTACATAAATGTTATACATGTACCTATTAGACATGTTTTATGGTTGAAATGGTTCCTCCCGCACCTGCCATTTTATTTTTTATTAGGAAACCCTCAGCTCGTGTTGTAGATTTAGGATAGTCAGTATAAGTACATATAAAATAAAAAATAAATATATCCAGGAGGTTGTGTGAAATGTTCCTAATCTGTACTGGAACAGGTATATTTCTAATGGACTTGTATTCTTAAAAATGAGCACTTTAGGGAGCGAGAGTGCGAGCGAGCGAACTAAAACATAGAAGCAAATATAAGACCTAGATTAGCTATACTAGACAAAAGATGAGACATACAGCATGAAATGCATTTTGTGTCCCACCCATATTATTACAAGGCATAAACAAGTTACTCGCTCAAGAAGTTAGAGACATTTCGTCAGCTGAAATCTTATACACTTGACCTTTTCCTCTTCAGTAAAATAGAGATTCACCTGTCCATTAAGTCTGCCTTTCTACACCGAAATTAATGGACATGAAAAAAAAAATAAAAATGCCATATTTATTATAGTAAATTCTACTGTGATATCAAACAATATGCTCATTTTTTAAAATTTGTTTCCTATGTTAATTGTTTTAGAACATGTACTTTTGAGTTTCATTTAGTACAGCGGAGGCCATTGAAAGGGAGAATGGGAAGGGTAGGAAGAGAGGGTGTAAACAAATATTAGAATTTATATTTTTTTTAAGTGACTTTTTATCCTTTGTCAGGAAATAAACTCAAGCACCATTTAGTTTTTGATAATGTTAAAAAGTAGAAGAAAAAAAAACGACAAGTTAAATTTATTTATAAAAAGGATGTTGGATACATGCACCCCCTTAGAGGGGTGGAAGGTCCTCCACAATGTGCAAGTCACTGATGCCAGTTTGTTTCATGAAGAAGGGTCACATCCAGTTGTAAATTCCAGAATTGAGAGAGAAGATTCCTTTGCCTGAAATGACACCTTTATATGCATTTCTCTTCTGGAGGATGCATACAGTAATACTATGTAATGGAAAAGATTTCCTCTCAAGGTGCTTGTGAATGTGATTACCTAAGGTCAGCTACATTTGATGATAAAAACAGGAGTAAGAGGTGGTAAGTAACTGCATAAAGCAGAACACATTTTACACACCTGCAGCTTGAAGGGGGACATGTTTGCTACAGACAGGTGAGCAGTAGTGTCCTCAAGGATAGGTTTTTTTTATTTCCTTGCAATATTGAATCTTTACAGCAAATATCTGCCAAGTAGCAAAAAGGAAGGCAGTGTAAAGATTACCATTCTGCCATGTATATGATACATAAAAAAAAAAAGCACATGAATTTAGCTACTTAACATCTGGACTAAGACCCACTGGGTGATCACTAGGCAATTCCACTATCCCCCAGTAGAGGGCAGGCATCTGTATATCAGAATAACGATTAACCAGAAGTTTAAGTGGCCACATATGAAACTACAGATTTGGCCTTCACTGAATAAAAGTGTATCACACATAGCATCCACTTGTTCCAGCCACTGATATTACAGACTAATAACAAAAGTTACTCATCCACTAGATCAGATGTTACAGACACATTTCGTCAGCTGTTAGAAGTCAACATACAACAACAACAAAAAAAAAAAAAAACTGACAATCATTTAATAATCTGATTAAGAATCAAGGCACAGAGATTTAGAAAATACACAACTTTTTCTACAAAATTATGTGCAAGAACACATCAGAAACTAAAAATCTTATTACACATTAGAATATGGCCTTTATTCCAGCATTCCACAGTTAACTTACCTAGAACATTCCCAAAACCCTGAGTCATTAAAAAACCATTTACAAATGTCTGCAATGGAGAAGAGAGTTGAAGTCTTTTGAAGAAGACCCCAGTGGACAACTGATAGTCAGGGCCATAGGAGAATAGTCCCATGGAAACAGCTCAATTGCTACCTTCACCATGTTACATGTAAATGTTGGCCAGGCACTACAGCGCACTCTCACAGAATGCTTTTATAGACAGAAAACAATAAGCAATGAAGTCACATCTATTTGTCTGCTGACGGAGGAGAGAGATTTTTTAAATATACACATTAAACACACGAAAGTCATTACAAGTACAAAAAAAAAAAAAAAGTGTGGAGAATATATTGCACACTTTGGTCAATTCATTTAACACAAACATGTTTTTGATTAAGGTGAATCATACTAGAATAATTTAGTTCGATAGATCATGCAAGAGGCACAATAGAAACGAGTTTATAGCATTATTAGTAATGAATTTACTTTTATGTTATAGTAAACACGATTAAAACAGCTGGGACTCCAAATCAGGCCAGACCAGCGTTTAAATAAACACAAGAAAATAAATTCCTAGGTTAGTTTAGTAAATAAAGTAAGCTTTTACATAAAAGCAACACACATACATTAAAAACAAAAAACACCCCACACGCTACATCTCATCAGAAAAACCAAACAAGAAGTTCTTTAAATGTAGGTTTTTTTTTTGTTTTTTTTTAAAACCAAACTAATGTTTCTTAATAGCATATAAATATAAAACAAGAGGTATTTTTAATGCAGAAAATTACAAACATATACGTCAGCCCGGCCAAGAGCCAAGTTTAGTTACAGAGTGCCACATGATCATATATAGTATAGCTGAGTTTGGGGTGTTTTTCTTCCCTTTCACTCTGATCCATATGTCCTGCACTAGATAACACACAGAGTGCTGAGTGGGTCCCATACTTTAGGAGTGGCACCTGTCTCTCCCACGGACCGATCAATACAGAGTATGAATGAATGGGAGGCTGGGTGTTGGAGGATAGTTAATATACAGTATCTGTTTATATGGACTCTCCTGCCAGGTAATGTAGTAAGGCTGTATGGCCTCTCCTGTCAGGTAATGCAATATAATATAATGTAGTAAGGCTGTATGGCCTCTCCTGCCAGGTAATATATAATGTAGTATAGTGTAATGTAGTATAGTGTAATGTAATATAATGTAGTATAGTGTAATGTAATATAATGTAGTATAGTGTAATGTAATATAATGTAGTATAGTGTAATGTAATGTAATATTATTAAGGCTGCTGAATGAGCTGCCCCCATGTTTGTATTGGGCAGGAGCCCACGTCACCCGTGTGATCGTGTAACAGACCCATAGCAGGGCACTGTAGGCCATAGCGGACGGTGAATGCCGGCCCGGGACACGTCATGTCGGTGCCCGCAGAGCGGTGACAGCTAGAGGGCCCCACATCCCCGCCCTGTCCTGAGTGACACGTCCCCCAGCCCATTCCCTCAGCCGGCCAGGCTGGGAGCGAGGAGGACCCCCATGCCGAGCCTTACTTTAGAAGTCAGATCTAGATCTGCCTCCCCATTCCGCATGGGCTCCCCGTCCAGGCTGCAGTCTGAGTCCTCGGCTTCAGGCTCCGGGGAGAACATGGATGCCGGGACCGGGGACTCGCACAGGTTCGGCTCCGGTTGTTGCGTTGACGGAGACGCCATCTTGTATTGACTGTTTGCCGTCCTGCAGGCCACACTAGAATCTACCTAGCAACCGCGGCTTTCATAGCGCAGACTTCCCTGCTATTGGTCGGGGGGTGGAGCTATGCGAGCCTTGTAGGACACGCCCACCCAGCATATCCGTTGTCACTGCTACTATATATTACATAGGCCACGCCCTGTGTCTACAAGAGTAAATAACACCTCATGTGGCTGGAGGAAAAACTCTCACACTGAGAGGCGCTAGTTATAATTTGGGATTTAATTACTAAACAGTGAATTATTTTTCATTGACAATTAGCCATATATTTTGGGATTTAATTACTAAACACTGAATTATTTTTTATTGACAATTAGCCATTCCCATATTAAAGGGAAACTCTTAAGAAAACCATATGTTGCTTAGAGTTACCTGCTAATGCCAACCTGCTTACAAACTGTTTGACATAAACAGGGTCCTATGCAAACAACATTTTGAAAAAAGGAGGGAAGCACCTCCAAAACTGTGTGCAACAAGCGCTACAGTTTTAATTGAAGAACAAGATGCATTGAGAAACAGCTTTGCCCGAAATGTTTGTATAGATGCTTGTTCTTCAATTAAGCGCTACGGAATCTGTTGGCGCTATATAAAAGGCAAAAATAATAATAATTAAAGCTGTAGCACTTGTTGCACACACTGGTTGCGCTTCCCTCCTTCTTTCAAAATTCTGTTTAGATATATCACTGCAGGAGCCACAGTGAGGTGGGATAGCAGCACCTGTACCTTGTTATTTTACTGCCTATTTGGAGTACCGTAACTATAGCTCCTATCTTTTTTTTTATGTAAACAGGCCCTATCTATACTACACCTTCCCCTCAGCTGTATTGTAATGTAAAGTTAAAGCAGATAAGTCAATTTCGAGGTCTTTATATATTTCGCAAAGACTCCCAAAAGAGACATATCCCATGTGGATCTGGTGGCCTTGGGGTGCAAGGGAGGTGAGTTTTACTTAACTCAGACTGTCCCTCGCGACTTCCACCGTCACACTGCACCATGTTCAAGCTAAAGTTGCTAGGAGCCATATTGGTGTTGTACTCTTGCGCATGCGTAGCCTTTCAGCCTGCATCAGTTTTTTTAATAGCATGATCTGATTGTGAGTTGCATGTTGACTTCTGACAGCTGATATAGAACTTTTGAATTCAGCTACAAAATGCATGTTTGCCTTGGTACTAACCTATGGAACTAAAGTATCCTCTAATCTTTGTGCCTCAATTCCTAGTCAGTTTATTAAGTGACTTTCAGTCTGTATCAGTGTTTTAACAGCATGATCTGATTGTCAGTCTGATTAGGTTGTATGTTGACTTCTAACAGCTGATGAAATGTCTGTAACATATGATCTAGTCTAGTGGATGAGTAACTTTTGTTATTAGTCTGCAATATCATGGGTGGAACAACATTCCATGCTGTGTGTGTGCTACACTTTTATTCACTAAAGGTCAAATCTGTAGTTTCCTATGTGACCTTTAACCGTCTCTGATTACTCCTCAAATGAGCCCATTCAGATGTTTCTTTTTTGGGCAATCTGCTGGTGGATAGTGGCATTATATAGAGACCCCTTAATGGGTTTTCATCCAGATGTTAAGTAACTGATTTCAAATGTTTTTCATATAAATGCATCTTATACATGGTAGAATAGTAACTTTTACAGTACATTCCTCTTTGTAATTTAGCAGGCATTTGCCATAAGGTTTTACTGTTTGAAGTAAAAATACATAGGGATGTGGAAAGAGCGCAGGTAACTTTTTTCTTTGGTTTTTACTATATGTATTTTGGCTGATGTGTACTATGGTCGTTGCTGCTGCCCAGGAGTAATAGGAGTTTGAGCGCAGGACTTGTTTCTTTGTATTTGTATTCACTTTTGTATCACACAGCTAGGTTACAATGCCGCTGCCCATCCCATGTGTTCCCTATTAAGGGTTAATAAGCATGTAAGGATGTATATAAAAATATACCCCTTTCTGTCTCATTAGAGATATCTTTGCCAGAAGCTCAAGGAAGCAAGGCAAATGGTTAGAGTAGGACCCACCCAAGAGGTCTGCCTTGACGTGGCAGGTGGGCATACCCTCTCATGGCCAGTGGAGGTAAATAAAAACCTCCAATTGTTTAAAAATACATCGGGATGTGGAAAGAGCGCACGTAACTTTTTTTTCTTTGGTTTTTACTATATGTATTTTGGCTGATGTGTACTATGGTCGTTGCTGCCGCCCAGGAGTAATGGGAGTTTGAGCGCAGGACTTGTTTCTTTGTATTTGTATTCAAAAAAATAAATACGACTACGCTTTAGGCAGTCACTGCTATCCAGAGCCTGAATCCCACAGCTGTTATTTGTGGCGGCTGCTGGTTTTGGACAAAAGTTGACGGCAGAACTCTGCCTTTTGTAAAGCTCAGGCTTTACCATAAGACAAAACAGTCCTGCTTTGTCTTATGGTATCTTTGGATTGAGTTGGAAAGTCAAAGAAATTCACAAAGAAGTATTTCTTTATGAAATACTGAAAAGTGACAGATCCACTTTAACACTTCTGCATTATTAATTTCTGTTTCAACTAACACTCTATTGTACACTAAAGACTGTGGGGAGAGGCTCAATCTGCAATATACTTGTATTTAAGCTGATTATTGTAGTGAAGCTCAAATCTGTTTTCAAGAAAATGAAATATAGGTGTGTGTGTAGCACTCAGGTAAGCGCTAAATTTTGGTTCCTGTGCACCAGTAGTGATACCGGAGAAACTGACGGAAGCAAAGCACAGAGGGATGGACACAGGTTTCTTCAGGAAGGAAGAGATTCTTTATTGGATCACCGATCGGGACTCAGAGGGACCAATGTCACCAAAAATACAGCAAGTTCTGAGCCCTGAACAATAGTGCAGGCTCCCTATATAGGCACATAACTCCTCCCATATTAAGCTCCACCCGCACATTCTCTTGACCAATCATTACAAATAAGAATTAACTTCCTGCTTGACCGCATGGTTTGTCCAGCACAATGGAGGAGGGGAATACTACATCCTGTATTCTTGCACATGCTCCGTACACTACTGATCGTATCTTGCCTCGTGCAACCAACTGATCAATACGTCAGCATATGCACGTACACATGCCATGTGGTAATCTCGGCCGACTAAATTTATTTTTACCGAGATTCCACCACATTCCCCCCTTTGATGCCTCTTGATATTTTACAATTACTTGAGGCATCACTTAACCTTGGTTTACATACACCACAAGTTACCTTTGAACCAGACCAGACTTATCCTATGATGTGAATCTTCAACACTCATCTTCCTGAATTAGTTCTCCCTGATCTAGAGCCTTATATTTATAAATTGCCATTATCTGTGCAGCAGCCTTCCTCTCTGCTATATTTTCTATCAGGCTTTGCACAGACCTAACTACTTAGGGTATAAGACACGGCAGGAGTAGACACAACATTAAAATCAGTAGGACTCCACCTACCACTGCCTTAAGCCCTCCAAACCACTCATACCAGCTACCAAACCAACTACTTGGATTGTACCCTTTCCATACCTGAGTAGGCACACGCGCTAGTTTAACCATATGGCTAGTAAGCTCAGCTATTGCTTGCCCTTCGTCATCTATTTGAAGACAGCAATTGCTCAGGTTAAACTTCCCACATACACCTCCCTCTACTGCCAAAAGATAATCCAAGGCTAATCTATTTTGGTAGACTGCTGTCCTCATCCTGGTATTATGCTTCGCTAGAAGATTGAGCGCTTGTGATGTCTCGTTAGTAATGATCTCAACCACTGCCTGTAACCTTATAATGCGGTTGAGCATATAAATAGGGGTTCTATAACCAAAGGTACCATCCTCTGCCCACGTGGCTGGCCCATAATAATCTATAATACGCTGGGGAGGCTATTCATTATCTTCCCAGGCACCTATCTCTATGGGTCCCCTTTTCTTCCTATGATTCACATCATACACTTTAACACCTAAAGTCTCACCTGTTTCAATAGGCAACAAGAAGAAGGATGGTTTTAACATACCCAACACACATGCCCCTTCCCAGTCCTGTGGTAACTCCGAATAGGCCTTCTTACCACAGATTCAGTACAAATTCGCTGGGGCTCTCCAGTTAGATGTGATGGATAGATCAAACCATACGTCCTTTAAATTGGCATATCTTGCAAACGGGTTAGATGGTTCTGAGACATTTGAAGCTGACCACCAAGTTGTATTCTTTGTATCATCATCATAAGCTTTTTGCCCTAGACAAGTTAATTCTCCTACAGAAGTATTATACATCATTCCTTTCCTCGCTATGCAAACATAACCTATAATGGAGGTCTTCAATCTCCACTCAGATTTACCTCTAACACTCATATGATAGTCGGCTTGTGTAGATATTAATTGGTCAACTGCCTCAGAACCGGACATTACCTCCTTTGCTTCCCAAGGCTATTGGTCTCCCATGTTAGTACCTCCACACACATAGCAGTTGGTAACATTAAGACTACCGGCAATACTCTCGGCTAAATCAATGAACAAGTTTTTAGCATTATGGGGGATCTTATTATCTATGCTCATCTCTTCATAAAAGGAATGGTATACTTGATGAGTTTGGGAGGTTACTGTATCAGTCTCTATCCCTATAAACAATATTGTCCCAGGGTCTAAACCCGTCCCATATATTTGAAACCCAAATAAATTACCATATTTATCTAAGAACTTGTCAGGGTTATTTATAAGTATATGGATTGGATTGCATTCCATAGACTTACAATATGGATCAATAGGCAACTTAGTCACAATCATGTCCTTGTCTACTGTCTGTCCCCAAGTCGCCCACCCCACACAAGACCAATATGGGCAGAAGTTATAATCTCTATTTGGACATCTTGGACTTACATATCTATTTTTACTACTGGGACAAATATATTTATCATTAGACCCATACGTCCTCTCCCATCTAAGATCCCCACATACATTCCACGGCTTTCTACCACTTGATATTGCTTTACACGCATCAAATAGCAGAGCACCTGAAGAATATACGGATTCTAATACCGCCTTATTAATTAGGGTCCCCTGAGGATCTCCATTTCTGAGAGTCAACCAAATTGTACGGGGTTGATACTCAGGACTGAAGCACTTAGGTTCTCCTACTCCTAAATGACACACACTATATTCTATATTTAAGTATCTACATCTTTATACATCTCCTTTACACTCATATTGCGAATGCCAAATTAGGGTCTGGGATATATGGTTACCTGTTCTTGTAGTCTTAATGCATACCTCACAGCTAGGAGTGTCGGTACCTCTACCTTCCTGAATATAAAAATACACATAAATAAACATTATTAAAAATACATCTTTCATCGTCATCCTCAGTCTTCGTCCGTGCGAAGGCACCTCAGCTTCCAGGATGTAAGGGCTGCAGGGAATGGAGTTCTGCTCGTCTTCACAGGGGTCCCTCAAGACTTTCCCTGACTTATACACTCGTTGGTGAGTGGACAGGCTTTATTATGGCCTTCTCACTCACTTACCAAGTCTCTGAAACAATAAAATTTGTAATCTACAAGGTTTCTCGTCACTCCGACTGAGTCGTGCGTTTTAACCGGATCTTGCAGGGATTCTCTGGATTTGCTGTAACTTGCCAGGAATCGGCTGCTGCTGGTTTAACCTTGGAGTGATGTATCCACGGAGCCACTTCGGCTACTTTTATCGCTGTAGGGGTAGACAGAAGAACAACATAAGGACCTCTCCACTTGGGCCCTAACGGCACAATATTCCACTCTTTAATCCACACTTGGTCGCCTGGGTGGTAACTATGAATTGGGGGATAAATATTCACAGGTAATCTATCTTGTACCCATTTCTGTACCTCCTCCATAGTTTTACCCAACTCTACAACCTGCTGCCGGGTAATTCCTTCTCCCAACTGACTCAAATCCCCCCTTAAGTTACCAAGCACGGGAGGTGGTCGCCCGTACATGATTTCAAAGGAGAGAGGCCCATCCTTCTGGTAGGTGTACTACGGATTCGCAATAGAGCTATGGGCAAGAGAACGTTCCACTTAAGTTGGGTTTCCTGACACATTTTAGCCAACTGATTCCTAATAGTTCTATTCATTCTCTCTACCTTACCAGAACTCTGGGGTCTATATGCCGTATGAAGCCTCCACTTTATACCAAGCATATGAGTCAATTGTTGTAGGCACCGATGAACAAAAGCTGGACCATTGTCCGATCCTATAGAGCAGGGTAGTCCATATCGGGGTATTATTTCTCGTAGCAGGAATCTCACGACTTCTCCTGCTTTCTCTGTACGAGTAGGACATGCTTCTACCTAGCCTGAATAGGTGCACACCACTACCAGCAGGTAGCGATGTCCACCCGATTTAGGCATCACTGTATAGTCAATTTGTAAATCGGACATGGGAAGTCCCCCATAAACTGGACTCCTGGTGGCTTTACTGGTCCTTGTCTTGCATTATTTTTAGCACACGTTACACATCTACGTACAATGGCCTGAGTCAAGTTGGACAATCTTGGTATGTAGAAATGTTTTCTGAGAGATTCTTCTGTACTGTCTCTCCCAGAATGTGTCCCGCTATGATAGTTTTGGACAATTTCTACCGCTAGTGATGCTGGAATAACTATTCTTCCATCTTCTAACTGATACCATTTGTTCTCCAAATACTTTCCAGGTTCAGTCCTTAACCACTCCTCTTCCTGAGCTGTATAAATTGGAGTCCATTGAGACAGTGGAGTTGGTATAAGAGCAGCTATATGCCCCACATATTCCTGTCTTCCTGATTCAGCAGCACGCTTAGCTGCACTATCTGCCATCCTATTCCCTTTGGTTACATCACCATCTCCTCTCAGATGCGCCCGACAATGTATAATACCGACTTCTTTCGGCTCCCACACTGCTTCCAATAGTTGTAGGATCTCAGCTGCGTATTTGATTTCTTTGCCTTCTGAATTCAATAGTCCTCTTTCTTTATACAAAGCTCCGTGGCATGAGTGGTTAAAAACGCATACTTGGAGTCCGTGTAGATGTTCACTCTTAAACCTTCAGCCAATTGTAACGCTCGTGTCAGTGCTATCAATTCTGCCTTTTGTGCTGATGTTCCTTTCGCCAGTGGCCAAGCTTCTATCACCTTGTCTATCGTTGTTACTGCATATCCTGCATAGCGGATCCCTTCTCTTACATAACTACTGCCGTCGGTGTAATATTGAACATCAGGGTTCTGGATGGGAAAATCACGAAGATCTGGTCTACTTGAAAATACTTCATCCATTACTTCCAAACAATCATGTTGACTTTCAGTAGGTTGTGGCAAAAGGGTAGCTGGATTTAAGGTATTTACAATCTCTAAATGCACTCGTGGGTTTTCACACAACATTGCTTGATACTTGGTCATACGGCTGTTACTAAACCAATGATTTCCTTTGTAATCCAACAACGTCTGTACTGCATGTGGAACTCGTACATAAAGTTCTTGACCCAGAGTGAGTTTATCGGCTTCAGCTACTGGCAGGGCGGCTGCAGCTACAGCTCTTAGACAAGGTGGAAGTCCGCTGGCCACTGCATCCAGTTGCTTAGACATGTAGGCAACAGGTCTTTGCCATGATCCCAAGTACTGTGTCAATACTCCTACAGCCATTCTTCTTTGCTCATGTACATACAGGTAGAATGGCCGTGTGTGGTCAGGTAGACCTAATGCTGGGGCACTCATCAAAGCCCTCTTCACATCTTCGAATGCCGTTTGCTGTTCTTGAGTCCATAAGAAGGGGTCGTGCTCTGTACCTTTGATAGCTGTATACAGAGGTTTTGCCAGTATCGCGTAGCTGGGAATCCATATCCTACAGAAGCCTGCTGCCCCCAAGAATTCTCGCACTTGTCTTCTATTCCTGGGTATCGGTATTTGGCACACAGCTTCTTTTCTCTCTGGCCCCATATTTCTTTGACCTTCAGAGATATGGAATCCCAGATATTTGACAGTTGGCAAACACAACTGAGCCTTCCTTCTTGACACCTTGTATCCTGCCTTCCAGAGGATGTGTAGTAGATCATGCGTTGCTTGCTGACATACTTCCTTTGTAACTGCTGCTATCAACAAGTCATCTACATATTGTAATAATACACACTCTCCTGTGATAGACTCAAAATCTAGTAGATCTTGGCTTAGAGCTGAACCAAATAGGGTAGGTGAATTTTTAAACCCCTGGGGCAATCTTGTCCAGGTCATTTGGCGTTTCGAGCCCGTTACAGCATTTTCCCATTGGAAAGCAAAGATACATTGGCTCTCTACGGCAATTCGGAGGCAAAAGAAGGCATCTTTGAGATCTAAGACTGTAAAGTAAGTAGCCCCGCTCGGAATTAAAGCAAGCAGGTTATACGGATTGGGCACGACTGGATGTATACTAACAACCGCATCATTGACTGCTCTCAAGTCCTGCACAGGTCGATACTCATCTGTACCGGGCTTTTGAACAGGCAGCAATGGGGTGTTCCAGGGGGAAGTACAGAACTTTAGGATACCATACCGTATGAACTTATCCAAATAAGATTGGATGTTCTTCTTAGCCTTCTGCGGAATATGATATTGTCTCAGGCTTACTGGATAAACCCCAAGTTTTAGTTCGATTTTAATAGGTGGAATACTGCGGGCCAGTCCTGGTGGGTTGTTCTCTGCCCAAACTCCTGGTATGTTAAATAAGGATTCATCACTCCTCGGGTTTTGGCTAGTCAACACTGTATAAAGTCGCCACTCTTCTTCCTTTGGTACGGATAATGTCATAATACCTGAGGGTCCATTAAACTTTAAGGATGTTGTTCCATTTGGTAGGAACGTAATCTGCGCTTGTAATTTGGATAGCATATCACGTCCCAGCAATTGGACTGGACACTCAGGCATATAAAGGAATTGATGTTTTACTACGTGGCCTCCCAATGTACAGAGTCGACTTTTAAGAACCGGTTTTTCAGCACTTCTTCCAGTTGCTCCTATTACAGTAATAGTTCTTCCAGATGGAGGAGCAACTTGATTAGTCACCACCGAATGTTCAGCACCAGTGTCGATCATGAACGCACTCCTTTTTCCCCCTATTGATACATCGACCATAGGCTCCGCTCGACCAAGGGGGATGGAGCCCGGTCGGTATCAATAGTCCTCCATGACCGTGTCAGCCAATCCCACAAAGTCCCTACCTTCTCTATCGCGGGACCTTTGCGCTGCTGGATAGTACCTATCTTCCCTTACACTTCCTCTGTTCCCATTACTCCCTCTATTACCATTACTCCCTCCGGGGCCTCCTCTACCTCTCGCTCTGCCTCTAAAGTTTCCATAACCTGCCCTAGGTAAGTCTCTCTCATACTGCTCTCTTTGCGGACACTCATTCCTCCAATGCCCTTCTTCCTTGCAGTACGCGCACTGATTCCTACTCAAAGGCTCCCTATTCCATCTACCATCGCCTCTATCTGAGCCCCGTCTATCTACGCCTGCGATCGCTACCGCTAACATATCTGCCTTTCTACGCATCTTGCGCTCTTCCTCTTTCTTACTTTCTGTTTCCCTATTCATATATACTTTGTTCGCTACCTCCATTAGTTGGGTGATAGACATACCTGCAAACCCTTCTAATTTCTGTAGCTTGCGCTTAATATCTCCGTAAGCTTGGCTGACAAAGGCGGAGTTTACCATTCGGGAATTATCAGCGTCTTCCGGATTAAAGGGGGTATACAAGCGGTATGCCTCCAGTAATCGGTCATAAAAGACACTGGGCGCTTCATCACTTTTCTGAATCACCTCAACTGTCTTCGACATGTTAATAGCTTTCTTCCCTCCGGCTTTCATGCCAGCAATTATAGCGTCTCTATAGGCTTTAAGTTGAGCCATATCTGCGCCATTTACATTCCAGTCAGGATCGGTGTTAGGGTAATGTGTTGCGGCCCATGCTGCCGGATTGGCTTGATTTAAAGCACGGGCTCTCTCCTCTAGCGCCTTAATGGCCGCTTGGTTAATCCTTGTCCTTTCCTCATTATTGAACAATGTCATTAATAACTGCTGGCAATCAGCCCATGTCGGGTTATGTGTCTGAACTATCGAGGTGAACAGATCGGTCATAGCTTGTGGTTTCTCAGTGTACGAGGAATTGTGGGTCTTCCAATTCAAGAGATCGGTAGTCGTGAACGGGACATATACGAAGACTGGGTCAGCATGTGCCATTTGACCTGCGGCATCGATATAGGCTGACCCAGGATTCAGACGAAGAGGCATCTGATAATGTTTTAATTGTTGGGTACCGGTCAGTTGTCGGGTTAGTATGGGGCTACGTGGAGGGGCGTCAGTTAAAGGTTCCGGTCGAGAGGTAATAGGGCATGAGGATGTGGGAACTTGATTTTGTGAAAAATTAGTGAATAGTATACTCTGAGCCGAGCTAGAAGAAGCTTGACCGGAAGTTTGAAGTGGCGCCAAATCAGGATATTCAGATCTAATGGGGGTTGGTCCTGGTTCAGGAAGGGGAGTTTTAATACGAGGGGGGGTGGATTCTGTACTGGAGGAGGAAGCGGAAGTGGATGGGGGCAATAGGGGAAGGGGTGCAGAACTTCCTGCATTCGCGTCACTTCCTCTTAAAGGGAAGTAAGGGGGCGGCAAAGGGATCTCGGACTCAGGGGGCGTGTCCAAAATGGGCCTAACACCGGTCCTAGTGGACAAATAAGTCCTGGCCACCATGAGGCGACATTGCTCCTCGTGGCATATCCGGATCCATTTTGGCGAGTCGTTTACGGCCTGCCTCCAACAATCAATGTATGGAAACTGTCCGTAAAGTTCAGGCCTACCTGACACAGCCACGTGTACACGCTGTACCAGGGTTGGATCCAAACTGCCACGCGGCGGCCATGCCGCAACCAAAGTAGGCCACTCCCTAGTGCACAAAGTGACCAAACGAACAGGAGACATTTTAACCCCAAAATCACATATTTTGAATCCCTTTTTAAAATTCTTTACCATACAACCTAAGGGATCCGAAATCGTTGACTCTGACGCGCCCATACTTATCAATGGAACGTCGTTGACAACGAATACTATGCACGCGTTCTTATTCAACAGTCACACCCGTTTCCTCTGGCAACAGCACCACGTGGTACAGTTACCAAGTGAAACGTACACAATAACACAATAATCACTCAGGGAATTCCCGTACACACACAGCTGTTACACCAGTCGCTAAATAATCAATATTATGCCCTTTGGCGAAACTATACAGTCACCCACGCTATAATTCTCTATATATGAATTACCCGTCTATAACACACCCCAGTAACATCGTCTTTTACTAGTATCGGTTACAGTACGGTTAGCATAGGTCAAAGCACAATTTAAGGTCACAATACAATTATTAGTGGTTATGGTGTTAAACATGCAATAGACGACAATGATTAGTACTTATATACAGTGTCAGTAAATATACAGGGTTATGGTACCGTGCACTATGATACAGCAACACACTATTAACACTCTCGCTAGACGGCTGAGCTCGCGCTATCTAACAAGATATACACTTTACTAACAATCTTTAACACATTTACAATCCCAACTAAACTATTGGCCAGTACCTTGAATGGACTACCTAAAACTATATACACCCGTTTTGGTTAGCCACACTGCCCAAGCACCACATATAGCGAACTAGAGGGCAGAATTTACAAAATTGCCCTTCTAGTCTATTTACTCTATCAAAAGTCTAGTGGGTTCCAAATTTACACGCCTTCCCACTTAGCCAAGATAGGTTGAGAGCTAGCGAACCGAATTTACACAGGCGCCGCTTAGTCTCCCGGTCCCTCCGACCTAGCGAACGTAATATACACCCTAGAACGCTAGTCTAGACAAGACACCGGTGTCCGGCTAGGGCTATTTACACAGGACCCCGCCTGACTAACCAGATCAAAACGGTCTTACTAAAGAGCGTTCGATCGAGCGGTGCGCCTTCGCTCCTTCCCTCCGACAGAGGGGGCAGATTCCATACACAGATTTAAACCCCTTTTGGGCCTACCGCACAATCGGTATACCCCTAGTGGGTCTGCCGTCTAAAACAGCAGTTGTCTTACCTCCTCGTTCCTGAACCTGAGTTCACACTCATCGACGGGGACACCCCAGCACTTCTTACGTAGAGGCCGATGATCTCCTGGACAACAGACCAGTGGCGCCGAGACGAAGGGAGGTCCACGCAGAAGTTCAGGGGTGCAGCCGTAGAGAACGTGGGCAAAGATAGACCGTCTCACGCCTCTGCCTCTCAGCTACCGTTGAACGATGAGCTTCCCGGCCAATGCACCAAATGATACCGGAGAAACTGACGGAAGCAAAGCACAGAGGGATGGACACAGGTTTCTTCAGGAAGGAAGAGATTCTTTATTGGATCACCGATCGGGACTCAGAGGGACTAATGTCACCAAAAATACAGCAAGTTCTGAGCCCTGAACAATAGTGCAGGCTTCCTATATAGGCACATAACTCCTCCCATATTAAGCTCCACCCGCACATTCTCTTGACCAATCATTACAAATAAGAATTAACTTCCTGCTTGACCACATGGCTTGTCCAGCACAATGGAGGAGGGGAATACTACATCCTGTATTCTTGCACATGCTCCGTACACTACTGATCGTATCTTGCCTCGTGCAACCAACTGATCGATACGTCAGCATATGCACGTACACATGCCATGTGGTAATCTCGGCCTACTAAATTTATTTTTACCGAGATTCCACCACAGGAGCTGTTGGGTATATTGTTTACATATATTGTATATATATATATATATATTGTTTACATGTACAGTTAAACTCCTGTAAGTATAGTTTCAATTGTATTGTAGGCTAGTTTCAAAGAGATGTGGCAAAAACTTGTGCGAGCAACCATTTACAATTGGAACGCATTTATTATATTGAAATCATACACCATTTTACACATATCGTAAGCTCTAGAGTAAGTTCCTTGGTATTGGTGGACAAATTTACCTGCGTAATTGATTACTAACTTAATGCAAGATTAGATATTTTTGAACTGTAGAAGATCTCTTGGCTGAATGTACTTTAAGCTCAACCGTTACCTTTAAAGCAGCACTGTCATGCCGAACTTACCTTTCCTCAATCTCTTCCTCTTCTCCCCCTCTCTCGGGATCTGTTATTCTTTTCTTCCTGTCTTCTTTAGTTTTCTTTAAAATCATAAGACAAAGTAGGGACTCTTTGCCTTATGGAGGATTCCTCCGCTTGACCAGCTCTGACCAGCGGAGGAGCAAAGTGTGCTTCATTTCTGCTGGTCAGAGCAATTTTCCCATGATCCCTAGCTTTCCTCTGTGATCTCGCGATGCTTCCTGTCATTTTAGCTAAAACTGCCGAATTGCGTTCTAACTGAATGAGAATAGTATGTTCGTTTCTCTTAGAATGCAATTCGGCACTTTGTTTGTGTCGGAATTTCATTCTAATGAATGAAACTCCGATCCTATTCATTGCCGCGGCTGCATCTTGCAGCCGCTTAGTAGATAACTCTCTAATTTCCACGGTATCAGGGAGTTATCTACTAAAAGGCTGAAAGACCTAAATTGGTCTTTCAGCCAAATTTACTAATACTAAGTAAGGATTACTTAGTATTAGTAAATAATATGCCCCTACTCGCTATATCGCGAGTAGGGGCATGTGTAGTAAGCAGTGAGCAGCTTATAGTTGCTCACTGTAAAAAAATATATAACAAAAAAACTAATAACCCCCCCGCCCTTGGGGGCCCTAAATAAAGATGGTGGGGACCTACTGTCCCCCCCTGGCCCCCACCCCTGAGCGGTGGGTGGGGGCCCTAAATAAAGATAGGGGGGGACCTACTGTCCTACCCCCCTGGCCCCCACCCCTGCTCGGTGGGTGGGGGCCCCAATAAAACAATAAGGGGGGGACCTACTGTCCTCCCCCCCGGCCCCCACCCCTGCGCGGTGGGTGGGGGCCCCAATAAAACAATAAGGGGGGAACCTACTGTCCTCCCCCCCAGGCTCCCACCCCTGAGTGGTGGGTGGGGGCCCTAAATGAAACCCCCCCCAATCAAGGTGACTAGGGGTCCCAAGCCCCTAGTCACCCCCCCACCCAAAAAAAAACTATCCCCTACCTACCCCCCTCACCCTAAAAATAGTGAGGGGGGAATAAAATAACTAACCTGTAAAAAAAAAATTAAACTTACCATTTGACGTCTTCTTTTTTCTAAAATCTTCTTTCTTCAGCCCCCAAAAAGGCCAAATAAAAATCCATCATACCCGTCGCACTTTAAAAAAAAAAAAAAAAAACGAGCGCAAAAAAATATTAATCCATGTTCGCCCTTCGAGGGCACGCCGCGTACTGAGCTCCGCAGGGCGGGTCAAGACTTATAAAGCCTTGCCCTGCCCTGCCCTGCAATTAGGCTTAGAACATTGGTGGGTTTAAGCCAATCAGAGTGCTCTGTGTCATTTTCTTTTGAATTTTCCCACGCTGTGTAAAGCCACCCAATCAGAGTGCTCTGTGTAATTTTACACAGCGTGGGAAAGTTCTTTTGAATTTTCCCACGCTGTGTAAAATGACACAGAGCACTCTGATTGGCTTAAACCCACCAATCAGAGTGTTCTAAGCCTAATTGCAGGGCGGGGCAAGGCTTTTTAAGCCTTGACCCGCCCTGTGGAGCTCAAAACGCGTCATGCCCTCGAAGGGTGAACATGGATTAATTTTTTTTTTGCGCTCGTTTTTTTTTTTTTTAAGTGCGACGGGTATGATGGATTTTTATTTGGCCTTTTTGGGGGCTGAAGAAAGAAGATTTTAGAAAAAAGAAGATGTCAAATGGTAAGTTGAATTTTTTTTTACAGGTTAGTTATTTTATTCCCCCCTCACTATTTTTAGGGTGAGGGAGGTAGGTAGGGGATAGTTTTTTGTTTTATAAGGGCCCCCACCCACCGCGTAGGGGTGGGGGCCGGGGGGGGAGGACAGTAGGTCCCCCTTTATTGTTCTATAAGTGCCCCCACCCACCGCGCAGGGGTGGGGGCCAGGGGGGAGAACAGTAGGTCCCCCCCTTATTGTTTTATTAGGGCCCCCACCCACCGCTCAGGGGTGGGGGCCGGGGGGGAGGACAGTAGGTCCCCCCCCTCATTATCTTCATGGCCCCCACCCGCCGCTCAGGGTGGGGGAGGGGGGGAGGACAATAGGTCCGCCCCCCCTTATTGTAATTTATGTAATTTTTATAGCGAGTAGGGGCATTTGGGAGATTTTAATCTCCCTTGTGCTATTATGGGGGTCATATTGACCCCCATAGAGTGAGAGGGGGACCTGGGGGGGCTTATGAAGTGGCGGGGAGCACTGCTCCCTGCCGCTTTTATCTTTGCATATTACAAGGAGGGAGCTGCACGCCGGTAGCTCCCTCCTTGTAATAAACTGAACGAACAAACTAACACTGATACACAGTGTTAGTTTGTTCGTCTGACATTTCTATTCATTCATTCGGCTGTCTGATGAATGAATGAATAAATGAAATTCCCGTTTGCATGTCCAGGTGTTTCACTGGGCATGTGCGGGAATCTCACAGTCTGTCTAGTGTGGGCAGATGACGTGTCCCTGAGGGACTTCACCTACCCACACAAAGATGGCGGCGCCCTGAATATAGATCGGGGCAGAAAATAAAGATTTAAAAAGAGGTAATCTGGGGGGGCTTAAGGGTATTTGGGGGTGACTAGTGGGTCAATTGGATGTAGTGGAGGCGGGAGGGGGGTTAAAAAAAAAAACGGGATTCGGCATGACAGTGCCGCTTTAAGCAAGGCCAGACTTTAGGAGTGGCCAGGGCAGGGGACCTGGGATGACAGGGTTAGCGTGTCTATTAAATATAGAATATCAACTGGAGCTAGCCTCCCGTACGGAAGGAAGGAGAGAGAAGAAAAAAAAATAAAAATAATGGTTTAATTAATGGTTTAAACTTAAAGATAATATGTGTTGTACAATCAGTACCATATGATAGTTTACTTGATAGGCTTGGGATCGTACATTTGTCTGTGTTATAAGATGCCTATAGGTGTAACTTTTAGACAGAAAACAGATAGCGTGACCGAAAGTCAATCCTGATGGACTTCTTGAAATGTAAAGTAACATAGTGAAACGTAGGTAATATTAAATAGCGTAACGTATGATTGAATGCATATGGAGAACCTTGTGAAGGTCAAGCGTGCAGAGACAAGTCCCTATTGGCTGTTAAGGATTTGAATTGTATTCATTTGGTCGTAATGAAGGCCGAGTGACGCCTCGATGCTCGATATGAAACAAGTGGAAACTCTAGTTTATGCCATCTTTATTAGACTTACTAATGCTTTAATCTGCGTTGCATTGTATAAATGACGTAGACGTGATCATTAAGCGATGGTATGAGTCATGGTATAGTAACCTAGAACTCAATGTACTGTAATGCCGCTAATGGTTCGCTACGTAATAAATAATATATTCTGTAATGAATAAAATCTGGAAAGCAGTCACTATATGTACGTAAGCGTATTGAGGACCTGACGATGGTCCGATGCAATGTCTAAATATGCACAACGTGTAAACGTAAAAGGCAGCGTGAGGCCCAATATACGTCTGTAACTGAAAATATATATGTAAGGAAAAAAAACACCTGAAACAATTGCTGATCTTGGTTCCTTCTTTAAGATTACTACTAAATTGATATGGCACCTAGTGTATGTGGTATAATAGGATCACAAAGTGAGTGACATGTTGGGGAAATGTATGTATTTGGGTATCATCCTTGTACTGTTGTATCTAATTATCTAGTAGACCCTTAGCCCGTAAGTGATTGAAGTATTAAAAAGCATGGATTAGCCTTGTATGATAGGAGGTCTGATATACTGTTTGTATCACTGCCAGGGGTATATAAACTCACAATCGAAACTAAAGCTATAAACGATGCGGGAAATAATCTGCTAGGCACCTGATCTGAGTATCGGGTCTGAAATATAGTGCATATGCCTGACGGGGTCTGCAAGTGCCGTCCCCCAACCAGTGGCGTACACATGACCCATGGGGCCCCGGTGCGAAAATTGATCCGTGGGCCCCCCCCCCGGCGGCGGGCCGGGCCGCAACACATGGCGGTGGGCACCTGGTCGCAGGGGTTACAGGGCTGCGACCCCTGCATGTACGCCAGTGCATGCAGATGCACACACACTTAAAGGACCACTCTAGGCACCCAGACCACTTCAGCTTAATGAAGTGGTCTGGGTGCCAGGTCCAGCTAGGGTTAACCCATTTTTTCATAAACATAGCAGTTTCAGAGAAACTGCTATGTTTATGAATGGGTTAAGCCTTCCCCTATTTCCTCTAGCAGCTGTCTCATTGACAGCCGCTAGAGGCGCTTGCGTGCTTCTCACTGTGATTTTCACAGTGAGAGCACGCCAGCGTCCATAGGAAAGCATTATGAATGCTTTCCTATGTGATCGGCTGAATGCGCGCGCAGCTCTTGCCGTGCGTGCGCATACAGCCGACGGGGAGGAGAAGAGGAGGATCGGAGGAGGAGAGCTCTCCGCCCAGCGCTGGAAAAAGTTTTACCCCTTTTCCCCTTTCCAGAGCCGGGCGGGAGGGGGTCCCTGAGGGTGGGGGCACCCTCAGGGCACTATAGTGCCAGGAAAACGAGTATGTTTTCCTGGCACTATATTGGTCCTTTAAAGGACCACTACAGACACCCAGATCACATCAGCTCAATGAAGTTGTCTGGGTGTCAGGTCCCTCTAGTTTTAACCCTGCAGCTGAAAACATAGCAGTTTCAGAGAAACTGCTATGTTTCACTGAGGGTTAATCCAGCCTCTAGTGGCTGTCTCACTGACAGCCGCTAGAGGAGCACACTGAACGTCCATAGGAAAGCATTGAGTAATGCTTTCCTATGGGCGGTTTGAATGCGTGCGCGGTCTCATTCGGAGCTGAGAGGCTGAGGGATCCCCAGCGCCAAGGGAGTCCGGCGCTGGAGAAAGGTAAGTGCTGAAGACACACATACTCTCACTTACAGAAGCATACACACTAGCTAACAGACACACACATTTACTGACAGAGACACACTCAGCGACAGACATACATACATACACACACACACACTCACTGACAAAACATACACTCTCATTGAAAAACACACACTCACTAACAGACATCAAACAGACTCAGTAAGACACACACACTAACACTCACTCTAACTCTCACACTAACTCTCACACTCAGTCTAACACTCACTCTAACACTAACACTCACACTAACACACACTCACTCTAACACTAACACGTTTTTTTTTTTTTAATGTAATCCCCCCAGCCTCCTTACCTTTTGGAGTGCTGGGGGGATTCCCTCGGGTCCAGTGGTGCTGCTGGGCTCCTGGGCAGGTGGCCGGTCGGGCAGGCAGGCGGGCGCGCGAGGGAGCACTCAGTGCTTCCTCTTCAGCTCCGTCGCGCGCCGCGTAAGGATGCCGGCGCCGGAAGATGACGTCATCTTCCGGCTCCGGTATCAGTGCGGTGCGCGAGGGAGCTGAAGAGGAAGCACTGAGTGCTCCCTCGCGCGCCCGCCTGCCTGCCCGACCGGCCACCCGGGGTCAGCGGGGCCCACGGGGCAGGTGCCTCGGGCCCCCCAAGAGAAACTGGGCCCGGGGCAGCTGCCCCGTTTGCCCCGCGTTAAAGACGGCCCTGGGACTACCAGTTTAGGAACTAACAGAGCATTGCCAGCGTTATACATGTGGAAATAGGACTTTTGAATTTAAAATTGTCAAATGGTACTAGACGATCTTTTAAATACAGTTTAAAATCAAGACAAAAAAAAAAAAAAAAGAGTTGATTAGTAACTAGAACAATCTAAGTGGCATGTTACGCACTGTCACATCAACATATCAAGTAGCTTAAAACGTCATTCATATCAAGCAAGGACCAAAGCATTGCACAATGATTTCCGATATAAATCTGAATGAGAAAAAAACCCAAAAAAAACTGAACTAGGGTGTGCAGGTATTTGTCAACGTATATCACAAATGTACTCACTGAAATTAGTCCACAGCTTCACCCTACGTCTTGTAAAACCTAAAAATGACTAGTTGACATTTATCTGTGAAGCAAGATCACCTTATCAGAATCTCAATAAATGACTAAAATGCTAAACTGCAGCAAAGCAAACATAACACGATAACAGCAAATATGAGTGATTGACTAAGAAACCATGTGATCTGTGTGTGTACATCCAGAGCATTTATGCAGTGGGTGTGTGAGGTTTATCCAGAGATTCCTTGCATTCATGGCTGAGGCTGTTTAACACTTTTGCTATGTGTTTGTTCAACCATAATTTTTGGCTCTCATAAAGTACATCCACACATATATATGGTTTAGTTATTTTTTTAAACACTGCAAGCACCATGAACTGTATTGGTTTATGGTGGAAGGAGCGCCCTGCCTCTGCAAGATGTTCTGTCTCCACTACCAACGCCAGAGAGATGGAATTTCCCGGTGCTCTTAGCCAATAAGCTAAACGGTCATTCTACATACATTTAGATAAACAAAGTGATCACAACCACAAGGTGTTTGTGTAAACATTTTATTTCATCTGAATTGTACAAAAACAACCCAACCAGTGATCATATATTTGACTGTGGGCATACAATATTCATAAATAAAAAGTGTAGAAAACATCTATTCGAACACTGTAAAGCAAAATGATACAAATGCTCTTAAAAAAACAAACCAAAAAACAGATTTTTTTGTAATATTTAATTATGAACCTGCAAACACACTATAGCTTGTGAGAAAAAAAAAAAAAAAAACAATCCACCATAAATGTATTGTGAACAAACATACTTAAATATTTCAAATTCAGTACTTGGGGGTCATTCTATTCTATTTTTATTTTTGAGTAGTAAAAAGGTGTAAAAAGGGAAAAAAACATTCCAGAGTAGGAATGTTGAAATTCTGGATTTTAAATATATATTTTTTTCCTGGACTAGTTAACCTCTAACATAGTGATCTTCCTAAAATGCATAAAACAAGTTTTTCATGCTAATGCAGGTACAATGACATTTTCAGGTAGGTTTTTCCATCTCAGTTTGATATGGTATGTCGTGCTATGACAGCAGACTATCATTACAAACCCCGTTTTATTAAAGTAAAGTGGTATGTTTTGGCTACTAGTTTGCAATAGTTTTGGTTTTGCTACAGAATTAGGCATTCGTTGAATGGATTTCACCTACATTATACACACTTCATCATTATTATTATCAACATTTATATAGCGCCAACAGATTCCGTAGCGCTTTACAATATTATAAGAGGGGGGAATTTAACTATAAATAGGACAATTACAAGAAAATTTACAGGAACGATAAGTTGAAGAGGACCCTGCTCAAAAGGGCTTATAGTCTATACTTCATGGCCCAATAGTGAAACAGGTAGTTTAAAGCAAATTAAACTGATATGTAAAGGCTCCCAGCTGTTATCAGCTACCTGGTTAGATGGTGTGTAGAGCAATACAATACATGGTCCACTTCTTTACTAACCCTCATACTACTGCCTAATTTTGGATTCCTACTAATGGATTATGGTCTGGGGGCACCAGGTTTATCTAAGTTTTGATTGGTGAATTTATTTAGTAAATTGCCTCCTGCTACAACGGATTGAGGTGTTTGATTTAACATCCACAATTCACAGGTGAAATTTAAATCAAACTAAACAAAAAGTTCTAGAATTTTAATATTTACCGGTCATAGGATTTCACCAAATTTAGTATTTGGCAGTTATAGAGTAACCTAGTGGTTCTCAAACCTTTTGGGTTCAAGGCGCCCTTAATATTTCAATATATTTCAGAGACGCCCCAAGTCAAAAAAATTTCTAGGTTGTATACATTTACAGCGCTGCGGCATCTACTGGGCCCCTGTTCAGCAGAAATGTTTCCCTGTCAGGGGCAGATCTAAAACCTAATACTGGTACATTATTTAAAGTAACAATCCAGGCACAATAACTACTACAGCATGCTGTAGTGGTTATGGTGCCAGGTGTACCCTCCCAAGATAAGTAGTCAAACTGATCTGGGGTCTGCCAGGACAAGCGCTATAGTAGGGGATAGGCGCAGTAATGTATGTGTGTGTGTGTGTGTGTGTGTGTGTGTGTGTGTGTGTGTATGTATAAGGGGTGTAGTGTGTTTGTGAAGGATGTAGTGTGTGTTGGGGGGCAGAGTGTTTGAGGGGGAAATGTGTGTGTGAGGTACAGTGTGTGTATGTATGAGGGGCAGAGTGTGTGTATAGGGGAGAATTATTGTGGGTCTCTGGGGTTGGAGGGTAGATTAATAAATATTAAAAAAAATAATGATTAAAATGATTTTTATATCCCCCCCCCCCGCTTATCTTTGCCTGGGAGGGGGGATAGTGCAAGGCAATCCCTGGTGGTCCGGTGGGGAAGCCCTGGTGGCCTCAGGAGCTGCTAGCGTTCACTCCCGCAAGATTCGGAGCATTGCCTTGGTAAACTCGGCAACGCTGCGCGCTCACGAGAGGAGAACCCAGGGGAGCTCTAACCTCCTCTCTCCCTCCTCTGCCGGTCCCAGCATTACACTGCTTGCGGGCCGGTGAGGGAGACCTCTGATCTCCCTTCCAACCCTGCAGAGCCGGCAGGGGAGAGTGAGGCACGTTTCCCAGTTCTGTGATCATATGATCATAGCACCAGTCAAATATTTTGCGGCCCCCCTGTGGGCCCATGGCACACAGTTTGGGAACCGCTGGAGTAACCCCATAGTTTTGCATTTCCCAATCTACAACTGTTGGAAAAAAACTCTACAAGTTAGACAAGCATTGCTATAAAACCATGTAGCTATTTTTTGCCTCTACTCATGATAACCATTCCCCACCAGGTTTTATATGTGACACATGAATCATACACAGTCGTGTGTAGCAACAACCATAGTTTCCTATTAAAATGTAATCTAAACACGGTACAATAATCTGAAAAGGCACGTTAACAACCTGAATTTTTATGGCCCAAGTTTCAGACAGACATTCTACCACTTAATTCTTAGGACTATCCCACACCACAATACTACAGTTCAAGCAGAGGACACGTGACATGCAACCATATCCGAAGGCAAATGTGTTACAATGATAAACAGTATTGTATTTTTATATACACACTAGATCAAAAACAAAACACACATCAGTAGTTGTACTATTTTTAAGTCCCTTATTTGAAAATATTTAAATATTTTATATTAAGACATGGGAATAATATCTTGTGTTGCGCTTACAAACGTAGCTTTTCATATGTGTATCAGGGCAAAATCCTTTATACAGTCACCGAAACCGGGCTTAAAAGTACATTATGATTCTTTTTAATGAAGAAAATCATATGACTTTACAGATTTGCCGTAACTGTTTTTTAAAACAACCCTATCACCCCACCAAATAAGAAGACACATTTTATTAAAGTCTGGCCATATCCTGTTTCTTTCCTTTTGTGCCCCATTTCCAATAAATTAATAAATGGTCCACCACATACACTATTCATTGGCTACTGGAGCCAACATGAAGGGGGTGTTGCCAGATGACATCCTGATTCAGCAACCAAGCCCATGATTTTAAAGAGAATCGGCCTTTTTTTATTTTTGGTTGGTGACTATTTCACTTTACAGGTGTGGCCAAACGGTATACATTCTATAGTATGTGGCTGCCGATCTATAGCTTCAGTGGAGCTCCCACTGCACTCTGCCAGCTATTTCTTGCTTGGCATCTGCCCATTTTTAATGGATGGTGAATTGAGCAAAACTCTTCCAATTGCCTACGGAGCTGATCGAAGTGAAAGACGTCTGAAGATGTGGCCAATCTACGTAAAGTTTCAGACATTTTAATGTGCCATTTCTCCAAACCAAACAGTCTAAATAACCAAACTGTACATTCATCTTAAGTTCTAAAACACACTTATATTACCTATTACAGATTTATTTTACACACCATCACAAAAAAGAGAAAAAGAAGAAGAAAAAAAAAAAGCGCAAACTCATGCAGTGCATAATTGTTCACGCATTATTCGAATATCTGTATACATGCATTTATCTGGGTGTATGCTTCGCCAGGAGTGTCATTAGGTGTACAATCTCTAAACCCTTTGAAATCATTTAAAATAACTCTGCAACTTATAAAAACGATTCACATACAAGGTGGCACTGCAGTGGGATTAAACTGCTCTCAATTTGTTGTAATATTCTGAATATAAAATGCCATGCTATGCATGTATTCAATAAAGCATTTAGGTCTAAAAATAACAGAAAAGTGATAAACTGGGAGTTGTATCTCTCTTTATTTTTATTTTTTTTAACTTGCTTAGCAACGAATAGGTTATTTTTTTTTTTAGTTATTTTCTTCATTCCCCAGAAATGTTCATCAGTAATGAATAAAAAATTCCTTTTCAAGTAAATGGCTGTAGGTACCATATCTGTGGAATGACTGAGCAAACACTAGCATGAAGCTAGGATGTCAGAGATTTGCTGCTGGTATCCATGTTACATCAAGGAGGGATGATACCGTCCTTTCATTACGGAGTAAGGTAAAGTGACTTTGTGAGCATGGACACCACGCATGGGATTTGCTTCTTGGCATTAAATTCTGGAGAGGACGAAGAAGATTCAAATTCCATAGCTACCATGTGATTCACACAGGTGAGTATTTGAAGAAGATCATACTGTGAGGCATGTAATTTTAGCATTTCACATAGAGACTGGATAAACCAGGAACCATTCATAGTATTTCTCCAGGAATAGTACCCTGCAAAGAGAAAGTAAATACACATATTACTATATGCAGTTGTGCTCAAAAGTTTGCATGCCCTGGCAGAAATTGTGACATTTTGGCACGGATTTTGAAAATAGGACTGATCATGCAAGAAAATAATAATACATATTTTATTGAATGATCGTGATAATATGAAGCCATTTATTATTACAGTTGTGTGACTCCTTTTTAAAATCATAATGATAACAGAAGTCACCCAAATGGCCCTGATCTAAAGTTTACATACTCTTGAATGTTTGGCTTTGTTACAGACACACAAATTGACACACACAGGTTAAAATGGCAATTAAAGGTTAATTTCCCACACCAGAGGCTTTTAAAATTGTAATTAGTGTCTGTGTATAAATAGTCAATGAGTTTGTTGACTCTCACATGGATGCACTGAGCAGGCTAGATACTGAGCCATGGGGAGCAGAAAACAATGGTCAAAAGACTTGTGTAGCAAGATAATGCAACTTTATAAAGAGGGAAAAGGATATAAAAAGATGTCCAAAGCCTTGAAAATGCCAGTCACTACTGTTCAATCACTTTTTAAGAAGTGGAAAAGTCAGGGATTTTTGGATACCAAGTCAAGGTCAGGTAGATCAAGAAATATTTCAGCCACAACTGCCAGAAGAATTGTTCTACATACAAAGAGAAACCCACAGGTAACTTCAGGAGAAATTCAGGCTGCTTAGGAAAAAGACGGTGTGGTTGTTTCAAGGAGCGTAATACGACGATACTTGAACAAAAATTAGTTGCATAGTCGAGCTGCCAGAAAGAAGCATTTACTGTGCCAATGCCACAAAAAAAGCCAGGTTACAATATGCCCAACAACACTTTCACATGCTTCACAGCTTTGGAAAGCGGTCAACAAGGCCTATAATGAAAAGAATACCATCCCCACTGTGAAGCATGGTGGTGGCTCACTGGTTTTTTTGGGGGAGGAAGGGGGTGGGGAGGGGAGGGTGGATCTCTAAAGGCATGGGGAATCTTGAGAAAATTGAATGGCAGACAATTTGAGTACAATTTGCACAAAGGCTGCACATGGGACACTCTTGTACTTTCCAGCATGAGAATGACCCTAAACACAAGGCCAAGTTGACCCTCCAGTGGTTACAGCTGAAAAGGGTGAAGATTCTGGAATTGCCATCACTGAACAGGGGTCATTTATTTTTTTTCCTTTCTTGCCATGTTTTGTTTTAAGATTGTGCCATTCTGTTATGTTATTCATATAGCGCCATCAAATTCTACAGCGCTTTACAGTGGGTGGACAAACAAACATGTAGTTGTAACCAGACAAGTTGGACAGAGACAGAGGGGTTGAGGGCCCTGCTCAATGAGCTTACATGCTAGAGGGAGTGGGGTAAAGTGACACAAAAGGTAGATGAAAGCAGCAGGATTTGGCGATAGACTGAACATGAGGCGTAAAGGAGAGGTCTGAGTCAAGGAGAACACCTAGGCAGCGAGCCTGCGTGGTGGAGATGATGGTAGCACCGTTGACTTGGAGGGAGACAGACACATGAGTAGCAACACTTGAGGGAGGAAAGACCAGAATTTCAGTTTTGGTCAAGTTGAGTTTTAGGAAGTGGTGATCCTTTCAGTTAGAAATAGCAGAGAGGCAGTCAGAGACACTAGTCAAGAGGGACAGGGAGAGATCAGGAGAGGACAGGTAGATTTGCGTGTCATCCAAATAGAAATTATATTGGAATATCATTGATGTTGATGATCAACAGTGTCAAAAGCTGCAGAAAGGTCAAGGAGAATTAGGATACAGTAGTGACCACAAGATTTTGCAACGAGTGGATCATTGGATACTTTGTTCAGTGCAGTTTCTACAGAGTGCTTAGCGTGAAAAACCAGACTTAAGTGGGTCTAGGAGAGAATTGAACTTGAGGAAGTCTGTCAATCTCGCATACACAACTCTTTCAAGGATCTTGGATGCAAAAGGAATTAGCGAGATAGGACGGTAGTTGGACGGGGAGTTAGGGTCAAGGTTGGGCTTCTTTAGAATTGGGGTTACAGTTGCATGTTTGAAGGGCGATGGAAATATGCCGGGGGAAGGAAGGGGGGAAGGGAAGGGAAGGGAAGGGAAGGAAGGAAGGGAAGGGAAGGGAAGGAAGGAAGGAAGGAAGGAAGGAAGGGAAGGAAGGGGAAGGAAGGAAGGAAGGGAAGGGGAAGGAAGGGAAGAAGGGAAGAAGGAAGAAGGGAAGGGGAAGGGAGAAGGAGAAGGAGAAGGGGAAGGGAAGGGAAGGGAAGGGGAAGGGAGAGGAGAAGGAGAAGGAGAAGGAGAAGGAGAAGGAGAAGGGGAAGGAGAAGGAGAAGGAGAAGGAGAAGGAGAAGGAGAAGGAGAAGGAGAAGGAGAAGGAGAAGGAGAAGGAGAAGGAGAAGGAGAAGGAGAAGGAGAAGGAGAAGGAGAAGGAGAAGGAGAAGAAGAAGAAGAAGAAGAAGAAGAAGAAGAAGAAGAAATTTACTTTTGCAGAGGAAAGAGCCAAACTGTATGAGCGCAGCATAAATTTATAGTGGAGAAGATCAGACGCACACTGAGACTTTCTCTAACAGCGTTTTAAAGTTCTGGAGCATTTTTTTTTTTTTTTAAGATATCGAGTCAGCTTGGTGTGCCTAAGTTGTTGTTGGGGGCGCTTGCTGCGTTTAAATGTAGGGGGTGCCATGATGTCTAGTTGAGAGGAGAGGGTGGAATTGTAGAAGTAGGTTGCAGAGATAGGACAGGTGAGGTTTGAGATAGGTAAAAGGAGAGTTTGGAGATTAGTGGAGAAATGCTCTAGGTCAAGACATTGGAGGTTTCTGTGAGATTGATGTTCAGACGGTGGTGGCAATTGGGTCTTCAGTATGCCGATGTCAAATGTCAGCAGATGGTGGTCGGATAAAGGAATATTGGAGAGATTTGAGGCGGTACAGAGATTGGTGAAGGCGAGATCAAGAGAGTGTTTCCCGCTGTATGGGTTGCTAAATTGGTCCATTGCGCAAGGCCAAAGGAGGAGGTTACAGAGAGCAGACAAGAGGCATCAGTGCAGTTGGGGTTGTTGATTGGTATATTGAAATCCCCAAGTATAAGGGAAAGAGTGCTAGATAAGTGTTAGATGAAAGGAAGCCATGGAGAAAAGTGCTCAATAAATAGTCTAGGATGACTGGGGGGGAAGGGGGCGGTAGATGACAGCAATTCTTAAAGCAGTGGGTTTAAATAGGTGGACTGTGTGAACTTCAAAAGAAGAAAAGGATAAGGCAGGGGGAGTTATGATTGGTTTAAAGGTACATTGAGGGGAGAGAAGGATGCCTACACCACCTCCTTTGCAGTTGAGTCTGGGAGTGTGAGAGAATTGTAGCCCACCAAAACAAAGAGGCAGGAGTAGTGCTATCAGAGGGGGACAGCCAGGTCTCTGTAAGTGTTATAACCTTCAGTTGAATATGAATCCCATAAGAAATAAAAGAAATGTGTTTTGCCTGCTCACTGATCTTTTCTTTAAAAAAAAATGGTACATATATTACCAATTCTTCAAGGCTATGTAAACCTTTGAGCACAACTGTGCAGGTGGATGCCTAACATGAAGAGATATTGTGCATGCAATGTAAAAAATATATAAATAAATAAATGTAAAAAAAAAAAAAATAACAAACCTGGGACTGTAGAGTAGGCATAGAGAAAGTCTGCCTCTACAGGTATTCTGTACGTTTCACCGGGTTGTTCACTCCCACTGTCTGTCTCAACTCCACAATCAAGATCTGTTCCTCTGCACGCCTTTAGGAAGCAAAAATAAGTTAAACTTTAAAGCATAAAGTAAAATGTAAGCACAATATTAGGCACACTTAACATTCACAAATACACGAAGAACAGATCTTGTGGTATAGCAAAATAAACCAACACGGTACATATGCCCAAAGGTAAAATAAATAAATTTTTAAAAAGGAAACGCTTGATGCTTAAAACGACCCTTAAGACCATATGTCTAGTTCCGGGAGCAGATAGCCCCCACCTGAGCGGTCTCATCTATGTCTTATCTGTACGCCTTTCACTCCCTTCCTACTACTGTCCAATGAGTATTTGCACGTAAGCACTTACTTTTTAATGTATAAAAACTTAACTGAAGAATAAACGACAGAGGCTTATTTTGAATACCAACAGGTGTCTAATTTGCGCTCCATTCCAAGTGCACTTGTAATAATAATTTGGGCTTCCTCTGAATATAACAAAGATCAATATTTGGATCTATATCATAAGTGATGCCCTGCAGACCACAGTTAAAATGGTTCGACTACTTACAATGTTGGGTGTCAGGGCGACTTTGCACCATATCAAAATTCTGGTGCATGGAGTGTTCTTTTAACAAAATAATTTGCAAACCACTGACCATTAAAAATAGCCAGAAATCAGTATTAATTTTAAGCATAAAATACCTGAATGAAGAATAATTTGGGTTTTCCAACCAAAGTCTTGCAACGGTCCCCTCTGAAGAGGCTTGTAAGGTTTTTAATGGGAATATGGTCATCTACTCCATATATTACGCCATCCTCTCCATGGCTCAAAAGCACACACACAAAGGAGCTTCTCCTGCTGTGATCCTCCTCGGAAGCTACAATCAGATAAAACAAGGCTTATCACACAGGCGTTTTCATGGAATGTCTTTTAAATATTTTAAAACTATAGTCCGACCCAAAATCTAAAAATATAACAGTACCACTTTATGAAGAAATAATTCTTATAAAAAGGATTTGAATTACACAACAAAATTGATATTATGATTATAATTTACGTTGTTTCATTAACCCCTTAAGGGGTCTTTTTTGGGGTGGCTCTAAACACTGGAGGGCGGCATAAAACGCCCCGGCCATCCTTTGTACTCACAGGGTCCCTGTGATGGCAATCGCTATCCTGGAGTCTGCCTGGGAGCTCAGGCAGACTCCCTCTGCCCGATCTGGCCCTCCAGGGCCATGTGATCACGGAGTCTCAGCAATCACATGGCCGGAATAGCCGGCTTATGCAGTGCCAGCAGGGCACTCAGGTAGTCCCCCTAATGCCTGTAAAAAAGTTTCACAAGTTAAAATAAACTGGCTTGACTGGTGTGCAGATTTTTTGTTTAACATTGTATTAAGGACCAATATAGGCACCCAGACCACTTCAACTCAATGAAGTGGTCTGGGTGCCAGGTCCCTCTAGTTTTAACACTTCAGATGTAAACATAGCAGTTTCAAAGAAACTGCTATGTTTACAATAGGGTTAATCCAGCCTCTAGTGGCTGTCTCATTGAGAGCCGCTAGAGGCGCTTCAGCGCTTCACACTGTGAAAATCACAGTGAGAAGACACCGACGTCCACAGGAAAGCATTGAGAAATGCTTTCATATGGGTCGATTGAATGCGCGCGCGTGGCTCTTGCCGGCATGCGCATTCGGCGGATGACGTTGGAAGAGGGAGGAGAGAAAGGCAAGAGAAAGGCAAGAGATTAACCCATTTAGCCCCCTAGAGCCCAGCGGGAGTGGGACCCTGAGGGTGGGGGCGACCTAAAGACCCTATAGTGGCAGGAAAGCGAGTTTGTTTTCCTGGCACTATAGTGGTCTTTAACTATCCACAGACTTCAGGTGGAAGGGGTTTTCAATCACACTTTTTCCCCCACCATAGCCTATTTGGATTTTGCTTCCCAAGTACTACCAAGCCTCAACAGCCAACCAGTAACCAGCCTCATGCTGATGATTTGCATTAACAATTAAACAGCTGTCCATGAGTGGTTCACTGGCTTTGCATCTTTTCCTAAGTTGAGTTTCAAAGCTGTTGTATACAGCAAACACAGGATCAAAATAATACATTTTTTTTTTTATTCTGTTTTTATTGAGTTTTCATCTTCAAAATATAGTTGTACAGACAGTAAATTGGTGACATACAAGGCATTGGCAATATCTCAGTCAGCCCATTTTGTTTGTTACATGTCACATTTAAGTTGTTGTATTGTTATGGTCATACAGTTGGTATGTCTGGTTGCGCTGCTTATCTAGTTCGTTCATAGGCTTGTGTGGATGTGGTCTTGTAGTCAGGGTTTTAAAAGAATCCATGTTTAAAATGGAATGAGACAAAAATGTGATTCTTTGTTAAACTAATTTGCATATGCCCACCCAGAATCCTTTGCGGTAGTAACATCACTGCAAAGTTGTGATTTTTGTGGGGAAAAACAAGTCTTATTGCTTGTCTGGTGTGCAAATATTTGTTTAACCCCTTAAGGACACATGACATGTGTGACATGTCATGATTCCCTTTTATTCCAGAGGTTTGGTCCTTAAGGGGTTAAAGGGACGCTCCAGGTACCCAGACCATTTCTGCCCAACTCCCACTACTCTTAACCCTGCAAGGTAATTATTGCAGTTTATAAAAAAACTGCAGTAATTACACTTGCAGGGTTAACTCCACCTCTCGTGGCTGTCTACTAGATAGCCACTAGAGGGCACTTCCTGCATCGCTCCAGCGTCGCTCAATTCCCCATAGGAAAGCATTGAAAAGCATTTTCAATGCTTTCCTGTGGGGAGCTCTAATGCGCATGCGCGGGCGCATTAGGTCTCCCCGGCCGGTGGGCGTGATCAGTCTCGCCCACCGGCTGACGTAATACAGAGGAGGAGCAGCAGCGGCGGAAGAAGCAGCGATGTGGTTTTCACCCTTTCAGCAACCTGGGATTGGGGGGTGGGAGAGAGAGGGGACCGGATTGTTTTCCTGGCACTGGAGTTTCCCTTTAACATTGTATTAACTATATATAAATAAAAATAATCAAAAATATATATAACTATATATAAAAATTCTACATATATTTATATAATATTTTTGCATAATTAAGTCATTTAATTAATTACAATTTGATTGACATGCCTGACAACCCAGGCCGAAAGTCCAGAGAATTTGGTTCAGAAACCCTATATTTAACCCTGTACTCTTTCCAAGACACTATAAAACATATCACAACAACGATATCGTCCGTAAAAGTGCCCTTTTTTGCATTTTTCACACACAAACGGAACTTTCATGGACGATATAGTTGTTGTGATACCTTTTACCGTTTTGAAACACTAATATTTGTATTCAGAAAAGTCTCCAGAGTATAACAGTACCCCCCATGTACAGGTTTAATGTTTTTTTGTTTGTTTGTTTTTTTAAAGGACCACTCTAGGCACCCAGACCACTTCAGCTTAATGACGTGGTCTGGGTGCCTGGTCCAGCTAGGGTTAACCCATTTTATTTTATTTTTTTATAAACATAGCAGTTTCAGAGAAACTGCTATGTTTATAAATGGGTTAATCCTTCCCCCAAATCCTCTAGTGGCTGTCTAATTGACAGCCGCTAGAGGCGCTTGCGTGATTCTCACTGTGAAAATCAAAGTGAGAGCACGCAAGCGTCCATAGGAAAGCATTGATAATGCTTTCCTATGCGACCGGCTGAATGCGCGCACAGCTCTTGCCGCGCGTGCGCATTCAGCCGACGGGGAGGAACGGAGGAGGATCGGAGGCAGAGAGCTCCCCGCCCAGCGCTGGAAAAAGGTAAGTTTTACCCCTTTTCCCCTTTCCAGAGCCGGGCGGGAGGGGGTCCCTGAGGGTGGGGGCACCCTCAGGGCACTATAGTGCCAGAAAAACGAGTATGTTTTCCTGGCACTATAGTGGTCTTTTAAGTTACTGGGTCAAATATTAGGCTTGGATTTCTGTTTTTTCACATAAAATTTTGCCATATTGGTTATGTTGCCTTTGAGTCCAGGAATGAGAATTGCGCCCATGATGGCATATCATTTGCAAAAGAAGACAACCCAAGGTATTACAAATGGGGTATGTCCAGTCTTTTTTAGTAGCCACTTAGTCACAAACACTGGCCAAAATTAGCGTTCAATTTCGTTTTTTTGCATTTTTCACAAACAAACAAATATGAACGCTAACGTTGGTCAGTGTTTGTGACTAAGTGGCTAATACAAAAGACTGGACATACCCCATTTGTAATACCTTGGGTTGTGTACTTTTGCAAATGGTATGCCATCATGGGGGTAATTTTCATTCCTAGGCTACTATACAGTCTCAAAAGGCAACATAACCAATCTTGCAAAATTTCAATGTGTATATACTGAACAAAAATTTAACATGCTATATTTGAAATAGAAAAAGAAAAGGAACAATATCCAAGACATCCACTCCAAATGGAAGTTGATGTCTAGGAATAAGTACAACCTAAATTAGATTAGTAGCATAAAATCCAAAAAATTTTAAACCTTTATTAATCATTAAGGCATAGAGCTACCATTTCCAATTACAGGTCTGAAATAGGAACAATGATCTACACACCAGGTATAAGGGCATTAGCCCTAGGGAACAGATGAGCGTTCCACCTAAGAGGGATACCCTGCTAATAGGCAGAACATAATGAGAGGTGATAAGGGAAGGGGGGTAATCTGAATCTCTTCTAAAAAGGAGAAAAATCTTCTAGACATCAGCTAATTGGAAGTAAATAATTAGATATCAAAACCAAAAAGCAACTCCCCAAACGATTATAATAATCACTGCTCCATTCCCACCATACATCATAAAAAAGGTATCCTCATCTGTACCTAATACCTCGACACCGCACAAAGCTAGTGCCTACCTGAACCAAAGACCCTATATAAGTAACTCATAAGAAAAATAAAGTGCAACCTAACAAGTGCAAGAGTGCATAATTAAAATAAGTCAAGCCCCTGCTTAATTAGTACAACCAGGTGACCTCTTTTTTAACTACAGGATTTGGTCATAGGTCTCTTCCAGCCTAGGTCTCTGGCTAGCAGAAGATTTCTTGACCTATCCCAGGGTTAATATCTCTATTCATTTAACATGCTATATTTTGATATTTATATATATGATTCCTGTGGGAAAAGCAAGTCTTATGGCTTGCCTGGGGTGCAGATTTTTGTTTAACATAGACACACACACACAGACCAGAAAAAACCCTGAAAGTAAATAGATTTACTGTACTTTTAACTAAGAATATAAAATGATACTATTACAGGATGCCACCTAGTGGAAATGAGAATTAGTACACAGCACAAGAGAGCTGTAAGAAAGTAATCCAGCTACATTAAATTTAGCTCCCTAGATTGCGCCAGAATAGTGTCCGAAGTCTTAGGTTTGTACCCGGCAGGAGATCAGTTAAAATGCTGGCAGCAGGTAAAAGAGGGACCGACGAAGATGGATACTAGCTGAAAACGATTAATTCCAACCTCAAAATCAGTGCTAATGCCATTTTCTACAGCCTCAGAAGATGAGGAAGAGTACAAACAGGTCAACCGGAACCCCTGTATAAATCACATATAAAGTTGGGAAGCAAGTACCTATTCTGGTTTAAAATTTGAGGTTGGAATTTCGTGGTAACAGTTTAAGCTAATGTGCATAGGGTTAGGTGGAGGAGAAATGTTTGGCTTTACACATTTTTTACTGAAAGCTTGTGTATTTACATTGCAACAGTGTGGCAAACTTGTTGATTTGAAATGTTGAACTGATTGCCTTGACTATTTAAAGGAACAAAACCATATATTCCTGACTCTATAGCAGTGATGGCGAACCTTTTTGAGCCCGCGTGCCAAAACCGCAATACATGCCAACTATTTTTTCCTTAAAGTGCCAACACGGCAATTAAACCTCAATACTGAGGTTTAAGTTTAGAAAAAACAACTCGTACTGTTGTCCGAACTAATTAACAACTTTTGTTTTAAAAGAACACAACAACAGAGAGTTCAATGATACACAACTGCTGAATACAGAGACTGATGAATACACACACACATACACAGTCTGCTGAATACACATACAGACAGACTGCTGAGTACACACACACACAGACTGCGGAGTACACACTTACAGACTGCTGAATACATACACAGACTGCTGAATACATACACACACAGTCCGCTGAATACACACACACACAGACTGCTGAATACACACACAGACTGCTGAATACACACACATACTGCATTGAGGGGTGTAGTGGGGTGCTGTGTGTGTGAGGGATGCTGTGTGTGTCTGAGGGTTGCTGTGTGTGTGTATGATGGTTGCTGTGTGTGTATGTATGAGGGGTGTTGTGTGTGTGTGAAGGGTGCTGTGTGTGTGTGTGTGTATGAGGGGTGTTGTGTGTGTGTGTGAGGGGTGCTGTGTGTGTGTGTATGAGGGGTGCTGTGTGTGTGTGTGTGTGTGTGTGTATGAGGGTTGCTGTGTGTATGAAGGGTGCTGTGTGTGTGAGGGGTGCTGTGTGTGTGTGTGTAGGAGGTGCTGTGTGTGTGTGTGAGGGGTGCTGTATGTGTATGAGGGTTGCTTGTGGGGGTGCTGGGCGGGGATAAGGGTGCTGTGCTGTGGGGGGGTAGGGGTGCTGTGGGGGGGAGTAGAGGGGGAGGGAAGCGGAGTGTGGGGGAGGGGAGGGTTGCTGGGGAGGGGTGCTGTGTGTGGGGCTGGGGTAAAGGTGTTTTAAAAAAAAAAAAAAGTATGCTAAATCAGTATCCCACCCTCCTTCTTACCTTTAATGAACCTTTAGTGGTGGCAAGCACTGCTTCAAGGTCGGGAGGCAGGGGGAGGGATCAGTGAAGCAGCTCCCCTGTCCTCCCGCGCGATGCTGTGTGGAGCGTTGCCATGGTAACCCGCGGCAACGCTCCACACAGCTTGCTCGCGGGAGGACAGGGGAGCTGCTTCACAGATCCCTCCCCCTGCCTCCCAACACGGAAGCAGAGTAGGCGCCTGCCGTTTTGGGCAGGCAGGTGCCTACTCTGCATTGATGGCGAACCTATGACCGCGTGCCCACAGAAAGGGCCTGGCGTGCCACCTGTGGCACGCGTGCCATAGGTTCGCCATCACTGCTCTATAGTGTTCAGTGTCTCAAATCAAAGGGTGTAGACCAGCCGTTCTCAAACTGTGTACCAGAGCGCCACAAGGTCACAGAGGGGAGCCACAAGATATTTTTCTGGTGCTATAATCATAGCACCGGGAAGTGTGCTCTCCCATGCTGGCTCTGCAGGACTGGAGGGGAGATCAGATCTCCCTCTCCGGCCCGCTAGCACTTTGCTGACAGCCGGCAGGGGAGGGAGGGACAGAGAGAGAGGACCCGGAGGAACTCCAACATGCAGCTCCGCCTGGTTCTCCTCTCGCGAGCTCAGGAAAACATTGCTCTGAATCTCGCGACAGTGAACTCTAACAGCTCCTGAGGCTGCTAGAGTTCACTGTCACCACCAGGGATTGCAGGAAATGTCCCCCTCCCAGGCAAATGTAAGCAGGGAGAGGGGATATCATTTTTATTTTTAATTTAAAAAAATAAATAAAAATATATTAATTTGCCCTCTTACCCCCACACCACACAATGGCTCCTCCATACACACACACACACACACACACACACACGCGATTACCCCCCATACATACACACTATACCCCTCACACAATCTGCTCCCCCCTCCCCACACACACACACACACACACTATACCCCTCACACAATCTGCTCCCCCCTCCCCACACACACACACACTATACCCCTCACACAATCTGCTCCCCCCTCCCCACACACACACACACACACTGTACCCCTCATGCACAAACTGCCCCACATGTATACACACACACACACAAACATCCTTCACAAACACAATGCACCCATGCACACACACACAATTACCCCCCATACATACACACTGTACTCCTCACACAACCTACTTGCCCCACACACAAATAGTACCCCTCATGCACAAACTGACCCACATACACATCCTTCACAAACACCCTGCAACCCACACACACAATTATATAATATACATATATCTATATTTATTGCACCACACACTACAGCCCCTATCCCGGAAGACCCCAGGTAAGTTGTCAAACTGATCTACAATGTAATGTAGTGGTTATTGTGCCTGGATTGTTTCTTTAAATAATCTACCAGTGCCACTCCCAAGATTAGGGGCCCAGTATATGCCGCAGTGCTGGACACCACTGGTGTAGACACTAAATGGCAGTGCAGTACACTGTGCAGCACTGCCCCTGAAAGCACCTCTGGTAGCCATCTGAGGAGTGGCCAGTGGAGGTATCCCTAGGCTGTGATGTAAACACTGCGTTTTCTGTGAAAAAAAACCAAAACAGTGTTTACGGCAAAAAGCATGAAGGGACCGATTATACTCATCAGAACAAATACAATAAGCTGTAGTTGTTCTGGTGACTATAGTGTCCTTTTAAGAACACTGATGGCCAGAAGTCAGTTGCCGAGCTCACCAAATTGACTTGAGATGTGCCACCATATTTTTCTCAGAAACCCAGGTGACAACTAGATTATTATTAAAAAACGATTCAGTGTTATTCATTATTTAAGCAAAACTGGTTAAATAAATTCCCAAGTTCTCATGAGGCATGTTGTATATGCCTTTGATAGTCCAAACCTCGTGCACTGTTAATGAAAGGTGTAAGATAATCACTGTCCCAGTGCAACTGGGCTATTACGCAAGACATTTGTATTCGTTTTGAAATGGATACGCCATGCCTTGTTGATTTTCTTACTAAGGTAACACATACCTGAAGCCTATATACCATTACAACACCTAGAGACATACTGACAATCATGGAATGGAGGAGGGGGAGAATAAAATATACAAAAAAAAGAAACACAACACCCCCATTTTCTTACAATCTTAATGTGTTTGCTAACCTTTGAGAGGGTGTCACTTTACTGTATTTTATTTACAATGACAACTCACCTGTTGTAGCTCCATTGATTCGTTCATTGGAGAATATATTATTCAATACGGAAAAATCCTCGGTCTCCTAAGAAACCTTTGCTAATTAATGGCACTAACACTGCAATGACAGCCACTTACACGTCAGCACCGCAACAATGAACAATCTGCACTGATTGATCGCTTTGCTAGTTCATGACTTTCCTTGTAGTCCACCTATAGTGTGTGAATTGCTCCAAAACTCCACTATCATGCTGCTGGTATCACTGGGAGGTTTTACCATTGCTAGGTTTATTGTGCGGAGAGTACACTGGACTGCTTCTCCCTGCCCAGAGTGGCTTATAAATGCAACTGCCCAAGTAGATTTATCACCTCCACTCTCAAAGTTTGGGAGAGTCAGAACCAAGGCAGATGTGGGGTCGGCAGTTCAGGAGATTTATAGTCTACCTGGAAGCAGTATGGCTGCTATTAGTTCTTACAGCAGTCAAAGATCTCCCTCACCGGCCCATTTAAAGAGACCTGCGGCTGGGGAGGGAGAGGACCCGGCGGAGCTCTATCTTGCAGCTCCGCCGGGTTCCTCTCGCAAGATCGGGAGCGTTGCCATGGCAACGCCCCGATCTCGCAAGAGTGAACTCTAGCCCTCAGGCTAGAGTTCACTCACCACTGGACCCCCAGGGATCATGTGCACGTGCCGGTCCCCCCCTCCCAGGCTAAAGGTAAGAAGGGGGGGGGGATTTAATGCCTGCTTAGTTTTTTTTTCATTCTATATTTACCCCCCAACACACAACATTTATGCACTCTCACACACATCACACACACACACACACCTCTCACACACACATCACACTCAGCACTCACACACAAATCAATCACATACAGCAATATTTATATAATATTATATATATATATACATACACACACACACACACACACACACACACACACAGCATCCCTCACCACATTACATTCCAGACACACACTAGATCCTTTACCCAACTCTGGATCATCTACACACATACACACACACTAGATCCCTATATACACTCTGAATCAGTTATATACGCACGCTCGCTAGATCTCCTATACACACACACACACACACACACACACTCTGGATCCCCTATACGCACACTAGATTCCTTGTAAGCAAACACATACTACATTCCCTGAACACACACTCTCTACAAACACTACATCACCTATACACACACACACACACTATAGCCTGTATGCACACACTTGCTACATCCCCTATACACACATTCTCTACAGCCCCTAGCCACATATGCATTACATTACACCACAAACACAACATGACTAAAACCGACCTTATTACACAATACCACACCACGACCAGCTCACTCTGCACACACGCAATACCACAAGCAGGCTCCAAACACATGCACAATACTCTTTCCTGGCCCTTTTGTCTCCTGGTATCCATTTAAAGAGACACCAGAGACAAGTTGCAAGGAAACACAGTGCAAGCATGTTATTAAATTTGCTTGTACTGTGCAGAACAAATACAGGGCTTTTTCTCATACCAGAGCTCTTCAGCAGAGCTCTGCGCATGGTCTGCCCTGGAAGAGCATTGAACCAACATGCTCACTTTGAGAGGGGGCGTGCTTGTCATGAGTGATGACAAAACACACCCTCTCTTAGTGGGCCACGGTGATAAAAAAAATGCCTGGGCCGAATTTTTTTCCCAGTCCGGCCCTGGTTACAGTCATTCTATGTAATGAATAGAACTGCAGCTGTGGGCTTTCTTAGATAATGACAGAAATGGATGTTCTCTTTCCCTAGCATTTCAATTTACACGTACAGGGGAGGAGTAACTGTACAAAACCTCTGTTTTTCTACGGTAAATCTATGCACATAACATATTTCTATTTTCTACCTTGGGAATACTTAGCAGATATCTTTTGGCATTAACAATGTAAGGGTTGGTGCCATGTTACAACTGATGTTGCCATTTGTCACAGTTTATAATTTTTCTAACTTTGTTGGTTTTGTTTTTCTTATTATTTGAAATTTGAAACACCACATGATGCGGTTATACTCTTTTAAACCATCAATAGAAAAAATAGAAAAATATGGCACAAAAAGCATTCCAGTTCTCAAACACCAATGGTGAGTGAAAAGTTTGCCCAGGCTAGTGTGCACATCTCTAACCTGTGGGAGCATAGGGGTGCCCGCTGGGCATTTTGAGAGCAGGAGGCTAGTGCCTCTAACTGCTGTTTACACCTCTTGCTGCCACTGGGAAGCCCAGTATAAGCCTAATTGTTAGGCGTTATGGCTGCCACTCCCAGTATCATGTGCCAGTAACATTGACTGCACAGTAGTGAATTTGCAAGCAGTTGGTTGTCTCTGTATCAGGAAGGAAAGGAGTATGTATCACTTGAATGTCATTTGTAAGCTTAGTTATGTCTTGATTACATTCCAAATAAGGATTAATTAGAATTTTTGCTTAGAGATGGAGATAAATTGCAAGTTTTGGGTAAAATCTGCACCTAATGCAATGTACCATTAAAAAAAATATAGCAACCAAGGTCTTCAAGGCCCCCCTCTAAAACACTACCCCCCGTAAGACCGACACGGCAAAAGATCTGGGAGACACAACCAACCTAATCTCCAAATGTGGCAGTTAAAAAAAAAAAAAAAAAAAATCACGTACCACAGTTGGTCACCAGGGACACAGTCCAACTTTATAGTCCGTTATTTTCGCACTTAGTTAAGTTCTAAGTTAATACTCCCTTAACATAAAAGAGACCAAGACATTTAGAAGGCGGAATCAACTTGTCTATACTATGCAATGCCATTGTTGTACTAATGTTATGCACCAATTTTACGCACAAATAATGCGTATCTGACTCTCTTTCTTTCTGGGTAATGCCGTAATGCCTCAATAAAAGAAAGAATTATAAAATAAATAAAATAAAAAGACAATAAATCCAAACAGTTTACCTTTCTTTAATAATCCAAAGATGTCAACGCATTTTAGATCATTGAATATCTTGACCTGATAGCCAAAATATTTGAAAGTGTCAAATAGTTTCCGAGCATCAGTGTCTGTACCAGAGCGAGATCCCATTCCTAGGAGGAAGAGAAATGGAAAAACAAAAAGTAAAACGATGTTAGCATGGTCAGAGACTTGGAGAAAATATTGGAGACAGAGCTGCTCTAAAGAAAGGTATGTAGAAATCACTACTAATTATAACTTCAGGCATTTCATCCTCAGCTCTTTTTAAAAGAAGCATAAAATCCAGCACATCTCCAACAGACACATATTGGCATTGCAATGTATCATACTGAACGGCTCAGGGACCCTAAACGGACTTGTGGTAACGATGCCATCATTACCACAATTATTCTTCTGAAATTTCTGTCCTGCTACATCTGCTCTGGTCAACAGTAAGCGAGTTCCATGAAGACATGGCTTGTTAAGTATGGTGCAGCCTACACATAATCCTAACTTCGAAGTACGACCCCTCTCAACCCCTTTGGGACGAAGAAAGCACAGATTGGAAGCCAACATCAATGCCTGACTTCACTAATTCTCTTTTGTCTGAATGAACACAATTTCAACTCTTGTGGAAGGTCTTCTCAGAACTGTGGCGGCTGTTCGAGCTGCAAAAAAAATGACCATGAATTTGGTATGGGATGTCCAACTAACTCATAATGGTGTGATAGGCGAGGTGTCCACATACTTTTGCCTATATACAGTGCGCGTTATTTACCAAAGTGTCAATTCAAAGTTGCTTTTAGATGTAGAGGCTAGAGCAGTGGTTCCCAAACCAGTCCTCAAGGCATTCTTCTCCAGGATTTGGAGAGTGCCCAGTTGTGTCCAAGGTTGTTTTTTTTGTTTTTAATGACTTTAGTGGATTGGGAACCACTGGGATAGAGTCTCCAAACGAAAAGCATAGCCGATTTCAAGAATCTGGATAACAGAACTAAAACTCTGAAATACTGAGATATTATAAAAAGGTTACTTCATTATCTTCCCTATTTATAACCACCCCCCAAATTTTTTTATTTTTAAATCTGAATGTTTATTTGAGCAGATGTCGGGTACGACTGAATTAATAAGACATTTCTTTTGTAGGCTTCGCTCAGACAAGAAACAAACAATGGGTACTTTTTTTGTGGCAACTATTTTTAGAGTTGTAAAAATAAATAAATTTAAACAAAAAAAATGTCCAAGATGTTATGACATAACAAAATGGAAAAATTGGCAGAGGGAAGGGAAATGAATTGCATTAAAGAGAAGTTAAATTAATACTCGCTGGTTACGTTAAAACCAAGAGAAGAGGTCCTATTAAAAGGACACTATAGACACCCAGACCACTTAATCTCATGGATGTTGTCTGGGTGCAGTGTCTTTGTTCCCCTTAGCTCTGCAATGTAAAACTTTGCAGTTTTTGGGAAATTGCAATAATTATAATGCAGGACTAAGACTGCCTCTAATGGCTTTCAATCAGACAGCCGCTAGAGGCACTTCCTGGTTGCCAATGGACTTTTGGTCGCCTAACTGACACTGGATGTCCTCAGACATCCAGTGTGAAAACCCCATAAGAAAGCACTAAAGCAAGGCTTTCCTATGGGGAAGGCCTAATGCACTTGCGGCATTTGCCACGCATATGCATTATCCACCAACTGAGGAGGCAGAGCACCGACCCAGAGCGGACGGACATAAATGCTTTTTTGGCCCTTTAGCGTCCAGAGAGGCACCAGGGGGCTCTATAGTGTTAGGAATACAGATTTGTATTCTTAACACTAAAGAAACCCTTTAATCCCGTTATCTGAGCCTACCTGCGAGGTTTGTTATATTTCTTTCTCTGATATCGAAAAAGCAAATGTCTTTCCCATTATATTTTTAATGGTGATGTAGCATTAAGTGTATTATAAAAACCATGCACTGCAATAGCCATGAAAATATGACCAATAAGTGAATTATTATTTTGTCATACACAGAATTAGGTTGAACCTTACTTGTGGATGGATGAAAATTCTTATTGTTTATAATGACACACTGCCCCATCTCTGGATAATCCATTTTGTACTTGAACAGATGATCAAACTTGGATTTCTTGTCGATTTCTTTTGGCTCAGTGCTTCGTGAAATCATGCTACATACAATATCAATTAAAGAACAGATAAATAGGTTACCATACATTTGTAATTTTAATATCATCTTGCAATAATGGGCAACGTGAAGAAATTCATAAATGATCCCACACATCAAGGGTAAGCCAGGAGAAACATTCAAAAGAGGTATTCATTTATATGTAGGAATTACAAAAAGCACAAAGAGATTATTACATTTCATCATTTATCAGAAGTAATTTAAATGGTAAAAAAAATAAAAATAAATCACATCACAGGCATACCGAGGACTTGAAGGAAATGATCTGGTATCTGCCTGATCTTCATTGCACTGGGTGCCATTCTGGTTATCTGCCATTGTGCCTTCTTAGAACTATGAAAAAGAAATAAACAATTACACAAGTCCGTAACGGTGTAACAAAATACGTACTTTTAGTTAGACGAATATTAAGGCAAAATGTTTCAGTTGAGTAGTGGTCTGTCAAACAATCCATAACTTCCAAACTGGAGTTAAATGAATTCTCATGGCACAACAAAATAATCTCACTCAAGTTGTTATGGTGCCTGGAATAACCCGGGGCAGTCTTACCTTTAAGAGTTAAATGGATTTTGATCGGTGATGTCTGCCAATATGTTCCAAATTTTTTTTTTTTTTTTTTTTTTACATGAGACATGCTCATAAGGAAGAAACACAACAACTACAGTTGTGAACAAAAGCAAGAGAAATGATTGGATGAAGATTTTCTTGTTACTCAACATTAAGATATTAGAATTTTCTCCAGTTTAGGTTATCGCAGTATACGCATCGGAACCATTTGTTTTTAAGAAGAAGAAAAGGACTGCATATGCGCAGTCTCATGGTTTCCTCCGGTAACACAGCATCCATGCACAATACCATAATATTGATCCTTTAGACCTGAAACGCTGAACAAACAAACAAACAAACAATCTCCAAGCACTAAGACAACTCCAAGTCAGTGAAGTGGTCATGGTGCCTAGATTTACACCCTATAAAACCCAGTTCAGTGTAATCTGCTTTAAAACACTATTTTAAATTGTTAAAAAGATATTGTTGGTTCATGTAGAGCAGTTCCACTAGTGGGCAGCAGGTGGCTCTGTAGCATTTACAAAGGCACACATACCTGAATAACACTGACCAGGGCAAGTTTATGAAAGATGTACAGCATATGATCAATTTAAAAAATAAAAGACAATTATATAAAATGGCGGGGCATAGAAATGAAATGCAAAACTGAATACAATTCTATATTAGATTTGGAATGTGCTTAAGAAATTACAAAAGGTGTTCTTTTCCCCTGGTTATTTTCTGGCTTGCATTGTTGATTTGTAATAAATGATAATGATCATATGAAGCAGAAGCACTGCTATATTTAAACATCACTTTCAACAGAGGCTCAGATTGCAGTATATTAAAACTATATCGGTTTTGCGGAGTGCAAAATATACTAAATTCCAAAATATCAATACGTCCAACATCTATGATGAGAAATGCCAAACAGTGGAAAAGTCCTTCCAGTTACGCTATTGCCAATTAGATAGCTCTATTAAAATACAACCCGATTTAAAAGGAATCCTTTAGTGTTCGAATATAAAGCTGTATTCCTAACATTATAGTGTACCTCTGACCCACACCGCACATGAAAGGATTATAATCATTTAACCACTTGCCCGCTTCAGAGAAGAGATCCTCTGTGCTGGTCCATTTCTCCTCTGACATCACCACAAAGGGGGCCCTAATGCGCATACGCCGTGAGGCTTACACGCACATTTGGCCTTTGCCATAGGAAAGCATTGATGAAGTGGCTAAATTGTCTTTGAGCCCACTAGCTTTGTTTCTGACGCCGAGGATTTGTTTTCTCTTATTTTAAAAAGTATAACTTTGATTTAATCCCATTTTTTGAATATACCAATGGTTCCTAAACCAGTGCTCAAGACACTTCTACCAGTCCAGGATTTAGGATAACCCAGTTGTTTTAGAAATGAAAGAGAGAAAGAAAAAAAAATACATAAGACACAACTTGGTAATCCCTAAATCCTGGATTTATTTGGAAACCACTGGGCTCTCTAATTTGTAATAATTTCAAGTGAGGGCAATCTCCCCAAAACAACACCTGATTGTGGTGTTTTCCATTGCAGAGAGCATGAAAGAGCTTCATCATTATGAGCTAATGCCCTGAAATTATCCAGTGTGACTCCTCTGGGATGATGACTTCATATCATTACTGTGGTGTACCAGCTGAGTGCTGGGGAAGTCTCTTGTGCTAAAACAAAACCCTGAGAGCTGACCTTGCTTTCTAACAGCTTACGATAACCTACATTCTGCCAGCACCCATTAATGGAAGTAGACCTTCTGACCATGTGTTCTGTCGAGACTATTTATGAATTCATTATTAAAGTAATAACACTCAATGTAAGTAAACTCAAGTCAAACCTGTTAGCCCTCTGGATCACTAAACTAGGACTGTTAGCCTTCATTTCTAGAGCCGATACTGATAATCTGTGAACTTTCAGGCCGAAGCACGATACTGCATTTACCACTAGGAGGGTATAGTGCCAGGAAAACGAGTTTGCTTTCCTGGCACTATGCTTTTCTTTAATTTGACTATGTGCTGCCAGTGCCAAATTAACCCATTGGCCATAATGCAGAAACCATGTGTTCCCCTCTCCTCTGTATGACAACTCCTCATTTTACTTTATATTTCTCCAGCAGCAGCATATATCCAGTACCAAAAGCTTTATCATTTGTATAGTGCTAGTATACTAGACCGTGCTTTATTATCATTTTATATTGCCAATATATTACCAAGGGTATTATCAACATTTATAATATAGTGGCAAGGGGGGCGGGGCTTGGCTGCCATACTGAGTGGTCGCATGGTCGGTGAGCTCCTCTCTAAACCTAAATAAAACACTGAACGAGCTCAACGACACCTAATTAACATTCAACAGGACCCAAGAGTGCTGAATGATACTGGATGGTTACCAGAGCCTAGATTATCCCGGTCCCCACCGGCTTGCAATTCGTGCAGACAACAACCTTTACAGCAGCCTTGGGTTCACTGACTGTCCTACCTTGCACCACGTTTGGTAGGTATTACCTACTGAATGCTGGTATCACCACACAAGACTTGCATTTTTGGAGATTCTCTGAGCCAGTTGCCTCACCATCACTATTGAGCACTTGTCAAAGTCATTTGAGCTTTTCGCTTGCCCATTTTTCCTGCTCCCAACACATGCAATTCAAAAACGGATTGCTCACTTGCTGCCCATCCCATTGATTTGAGGAATGGCAGCCCAGTCTTGTTAAGTGATTGCTGCCAAAAATTCCTAATGTGCATTTATTCATTGGAGTAAAAATATATATAAGAATCCCCAATATCCTTGCACACTGGCTCCAAAATAGGGAGAGGGAGAGGGAGAGTGTTTTACACACAATCCGAGTGCCAAGGAGGATACACACAGAAAGGGTGTGAATAAATCACATGCTGTTGTATCAATTTATTGCAGTCGTTTCTGTGAAATGGCAACCGTCTAGAGTCTATTATCAACAAACATTTGAGATTTAGAAGTTAAAAATAGACAAGAGAGAAAGCAGTGATACAAAGCAGAACATTATTTCAGAAAAGAAGAACCTGTTAACAGTTCATACAATCGATTTTAATAAACCATATACAATGAACCGGTTCAGCAGCTCTTTAAAAAACATTAACCCACTGGTTAAACAGACATAAAGCAGAGTTCAAAGGTGTCAATTACTTTAGTCTCTGTTGGGTCTATTTACCAACAAAGAGTAATTTCAATATAGTTTCTGGATGAGTTTTAAAGCCAACACAGGATTATATCCTTTAGTGTCATTTTCAAATTTGGAACAAAGTAGGTTATTTTGAAGAAAGGGAAATCACAAATCTGAAGCAGTTTACTTTTCTTGTTTTCTGTACATCCTGAACCACTATAGCTTACTGTCTCCATTCTGTGGCAAAAAGACAGTCTCTGCAGGCCCAGGAAAAGCAGTAATTATAAGGTTGCATAAGACCACCTCAAGTGTCGGTCGCTCTGACAGCCACTACATGGACTTTCTGGATGAGGTCCTACAAAGACTGCAGGTCTTAAGTTCAGTTGAATGCTCCCCATAGAGATGCACTGATTCACTCCAGCTCTGTGAATAAATTCTTATTGGTTGCAGCATGGCAACTTTTGTGCATGCACACTAACTCACAATGAATCCCATAGGCTGAGATTGTCAGTACTGATTACCTCAACCAGCAGAACCGGGATGACAGCTGCAAGACCAGCATGTCGGGGAAATAAGGTATGTAAAAAGTGTTTGTTCAAATAAAGTGACAATGCAGACCTCTAAACACTTCAGCTTGCTGAAATGCTTTATGTGTGATGAGTGTCTCCTCTACCCTCTCAACTCATTTTACAAGTGCAGATTTCAATAGAAAACGGGTATAATTATAAATTATCATTGTTACACCCCCTGGCTGTCAGTCAGACAACTGGTTCTGTTATTTCCTGATTTATTAGCTTGTGGAGCTAAACTCAAGATGCAGTAATTGTTGCAAGTTGTTTTTACATATATCTCAAGGGGGAAACAAAAATGCATTTTTAAATAAATGCATGCATGTCTTTTGGTGCGTATATCTACTAAACAGTGTTTATTTTCATTTTGCAGTGGAGTGTCCCTTTAATTTGGGTCTGGAGACGGACTAGCAATATAATGTTCCTTTATGCAAGCCTTTTTTTAATTGCTATAGTGTCCGGTGAGCTCACTGGCTGAGAGCATCTGTCAGGGTTAACTCAGGGAGCATTTTGATCTCTGTCGGATGTAGTGGAGGCAGTGAATGGTGCTCGGCAGACCCCCACCCCCCCCTTCCCGTCTTCTGCATAGGCGTCAGTGCTGTACTCTCACACATGTGCAGAAGTATATCACCAACGTGGGCTGGTGACAGATGATGTGTCACGATATAACATATAATGAATCGTGGTGGCAATGGACTGATTTAGGTACCTTTTCTTAAACACCTGGGCCACTGCAATTGGCAAAGTCACTGTCTTTCTCCATGGAGGTGTCTATCCTCTCTGGCTCCACTGAGAGGGCTTTTGATAGAGATTGGATCCTATTTTAGGATCCCTCTCTCTTTTCTGTGACCCTTGGAGATTTTTGATTCAATACTTTCTACCTTGATTTAATTGATAGGTAGAAAGTCCTCACTTGTCTGCTACTTTTGCAAGACAGTCTTTTCCTGCTTAGACTTCATGAGGCCATCCAAAAAAAGACTTCCCAATGCAGCTCAATGAGAAATCTTTGTAATGTACAGGAGTTAAAGGATCACTAACATGTATTCCTGACCCTATAGTGTTAACACCACCATCTAGTCTCCCTGGGCCCCTCCTGCCTCCATAAATATAGTAAAAATCTTACTGTGCTGCCCTGTGCTCTGCTGACAGCAGATCTGAGTGGACGGAGGCATATTATGCCTCTTTCAACTCCCAAGTCCCTCTGATTCACTCTGAGTGACTGCAACTGGAGGCGTTCCTAGCTTTCAATGTAAACACTGTATTTTCTCAGAAAATACAGTGTTTACATGAGAGAGGCTGCAGGGAGCTATATTTCTCACCTGAAGAACCTCATTAAGCTGAAGTTGTTCAGGTGACTATAGTGTCCTTTAAACTAGCAGGAAGTAATTGTCCAATTGACAGCCGGGTGGATGGGGGTGTCACAAGGTTAATTTATAAAAGTGCCAATTTATAAAAGCTTTAGGGGTCTGGACTCTGGAGGGCCCATTGAAGCAATAAGAACTGTGCAGTCAGCAATCAAACTTCCCATCACTACTGTAATGGACAATATAGGTATCCTACACTGCTCACCGAGCGGCTCAGTGTTATATGCAATTAAGAATTGCTGTTGTCATTTCCTTTAAGGTTATGTGTACAGTATTACATTAGACTTATCTTTTCTTGCATATTGTGCTTGAATGTTACATTGAACTAATCAAGCAAAACATATATCCTTTGAGGTTATTATACTAGGCAATCAGAAAAAAGCTGTCCGCAGCTCCAAGTGTGAGTTTGAAACACAAATCTTTATTTGTATATTTGATGACACAAAAAAAGATTTTGCATTAATAAAAATGCACAATTTAATACATGCACGTTATCAACAGTGATTTCTTTTTTGTATTTACATCTTAAATTTTGCTTTTATGTGACCATATTTATTGGTTTTATATTACTGAAATCGTGCAACTCCGATTGTTTGTTTCTGGTCTTGAAATATATAGAGCCGAATGTACTGCTGCTCGGAGCAGGAATGGAGCCAAATGATTACTTATGAAAATCAACATCGCTTCTCAACAATCCATTTCATGACACACTAGCTGACTCACTTTCTATATCCTCTGTGACCTGAAACAAAGGCAATGCAAGCTGCAGTTACTAAAATAATACCACCATCAAGTGGAATGAGAGAGAGAGATATATACACACACACACACACATCAACATTAAACTTTTACAGGTCCAAATCGTGTTTCAGTTACAGCATCAGTTTAACAACTAGATACAATCACGTAAAACAAGCTCAATGAGACACAAAGTTCACAATCCATTGTTTCCAGTGGAAGAACTAATGAGCAGGTAAGGTATGCTCTTTGTACATGGCTCATGGCATTGAACCACTTTACACAATATTAATATGAGCAGTTTGCTGAAGCCAGTGGAAACTTTCATTCTCTTGTGCATGCAGATTTAAAAAAAAAAAAAAAAAAATGTATGTAAAGAAATAAAAAAATTCTAATGAGAAATAAATAAATGGTTACATAGGGTGAAAAAAAGACCTGTGTCCATCAAGTTCAGCCGTTCTCACATTGTTTTTGCTGTTGATCATCAAAGCAGGCAAAAAACCCAGTTTGAAACGCTCCCAATATTGCAACAAACTAGGAAAACAATTACTCTTTGACTCCAGAATGGCAGTCAGATCTCTGCTTGGGCCAAGAAGCTATTACCCCACTCATTAAAAATGATATCCCTAAATATGTTTTTGCAAGTATGCATCCAGTTGCTGTCTAAACATTTGTATATAATATGGTAATACAGATCCATTCTAATTCCATGGTAATCACAAGATAGTCATTAGCCAAAATAGGGCCTATTTGCACAGGAATATTGATTAATTTCTGGCTACTGTGTTTAGACATTAAACGACCAGCTGTCACACATTACAAAATGTACTGCATCTCTCTACACATGCAATCTGAAGCACTTTGTGGGACATTTCACAAACCCTGTTTTTTTTAACTCTTGCATATGCGAACAAAAGAATGACAGTGGTGCAAGAGGCAGAGCAGGTGAACCGACTCCTTGCTCCCTGTATACAGTCAGCATTACCATTCAGCAGACATATCACATGGAAGAGTCTATGTACAGGACACAGAGGTACTGCAATGTCATAGGTCAGCTTCAACACCAGCATGAAATTTAAATATTTTACTTTGATTTACCTTTATAGATAAATGTATACTCCTCTTTTCTCCTGAGAAAGTGAATCAGGTTCACGAACAGTTATAACAGGGGTGCCCTAAAGGTAGATCCCCAGATGTTGTAGAACTACAACTCCCATGATGCCTTGCAAGCCTTTGGAATTGTAAAGCATCATGGAAGCTGTAGTTTTAAAAACATCTGAGGATCTAGCTTTTGAGCACGCCGGAGCTATATAAATATCACCAACATATCAAAGTATTTAATTTACAAAAGTGGGCTTGTACATATCAAACAATGACATTTTGTGGTAGTACTGATTTTTACTGCAAAGTCTACAAATAGAGATCTTTCTACATAAGACACATTGTATCTGCGTAATCCACCTTGCCAAGTAAAGAAAGGTGTGGAGAGAGATATATAGAGATATATATATATATACACATACATATACACACACACACACGACTGCAATAATCAGAATGGTTTTTATTTAATAGACACCCGCAACAGTGCATTCAAGCACATTCTCCAATACCTATTCTGTATATAGATACACTGCCACATGCAAGTTGCTGTTGCAGAGGACATACAGGAAATTCCCAGCTGTCAGATTTCTATCAGGATAGCCTGACTCCCAAAGAACACTCGGAATACACAGGAGGCAGCCCATGTCTGAGTTTATTTGCTAAACAGTTTATTGAAAACCAAGCTGCAAACATTTGGAAAACTTTGTTTTCCCCTTAAACCGTGTAATAAAAAATAAATAAAAAACTAAATGAATATGCCTCCTTATGACATACTACATACACATGTAAATATTATTTATGTATTTAGAATGTTCACTGAAAAGCATGGAAAAAAAAAAAAAAGTGTTGTGTGTGACCTTGAATAATCAGGCAAAATGTGATTTGTTTTTCACCCCACGTAAACCCTTATTGTTGGATTCTATTTTCAGAGCATCATATATCAGACTTGCTGTTGTCTAAATGTGATGCAATCTTATTGCTCCAGCAAAACAGCCTATATGCTACACTGGTTCTCTCCACACAGCTGGCTCCAAAGCCTAAAGACTGCTGGGATTTTCCAAACAAGTCAGAGCATATAACTCTAGTCTCTATCACATGAGAGGAGATGATAAAATCAACAGACAATCATTAGATCACCTACTACTTCATCTAAGACAGCGATAGCAATCCTGTGACATTCTATGGTAGACTAACAAAGTTCTTTACCAAAGTGAGAATTCAAAGTGAATATCAAATTTAATAGTCAAATTGAAAACATAGCTGACTTACGAGAATTTTTCTAGCTCAGCTATGTTGTGCTGAAATTTGAAATTCACTTAAAATTCTCATTTAAGTGACTAACCCTGCATAAATACATTTATACAGCCACTTAGCCAGCGGAGGATCATGGGAGAGATAGCTTATAGCATGTTATACATTCTATCAGATTATATCTTTTTTTTGTCATGAGTCAATCTTTTAAATTCAGTGTAATACGTACAAATGTTATTTTGTAGTGTACAAGTTGAAAATGTATGTACTCAACAAATAATATATTAAAATAAAGTTAAACTAAGTATGCTCTCCTCCAACTGTTTTGGGTATTGAAGCTCAAAGGTAGTTTAAACTATAGTGCCCCCCTCCACAGCATAGACAGACACGAGGTGGAGTTTACCCTGCAATGCAATTATAATTTATCAATAACTGCAGTCATTACAGTTCCAGGGTTAAACTGAAAGGGACACTGCGCCCAGACCACTTCAATGTGATGAAGTGGTCTGGGTGCTTATAGTGACCCTTTAAAGGACCACTATAGTGTCAGGAAAACAAACTCTTTTTCCTGACACTATATAATCCTTAGGTCCCCCCCTCCCTCAGGACCCCCTCCCGCTGGGCTGAAGGGGTTAAAACCCCTTCAGCCACTTACCTTTTAGCACCGGGCTCCCTCGGCGCTGGTAACCTCTCCTCCCCCTCTGACGTCAGCTCCTGAGTGGAGCCGAATGCGCAGCCAGGGCCGCGCACATTAAAAATTATTTTCACATTGAGCGTCGGGGAAGCGCCCCTAGCGGCTGTCAGGAAGACAGCAACTAGGGCTGGATTAACCCTGCAATGTAAACATAGCAGTTTCTCTGAAACTGCTATGTTTACATGTGAAGGGTTAAAACCTGGGGAACCTGGCACCCAGACCACTTCATTGAGCTGAAGTGGTCTGGGTGACTATAGTGGTCCTTTAATGTCAATGATGACTAGTTTGACATATCTTGTGTTGGGAGGTTGGCCTTATTGTGCTATGGGAGCTGGCCGTTACAACCCTGGTCAAATGCAAGTTTGTAAATGTGAAAGTAGATTTAAGTTTTTAAGTTTAGACTGGGTAGTTATGACTAATGCGTTAAGATATGGTTGCCAGGTAACACACACACACACACACATTATATATATATATATATATATATATATATATATGTACTTTTATTTAACAAGGATTCCACAAAAGATTATATGAAATAATGCTAGTTTTGTGTGCAGTAGTGACAGTGGGGGGCGGAGGGAGGCTGTATCTGTCAATTATCCATTCTTGATCTCCATGGCCAATCACCTTGCTTCACACAACAATAGAAACATACAGTGTTATAGTCATGTAGATTTTTACAGCAAGTGGCAAGCAGGTGAAAAGAGAAGCCAAGCACAGGACTTTGTACGGCTTGCATATAAAATGTGTAACCAGTCTGCTTGTTTGTTGCACAGCATTGTCAGATTACTTTCAATCTTACAGAAACAAGCATTGCTGATTATGTGAAAGTCAAATAAGTCTTGAGGACTGAAATCAATCAAAGAAAACAAGTGCTACTGCTGGGCACATATCTGAAACGTCCCAGTTTGACCACCTTTTGGAAGTAGTACATATCACAAAGCCTGAAGCGTTTAGACAGAAATAGCTTTTAAATAAACAGTTTTAGGAGACACGATTTCCTATGAAGGAGCACATGCTTTACACCCACAGTAATCAAAAAGGATAGAATAGATATCCTTGGGTACCCAATCGATAGCTGCCTAGCTGTCAAATACAAATGACGATAAACATAGATCTTAATTAATTATATGTCTCTAAGATC
>OW240917.1:85611474-85758095 GCA_933207985.1 Pelobates cultripes | reverse complement strand
AGGAGCTGAAGGTGCAGTCCTTCCTCCCCAGCAGACGTGTGTATCCCAGGGAGCTGAAGGTGCAGTCCTTCCTCCCCAGCGGCAGTGTGTATCCCAGGGAGCTGAAGGTGCAGTCCTTCCTCCCCAGCGGCAGTGTGTATCCCAGGGAGCTGAAGGTACAGTCCTTCCTCCCCAGCGGCAGTGTGTACCCCAGGGAGCTGAAGGTACAGTCCTTCCTCCCCAGCGGCAGTGTGTAACCCAGGGAGCTGAAGGTGCCGTCCTTCCTCCCCAGCGGCAGTGTGTACCCCAGGGAGCTGAAGGTGCCGTCCTTCCTCCCCAGCAGCAGTGTGTACCCCAGGGAGCTGAAGGTGCCGTCCTTCCTCCCCCAGCACCAGTGTGTACCCCAGGGAGCTGAAGGTGCCGTCCTTCCTCCCCAGCGGCAGTGTATATCCCAGGGAGCTGAAGGTGCAGTCCTTCCTCCCCAGCAGCAGTGTGTACCCCAGGGAGCTGAAGGTGCCGTCCTTCCTCCCCAGCGGCAGTGTGTACCCCAGGGAGCTGAAGGTGCAGTCCTTCCTCCCCAGTGGCAGTGTGTACCCCAGGGAGCTGAAGGTGCCGTCCTTCCTCCCCAGCGGCAGTGTGTACCCCAGGGAGCTGAAGGTGCCGTCCTTCCTCCCCAGCGACAGAGTGTCCTGCAGGGAGCAGAGACCGTCAGTCTCGCACCCCAACCACAGGACAAAATAATGAAAGGGGAGACAGCTGGTCCCCCTCTCCACCAGCAGAGAGAGTGTCAGGGAGAGGAGCCTGATACCCCTTCTCCCCAGCGGCAGTTTACAGTTCAGAGAGGGGAGCTTGTTACACCCTCTCTCCAGCGGCAGCCTAACCCAGCAAGGGGAGATGTTACACCCCACAACAGTGCAGATGGGACTGTAGTCTCTGCACTTACAGCACAAGGGATAGGGACAGTCGGTCCTGTTCCCCAGCCACAGAGCGGTGTATCCAGAGGGGAGGCAGTCGGTCTCTCCCTCCCACAACCAGGCTCCCACCAGGCTACTTCCGTGGTAGCACTGGCATCAGGGCAGAGTACCGCTGGTCTCTGCCCACTCAGCAACCCACCAAGGCAGCCTAACAGTTGCCCACACAGTCGTGGTGAGGCACCTGGACATGGACAAAGTTCTCCTCTACCCAGGTGTAATAACCAGTTATTGTGGGTGGGCTGTACTGCTGTTTCTGTTTTGTGGGTGGGTTGCTGGACTAACCAGGGCACTGACCGGCAGGAGGTCAGATACCCTGTTAGTCTAGTTGGTAAAGGGGAGAAGTGTGGCGAAACCAACGTCGCCACTGTGAACTGGAGAAGCCTGGTTGCTCGCCTGCTCCCTTTGGACTATGGCCCTGCAGGTTAAACCGTTTATTTCCCCTGCAGAAAGGCTTATTTGTGTGATCTGAGTGCCATTCATCTAATAATGTGCACTCAGATCCCAGCTAATCTGGGGATATGTGAAATGTCTGTGTGCTATGTGTAAAATGTGACTTTATGTATTTTAAAGTGTTTTGTGTCTTTTTGCAACCATGTGCTTAATGGAGTCTTGTGTCTGTCCTGGGAGATAATTGAATTACTTATCTCCAGGATAGAAGACTCTGAAACTGGTTTGGGCCAGAAAGCCATGCTTCATTTAGTCACAAAGGACTTTTTACTAACTTTTGAACCCCTTGTCTGATTTGTGCCATTTTTGAATATGTTGTTCCCCTGAATGGATTGATTGTGACTATGTAATTTTATGTGAATGTGATGTATGGTTTTGGAGTTATGAAAGTTGGGTAGAAAGTATGTTTAACTGTATGTATAATTGAGTTTCCTCTCAGGATAAGGGGAGGGAATATGTGGGATGTAACTGTGATGTGATTGGTTGTTTTATACCTCCCTGTGGGCGGTCCTGTATTTGCAAGACTGTAATAAAAACCAGGCTGGGTGTGCCAGCACCGGAGTTCCTGTTTAACCCTCAAAGTGAAGTGTCGTCTCATTATTGGGGGAAGGATTTATTGTATGCTGTTCCAGTTTGACTGCTAGGAGAGTAAACCTATTCGTATGGTTCCTATTCAGCTGTCTACAGCATTCATATGCTTGAGAGGATTCATATGCTTCTCCGGTTCGGTGGTTGTGGTGTCTGCTGCAGTGCTTGGAGTCCTCAGGAAGTGCTAGGAGCATCTTTCAACGGAGGTACCCAGTCGGGGTGCCAGGCGATCCGTTACACACGGTTTAAGGGGAAAACAAAGTTTTCCAAATGTTTGCAGCTTGGTTTTCAATAAACTGTTTAGCAAATAAACTCAGACATGGGCTGCCTCCTGTGTATTCCGAGTGTTCTTTGGGAGTCAGGCTATCCTGATAGAAATCTGACAGCTGGGAATTTCCTGTATGTCCTCTGCAACAGCAACTTGCATGTGGCAGTGTATCTATATACAGAATAGGTATTGGAGAATGTGCTTGAATGCACTGTTGCGGGTGTCTATTAAATAAAAACCATTCTGATTATTGCAGTCGTGTGTGTGTGTGTATATGTATGTGTATATATATATATATCTCTATATATCTCTCTCCACACCTTTCTTTACTTGGCAAGGTGGATTACGCAGATACAATGTGTCTTATGTAGAAAGATCTCTATTTGTAGACTTTGCAGTAAAAATCAGTACTACCACAAAATGTCATTGTTTGATATGTACAAACCCACTTTTGTAAATTTAAATACTTTGATATGTTGGTGATATTTATATAGCTCCGGGGTGCTCAAAAGCTAGATCCTCAGATGTTTTTAAAACTACAGCTTCCATGATGCTTTACAATTCCAAAGGCTTGCAAGGCATCATGGGAGTTGTAGTTCTACAACATCTGGGGATCTACCTTTAGGGCACCCCTGTTATAACTGTTCGTGAACCTGATTCACTTTCTTAGGAGAAAAGAGGAGTATACATTTATCTATAAAGGTAAATCAAAGTAAAATATTTAAATTTCATGTTGGTGTTGAAGCTGACCTATGACATTGCAGTACCTCTGTGTCCTGTACATAGACTCTTCCATGTGATATGTCTGCTGAATGGTAATGCTGACTGTATACAGGGAGCAAGGAGTCGGTTCACCTGCTCTGCCTCTTGCACCACTGTCATTCTTTTGTTCGCATATGCAAGAGTTAAAAAAAACGGGGTTTGTGAAATGTCCCACAAAGTGCTTCAGATTGCATGTGTAGAGAGATGCAGTACATTTAGTAATGTGTGACAGCTGGTCGTTTAATGTCTAAACACGGTAGCCAGAAATTAATCAATATTCCTGTGCAAATAGGCCCTATTTTGGCTAATGACTATCTTGTGATTACCATGGAATTAGAATGGATCTGTATTACCATATTATATACAAATGTTTAGACAGCAACTGGATGCATACTTGCAAAAACATATTTAGGGATATCATTTTTAATGAGTGGGGTAATAGCTTCTTGGCCCAAGCAGAGATCTGACTGCCATTCTGGAGTCAAAGAGTAATTGTTTTCCTAGTTTGTTGCAATATTGGGAGCGTTTCAAACTGGGTTTTTTGCCTGCTTTGATGATCAACAGCAAAAACAATGTGAGAACGGCTGAACTTGATGGACACAGGTCTTTTTTTCACCCTATGTAACCATTTATTTATTTCTCATTAGAATTTTTTTATTTCTTTACATACATTTTTTTTTTTTTTTTTTTAAATCTGCATGCACAAGAGAATGAAAGTTTCCACTGGCTTCAGCAAACTGCTCATATTAATATTGTGTAAAGTGGTTCAATGCCATGAGCCATGTACAAAGAGCATACCTTACCTGCTCATTAGTTCTTCCACTGGAAACAATGGATTGTGAACTTTGTGTCTCATTGAGCTTGTTTTACGTGATTGTATCTAGTTGTTAAACTGATGCTGTAACTGAAACACGATTTGGACCTGTGAAAGTTTAATGTGTGTGTGTGTGTGTGTGTGTGTGTGTGTGTATATATATATATATATCTCATTCCACTTGATGGTGGTATTATTTTAGTAACTGCAGCTTGCATTGCCTTTGTTTCAGGTCACAGGATATAGAAAGTGAGTCAGCTAGTGTGTCATGAAATGGATTGTTGAGAAGCGATGTTGATTTTCATAAGTAATCATTTGGCTCCATTCCTGCTCCGAGCAGCAGTACATTCGGCTCTATATATTTCAAGACCAGAAACAAACAATCGGAGTTGCACGATTTCAGTAATATAAAACCAATAAATATGGTCACATAAAAGCAAAATTTAAGATGTAAATACAAAAAAAAGAAATCACTGTTGATAACGTGCATGTATTAAATTGTGCATTTTTATTAATGCAAAATCTTTTTTTGTGTCCTCAAATATACAAATAAAGATTTGTTTCAAACTCACACTTGGAGCTGCGGACAGATTTTTTTTCTGATTGCCTAGTATAATAACCTCAAAGGATATATGTTTTGCTTGATTAGTTCAATGTAACATTCAAGCACAATATGCAAGAAAAGATAAGTCTAATGTAATACTGTACATATAACCTTAAAGGAAATGACAACAGCAATTCTTAATTGCATATAACACTGAGCCGCTCGGTGAGCAGTGTAGGATACCTATATTGTCCATTACAGTAGTGATGGGAAGTTTGATTGCTGACTGCACAGTTCTTATTGCTTCAATGGGCCCTCCAGAGTCCAGACCCCTAAAGCTTTTATAAATTGGCACTTTTATAAATTAACCTTGTGACACCCCCATCCACCCGGCTGTCAATTGGACAATTACTTCCTGCTAGTTTAAAGGACACTATAGTCACCTGAACAACTTTAGCTTAATGAGGTTCTTCAGGTGAGAACTATAGCTCCCTGCAGCCTCTCTCATGTAAACACTGTATTTTCTGAGAAAATACACTGTTTACATTGAAAGCTAGGAACGCCTCCAGTTGCAGTCACTCAGAGGGACTTGGGAGTTGAAGGAGGCATAATATGCCTCCGTCCACTCAGATCTGCTGTCAGCAGAGCACAGGGCAGCACAGTAAGATTTTTACTATATTTATGGAGGCAGGAGGGGCCCAGGGAGACTAGATGGTGGTGTTAACACTATAGGGTCAGGAATACATGTTAGTGATCCTTTAACTCCTGTACATTACAAAGATTTCTCATTGAGCTGCATTGGGAAGTCTTTTTTTTTGGATGGCCTCATGAAGCAGGAAAAGACTGTCTTGCAAAAGTAGCAGACAAGTGAGGACTTTCTACCTATCAATTAAATCAAGGTAGAAAGTATTGAATCAAAAATCTCCAAGGGTCACAGAAAAGAGAGAGGGATCCTAAAATAGGATCCAATCTCTATCAAAAGCCCTCTCAGTGGAGCCAGAGAGGATAGACACCTCCATGGAGAAAGACAGTGACTTTGCCAATTGCAGTGGCCCAGGTGTTTAAGAAAAGGTACCTAAATCAGTCCATTGCCACCACGATTCTTTATATGTTATATCGTGACACATCATCTGTCACCAGCCCACGTTGGTGATATACTTCTGCACATGTGTGAGAGTACAGCACTGATGCCTATGCAGAAGACGGGAAGGGGGGGGGGGTCTGCCGAGCACCATTCACTGCCTCCACTACATCCGACAGAGATCAAAATGCTCCCTGAGTTAACCCTGACAGATGCTCTCAGCCAGTGAGCTCACCGGACACTATATTTAAAAAAAAAGGCTTGCATAAAGGAACATTATATTGCTAGTCCGTCTCCAGACCCAAATTAAAGGGACACTCCACTGCAAAATGAAAATAAACACTGTTTAGTAGATATACGCACCAACAGACATGCATGCATTTATTTAAAAATGCATTTTTGTTTCCCCCTTGAGATATATGTAAAAACAACTTGCAACAATTACTGCATCTTGAGTTTAGCTCCACAAGCTAATAAATCAGGAAATAACAGAACCAGTTGTCTGACTGACAGCCAGGGGGTGTAACAATGATAATTTATAATTGTACCCGTTTTCTATTGAAATCTGCACTTGTAAAATGAGTTGAGAGGGTAGAGGAGACACTCATCACACATAAAGCATTTCAGCAAGCTGAAGTGTTTAGAGGTCTGCATTGTCACTTTATTTGAACAAACACTTTTTACATACCTTATTTCCCCGACATGCTGGTCTTGCAGCTGTCACCCCGGTTCTGCTGGTTGAGGTAATCAGTACTGACAATCTCAGCCTATGGGATTCATTGTGAGTTAGTGTGCATGCACAAAAGTTGCCATGCTGCAACCAATAAGAATTTATTCACAGAGCTGGAGTGAATCAGTGCATCTCTATGGGGAGCATTCAACTGAACTTAAGACCTGCAGTCTTTGTAGGACCTCATCCAGAAAGTCCATGTAGTGGCTGTCAGAGCGACCGACACTTGAGGTGGTCTTATGCAACCTTATAATTACTGCTTTTCCTCGGCCTGCAGAGACTGTCTTTTTGCCACAGAATGGAGACCGTAAGCTATAGTGGTTCAGGATGTACAGAAAACAAGAAAAGTAAACTGCTTCAGATTTGTGATTTCCCTTTCTTCAAAATAACCTACTTTGTTCCAAATTTGAAAATGACACTAAAGGATATAATCCTGTGTTGGCTTTAAAACTCATCCAGAAACTATATTGAAATTACTCTTTGTTGGTAAATAGACCCAACAGAGACTAAAGTAATTGACACCTTTGAACTCTGCTTTATGTCTGTTTAACCAGTGGGTTAATGTTTTTTAAAGAGCTGCTGAACCGGTTCATTGTATATGGTTTATTAAAATCGATTGTATGAACTGTTAACAGGTTCTTCTTTTCTGAAATAATGTTCTGCTTTGTATCACTGCTTTCTCTCTTGTCTATTTTTAACTTCTAAATCTCAAATGTTTGTTGATAATAGACTCTAGACGGTTGCCATTTCACAGAAATGACTGCAATAAATTGATACAACAGCATGTGATTTATTCACACCTTTCTGTGTGTATCCTCCTTGGCACTCGGATTGTGTGTAAAACACTCTCTCTCTCCCTCTCCCTATTTTGGAGCCAGTGTGCAAGGATATTGTGGATTCTTATATATATTTTTACTCCAATGAATAAATGCACATTAGGAATTTTTGGCAGCAATCACTTAACAAGACTGGGCTGCCATTCCTCAAATCAATGGGATGGGCAGCAAGTGAGCAATCCGTTTTTGAATTGCATGTGTTGGGAGCAGGAAAAATGGGCAAGCGAAAAGCTCAAATGACTTTGACAAGTGCTCAATAGTGATGGTGAGGCAACTGGCTCAGAGAATCTCCAAAAATGCAAGTCTTGTGTGGTGATACCAGCATTCAGTAGGTAATACCTACCAAACGTGGTGCAAGGTAGGACAGTCAGTGAACCCAAGGCTGCTGTAAAGGTCGTTGTCTGCACGAATTGCAAGCCGGTGGGGACCGGGATAATCTAGGCTCTGGTAACCATCCAGTAGTCATTCAGCACTCTTGGGTCCTGTTGAATGTTAATTAGGTGTCGTTGAGCCCGTTCAGTGTTTTATTTAGGTTTAGAGAGGAGCTCACCGACCATGCGACCACTCAGTATGGCGGCCAAGCCCCGCCACCCTTGCCACTATATTATAAATGTTGATAAAACCCTTGGTAATATATTGGCAATATAAAATGATAATAAAGCACGGTCTAGTATACTAGCTAGGGATCGACCGATTATCGGTCTGGCCGATATTATCGGCCGATATTTGGTATTTTCGGCAATATCGGTATCGGCCAATTCAGATACCGATATTGCCGATAATATATAACAGGACCGCCGTGCCCATTACAAGCCCAGCGGTCCTGTGGGGGCCAGCAGCAAGCGCTGATTTACCTTGCATGCAGCTCCTACAGCTCTCTGTGTAAATCTCGCGAGACCCGCGGCCACAGAGCGTTGCCACGGGTTACCATGGCAACGCTCCGCGCGGCACTAAGAGCCGCGAGATTTACACAGGGAGCTGTAGGAGCTGCATGCAAGGTAAATCAGTGCTTGCTGCTGCTGCTGAGCCACCACTGTACTTAACAAGCCACTGGACCACCAGGGAATACTATATCCCCCTCCCTGGTAAGAAGCAGGGAGGGGGGACTAAACAAAAAAAAAACATTTAAATATTAAAAAAAATATTAAAATAAAAATTACACAAATTACATCACTACACAAACACACACACACACTACACAAACACACACTGCACACATACTGCATTACATACACACACACACTGCATTACATACACACTACACAGGCACACACACTGCATTACACACACTACACAGACAGTCACTACACACACACCACAAACACACACTGCACACATACTGCATTACAGACACACACTGCACACACTACACTGCACTACATACACACTACATACACACTACACAAACACAGTACACATACTGCATTACATACACACACACTACACAGGCACACTGCATTACATACACACTACACAAACACACACTACACAAACACACTGCACACATACTGCATTACAGACACACACTGCACACACTACACTGCACACAGTACACATACTGCATTACATACACACTACACAGACACACATACTGCATTACATACACACTACACAGACACACACACTGCATTACATACACACTACACAAACACACACACTGCATTACATACACACAAAAACACACTGCATTATACACACACACTACATAAACACACTGCATTATATACACACACTCTGCATCCACTACACACACACACTACACAAACACACACAGTTCCCCTGTCTAAACACACTTCATCCACTACATGTGGCATGTATATTTTGTGCATTTACCTTTCGAATTAGTTTATTTATTCAAAATAGTAAATGTACAGAATATCGGCAAGATATCGGCTATCGGCCTGAAAGTTCGCAGATTATCGGTATCGGTATCGGCTCTAAAAAATCAATATCGGTCGATCCCTAATACTAGCACTATACAAATGATAAAGCCCTTGGTACTGGATATATGCTGCTGCTGGGAGAAATTTAAAGTAAAATGAGGAGTTGTCATACAGAGCAGAGGAGAGGGGGAACACATGGTTTTCTGCATTATGGCCAATGGGTTAATTTGGCACTGGCAGCACATAGTCCAAATTAAAGAAAAGCTATAGTGCCAGGAAAGCAAACTCGTTTTCCTGGCACTATACCCTCCCCCCGTGGTAAATGTACAGTATCGGTAAGCTATCGGCCTGAAAGTTCACAGATTATCAGTATCGGCTCTAGAAATGAGAGCTAACAGTCCTAGTTTAGTGATCCAGAGGGCTAACAGGTTTGACTTGAGTTTACTTACATTGGAGTGTTATTGCGACAGAACACATGGTCAGAAGGTGTACTTCCATTAATGGGTGCTGGCAGAATGTAGGTTATCGTAAACTGTTTAGAAAGCAAGGTCAGCTCTCAGGGTTTTGTTTTAGCCACAAGAGACTTCCCCAGCACTCAGCTGGTACACCATGAGTAATGATATGAAGTCATCATCCCAGAGGAGTCACACTGGATAATTTCAGGGCATTAGCTCATAATGATGAAGCTCTTTCATGCTCTCTGCAATGGAAAACACCACAATCAGGTGTTGTTTTGGGGGAGATTGCCCTCACTTGAAATTATTACAAATTAGAGAGCCCAGTGGTTTCCAAATAAGTCCTTAATAAATCCAGGATTTAGGGATTACCAAGTTGTGTCTTATGTATTTTTTTTTTTTCTTTCTCTCTTTCATTTCTAAAAACAACTGGGCTATCCCTAAATCCTGTACTGGTACAAGTGTCTTGAGCACTGGTTTAGGAACCATTGGTATATTCAAAAAATTGGCATTAAATCCAAAGTTATACCTTTTTAAAATAAGAGAAAACATATCCCTCGACGTCAGAAACAAAGCTAGTGGATTCAAAGACAATTTAGCCACTTCACATCAATGCTTTCCTATGGTAAATGTGCGTGTCGCCCTCACCGCGTATGCGCATTAGGGCCCCCCCCCCTTTGTGGTGATGTCAGAGGAAGCCGAAATGGAGCCAGCACAGAGGGATCTCTTCTCTGGAAACGGGCAAGTGGTTAAACGATTATAATCCTTTCATTGCGGTGTGGGTCAGAGGTACACTATAATGTTAGGAATACAGCTTTATATTCCGAACACTAAAGGATTCCTTTAAATCGGTTGTATTTTTTTTTTTTTCAATTTGACAATTTTTATTTTGTCATATATCAAAAAGCAGTATAAGGGGGGTACAGAATAAAGAAGGGGAGGTGGGGAAGGATTTAGGCAACGTTGTTTACACGTAAATTGTTTTCGTCTCGGATATGTACATTATATATTTCACATCTCACATCACGTGTTCCACATTTCCAATGCTAGCGTATACAAACTTTACCCATTACACTTTAAACAGTCATATTTTCCCAATCCGTATTTGCTGCCTATCTCTGAGTCGCTGGTGTGATATGGGGTACTGGTCGTAACATCGCCACTGGTGTGGTTGGATCAGTGGGTAGATTTGTTTTACGGCACGCGTATTGTGTCATTCTCTCTTATCCCTTGCGTGTTGTACTGGCCCCCTGCCCCTGCGTCTTGGTCTCCTTCAGGGAGTCTGGGTTCTACCCCCACAGGAGCTTGTGTACTGTGGTTGCTTGGTGGCAGCGTCCGGGCTGGGAGTACATGAACCGCTGGCGGGATGCTCACTAGAGCGGCTATCTATATACATTTACACATATTAAGTTGTAGCACGAAAATGGAGTGGGGGGGTGGGGGTAGGGTGTGCGGAGAAGTGAAGGGAAGGATTTAAGGGAAGAAAAGGGAAGAGATTCCGTGTATGGATCTCTTGAACCGGTGCTCCTCTTTGCCCTCTCCCTAGACCTATGTTCCTAGTTGCTAGTTCCGCCTCTCTACCTCTAGTGTATCATCGACTCTATGTGTTAGGACCACCTCCCAGGTCAAGTCTCCTACGTTCCCTGTCTCTCTAGCTTTGGTTCTCTACTCAAGCCTTCGTGTCTTAGCGTACCTATACGTCTTGAGTCCCGGAGTGGTGTGCACTTTTCTGAATGTAATTTGCCCATTTGTTTTTTGTGTCTATGATCGTGTGGTTATTTGTAATGTATTTATTTGCCATAGCCTCATATTCCCAGTTTGTGGATGTTTGTGTTAGGAGATCGAGTCTGCTGGGCGCTCGTGGTTGTTTCCACTGTCTGGCTATCAGGGTTACTGCCGCTATAGGCACTTGGAATATCAATTGTCTTTCCTGTTTGTGCCCGAGGGCAAGATGCATGAATAGTATGCCCTGTTCAGGTCCCAAGCTGTATGGGCGGCCTATCACGTCAGTGATTATCCCCTCCACCATCTCCCAGTAGGGAGTAATTATCGGGCACGTCCACCAAATGTGGTACATTGTCCCCCTTTCTCCGCAACCCCTCCAGCATTCCCCTGAGCTTCCCGGGTATAGTTTTGCTAGTTTGTCCGGGACCATATACCATCTGTACATAATTTTCCTCATTGTTTCTAGGTGAGTCGCGCATGATGTGTGTCCTTTGTGTGTTTAGAATGCCTGTTTCCAGTCTAGGTCTGCTATTGGACGCCCTATGTCCTTCTGCCAGGCTTCTCTAAAGTCTCCGTGTCCGTTTGTATCTACTGTATTCAGTAGCGCATATAGTTTTGACAGGATTTTTTTGGGTATACTGTCCTGTAAGCAAATCTGTTCTAAGGCACCAATGTTTGGCGGTTCGGCACCCGAATCTTTACAGTGTGAGGCCACAAATGATTTCAGTTGGAGGTAAGGGAATATGTGTCTGGAGTGCAAGGAGAACTTGGTTTGCAGTTTTGGGAATGGCAGTAACTCGTTGTCCACGCAGATCTGGCTAAGGTGGGTACAACCCCCTCTCACCCAGGGAGTGTGGTCAAACGTCGGTATGCCCACTGATATGCTCGTGAGTGGGATGTTCCCTATGTTTGGTCCGACCATGCCCAGTGATGCCCTCACTGCGTCCCATGTTTTGATCATTGCTGCCGTGGTTGGTAACATGGTTGTGTACGGCGGTCGTAATCTGTGCAGCAGCTGGTATAAGTGTCGCAGCCCCTGTTTGCATGCCCAGTGTGCTTCTATGTGGACCCACTGGGGGGGGTCTTCTACTACGTTTGTCGCTGCTATGGCAGTCAGCAGTGTGGCTCTGTGGTAAGAACGTATGTTGGGCATGCCCAATCCCCCTTCTTTAACAGGTTTTTGTAAGAGCTTACTGGCTACCCTCACCTTGCGGTTGGCCCACACAAACCGTACGATCAGTTTTTGAATTGTGCTCACATATAGGCCTGGCAGACTAATCGGGACTGTGCGCAGCAGGTATTGGAGTTTGGGGAGTATAGACATCTTAATCGCCGCCAGTCTGCCCAGCCACGAAAGATATTTGCCCTCCCATGTGTGTAACGTGTCTGTAAATGATTTGATCAGTTTGGTGAAGTTTAACTTGAACAAATGGGGTAGGTGGGGGGGTATATGCACGCCCAAGAAGGTAATATAATCCTTTCTCCAGTCAAAAGAGAAAAGCCCACTCAAGTGTTTCAGCCGATGAGATTGGACTCCCACACCCATAGCCTGGGATTTAGTGACATTCAATTTGTAATAGGAGTTAAGGCCGTATTCTTTAATGTCCTTCATAAGGTTTGGTAGTGAAATTTGGGGTTGCGTTAATGTCAACATGACATTGTCCGCAAACAAATTGATTTTGTATTCCCTATCGCCCACTGTTACTCCGTGTATGGAGCTGTTGGCCCGTATTGTCTCCGCTAGCGGCTCTAAAGCCAACACATATAGTAAGGGGGAAAGTGGGCATCCCTGCCTCGTTCCGTTGGTGATGTTAAAAGGTTCCGATGTGAAGCCCGCAGTGACCACCTGGGCCGATGGTTTGCTGTATAAGGCCTCCACCGCCGAGCAGAATGCCCCCAGCATCCCAAACTTATCCAGGACCGCTTTCAGGAACATCCAGCTCAGGCGGTCAAAGGCCTTCTCCGCATCCAATGAGAGCGTTACACATTCTGTTTGTTGCCTGTGTACGCTGTGTATAATGTCGATGACCTTTCTCGTGTTGTCCCCCCCCTTGCCTCCCTTTAACAAATCCGACTTGATCATTCCTTATCAGGTGCGGGAGGATTGTGCCCAGTCTAATGGCGTAAATTTTCGCGAAGAGTTTTGTGTCAGTGTTTAGCAACGATATTGGTCGAAAATTTTGTGGGTGGATTGGTAGTTTGCCCGGTTTAGGCAATGTTATGATATGGGCTTTGAGGGCTTCTGGCGGGAGTGCGTGCCTCTTGGCTGCTTCATTAAACGCGTTAGTAAGGTGAGGGGCTAAGGTTTTTTGGAAGTACTTGTAGTAACAATTGGCAAACCCGTCTGGGCCTGGGGCTTTATCGGAAGGTAGAGAGTCAATTGCTCTCACCACCTCTGTTTCTGTTATCAATGTGGACAGGCTGTCTTGTTGAGCGGGTGTGAGTTTGGGCAGTGCGATCTTGTCTAAGTAGGAGGCTATTTTGGCCCCCTGTGGTTGGGGTGTATTTGGGTCGTCCCTGAGATTGTACAATGCTTCGTAGTATTTGGCAAATGCGTTGCTAATGTCCTTGGGTGCCACTATTTTCTGTCCGCTTGGAGACAGCAAATATGCTATTTTTTGGGCTGCTTGTTGTGACTTTAATCGTTGTGCTAACAGTTTACCTGCCTTGTTTCCCTGTGTGTAGTTTTGAGCCTTTAGCCTTTTCAAGTGATATCCCACTTGTTCTAATGACATTTGGTGTATCTGTCTTGTGAGTTTCGCGATTTGATCCTGCAGTTCGCGTGAGGGAGTTATTTGGTTTTGTGTCGTAGCACGCTGGAGGTCTGTTTGGTATGCGTGGAGCTGAATGTGGGATTTCCTTTTTAGGTATGCTGCCCGTTGTATCAGTTGTCCCCTTATCACTGATTTGTGGGCCTGCCACAGGGTACCGCGGCTCGTTTCAGGTCTATCATTATCTTGGAAGTAGTGGGCTAAGTTTTGGTTCAGCTCCGTGCAGAAGGCGCTATCCTTCAGTAATGTTGCGTTTAGTCGCCACGGACTTCTATGGGTCGGGTCATATAGATTTTTCAACGTTAGTTCCACCGGGGCATGGTCGGACCATGTGATCTGTCCTATCTCGCATTGGGCCGTTTGGTCTATCCCTGTCCCTGAGATAAGGAAGCCATCAATGCGGGAGTAGGTGTTGTGCACTGTCGAAAAGAATGTATACCCTCTTTCCCCTACATGAGTGGCTCTCCATACATCGTACAGATGGTTGTTGTGTATAAGCTTGCAGAGTGCCTTACTTTGTTTGCGGAGGGGTGCGGTGCGTTTCCTAGCTGGAGCTAATGTCGTGTCCATGGAGGGGTCAAAAACGTGATTGAAGTCGCCACATATGACTGTCGTCCCTATCTGTACTGACTGCAGTTTCTGAATAAGTTTGTGTAAAAAGTTGCACTGGTTCGTGTTGGGGGCGTAGATGTTCGCTATGGTGTATGGCATGTCATTAAGCGTGCCTACTATAATGACATATCTGCCGTCCGGGTCAATGTGTTGGGAATGCGGAGCATAGGCCACATTTTTGCTAATTAGTATGGAGGTGCCTTTGGTTTTGCTAGCCGAAGTGGCATGGATTTGTGTAGGATAGTCTTTCCGTAGGACGGTGGGATGTGCATTGGTCATGAAATGTGTCTCTTGAAGGCACAGAACGTCTACTGCTTTATGTTTGATCTCTCGGTATAGGAGGTGTCTCTTAACCGGGATGTTCAGTCCCCTAACATTGTGTGAGTAGATTTTCAGGGTGGGAGGTGGTCATAAAATGGTATTTGTGCTTGTATTTGATCTATATATGTCGGGGGGTCCTTGTGTCCCAGTTCCTCCGAACTCAAGGGCTGTCCCCGGGCAGCTTGAGGGCTGCTTCGCGTGACTTTTGGCTCAGAGGAAGAGAGCGGCATGATCTCCGCCTTGTCTAAAGTTGGTCGGTAGCTTACGGAGCACATAGCAGGTGGAAGGGGTGTATGAGGTGCAAGTATGAATACAAACATAAAAACATAATAGGAAACAGTAATAGGGAAGTTATAACAAATCAACTTTTTTGCCGAAATATCGGCTATGCACCAAGTGGTGGTGCGGTGGGGGTAGAAACTAATGGTTCCTGTCCTGGCTGCGGTTCGTCGGCCGCGGCTTTTGCTCGCGTGTTTTGCTTTTTTGTCTGGGTGACCCTTTTTTTTTTTATTACATTTTTTAACATAATAAGAAAAGTTTGCGTGAATGGGCTGTCGCTGTCTACCTGACGGTATCCTGAGGTTGCACGTTGGCATAGTTCAATAGAAAAAAGAAAAAAAAAATATATATTTTTTTTTAATTGTGGTTTTCTCTTTCTTTTCCCTACTTCTCTATGTATTAGTATGTCGGAGCTTTCTGGGTTCTGTGAGAGGGTGGGTGGGGGCTCCCCTGTCTAGGCTTTCCCGGAGTCGGTCTCCATGTCACAATATCCACGTCTTAGTCTCCCGTCTAGCCTTGTTCCCCAAATTACCTATGGCACCTTGGTATCCACCCTCCACCCCCCCTCCCAGTCTTCCTGACCCTTGTCTTTGCATGTGCATTTGTCTTTTGCTCCCATTTACATTGCCCTTACAACATAAGAAAGTTAAACTAAACATATATTATACAAGCCTGGATTCAAATGGCTGGATCAACAGTTCTCAGGTTCAGCGTCACAGCTCCTTCCCAACTAGGTGACTTAACGTTTGGCTTTCCTCCATGATGGAGGGAGTCTTTGAGTCTCTTTCGTCGCGGGCGGAATATCTATGCCCCAGGTTCTGAGGATTTTCATTCCTTCGTCTGGGTTCTGTATCGTAGTTGGTCGTCCGTTTCTCTGTACGATCAGCTTCACCGGGTATCCCCATCTGTATGGTATTTGTTGTTGGCGGAGTTGCGTCGTGATTCCCGCGAATTCCTTCCTGCGTCTAAGCGTATATGCTGATATGTCGGCATAAATCGCTATTGCTTGGTATGCCGCCGGCATGTCCGTTTTTTTTCCTGCTTCTGTTTGCCCTCATTACCTCTTCCTTTATGTGGAAGTAATGTATTCTCAGCAGCACGTCTCTAGGGGTTTCAGGTGGTAAGAAGGTGGGTTTTGGCACTCTGTGAGCCCGGTCCATCAGGAACATGTCAGGGGGCACATCAGGGGCGAGCGCTTTGAACAGTCCCACTAGGTAGGCCGTGAGTTCTGTCGGGCCTATAGTTTCCGCTATACCTCTAATGCGGAGGTTGTTCCTCCGGCCTCTGTCTTCCAGGTCAGCGGTTTTCCCCTCCTGCGCCTCCATTCTCTCTGTAAGGCTGTCTAGTTTTTCTGCCATGGAGTTTTGGGCCTCCTCCTATGCCACCATTTTGTCCTCCATCCCTGCCGTCCTATCTCCTAGCTCTTTAACGTCTGCATTAATGGTGTGGATTGCATTTTGCAACGTGAGCTGTAACTTGCCTGCCATAGTGTCCAGCATCGCCTGCAGGATCCCCTGCGTGACCGGCAAGTCGGCAGCCGCCTGTTCTGGGGAGGGAGTGAGCTCTTCCTCGCCGCCATCTTGGTTTTCGCCATGCGGTCCAGATCCTCGCGTCTGGCTCGCTTTAACGCCGAAGAAATTAGATTTCTCCCCCCGCTCTGTCTGCCGGCGGTGTTTAGGCTGGGACATCGTGTCTCGGGTCGTGTGGTGTCGGGTCACCCACTTTGCAGCTTGTTTAGGCCGTTGCCGCACGGAGCTCCGGCTACATGCGACCGCTCGCTCCGGAGTCTAGGACACGCCCCCCAATCGGTTGTATTTTAATAGAGCTATCTAATTGGCAAGCGAGACTGACCGGATTATTCACAAACCATTAAAATTCAAAGTGAATTTTAAATTTAAGGTAAAAATAGCGTAACTGGAAGGACTTTTCCACTGTTTGGCATTTCTCATCATAGATGTTGGACGTATTGATATTTTGGAATTTAGTATATTTTGCACTCCGCAAAACCGATATAGTTTTAATATACTGCAATCTGAGCCTCTGTTGAAAGTGATGTTTAAATATAGCAGTGCTTCTGCTTCATATGATCATTATCATTTATTACAAATCAACAATGCAAGCCAGAAAATAACCAGGGGAAAAGAACACCTTTTGTAATTTCTTAAGCACATTCCAAATCTAATATAGAATTGTATTCAGTTTTGCATTTCATTTCTATGCCCCGCCATTTTATATAATTGTCTTTTATTTTTTAAATTGATCATATGCTGTACATCTTTCATAAACTTGCCCTGGTCAGTGTTATTCAGGTATGTGTGCCTTTGTAAATGCTACAGAGCCACCTGCTGCCCACTAGTGGAACTGCTCTACATGAACCAACAATATCTTTTTAACAATTTAAAATAGTGTTTTAAAGCAGATTACACTGAACTGGGTTTTATAGGGTGTAAATCTAGGCACCATGACCACTTCACTGACTTGGAGTTGTCTTAGTGCTTGGAGATTGTTTGTTTGTTTGTTTGTTCAGCGTTTCAGGTCTAAAGGATCAATATTATGGTATTGTGCATGGATGCTGTGTTACCGGAGGAAACCATGAGACTGCGCATATGCAGTCCTTTTCTTCTTCTTAAAAACAAATGGTTCCGATGCGTATACTGCGATAACCTAAACTGGAGAAAATTCTAATATCTTAATGTTGAGTAACAAGAAAATCTTCATCCAATCATTTCTCTTGCTTTTGTTCACAACTGTAGTTGTTGTGTTTCTTCCTTATGAGCATGTCTCATGTAAAAAAAAAAAAAAAAAAAAAATTTGGAACATATTGGCAGACATCACCGATCAAAATCCATTTAACTCTTAAAGGTAAGACTGCCCCGGGTTATTCCAGGCACCATAACAACTTGAGTGAGATTATTTTGTTGTGCCATGAGAATTCATTTAACTCCAGTTTGGAAGTTATGGATTGTTTGACAGACCACTACTCAACTGAAACATTTTGCCTTAATATTCGTCTAACTAAAAGTACGTATTTTGTTACACCGTTACGGACTTGTGTAATTGTTTATTTCTTTTTCATAGTTCTAAGAAGGCACAATGGCAGATAACCAGAATGGCACCCAGTGCAATGAAGATCAGGCAGATACCAGATCATTTCCTTCAAGTCCTCGGTATGCCTGTGATGTGATTTATTTTTATTTTTTTTACCATTTAAATTACTTCTGATAAATGATGAAATGTAATAATCTCTTTGTGCTTTTTGTAATTCCTACATATAAATGAATACCTCTTTTGAATGTTTCTCCTGGCTTACCCTTGATGTGTGGGATCATTTATGAATTTCTTCACGTTGCCCATTATTGCAAGATGATATTAAAATTACAAATGTATGGTAACCTATTTATCTGTTCTTTAATTGATATTGTATGTAGCATGATTTCACGAAGCACTGAGCCAAAAGAAATCGACAAGAAATCCAAGTTTGATCATCTGTTCAAGTACAAAATGGATTATCCAGAGATGGGGCAGTGTGTCATTATAAACAATAAGAATTTTCATCCATCCACAAGTAAGGTTCAACCTAATTCTGTGTATGACAAAATAATAATTCACTTATTGGTCATATTTTCATGGCTATTGCAGTGCATGGTTTTTATAATACACTTAATGCTACATCACCATTAAAAATATAATGGGAAAGACATTTGCTTTTTCGATATCAGAGAAAGAAATATAACAAACCTCGCAGGTAGGCTCAGATAACGGGATTAAAGGGATTCTATAGTGTTAAGAATACAAATCTGTATTCCTAACACTATAGAGCCCCCTGGTGCCCCTCTGGACGCTAAAGGGCAAAAAAGCATTTATGTCCCTCAGCTCTGGGTCGGTGCTCTGCCTCCTCAGTTGGTGGATAATGCGTATGCGTGGCAAATGCCGCAAGTGCATTAGGCCTTCCCCATAGGAAAGCCTTGCTTTAGTGCTTTCTTATGGGGTTTTCACACTGGATGTCTGAGGACATCCAGTGTCAGTTAGGCGACCAAAAGTCCATTGGCAACCAGGAAGAGCCTCTAGCGGCTGTCTGATTGAAAGCCATTAGAGGCAGTCTTGGTCCTGCATTATAATTATTGCAATTTCCCAAAAACTGCAAAGTTTTACATTGCAGAGCTAAGGGGAACAAAGACACTGCACCCAGACAACATCCATGAGATTAAGTGGTCTGGGTGTCTATAGTGTCCTTTTAATAGGACCTCTTCTCTTGGTTTTAACGTAACCAGCGAGTATTAATTTAACTTCTCTTTAATGCAATTCATTTCCCTTCCCTCTGCCAATTTTTCCATTTTGTTATGTCATAACATCTTGGAATTTTTTTTTGTTTAAATTTATTTATTTTTACAACTCTAAAAATAGTTGCCACAAAAAAAGTACCCATTGTTTGTTTCTTGTCTGAGCGAAGCCTACAAAAGAAATGTCTTATTAATTCAGTCGTACCCGACATCTGCTCAAATAAACGTTCATATTTAAAAATAAAAATAAAAAAATTTGGGGGGTGGTTATAAATAGGGAAGATAATGAAGTAACCTTTTAATAATATCTCAGTATTTCAGAGTTTTAGTTCTGTTATCCAGATTCTTGAAATCGGCTATGCTTTTCGTTTGGAGACTCTATCCCAGTGGTTCCCAATCCACTAAAGTCATTAAAAACAAAAAAAACAACCTTGGACACAACTGGGCACTCTCCAAATCCTGGAGAAGAATGCCTTGAGGACTGGTTTGGGAACCACTGCTCTAGCCTCTACATCTAAAAGCAACTTTGAATTGACACTTTGGTAAATAACGCGCACTGTATATAGGCAAAAGTATGTGGACACCTCGCCTATCACACCATTATGAGTTAGTTGGACATCCCATACCAAATTCATGGTCATTTTTTTTGCAGCTCGAACAGCCGCCACAGTTCTGAGAAGACCTTCCACAAGAGTTGAAATTGTGTTCATTCAGACAAAAGAGAATTAGTGAAGTCAGGCATTGATGTTGGCTTCCAATCTGTGCTTTCTTCGTCCCAAAGGGGTTGAGAGGGGTCGTACTTCGAAGTTAGGATTATGTGTAGGCTGCACCATACTTAACAAGCCATGTCTTCATGGAACTCGCTTACTGTTGACCAGAGCAGATGTAGCAGGACAGAAATTTCAGAAGAAGAATTGTGGTAATGATGGGATCGTTACCACAAGTCCGTTTAGAGTCCCTGAGCCGTTCAGTATGATACATTGCAATGCCAATATGTGTCTGTTGGAGATGTGCTGGATTTTATGCTTCTTTTAAAAAGAGCTGAGGATGAAATGCCTGAAGTTATAATTAGTAGTGATTTCTACATACCTTTCTTTAGAGCAGCTCTGTCTCCAATATTTTCTCCAAGTCTCTGACCATGCTAACATCGTTTTACTTTTTGTTTTTCCATTTCACTTCCTCCTAGGAATGGGATCTCGCTCTGGTACAGACACTGATGCTCGGAAACTATTTGACACTTTCAAATATTTTGGCTATCAGGTCAAGATATTCAATGATCTAAAATGCGTTGACATCTTTGGATTATTAAAGAAAGGTAAACTGTTTGGATTTATTGTCTTTTTTTATTTTATTTTTTTTATAATTCTTTCTTTTATTGAGGCATTACGGCATTACACAGAAAGAAAGAGAGTCAGATACGCATTATTTGTGCGTAAAATTGGTGCGTAACATTAGTACAACAATGGCATTGCATAGTATAGACAAGTTGATTCCGCCTTCTAAATGTCTTGGTCTCTTTTATGTTAAGGGAGTATTAACTTAGAACTTAACTAAGTGCGAAAATAACGGACTATAAAGTTGGACTGTGTCCCTGGTGACCAACTGTGGTACGTGATTTTTTTTTTTTTTTTTTTTAACTGCCACATTTGGAGATTAGGTTGGTTGTGTCTCCCAGATCTTTTGCCGTGTCGGTCTTACGGGGGGTAGTGTTTTAGAGGGGGGCCTTGAAGACCTTGGTTGCTATATTTTTTTTAATGGTACATTGCATTAGGTGCAGATTTTACCCAAAACTTGCAATTTATCTCCATCTCTAAGCAAAAATTCTAATTAATCCTTATTTGGAATGTAATCAAGACATAACTAAGCTTACAAATGACATTCAAGTGATACATACTCCTTTCCTTCCTGATACAGAGACAACCAACTGCTTGCAAATTCACTACTGTGCAGTCAATGTTACTGGCACATGATACTGGGAGTGGCAGCCATAACGCCTAACAATTAGGCTTATACTGGGCTTCCCAGTGGCAGCAAGAGGTGTAAACAGCAGTTAGAGGCACTAGCCTCCTGCTCTCAAAATGCCCAGCGGGCACCCCTATGCTCCCACAGGTTAGAGATGTGCACACTAGCCTGGGCAAACTTTTCACTCACCATTGGTGTTTGAGAACTGGAATGCTTTTTGTGCCATATTTTTCTATTTTTTCTATTGATGGTTTAAAAGAGTATAACCGCATCATGTGGTGTTTCAAATTTCAAATAATAAGAAAAACAAAACCAACAAAGTTAGAAAAATTATAAACTGTGACAAATGGCAACATCAGTTGTAACATGGCACCAACCCTTACATTGTTAATGCCAAAAGATATCTGCTAAGTATTCCCAAGGTAGAAAATAGAAATATGTTATGTGCATAGATTTACCGTAGAAAAACAGAGGTTTTGTACAGTTACTCCTCCCCTGTACGTGTAAATTGAAATGCTAGGGAAAGAGAACATCCATTTCTGTCATTATCTAAGAAAGCCCACAGCTGCAGTTCTATTCATTACATAGAATGACTGTAACCAGGGCCGGACTGGGAAAAAAATTCGGCCCAGGCATTTTTTTTATCACCGTGGCCCACTAAGAGAGGGTGTGTTTTGTCATCACTCATGACAAGCACGCCCCCTCTCAAAGTGAGCATGTTGGTTCAATGCTCTTCCAGGGCAGACCATGCGCAGAGCTCTGCTGAAGAGCTCTGGTATGAGAAAAAGCCCTGTATTTGTTCTGCACAGTACAAGCAAATTTAATAACATGCTTGCACTGTGTTTCCTTGCAACTTGTCTCTGGTGTCTCTTTAAATGGATACCAGGAGACAAAAGGGCCAGGAAAGAGTATTGTGCATGTGTTTGGAGCCTGCTTGTGGTATTGCGTGTGTGCAGAGTGAGCTGGTCGTGGTGTGGTATTGTGTAATAAGGTCGGTTTTAGTCATGTTGTGTTTGTGGTGTAATGTAATGCATATGTGGCTAGGGGCTGTAGAGAATGTGTGTATAGGGGATGTAGCAAGTGTGTGCATACAGGCTATAGTGTGTGTGTGTGTGTATAGGTGATGTAGTGTTTGTAGAGAGTGTGTGTTCAGGGAATGTAGTATGTGTTTGCTTACAAGGAATCTAGTGTGCGTATAGGGGATCCAGAGTGTGTGTGTGTGTGTGTGTGTGTGTATAGGAGATCTAGCGAGCGTGCGTATATAACTGATTCAGAGTGTATATAGGGATCTAGTGTGTGTGTATGTGTGTAGATGATCCAGAGTTGGGTAAAGGATCTAGTGTGTGTCTGGAATGTAATGTGGTGAGGGATGCTGTGTGTGTGTGTGTGTGTGTGTGTGTGTGTGTATGTATATATATATATAATATTATATAAATATTGCTGTATGTGATTGATTTGTGTGTGAGTGCTGAGTGTGATGTGTGTGTGAGAGGTGTGTGTGTGTGTGTGATGTGTGTGAGAGTGCATAAATGTTGTGTGTTGGGGGGTAAATATAGAATGAAAAAAAAACTAAGCAGGCATTAAATCCCCCCCCCCTTCTTACCTTTAGCCTGGGAGGGGGGGACCGGCACGTGCACATGATCCCTGGGGGTCCAGTGGTGAGTGAACTCTAGCCTGAGGGCTAGAGTTCACTCTTGCGAGATCGGGGCGTTGCCATGGCAACGCTCCCGATCTTGCGAGAGGAACCCGGCGGAGCTGCAAGATAGAGCTCCGCCGGGTCCTCTCCCTCCCCAGCCACAGGTCTCTTTAAATGGGCCGGTGAGGGAGATCTTTGACTGCTGTAAGAACTAATAGCAGCCATACTGCTTCCAGGTAGACTATAAATCTCCTGAACTGCCGACCCCACATCTGCCTTGGTTCTGACTCTCCCAAACTTTGAGAGTGGAGGTGATAAATCTACTTGGGCAGTTGCATTTATAAGCCACTCTGGGCAGGGAGAAGCAGTCCAGTGTACTCTCCGCACAATAAACCTAGCAATGGTAAAACCTCCCAGTGATACCAGCAGCATGATAGTGGAGTTTTGGAGCAATTCACACACTATAGGTGGACTACAAGGAAAGTCATGAACTAGCAAAGCGATCAATCAGTGCAGATTGTTCATTGTTGGGGTGCTGACGTGTAAGTGGCTGTCATTTTAGTGTTAGTGCCATTAATTAGCAAAGGTTTCTTAGGAGACCGAGGATTTTTCCGTATTGAATAATATATTCTCCAATGAACGAATCAATGGAGCTACAACAGGTGAGTTGTCATTGTAAATAAAATACAGTAAAGTGACACCCTCTCAAAGGTTAGCAAACACATTAAGATTGTAAGAAAATGGGGGTGTTGTGTTTCTTTTTTTTGTATATTTTATTCTCCCCCTCCTCCATTCCATGATTGTCAGTATGTCTCTAGGTATTGTAATGGTATATAGGCTTCAGGTATGTGTTACCTTAGTAAGAAAATCAACAAGGCATGGCGTATCCATTTCAAAACGAATACAAATGTCTTGCCTAATAGCCCAGTTGCACTGGGACAGTGATTATCTTACACCTTTCATTAACAGTGCACGAGGTTTGGACTATCAAAGGCATATACAACATGCCTCATGAGAACTTGGGAATTTATTTAACCAGTTTTGCTTAAATAATGAATAACACTGAATCGTTTTTTAATAATAATCTAGTTGTCACCTGGGTTTCTGAGAAAAATATGGTGGCACATCTCAAGTCAATTTGGTGAGCTCGGCAACTGACTTCTGGCCATCAGTGTTCTTAAAAGGACACTATAGTCACCAGAACAACTACAGCTTATTGTATTTGTTCTGATGAGTATAATCGGTCCCTTCATGCTTTTTGCCGTAAACACTGTTTTGGATTTTTTTTCACAGAAAATGCAGTGTTTACATCACAGCCTAGGGATACCTCCACTGGCCACTCCTCAGATGGCTACCAGAGGTGCTTTCAGGGGCAGTGCTGCACAGTGTACTGCACTGCCATTTAGTGTCTACACCAGTGGTGTCCAGCACTGCGGCATATACTGGGCCCCTAATCTTGGGAGTGGCACTGGTAGATTATTTAAAGAAACAATCCAGGCACAATAACCACTACATTACATTGTAGATCAGTTTGACAACTTACCTGGGGTCTTCCGGGATAGGGGCTGTAGTGTGTGGTGCAATAAATATAGATATATGTATATTATATAATTGTGTGTGTGGGTTGCAGGGTGTTTGTGAAGGATGTGTATGTGGGGCAGTTTGTGCATGAGGGGCACTGTTTGTGTGTGGGGCAAGTAGGTTGTGTGAGGAGTACAGTGTGTATGTATGGGGGGTAATTGTGTGTGTGTGCATGGGTGCATTGTGTTTGTGAAGGATGTTTGTGTGTGTGTGTGTGTGTATACATGTGGGGCAGTTTGTGCATGAGGGGTACAGTGTGTGTGTGTGGGGAGGGGGGAGCAGATTGTGTGAGGGGTATAGTGTGTGTGTGTGTGTGTGTGGGGAGGGGGGAGCAGATTGTGTGAGGGGTATAGTGTGTATGTATGGGGGGTAATCGCGTGTGTGTGTGTGTGTGTGTGTGTGTGTATGGAGGAGCCATTGTGTGGTGTGGGGGTAAGAGGGCAAATTAATATATTTTTATTTATTTTTTTAAATTAAAAATAAAAATGATATCCCCTCTCCCTGCTTACATTTGCCTGGGAGGGGGACATTTCCTGCAATCCCTGGTGGTGACAGTGAACTCTAGCAGCCTCAGGAGCTGTTAGAGTTCACTGTCGCGAGATTCAGAGCAATGTTTTCCTGAGCTCGCGAGAGGAGAACCAGGTGGAGCTGCATGTTGGAGTTCCTCCGGGTCCTCTCTCTCTGTCCCTCCCTCCCCTGCCGGCTGTCAGCAAAGTGCTAGCGGGCCGGAGAGGGAGATCTGATCTCCCCTCCAGTCCTGCAGAGCCAGCATGGGAGAGCACACTTCCCGGTGCTATGATTATAGCACCAGAAAAATATCTTGTGGCTCCCCTCTGTGACCTTGTGGCGCTCTGGTACACAGTTTGAGAACGGCTGGTCTACACCCTTTGATTTGAGACACTAAACACTATAGAGTCAGGAATATATGGTTTTGTTCCTTTAAATAGTCAAGGCAATCAGTTCAACATTTCAAATCAACAAGTTTGCCACACTGTTGCAATGTAAATACACAAGCTTTCAGTAAAAAATGTGTAAAGCCAAACATTTCTCCTCCACCTAACCCTATGCACATTAGCTTAAACTGTTACCACGAAATTCCAACCTCAAATTTTAAACCAGAATAGGTACTTGCTCCCCAACTTTATATGTGATTTATACAGGGGTTCCGGTTGACCTGTTTGTACTCTTCCTCATCTTCTGAGGCTGTAGAAAATGGTATTAGCACTGATTTTGAGGTTGGAATTAATAGTTTTCAGCTAGTATCCATCTTCGTCGGTCCCTCTTTTACCTGCTGCCAGCATTTTAACGGATCTCCTGCCGGGTACAAACCTAAGACTTCGGACACTATTCTGGCGCAATCTAGGGAGCTAAATTTAATGTAGCTGGATTACTTTCTTACAGCTCTCTTGTGCTGTGTACTAATTCTCATTTCCACTAGGTGGCATCCTGTAATAGTATCATTTTATATTCTTATTTAAAAGTACAGTAAATCTATTTACTTTCAGGGTTTTTTCTGGTCTGTGTGTGTGTGTGTCTATGTTAAACAAAAATCTGCACCCCAGGCAAGCCATAAGACTTGCTTTTCCCACAGGAATCATATATATAAATATCAAAATATAGCATGTTGAATGAATAGAGATATTAACCCTGGGATAGGTCAAGAAATCTTCTGCTAGCCAGAGACCTAGGCTGGAAGAGACCTATGACCAAATCCTGTAGTTAAAAAAGAGGTCACCTGGTTGTACTAATTAAGCAGGGGCTTGACTTATTTTAATTATGCACTCTTGCACTTGTTAGGTTGCACTTTATTTTTCTTATGAGTTACTTATATAAGGTCTTTGGTTCAGGTAGGCACTAGCTTTGTGCGGTGCTGAGGTATTAGGTACAGATGAGGATACCTTTTTTATGATGTATGGTGGGAATGGAGCAGTGATTATTATAATCGTTTGGGAAGTTGCTTTTTGGTTTTGATATCTAATTATTTACTTCCAGTTAGCTGATGTCTAGAAGATTTTTCTCCTTTTTAGAAGAGATTCAGATTACCCCCCTTCCCTTATCACCTCTCATTATGTTCTGCCTAATAGCAGGGTATCCTTCTTAGGTGGAACGCTCATCTGTTCCCTGGTGCTAATGCCCTTATACCTGGTGTGTAGACCATTGTTCCTATTTCGGACCTATAATTGGAAATGGTAGCTCTATGCCTTAATGATTAATAAAGGTTTTACATTTTTTGGCTTTTATGCTACTAATCTAATTTAGGTTGTACTTATTCCTAGACATCAACTTCCATTTGGAGTGGATGTCTTGGATATTGTTCCTTTTCTTTTTCTTTTTCAAATATAGCATGTAAATTTTTTGTTCAGTATATACACATTGAAATTTTGCAAGATTGGTTATGTTGCTTTTTGAGACCGTATGGTAGCCTAGAAATGAAAATTACCCCCATAATGGCATACCATTTGCAAAAGTACACAACTCAAGGTATTACAAATGGGGTATGTCCAGTCTTTTGTATTAGCCACTTAGTCACAAACACTGACCAATGTTAGCGTTCATATTTGTTTGTTTGTGAAAAATGCAAAAAAACTAAATTGAACGCTAATTTTGGCCAGTGTTCGTGACTAAGTGGCTACTAAAAAAGACTGGACATTTGTAATACCTTGGGTTGTCTACTTTTGCAAATGATATGCTATCATGGGCGCAATTCTCATTCCTGGACTCAAAGGCAACATAACCAATATGGCAAAATTTAATGTGAAAAAACAGAAATCCAAGCCTAATATTTGACCCAGTAACTTAAAGGACCACTATAGTGCCAGGAAAACATACTCGTTTTTCTGGCACTATAGTGCCCTGAGGGTGCCCCCACCCTCAGGGACCCCCTCCCGCCCGGCTCTGGAAAGGGGAAAAGGGGTAAAACGTACCTTTTTCCAGCGCTGGGCGGGGAGCTCTCTGCCTCCGATCCTCCTCCGTTCCTCCCCGTCGGCTGAATGCGCACGCGCGGCAAGAGCTGTGCGCGCATTCAGCCGGTCGCATAGGAAAGCATTATCAATGCTTTCCTATGGACGCTTGCGTGCTCTCACTTTGATTTTCACAGTGAGAATCACGCAAGCGCCTCTAGCGGCTGTCAATTAGACAGCCACTAGAGGATTTGGGGGAAGGATTAACCCATTTATAAACATAGCAGTTTCTCTGAAACTGCTATGTTTATAAAAAAATAAAATAAAATGGGTTAACCCTAGCTGGACCAGGCACCCAGACCACGTCATTAAGCTGAAGTGGTCTGGGTGCCTAGAGTGGTCCTTTAAAAAAACAAACAAACAAAAAAACATTAAACCTGTACATGGGGGGTACTGTTATACTCTGGAGACTTTTCTGAATACAAATATTAGTGTTTCAAAACGGTAAAAGGTATCACAACAACTATATCGTCCATGAAAGTTCCGTTTGTGTGTGAAAAATGCAAAAAAGGGCACTTTTACGGACGATATCGTTGTTGTGATATGTTTTATAGTGTCTTGGAAAGAGTACAGGGTTAAATATAGGGTTTCTGAACCAAATTCTCTGGACTTTCGGCCTGGGTTGTCAGGCATGTCAATCAAATTGTAATTAATTAAATGACTTAATTATGCAAAAATATTATATAAATATATGTAGAATTTTTATATATAGTTATATATATTTTTGATTATTTTTATTTATATATAGTTAATACAATGTTAAAGGGAAACTCCAGTGCCAGGAAAACAATCCGGTCCCCTCTCTCTCCCACCCCCCAATCCCAGGTTGCTGAAAGGGTGAAAACCACATCGCTGCTTCTTCCGCCGCTGCTGCTCCTCCTCTGTATTACGTCAGCCGGTGGGCGAGACTGATCACGCCCACCGGCCGGGGAGACCTAATGCGCCCGCGCATGCGCATTAGAGCTCCCCACAGGAAAGCATTGAAAATGCTTTTCAATGCTTTCCTATGGGGAATTGAGCGACGCTGGAGCGATGCAGGAAGTGCCCTCTAGTGGCTATCTAGTAGACAGCCACGAGAGGTGGAGTTAACCCTGCAAGTGTAATTACTGCAGTTTTTTTATAAACTGCAATAATTACCTTGCAGGGTTAAGAGTAGTGGGAGTTGGGCAGAAATGGTCTGGGTACCTGGAGCGTCCCTTTAACCCCTTAAGGACCAAACCTCTGGAATAAAAGGGAATCATGACATGTCACACATGTCATGTGTCCTTAAGGGGTTAAACAAATATTTGCACACCAGACAAGCAATAAGACTTGTTTTTCCCCACAAAAATCACAACTTTGCAGTGATGTTACTACCGCAAAGGATTCTGGGTGGGCATATGCAAATTAGTTTAACAAAGAATCACATTTTTGTCTCATTCCATTTTAAACATGGATTCTTTTAAAACCCTGACTACAAGACCACATCCACACAAGCCTATGAATGAACTAGATAAGCAGCGCAACCAGACATACCAACTGTATGACCATAACAATACAACTTAAATGTGACATGTAACAAACAAAATGGGCTGACTGAGATATTGCCAATGCCTTGTATGTCACCAATTTACTGTCTGTACAACTATATTTTGAAGATGAAAACTCAATAAAAACAGAATAAAAAAAAAAAAATTTATTATTTTGATCCTGTGTTTGCAGTATACAACAGCTTTGAAACTCAACTTAGGAAAAGATGCAAAGCCAGTGAACCACTCATGGACAGCTGTTTAATTGTTAATGCAAATCATCAGCATGAGGCTGGTTACTGGTTGGCTGTTGAGGCTTGGTAGTACTTGGGAAGCAAAATCCAAATAGGTTATGGTGGGGGAAAAAGTGTGATTGAAAACCCCTTCCACCTGAAGTCTGTGGATAGTTAAAGACCACTATAGTGCCAGGAAAACAAACTCGCTTTCCTGCCACTATAGGGTCTTTAGGTCGCCCCCACCCTCAGGGTCCCACTCCCGCTGGGCTCTAGGGGGCTAAATGGGTTAATCTCTTGCCTTTCTCTCCTCCCTCTTCCAACGTCATCCGCCGAATGCGCATGCCGGCAAGAGCCACGCGCGCGCATTCAATCGACCCATAGGAAAGCATTTCTCAATGCTTTCCTGTGGACGTCGGTGTCTTCTCACTGTGATTTTCACAGTGTGAAGCGCTGAAGCGCCTCTAGCGGCTCTCAATGAGACAGCCACTAGAGGCTGGATTAACCCTATTGTAAACATAGCAGTTTCTTTGAAACTGCTATGTTTACATCTGAAGTGTTAAAACTAGAGGGACCTGGCACCCAGACCACTTCATTGAGTTGAAGTGGTCTGGGTGCCTATATTGGTCCTTAATACAATGTTAAACAAAAAATCTGCACACCAGTCAAGCCAGTTTATTTTAACTTGTGAAACTTTTTTACAGGCATTAGGGGGACTACCTGAGTGCCCTGCTGGCACTGCATAAGCCGGCTATTCCGGCCATGTGATTGCTGAGACTCCGTGATCACATGGCCCTGGAGGGCCAGATCGGGCAGAGGGAGTCTGCCTGAGCTCCCAGGCAGACTCCAGGATAGCGATTGCCATCACAGGGACCCTGTGAGTACAAAGGATGGCCGGGGCGTTTTATGCCGCCCTCCAGTGTTTAGAGCCACCCCAAAAAAGACCCCTTAAGGGGTTAATGAAACAACGTAAATTATAATCATAATATCAATTTTGTTGTGTAATTCAAATCCTTTTTATAAGAATTATTTCTTCATAAAGTGGTACTGTTATATTTTTAGATTTTGGGTCGGACTATAGTTTTAAAATATTTAAAAGACATTCCATGAAAACGCCTGTGTGATAAGCCTTGTTTTATCTGATTGTAGCTTCCGAGGAGGATCACAGCAGGAGAAGCTCCTTTGTGTGTGTGCTTTTGAGCCATGGAGAGGATGGCGTAATATATGGAGTAGATGACCATATTCCCATTAAAAACCTTACAAGCCTCTTCAGAGGGGACCGTTGCAAGACTTTGGTTGGAAAACCCAAATTATTCTTCATTCAGGTATTTTATGCTTAAAATTAATACTGATTTCTGGCTATTTTTAATGGTCAGTGGTTTGCAAATTATTTTGTTAAAAGAACACTCCATGCACCAGAATTTTGATATGGTGCAAAGTCGCCCTGACACCCAACATTGTAAGTAGTCGAACCATTTTACCTGTGGTCTGCAGGGCATCACTTATGATATAGATCCAAATATTGATCTTTGTTATATTCAGAGGAAGCCCAAATTATTATTACAAGTGCACTTGGAATGGAGCGCAAATTAGACACCTGTTGGTATTCAAAATAAGCCTCTGTCGTTTATTCTTCAGTTAAGTTTTTATACATTAAAAAGTAAGTGCTTACGTGCAAATACTCATTGGACAGTAGTAGGAAGGGAGTGAAAGGCGTACAGATAAGACATAGGGATGAACGTCATGTACATATACGTTCAGAGAAAGAACAGAATGATTTGAGAAGAGACAGCTCAGGTGGGGGCTATCTGCTCCCGGAACTAGACATATGGTCTTAAGGGTCGTTTTAAGCATCAAGCATTTCCTTTTTAAAAATTTATTTATTTTACCTTTGGGCATATGTACCGTGTTGGTTTATTTTGCTATACCACAAGATCTGTTCTTCGTGTATTTGTGAATGTTAAGTGTGCCTAATATTGTGCTTACATTTTACTTTATGCTTTAAAGTTTAACTTATTTTTGCTTCCTAAAGGCGTGCAGAGGAACAGATCTTGATTGTGGAGTTGAGACAGACAGTGGGAGTGAACAACCCGGTGAAACGTACAGAATACCTGTAGAGGCAGACTTTCTCTATGCCTACTCTACAGTCCCAGGTTTGTTATTTTTTTTTTTTTTTACATTTATTTATTTATATATTTTTTACATTGCATGCACAATATCTCTTCATGTTAGGCATCCACCTGCACAGTTGTGCTCAAAGGTTTACATAGCCTTGAAGAATTGGTAATATATGTACCATTTGTTTTTAAAGAAAAGATCAGTGAGCAGGCAAAACACATTTCTTTTATTTCTTATGGGATTCATATTCAACTGAAGGTTATAACACTTACAGAGACCTGGCTGTCCCCCTCTGATAGCACTACTCCTGCCTCTTTGTTTTGGTGGGCTACAATTCTCTCACACTCCCAGACTCAACTGCAAAGGAGGTGGTGTAGGCATCCTTCTCTCCCCTCAATGTACCTTTAAACCAATCATAACTCCCCCTGCCTTATCCTTTTCTTCTTTTGAAGTTCACACAGTCCACCTATTTAAACCCACTGCTTTAAGAATTGCTGTCATCTACCGCCCCCTTCCCCCCCAGTCATCCTAGACTATTTATTGAGCACTTTTCTCCATGGCTTCCTTTCATCTAACACTTATCTAGCACTCTTTCCCTTATACTTGGGGATTTCAATATACCAATCAACAACCCCAACTGCACTGATGCCTCTTGTCTGCTCTCTGTAACCTCCTCCTTTGGCCTTGCGCAATGGACCAATTTAGCAACCCATACAGCGGGAAACACTCTCTTGATCTCGCCTTCACCAATCTCTGTACCGCCTCAAATCTCTCCAATATTCCTTTATCCGACCACCATCTGCTGACATTTGACATCGGCATACTGAAGACCCAATTGCCACCACCGTCTGAACATCAATCTCACAGAAACCTCCAATGTCTTGACCTAGAGCATTTCTCCACTAATCTCCAAACTCTCCTTTTACCTATCTCAAACCTCACCTGTCCTATCTCTGCAACCTACTTCTACAATTCCACCCTCTCCTCTCAACTAGACATCATGGCACCCCCTACATTTAAACGCAGCAAGCGCCCCCAACAACAACTTAGGCACACCAAGCTGACTCGATATCTTAAAAAAAAAAATAAAAAAAAAAAAAATGCTCCAGAACTTTAAAACGCTGTTAGAGAAAGTCTCAGTGTGCGTCTGATATTCTCCACTATAAATTTATGCTGCGCTCATACAGTTTGGCTCTTTCCTCTGCAAAAGTAAATTACTTCAATTACTTCATTACTCTCCCATGAACCCAAAGGACTATTTCATACATTTAACTCTCTTCTTCACCCTATTGTTCCTCCTCCACCTACTAACTTGACTGGCTCAGACTTTGCAACTCACTTCACTGACAAGATCTCTACAATCAGGGAAGAGATCTCTCATCTTTCTTCTTCCCCTTGCAATACTTCCCCTAACCTCACTCCCTCTGCTGTTCTATGTCCATTCATACCCGCTACAACAGAAGAGGTGTCTGCTCTGCTCCAGTCCTCCCGCCCCACCACCTGCTCCCTAGATCCAATTCCCTCTCATCTCATCCGTACAGTCTTCTCTTTCTCTACCTCTCTCTAAAATCTCTCTCTCTCTCTCTCTCTCTCTCTCTCTCTCTCTCTCTCTCTCTCTCTCCCTCCCTCCCCCTCCCCCTCCCCCTCTGGCATATTTCCATCGCCCTTCAAACATGCAACTGTAACCCCAATTCTAAAGAAGCCCAACCTTGACCCTAACTCTCCGTCCAACTACCGTCCTATCTCGCTAATTCCTTTTGCATCCAAGATCCTTGAAAGAGTTGTGTATGCGAGATTGACAGACTTCCTCAAGTCCAATTCTCTCCTAGACCCACTTAAGTCTGGTTTTTCACGCTAAGCACTCTGTAGAAACTGCACTGAACAAAGTATCCAATGATCCACTCGTTGCAAAATCTTGTGGTCACTACTGTATCCTAATTCTCCTTGACCTTTCTGCAGCTTTTGACACTGTTGATCATCAACATCAATGATATTCCAATATAATTTCTATTTGGATGACACGCAAATCTACCTGTCCTCTCCTGATCTCTCCCTGTCCCTCTTGACTAGTGTCTCTGACTGCCTCTCTGCTATTTCTAACTGAAAGGATCACCACTTCCTAAAACTCAACTTGACCAAAACTGAAATTCTGGTCTTTCCTCCCTCAAGTGTTGCTACTCATGTGTCTGTCTCCCTCCAAGTCAACGGTGCTACCATCATTTCCACCACGCAGGCTCGCTGCCTAGGTGTTCTCCTTGACTCAGACCTCTCCTTTACGCCTCATGTTCAGTCTATCGCCAAATCCTGCTGCTTTCATCTACCTTTTGTGTCACTTTACCCCACTCCCTCTAGCATGTAAGCTCATTGAGCAGGGCCCTCAACCCCTCTGTCTCTGTCCAACTTGTCTGGTTACAACTACATGTTTGTTTGTCCACCCACTGTAAAGCGCTGCAGAATTTGATGGCGCTATATGAATAACATAACAGAATGGCACAATCTTAAAACAAAACATGGCAAGAAAGGGAAAAAAATAAATGACCCCTGTTCAGTGATGGCAATTCCAGAATCTTCACCCTTTTCAGCTGTAACCACTGGAGGGTCAACTTGGCCTTGTGTTTAGGGTCATTCTCATGCTGGAAAGTACAAGAGTGTCCCATGTGCAGCCTTTGTGCAAATTGTACTCAAATTGTCTGCCATTCAATTTTCTCAAGATTCCCCATGCCTTTAGAGATCCACCCTCCCAAAATCAGTGAGCCACCACCATGCTTCACAGTGGGGATGGTATTCTTTTCATTATAGGCCTTGTTGACCGCTTTCCAAAGCTGTGAAGCATGTGAAAGTGTTGTTGGGCATATTGTAACCTGGCTTTTTTTGTGGCATTGGCACAGTAAATGCTTCTTTCTGGCAGCTCGACTATGCAACTAATTTTTGTTCGTATTACGCTCCTTGAAACAACCACACCGTCTTTTTCCTAAGCAGCCTGAATTTCTCCTGAAGTTACCTGTGGGTTTCTCTTTGTATGTAGAACAATTCTTCTGGCAGTTGTGGCTGAAATATTTCTTGATCTACCTGACCTTGACTTGGTATCCAAAAATCCCTGACTTTTCCACTTCTTAAAAAGTGATTGAACAGTAGTGACTGGCATTTTCAAGGCTTTGGACATCTTTTTATATCCTTTTCCCTCTTTATAAAGTTGCATTATCTTGCTACACAAGTCTTTTGACCATTGTTTTCTGCTCCCCATGGCTCAGTATCTAGCCTGCTCAGTGCATCCATGTGAGAGTCAACAAACTCATTGACTATTTATACACAGACACTAATTACAATTTTAAAAGCCTTGAAATTAACCTTTAATTGCCATTTTAACCTGTGTGTGTCAATTTGTGTGTCTGTAACAAAGCCAAACATTCAAGAATATGTAAACTTTAGATCAGGGCCATTTGGGTGACTTCTGTTATCATTATGATTTTAAAAAGGAGTCACACAACTGTAATAATAAATGGCTTCATTATTATCACGATCATTCAATAAAATATGTATTATTATTTTCTTGCATGATCAGTCCTATTTTCAAAATCCGTGCCAAAATGTCACAATTTCTGCCAGGGCATGCAAACTTTTGAGCACAACTGCATATAGTAATATGTGTATTTACTTTCTCTTTGCAGGGTACTATTCCTGGAGAAATACTATGAATGGTTCCTGGTTTATCCAGTCTCTATGTGAAATGCTAAAATTACATGCCTCACAGTATGATCTTCTTCAAATACTCACCTGTGTGAATCACATGGTAGCTATGGAATTTGAATCTTCTTCGTCCTCTCCAGAATTTAATGCCAAGAAGCAAATCCCATGCGTGGTGTCCATGCTCACAAAGTCACTTTACCTTACTCCGTAATGAAAGGACGGTATCATCCCTCCTTGATGTAACATGGATACCAGCAGCAAATCTCTGACATCCTAGCTTCATGCTAGTGTTTGCTCAGTCATTCCACAGATATGGTACCTACAGCCATTTACTTGAAAAGGAATTTTTTATTCATTACTGATGAACATTTCTGGGGAATGAAGAAAATAACTAAAAAAAAAATAACCTATTCGTTGCTAAGCAAGTTCCCATTTCTGTTATTTAAAATATACTTGCTAGGCTTGTAAGCGTTATGTACTTGAAAGAGTGACAATTCAAAGGTCTAAGTGTTCTGGATTTTTATTTTTTGTTTCTATTAAAAAAAATAAAAATAAAGAGAGATACAACTCCCAGTTTATCACTTTTCTGTTATTTTTAGACCTAAATGCTTTATTGAATACATGCATAGCATGGCATTTTATATTCAGAATATTACAACAAATTGAGAGCAGTTTAATCCCACTGCAGTGGCACCTTGTATGTGAATCGTTTTTATAAATTGCAGAGTTATTTTAAATGATTTCAAAGGGTTTAGAGATTGTACACCTAATGACACTCTTGGCGAAGCATACACCCAGATAAATGCATGTATACAGATATTCGAATAATGCGTGAACAATTATGCACAGCATGAGTTTGCGCTTTTTTTTTTCTTCTTCTTCTTTTTCTCTTTTTTGTGATGGTGTGTAAAATAAATCTGTAATAGGTAATATAAGTGTGTTTTAGAACTTAAAGATGAATGTACAGTTTGGTTATTTAGACTGTTTGGTTTGGAGAAATGGCACATTAAAATGTCTGAAACTTTACGTAGATTGGCCACATCTTCAGACGTCTTTCACTTCGATCAGCTCCGTAGGCAATTGAAAGAGTTTTGCTCAATTCACCATCCATTAAAAATGGGCAGATGCCAAGCAAGAAATAGCTGGCAGAGTGCAGTGGGAGCTCCACTGAAGCTGTAGATCGGCAGCCACATACTATAGAATGTATACCGTTTGGCCACACGTGTAAAGTGAAATAGTCACCAACCAAAAATAAAAAAAGGCCGATTCTCTTTTAAATCATGGGCTTGGTTGCTGAATCAGGATGTCATCTGGCAACACCCCCTTCATGTTGGCTCCAGTAGCCAATGAATAGTGTATGTGGTGGACCATTTATTAATTTATTGGAAATGGGGCACAAAAGGAAAGAAACAGGATATGGCCAGACTTTAATAAAAATGTGTCTTCTTATTTGGTGGGGTGATAGGGTTGTTTTAAAAACCAGTTAAGGCAAATCTGTAAAGTCATATGATTTTCTTCATTAAAAAGAATGATAATGTACTTTTAAGCCCGGTTTCGGTGACTGTATAAAGGATTTTGCCCTGATACACATATGAAAAGCTACGTTTGTAAGCGCAACACAAGATATTATTCCCATGTCTTAATATAAAATATTTAAATGTTTTCAAATAAGGGACTTAAATATAGTACAACTACTGATGTGTGTTTTGTTTTTGATCTAGTGTGTATATAAAAATACAATACTGTTTATCATTGTAAAACATTTGCCTTCGGATATGGTTGCATGTCACGTGTCCTCTGCTTGAACTGTAGTATTGTGGTGTGGGATAGTCCTAAGAATTTTGTGGTAGAATGTCTGTCTGAAACTTGGGCCATAAAAATTCAGGTTGTTAACATGCCTTTTCAGATTTTCGTACCGTGTTTAGATTACATTTTAATAAGAAACCATGGTTGTTGCTACACAAGACTGTGTATGATTCATGTGTCACATATAAAACCTGGTGGGGAATGGTTATCATGAGTAGAGGCAAAAAATAGCTACATGGTTTTATAGCAATGCTTGTCTAACTTGTAGAGTTTTTTTCCAACAGTTGTAGATTGGGAAATGCAAAACTATGGGGTTACGCCAGCGGTTCCCAAACTGTGTGCCATGGGCCCACAGGGGGGCCCCAAAATATTTGACTGGTGCTATGATCATATGATCACAGAACTGGGAAACGTGCCTCACTCTCCCCTGCCGGCTCTGCAGGGTTGGAAGGGAGATCAGAGGTCTCCCTCACCGGCCCGCAAGCAGTGTAATGCTGGGACCGGCAGTGGAGGGAGAGAGGAGGTTAGAGCTCCCCTGGGTTCTCCTCTCGTGAGCTCGCAGCATTGCCAAGTTTACCAAGGCAATGCTCAGAATCTTGCGAGAGTGAACGCTAGCAGCTCCTGAGGCCACCAGGGCTTCCCCACCGGACCACCAGGGATTGCCTTGCACTATCCCCCCTCCCAGGCAAAGATAAGCGGGGGGGATATAAAAATCATTTTAATCATTATTTTTTTTAATATTTATTAATCTACCCTCCAACCCCAGAGACCCACAATAATTCTCCCCTATACACACACTCTGCCCCTCATACATACACACACTGTAACTCACACACACATTGCCCCCTCAAACACTCTGCCCCCCCCAACACACACTACATCCTTCACAAACACACTACACCCCTTATACATACATACACACACACACACACACACACACACACACATATATTACTGCGCCTATCCCCTACTATAGCCCCTGTCCTGGCAGACCCCAGATCAGTTTGACTACTTATCCTGGGAGGGTACACCTGGCACCATAACCACTACAGCATGCTATAATAGTTATTGTGCCTGGATTGTTTCTTTAATCTACCAGTATTAGGTTTTGGATCTGCCCCTGACAGGGAAACATTTCTGCTTAACAGGGGCCCAGTATATGCCGCAGCGCTGTAAATGTATACAACCTAGAAATTTTTTTTTTTACTTGGGGCGTCTCTGAAAGATATTGAAATATTAAGGGCGCCTTGAACCCAAAAGGTTTGGGAACCACTAGGTTACTCTATAACTGCCAAATACTAAATTTGGTGAAATCCTATGACCGGTAAATATTACAATTCTAGAATTTTTCGTTTCGTTTGATTTAAATTTCACCTGTGAATTGTGGGTGTTAAATCAAACACCTCAATCCGTTGTAGCAGGAGGCAATTTACAAAATAAATTCACCTTTTATTTTCGGGGTGGATGTTCAGAAATCCACAATATTTGCCCACCTGCTAAACAAACAACCAATCAAAACTTAGATAAACCTGGTGCCCCCAGACCATAATCCATTAGTAGGAATCCAGAATTATGCAGTTATAGGCAGTGGTATGAGGGTTAGTAAAGAAGCGGACCATGTATTGTATTGCTCTACACGCCATCTAACCAGGTAGCTGATAACAGCTGGGAGCCTTTACATATCATTTTAATTTGCCTTAAACTAACTGTTTCACTATTGGGCCATGAAGTATAGACTAGACTATAAGCCCTTTTGAGCAAGGTCCTCTTCAACCTATCGTTCCTGTAAATTTTCTTGTAATTGTCCTATTTATAGTTAAATTCCCCCCTCTTATAATATTGTAAAGCGCTACGGAATCTGTTGGCGCTATATAAATGTTAATAATAATAATGATGAAGTGTGTATACTGTAGGTGAAATCCATTCAATGAATGCCTAATTCTGTAGCAAAACCAAAACTATTGCAAACTAGTAGCCAAAACATACCACTTTACTTTAATAAAACGGGGTTTGTAATGCTAGTCTGCTGTCATAGCACGACATACCATATCAAACTGAGATGGAAAAACCTACCTGAAAATGTCATTGTACCTGCATTAGCATGAAAAACTTGTTTTATGCATTTTAGTAAGATCACTATGTTAGAGGTTAACTAGTCCAGGAAAAAAATATATATTTAAAATCCAGAATTTCTACATTCCTACTCTGGAATGTTTTTTTCCCTTTTTACACCTTTTTACTACTCAAAAATAAAAATAGAATAGAATGACCCCAAGTACTGAATTTGAAATATTTAAGTATATTCATTCACAATACATTTATGGTGGATTGTTTTTTTTTTTTTTCTCACAAGCTATAGTGTGTTTGCAGGTTTATAATTAAATATTACAAAAAATCTGTTTTTTTGGTTTGTTTTTTTAAGAGAATTTGTATCATTTTGCTTTACAGTGTTCGAATAGATGTTTTCTACACTTTTTATTTATGAATATTGTATGCCAACAGTCAACTATATGATCACTGGTTGGGTTGTTTTTGTACAATTCAGATGAAATAAAATGTTTACACAAACGCCTTGTGGTTGTGATCACTTTGTTGGTTTTTCTAAATGTATGTAGAATGACCATTTAGCTTATTGGCTAAGAGCACCGGGAAATTCCATCACTCTGGCGTTGGTAGTGGAGACAGGGAGCTATGCCCTGCAGATCCAAGGTAACACATTCAAAAACATCTTGCAGAGGCAGGGCACTCCTTCCACCATAAACCAATACAGTTCATGGTGCTTGCAGTGTTTAAAAAAAATAACTAAACCATATATAATATGTGTGGATGTACTTTATGAGAGAGCCAAAAATTATAGTTGAACAAACACATTGCAAAAGTGTTAAACAGCCTCAGCCATGAATGCAAGGAATCTCTGGATAGACCTCACACACCCACTGCATAAATGCTCTGGATGTACACACACAGATCACATGGTTTCTTAGTCAATCACTCATATTTGCTGTTATCGTGTTATGTTTGCTTTGCTGCAGTTTAGTATTTTAGTCATTTATTGAGATTCTGTTAAGGTGATCTTGCTTCACAGAGAAATGTCAACTAGTCATTTTTAGGTTTTACAAGACGTAGGGTGAAGCTGTGGACTAATTTCAGTGAATACATTTGTGATATACGTTGACAAATACCTGTGTTGCAGTGTAAGCATGCAGAAGCCAAACACAGAAATATTGGACACAGGTCTTCAGGAAGTAACAGGCCTTTATTCACATTACCGATCGGGTCTCAGATGAACTCCTGTTCCAACATTCTGAGAGACATATACTTGTGGCTTGGGACTTTTGTTAACTGCATATCTCCTCCCATACAGTATAACCCTTCCTATATTCCTCAGACCAATCAATGAGCAGAATATAGACTTGTACATCTAGTCAAACCACATGGCTCATCCAAGACAAAGGAAATAAGTGCAATTTCAGTTCCTGCATTCCTGCACATGCTCAGTACACTGATGACAGTATCCTAGCTACATGTAGCTAACCAACTGACACAACATACACATATGCCACATGGAGATTTTGGCCTACTAAATTTTAACCATGCTGGAATCCCATCACATTCCCCCCTTTTGATGCCTCTGATATAACATTATTCCAGATGCATCACCAATCACAGTTTTACCTACATCTCTCAAGTAGCCATTGAACCAGAGTAGACCTTGTAAGCATCTTAAAAACTCCTTCAACATTCTTCATCCTGAATATATTCTCTTCGGGCTAGGGGATCATATCTTCCAGACAGCCATTACATGGGCAGCTGTCTTTCTCTCTATAGTACTCTCTATAATACTATGTAGGGACCTTACCACTAGTGGAATTAGACAGGGCAGGAGGAGGCACAAAAAAAATATAATAAATTCTACTCCTCCTACTAATGTCTTAATTCCTCCAAGCTGCTCATACCAACTTCCAAACCAACTACTTAGGTTATACCCATTCCAGACCTGAGTAGGTACATGCTCAAATTTAACCATGTGGCTTGTAAGTTCAGCCACTGCCTGCCCTTCATCATCTATGTGCAGACAACAGTTACTTAGATTAAACTTTCCGCATACACCTCCTTCTACTGCTAGTAAGTAATCAAGGGCTAGCCTATTCTGGTATATGGCTGATCACATCTTGGTATTTTGCTTAGCTAGAAGATTAAGCACTTGAGCTGTCTCATTAGTAATAATCTCAACTACCGCCTGTAGTCTAATAATGCGGTTGAGCATATATAATCGGAGTTCTATATCCATAAGTGCCATCTTCTGCCCAAGTAGTAGGTCCATAATAATTAATAATACGTTGAGGGGGCCACTCATTATCTTCCCAGCTACCTATATTCAAGGATGCTCTCTCCCTTTTATGATTTACATCGTAAACCTTAACTCCCAAGGTCTCTCCTGTTTCGATTGGCAACAAGAAGAAGGATGGCTTTGGCATACCTAATACACATGCCCCTTCCCAATCTTGTGGTAACTCCGAATAAGTTTTCTTACCACAGATCCAGTATAAATTTGCTGGGGCTTTCCAACTAGATGTAGCCGATAAGTCAAACCATACCTCCTTTAAATGAGTGTAATTGGCAAACGGATTAGTAGGTTCCGAGACATTTGAAGCTGACCACCAAGTAGTATTTTTAGTATTAACATTATAGGCTTTTTGTCCCAAGCAAGTTAGCTCACCTACAGACGTGTTATACATTGTCCCTTTCCTGGCTATACAAACATGACCTATAATGGAGGTTTTTAACCACCATTCCAATTTACTTCTAGTACTTACTTGATGATCAGACTGGAAAGGTATCTGTTGTTCATATGTCTCAGAGCCAGGGTACCATATTTCCTTTGCCTCCCATGGCCACTGGTCTCCCATATTAGTACCTCCACACACATAGCAATTAGTTACATTAAGACTACCTGCAATACCCTCAGCCAAATCAATAAATAGGTTGTTAACATTATGGGGAATTTTATCCTCAATACTCATCTCCTCATAGAAGGAATGAGAAACCTGATGAGTTTGAGTTGCCACTGTCTCAGTTTCAAGACCTACATATATTATTGTTCCTGAATCTACTCCTGTGCCATATATTTGAAACCCAAACAGACCTCCAAACCTGTCAATAAAGTACTGCAGATTGGAAATGGTCATGTGAACGGGGTTACACACATAGTTTTACAGTATGGTGTGGTAGGCAACCTTTGGATAATCATATCTTGATCCACTGTTTTTCCCAGGTTGCCCAACCTACACATGACAAATAGGGGCAGAAGTTAGTCTCTATTTGGGCAATCAGGATCAGTAGATCTTATACTGGGACATAAGTATTTATCATTAAACCCATAAGTTCGTTCCCATTTAAGATTACCACATACATTCCAAAGTCTTCCACTACCCGAAATCGCCTTACATGCATCAAATAGTAGAATACCCGTGGAATGTATGGTGCTTATCACAGTCCTATTTATTAATGTCCCCTGGGAGTTACTATTCCGAATTACCAACCAAATTGTACGGGGTTGGAAATGGGGATCAAAACATTTAGACTCTCCTGATATTGGCTTGCACACACTATAATCAATATCCAAATATCTACATTTAGATACAGATCCCTTACATTCATACTGTGAGTGCCAGATGAGAGTTTGGGATATTTGGTTACCTGTTTTAGTAGTCTTAATGCAACTATCGCAATTCGGTATGTCTGTACTCCTACCTTCCTGAAAAATCATAAAAATACTAAGACACAATAAAACACATTATTCCTGAAATCCTCATTTTTCTTCGACCGTGCGATGGCCTCTCAGCTTCCCGATTGTGAGGGCTGCAAGGATGTTGTTCTTCTGATCCTCACTTTCCTTCACAGAGATCCCTTCAAGATACTCTGGCTATGACACGTAGGCAGGTGGTCAGGCTTTATTATGGCCGTCAAAACACCTACTTGATGATCTTTGTAGACTTTTAACTAGAATGTCTCGATATCCCCTCGTCACTCCGACTAAGTTGCACGCTTCAACCGGGTCCTGCAAGGATTCTCAGGATCTGGAGTAGTTTGCCAAGAGTCTGCTGCTGGTTTAACCTTAGAATGATGAATCCAAGGAGTCACTTCCGCCACCTTTACAGCTGTTGGGGTAGATAAAAGAACAACATACAAAGGCTAACAGGATACACCCCGAGCTTTAACTCAATATGTATTGGTGGGATATTACGAGCAAGTCCTGGAGGATTATTTTCTTCCCATACTCCTGGAATGTCAAATAAGGATTCATCACTCTTAGGGTTAACACTTGTCACTATGGAATAGAAGCGTCATTCTTCTTCCCTTGGCATCGATATCACCATTATGCCTGGTAATCCCTTAAACTTCAGAGATGTTAATCCATTAGGTAAAAGGTTATCTGAGCTTAAAGCTTCGATAATAGATCTCGTCCTAAAAGTTGAATCGGACACTCTGGCATATATAGGAACTAATGCTTCACCACATGGCCTCCCAGAATACAAGTGCGACTCTTAAGAACCGGTCTAGCTGCACTTCTCCCAGTAGCTCCTATCACAGTTATAGTCTTCCCCGAAGGCGGAGCCACCATCTTAGTCACCACAGAATGTTCAGCACCTGTGTCGATCATGAAAGAACTTCTCTTTCCCCCTATTGCTACATCGACCATAGGCTCCGCTCGACCAAGTGGGATGGAGCCCAGTCGGTATCAATAGTCTTCCATGATAGTGTCAGCCAGACCCACAAAATCTCTATCCTCTCTTTCTCTAGGTCTCTGCGTGGGTGGATAGTATCTGTCTCCTTGAACACTTCCTCTACTATTCCCATCATTCCCTCTAAAACTTCCTCTTCCTCTATAACTACCACTATAACCTCCTCATACCCTTCTCTCTCCTTGTCTATCACCTTCATACTGCTCTCTCTGTGGACACTCACTCTTCCAATGTCCCTCCTTTCTACAATACGCACATTAATTCCTACTTAAAGTCCCTTGCTCAGCCTATTCTCGTCTCCTCTATTCACTTCCCTGTCTTTCTACACTTAAGATAGCTACCGCTAGCATATCTGCCTTTTTCCTCATTTTACGTTCTTCCTCCATCTCCCTATTCATATATACTGTATTTGCAATCTCCATTAGCTGTATTATGGACATCCCTACAAATCCCTCTAATTTCTGTAATTTCCTTTTACTATCACCTTGGGCCTGGCTGACAAATGCTGAGTCTATCATTCGGAAGTTTTCAGGGGCCTCTGGATTAAAGGGAGTATACAACCTATTTGACTCAAGCAGTGTCTAATATGGGACTTCGGCAAGGCTGCCCAATAATAGGTTCCAGTCTAGGAGTAGTAAGATAATTTTATTAGTCAGCATTTGGTGGATGAAAAAACGTTTTTGTTTAAAGTGTTAAACCAAAAACCTACCAGTAGGTGTCACCAGAGGGTAATTGTATCAAAATAATCTTTATGGGTCTAATAAGAAAACTCAACTTTTAATATATTTATACATAAAATAAAACCTTATAGCAATAAATATATTAAAATAGGGTAAGCAATCCTACATCTATCTGTTATAAACAATGTATTATCAATGTAACTCCCGAAGATGGCCAGTAGGTGGCTTAGAGTGCCTCCCTAAAGTCAAATGAAACAAATAGACTTTAATTAATTATGTCCTATTTTATTATTACTTATTTTAATCAATGTCCACCCTGATATCTAGGCTTGATTAAATCTTTAGTTCTAAGGTAAATTAAACATTTCAGTTTGTAGTTTAGTAAAAGGGGACATTTTGGACAAAGCTGGGAGGGGCCCATCCAGTAACTAAAAAAAACCATATACCATCTGATACCATTGATCATTGATTAGGGGGAGGGGTAGTACAGAAATACAAGAGTTTGAAACACAGGAACAGATAGGTATGTGGGTAGGCGGGGACAGTAGAGCAGGGGGAGTGCAAATACTGATTATACCAGCCAGAAATGGGCGTGGCTAATCTGGCTCTGGAGGATGTTTGGGGGGTTGGTAATCAGATGCCAGGGGGGGAGGGGATGTCCAAAGCAGTTGTAATTAAGTCCTTAGTTCTGACCACCATATGGCTACATTGTTTCCCATATGACACAGTTTAATTCACCAAGGCAACAATCAGTTTCCAACAGTCAATTTATAGAAACTGATCATAGAATTCCAGCCTACTAGTTACAGCCACATGTACACCCTGCACTAAATTTAAGTGAAGACTGCTACATGGAGGCCATGCGGCCACCAGGACAAGCTACTCCCTACTTTTTTTTTTTTTTTAAACATACAAGACAAAAGACTAACAGCCTAGTGAATCAGATTATTTCAACAGAACGTCTGATTCAAAAAGCTGTACAAATATACACACAGTTTCAACAGTCACACCAATCTCCTTATCACCAGCAACACATTGCGCAGTCACTAGGCCCAAACACACACACAGGATCCTCACATGCTCAACAATATCACGACGTCGCACACACGAAATTAAATCAAAAAACCACCAAAGACTATACACTTATCAATGTAACTATTATTCAAACCATACAACTATCCACGCTATTAATCCATATAAACTAACCGATCACATAACATTTCAACAAATTCATCTCTACAATTATCCGTACTATAAATCAACTCTTGACTAACCAACTATATCACATTCTAGTAACCTCATCTTTACAGTCAGTGGTTATGGTACAGTTAGTAAGTGGTTATAATACAGTTTTAAAGTCACAGATCAGTTAGTAACAGTTATGGTATTATACATATAACATAAAACAGCAATTGTTAGTAATTTTTACACAATGTCAGTGGTTATGGTACATGTCAGTAGTTATGGTACCGTGCGCTATTTTACAGTTATACACACAATTTACACTCCCACTAGACAGCAGAGCTCTAACTTTCTAGTAGGACATACAAGTTAACCAATTCACCAACTACAATATATTTAACAACATTTACAATAATCCCAACTATTCTAACTGGCCAGCACCTCGAGAGCTTTCGATCTATTTATACACCAGAGATTCGATAAGTTCTTCGCTGCCCAGACACCACGTATAGCGAACTAGAGGGCAGAATTTACACAGTACCCAGCTAGTCTATTAAACTATCAATAAGCTAGTGGCTGGATTTACAACAGAGCACACTTAGTTAAGATAGGGTGAAATCTAGCAAACTATAATATACAACAGAGTATGCTAGTCTCCCGGTCCCCCCGACCTAGCGAACAAAATTTACACCCTAGATACGCTAGTCAAGACAGGACACCGGTGTCCGACATGAGCTATTTACACCAGAACTCAGTCTGACCCAAACCACCTATATTAGACGGGCTGACTACAGAGCGTCTAATTTCCAGATAAGTGTTGCGCTTTTCACTTCTTCCTTCTATTGAAGGGGCCAATACCAATAACCGGTTCCAAATATAAAACCCCTTGTGGGTCTACCGCTCTAACGGTATCAATCTCACCTGTTAATTACTGGACCTGGGTTCACTCATAGACGGAACAATCCGGGACTCACTGCGCAGAAGCCGATGATCTCCTGGACAAAAGGCCAGTGGCGCCGAGACGAAAGGAGGTCCACGCAGTAGAAGTCCAGGATTGTAGCGTAGAAGGTTTGGTAAAAGTTTACCGTCTCAAATCTCTGTGCCAGCTTCCGTGCGATGAGGTTCCCGGCCCAATTGCACCAGAAATGTTGCAGTGTAAGCATGCAGAAGCCAAACACAGAAATATTGGACACAGGTCTTCAGGAAGTAACAGGCCTTTATTCACATTACCGATCGGGTCTCAGATGAACTCCTGTTCCAACATTCTGAGAGACATATACTTGTGGCTTGGGACTTTTGTTAACTGCATATCTCCTCCCATACAGTATAACCCTTCCTATATTCCTCAGACCAATCAATGAGCAGAATATAGACTTGTACATCTAGTCAAACCACATGGCTCATCCAAGACAAAGGAAATAAGTGCAATTTCAGTTCCTGCATTCCTGCACATGCTCAGTACACTGATGACAGTATCCTAGCTACATGTAGCTAACCAACTGACACAACATACACATATGCCACATGGAGATTTTGGCCTACTAAATTTTAACCATGCTGGAATCCCATCACACCTGCACACCCTAATTCAGTTTTTTTTTTGTTTTTTGTTTTCTCATTCAGATTTATATTGGAAATCATTGTGCAATGCTTTGGTCCTTGCTTGATATGAATGACATTTTAAGCTACTTGGTAATATGTTGATGTGACAGTGCGTAACATGCCACTTAGATTGTTCTAGTTACTATTCGACTCTTTTGTCTTGATTTTAAACTGTATTTAAAAGATCGTCTAGTACCATTTGACAATTTTAAATTCAAAAGTCCTATTTCCACATGTATAACGCTGGCAATGCTCTGTTAGTTCCTAAACTGGTAGTCCTTTAACTTTTACTAAAACATGAAACAAAAACTAATCTGTAACTAAAACATTGCAAACAAATTAATCCAAAAATGAAATTTGAGCTAAATCTTAAAATAGAAGAAAATTCGAATGAATTTGAAAATGCAGAACTATAGTAACCTAAATCCCAGGTATACGTTTAATACCGCTGCATGTTCTCTTACCCATGTATAGCCGAGGGTTTAAAAATAACTAGTGGGATTCTGGTAGACTCACTAAGAAGAAAGGGGGGCTGTTCTGTGGTCCCCATTATCCCTTCGCAAGCGTCACATTAATACTGCATTGACTACACAGTAAAAATAGTAAGGAAACCACACTTGCTGTCTTCATTATTTTTGTAAGCCATTTGTTACAGCCATACAGAGTATGGCACCTCTACGTGTGATGTTCTTTGAAGTGCTGTCATAAAGCTTGTGACGGACCGCTGGCACTCCGACTGAGTACCTCCGCCAATCGATGCTCCTACTGCTCGCTGAGGACTCCAAGCACTCCAACCGACACCATCAGCACTGCAGACCCCACTTCCAGCGATGCAACTGCGCCGGGGTCTCTGCTGTTTCCACCCACCCTGGACCCAAGGCCAGGATCCAGCTTCCAGTGGGTGAACCTCTCTTTCCCCAGAGAGCAGGAACAAGCTCAAGCAGAACTTAGTGATCTACCCTGGGGAGTATAGTGATTATAGCAATCCCCAGAGTGTAGGTATTCTCCAATCCCCCAAACATGAGCCAAGGCTTAATGCTGGAACAAGACTGATTTACTGGCACACAGAACTCACAATTTATGCAACACAAAACTCCTCCTCTGGGCCAGGCTAGATAATTGAGTTTCTACAATACACAAAGCTCAATTATCTGCTGGCCAGAAATAATACAGTTTTTACAGCATTCATAACTTCTAAAATATACATCACATTCACATAAACATTATATATTCACAATCAATCCATTCAGGGAAACAACATATGAAAAAATGGCATGAATCAGACCAGGGGTTCAGAAGTTAGTACAGTATCTTTTGGGGCCTGGCTGGCAGCATGGCTATCTGGCCCAAACTGGTTTTACAGAGCCCTCTAGCCTGGAGACAATGGGGAAAGTAATCCAATTATCCAGGGATAGAAGCAGACTCCATTGAGCACATGTTCCCAGTAAAACACAAAAGGATACAAAAATGCATAACTCCTATCATACTGAATTGAACGGGCCAAATCTCCCAGGGTCCATAGTCACAGGGCAAGAGGCGGGCAAGCAGTCCTCTCCAGGCACAAGTGGCGAAGGGCACTTCGTCACAAAGCTCATCTTGTTGGGATGGGCAAAATCAGACAGAGGACCCCCAAGGCAAGCATGCATGGGGATAGCCATCCCCTCCTCTGCAATATCCATTATGGGCAACCAGCCAGCCCTCCATCAATTGTGACGTGTTTATTTTTCTCTTTTATCCTGTAAGTGCAACTTGTATTAAAGATTTGAGCTGTTTATAGAAACTCTGCACTATTATTTCTCCCTTTCCTCCCACACGTACTGATACGAAGACTTCTTATCACATCATTGATATGTCTGCAATCAATTTGGATTTGTGAGTGAATTTCAATAATTTCTTTCACTCCTTGTATATACAATATCGCCCTATGTCTTTCTGCTATATCCATTGCATTGTAGATAACCTATATTTGGTGTGTCCACAGCCCTCCATCAATGACAGTACACCTGCAATTTTGGGTGCATTTGCTATTACTGGAGTCTGGAGAGCCTCACTTATGAGCAATCCCATAACAGTCTGAACGGGTCCCACACCCCATAGATTTGCTATAACAGCCAATCACAGCATTGAAATGGTACCATTGACAGCTGTTGTCCAGCTGTAGCAGAGCAGGCCAGGATCAGCTATCAACTGCAATTTGTTCCCTAAGTTTCAAAAAAGAATCACTTACGTAGGAGTTAATAACAATTTCTACAAAAGTGATTCCTATAATTACTAATCAAACACATACATAGAGAGGATTTTTTTTTAGAGCTTTTTCTTTTATGTCCCAACACACAATCACACACCGTCCGTCTATCCTACTGAAGCATTGATTGGATATTATTTAACACAATTCATGGACTGTTTTGTATGCTCTGTTGATATGTGTAAAGCTGTTTCTAGGTGACAGAGTTCCTTTAAATGGTTTCAGTTAGTTCTTTTGTTATAGAACATTGTGTTGCCCCGCTCCCAGATTATTGGAATACATTTCCTTTCAGGATGTGTCCTGCGTCCTTTCCTGCAGCCACGGCAACTCACATGCAGTATAATCTCAGAAATCTAAAAAGTCTTGCAGGAAGAAAACTCCAAACCTTGTATACATCGGGAAGACTTCTATTACAAAGGAAATGTTTTGGAATCTACATCATTATGAACGCAACCTCTGGATATTCATGTTCCTTGTCTTATATCAAAAGAGAAGATTACTACAATACCTATGTCATTATGTAACCTGTTAAATACCACAACTACTGCACAATGCTCTGCCATTTTATGAGACAAGGCATTTTCATGGAGTCTGCAAAATTCTCCCATGATTTTTACAGTATAAAGTCCTGACACTGAAACCAATTAACGCAAAATACAAGCAAACCGATTTTTAGTGCAAATGGGATAAGCAGAAACATGTAAGAAACTTCCTTCTGTGGTTGTCTTTACCACCTTACTCTTTTGTGTCTCTCCTGCCCCACCCTTAAATTCTGTCTCTTTCTCTCACAATTCCCTATTTTATTGTTCTATGTTTACCTCTGTATTCATATTTTCCCACTTTTTCTTCTCCCACCCCAGTTCCTTGCTTTCCCCCCAACTTGTTTTAGCTGTATGGGTGAATTTTTATACCAACGTGCATGTGTGCACTTACCTTCTCCTGTCATGAGCTGCTGCTCAGCTCCCGTCCCATGTAAGTACTTTACTGCCACCAGTAAGTGTTCAGTGGTTCCTGGCAGAAAAAAAAAGTGTTCCTCCACATGCAGGCTATCATTCCTTGAAGTATACATGTGGGTAAGTGAGGTTTCATGGACTAAATTTGATTTTGAAAAGCTAATTAAAATAAAAATGTGTATATTACATAGTTACATAGCTGAAAAGAGACTTGCGTCCATCAAGTTCAGCCTTCCTCACATATGTTTTTGCTGTTGATCCAAAAGAAGGCAAAAAACACAGTCTGAAGGGCTTCCAATTTTGCAACAAACTAGTAAAAAATTCCTTCTTGACCCCAAAATAGCAGTCCGATGTGTCCTTGGATCAAGCAGCTATTACCTCACTAATCAGAAATTATATCCCTGTATGTTATGTTTTTGCAAGTATTTATCCAATTGTAGTTTAAACATCTGTAAACACTCTGACAAAACCACCTCTGCAGGCAGAGAATTCCACATCCTTATTGTTCTTACTGTAAAAAACCTTTTCCTTGCCTTAGATGAAATCTCCTTTATTCAAGCCTAAATGTGTGACCTCGTGTCCTATGTATAGCCCTGTTTATGAATAGATTTCCAGATAAAGGTTTGTACTGGCCCGAATATATTTGTATAAAGTTATCATATCCCCTCTCAGGCATCATTTTTCAAAACTAAAGAAATTAAAATTTTTGAACCTTTCTTCATAACTAAAATGCTCCATTCCTTTTATCAATTTTGTAGCTCGTCTGCACTTTTTCTAGTGCCATGATATCTTTCTTTAGAACAGGTGCCCAAAATTGCACAGCATATTCAAGGTGTGGTCTTACCAGTCATTTATAAAGAGGCAAAATTATATTTTCATCTCGAGAATTTATGCCCCTATTTATACATGACAAAACCTTACTGGCCTTAGCAACGGCAGATTGACATTGCATATTGCTGCCTAATGTGTTGTCTATAACAATTCCCAAATGCTTCTCGTGTGTGGTTATCCCTACTTCACTACCATTTAGGGTGTAAGTTGCTTGTGCATTCTTAACCCCAAAGTGCATAACTTTGCATTTCTCTACGTTAAATTTCATCTGCCATTTTAGTGCCCAGTCCTCCAATGTATCCAAATCCCTCTGCAGCAAGGCAATATCCTGCTCACATTTTATTACTTTACAAAGTTTTGTGTCATCTGCAAACACTGATACATGGCTTTCAATGCCCATTTCAAGATCATTTATAAATATGTTAAATAGAAGCGGTCCCATAAGAGAACCCTGAGGGACACCACTTACCACTTTTGTCCAGCTTGAAAATTTACCACTAATGACAACTCGTTGTACTCTATCCTTAAGCCAACGTTCTACCCAAGAACAAGAATATTCATCTAGACCAATTTATTTTAGTTTGAAGAATAACCTATTGTGATGAACCGTAACAAATGCCTTGGCAAAATCCAAGTAGATCACATCCACTACAACACCCTGATCTATACTTCTACTTACTTCTTCGTAGAATGCAATTAGTTTGACATGACCTATTTTTCATAAAACAATGCTGATTATTGCTAATAACACAGTTCTTCCCAATGAATTCCTGAATAGTATCCCCTAATAGCTGTTCAAATAATTTCCCAGGAGTATCCGACTTCCGGTTCCAGTTGAGAGAGGTTGGGAGCGGTTGCATGGCGTAGGATCGCGGGAGCCCCGTAACTCAGCGAGGCCGAAAAAGAAAGACTAAGCTGGTATTGCATTGCATTGTATTGCATTCTATCAGCGGATGAAGGTGCAGTGTGGGTGCAAGCCAGCAGGTCGGCACGATATTTGGGGCGAGTTCATGACTTGCAGATGGGTGCCGGCTACTGAATACCACTGGGAGCCGTTTTGAGAATAGCATAATTGAACTGCTACAACCGCTTGAACTGCTTGAACTGCTGCAACAGCCGATAACCAAAAATCGAAAAAAGCGGTGAGGCTGGATGTAATTGCAATTAAATCACTGAATGCTGGTTGCAAAAGCTAAAGCAAAATTGTTGAGACAAAGTTGTTTTGTGGAGCTTAGTGGAGTTTAGTGCTTAATGGAGGGGCTGGAGGGGAATAATACAGGGCCGGATTAACATGGGGGCTGATGGAGCTGCAGCTCCAGGCCCAGGCCCATGGAATAGGCCCATTGATTTAAAAAAAATATATATATATATATTTTTTTTTTTACATTTTTTTTTTCCACACATTACTCTTAGGGATTCCACCTGCCTTTTATTTTATTGACACAGACAGTATTTGAGGCTGCCTGGCTGGTGCCAATATTGCAGTGATGCTGTCAATACAAATGCTGGTATTTTTCTCAGTATAAACAAGAGATTACTAAGCAATACCAGCACTGGCCAGTAGGGGTCGCTGTGTGTGTGGAGACAGGCAGGGATAGGAAGTTCCAGCATATCCCTCCCTGCCTATCTATACTCACTGATCTGCAGGGGTGCAGCTACAGAGAGTCCAGACAGCAACTCCCACCCTGCAGAGACAGCCTACAGCTCAGGGAAGTAAGGGATGGGGGGATAGGCTGCAAGGAGACATACACTAAGGGACATTGGAAGACATTATGACACAGACACATGGGGACACAGTGTCCCCATGTCTCCCAGCCAGTGTCCCTGGTGTCTCAGTCTCCCCTAGTCTCCTAGTGCCCCCAATCTGCCAGTATCTCACTGTCCCCATGTCTCCTAGTGCCTCCATGTCTCTCAGTGCCTCAAGTGTCACAATGTCCCCATGTCTCCAAGCTAGTGTCTCTAGTGTCTGTGTCCCTGGTGTCTGTGTCCCCATGTCTTCAAGTGCCCCCTATTTTCCCATTGTCCCCATGTGTCCCAGCCAGAGTCCCCTAGTCTCCCAGTGTCACTGGTGTCTCCGTGTCCCCAGGTCTCCCCATCTTCCTAGTGTCCTAGTGACATGGGGACCCTGGGATACATGGGGACACAGGGAGACATGGGGCATTGAGACACTGTTAGACATAGGATCACTATGAGACCTGGGGACACGACACTAGGGGACACTGGGAGACCTGGGGCACTGAAACGCTGATGCATAGGAACACTGAGACTTGGAGTAATCGACACATGGGGGCACTGAGAGACATGGGGGCACTGGGAGGAATCCATCTATACAGCAGAATCAAACCAAGTAGTTTTTTGGTGATTTTACAGTATTTTCTCTTATGTCACTCCTTGTGATTTACATCATGTGATGTCACCCATACATATTTAATTATGCAAATTAGCAAGGCCGGTATGTTTTTCCAAGAAAGGTGGCAACCCTAACCACTTTTCACATACTCTTACTTAAGTATGGAAACTTAAGAGGGATGTATGGGAACAACATTTGTGTGGACTGGCTGACAATGAATATAGGTAAAGAAACACTATAGTCACCAGAACAACTACAGCTTATTGAATTTGTTCTGGTGAGTAGAATCATTACCATCAGGCTTTTTGCTGTAAACACTGTCTTTTCAGAGAAAATGCAGTCTTTACATTACAGCCTAGTGATAACTTCACTGGCCACTCCTTAGATGGCTGTTAGAGATCCTTCCTGGGTTATGGCTGCCTAAAATGCATCCAAACATTCAGTGTCTATTCCCTCTGCATGCAGACACTGAACTTTCCTCATAGAGATTCATTAAAGGGACACTATAGTCACCTGAACAACTTTAGCTTAATGAAGCAGTTTTGGTGTATAGAACATGCCCCTGCAGCCTCACTGCTCAATCATCTGCCATTTAGGAGTTAAATCCCTTTGTTTATGAACCCTAGACACACCTCCCTGCATGTGACTTGCACAGCCTTCCATAAACACTTCCTTTAAAGAGAGCCCTATTTAGGCTTTCTTTATTGCAAGTTCTGTTTAATTAAGATTTTCTTATCCCCTGCTATGTTAATAGCTTGCAAGACCCTGCAAGAGCCTCCTGTATGTGATTAAAGTTCAATTTACAGATTGAGATACAATTATTTAAGGTAAATTACATCTGTTTGAAAGTGAAACCAGTTTTTTTTTCATGCAGGCTCTGTCAATCATAGCCAGTGGAGGTGTGGCTAGAGCTGCATAAACAGAAACAAAGTGATTTAACTCATAAATGACAGTGAATTGAGCAGTGAAATTGCAGGGGAATGATCTATACACTAAAACTGCTTTATTTAGCTAAAGTAATTTAGGTGACTATAGTGTTCCTTTAATTCAATGCATCTCTATAATGAGATGCAGATTGGCCAGGGCTGTGTTTGAATCATGCTGGCTCTGACCCTGATTAGGGTCAGTCTCAGCCAATTCTATGGGGAAGCACTGTGACTGGATCAGGCCACCACTTCTAATGATGCCAGCAGACTGCTTGTTTTTATGAGTCTAACAGCATGCAGAGTTAGAGCTTCAGGCTTGAATATAGTAAGATTTTGCTATATTTATGGCGGCATGAGGGGCCCAGGGGGGCTAGCTGGTGGTGTTAACACTATAGGGTCATGAATTCATGTTTGTGTCCCTGACCCTATAATGATCCTTTAAGGTAATGCTGACTTTGGTCTCTCTAACACTGTGGCATGTTCCCTTTCTTCTACACTCACTACACGCAGCTTTTCTCTGTCCCAGACTATATCCCAGGAGTTTCTGCCTGCTAGTAAGAAGGTAAGGAGACAAGTGGACCAGCGAGTGCTAGGGGACAGTCCATAGAAAGTGTTGAGTGAGCGCATCATTAGATGCATTTATGCCAAGCTCAGGGTGCTGTCTGCATAGTATGCCCTTAGTTGGCCAGCTGCATGATTGGCAGGCAGCCTGACATGCATTCATGCCAGGCTGGCCTAATTCTTTGGGCAGACATGTTCTCTTTTTGGGCATGTTCGCCCCTTTTGGCAGGTTACGTGATTTGTGTCAGTGGCACACCCTTTTACCGTGCCCATTTACTTCCTGCTTGACTGGACACTGCTGTTAGGGGTTATGGATTTACTTGAAAGATGAAAACATAAATTAGAGGGAGATTAGCATAGGGTATGTGTTTTCTTATAGCTGCTGTTTTCTTTCTCTCCAGCACCATCTCCATCAGATACATGACGCTTGGGAGTGTTTTACTGTTTTTGGTCGATATGATTCTTTAAGTAGGCCTGTCATAATTGTCAGCACCAGGCCCACTGGGCTCTTAATCTGGCCCTGGAATAATATAATATAATACAAGTAAAATAGCACTAAATACTAAGCTGTTTGAAAGCAATTAAAGGCAACTTAAAGGCAACTAAAAAGGCAAATTAAGAGTAAAGCTCACAAAAAAAAAAAAAGAGTGAAGCTATTGTAAAGGCTAAATGGTGCCAGCTAAGCAGATGAAACTGACAGACACCATTAAAAACAGCAAAAGGGATCGGTCTAAGCAGAAAAAAAAAAAAAATAGATCAAGATGGCGGAACCCGCAGCTCATATTTGGAGGAGAGTACAGAAGTGATTGAATAAGAAGGAGAGATGCTAGAGCAGCCGGTCTCTGAGAGAAAACTTTACAGTATGCTGCAGGGGTTGAGAGTTACACTGCAAGAGGACTTTAAAAAAATTATCTCAGAGGTAAACCTAGAATTGGCTGAGCTAGGTAAACGCACTGATCTGGTGAAATATATTAAAAACTTATGCAAAGAAGTGGTACAAAAATCTGAAGGTCAGATATGGGAGATGGATCGGGTACACCGCTTACCAAGACCATTACATCTCTCAGAAGATAAGCCACGTAACGTGATTGCGAAATTCCATTACCCCAATTTGAAAGATATGTTATGGCAAACGGTGAGTAAAGCAACAAACCATCCAGCTCCTTATAAAGATGTTTCGATCTATGCGGATCTATCTATTATAACTTTGGCAAGGAGAAGAGAATTTGCGGATGTGACTAAAAAATTAAGAGACCAAAACATATCTTATCGTTGGGGTCATCCCACTAAATTGTTAATTTGGTATAACGGAGTAGTGCATACTATCAGAGAGCCAGAAGAAGGTGTTAAAAAAATTCAAGTTGAATGGCGAGTGGCAAGTACACCCGGTCGTAAAAAGCGAAATGCTTCAGGTCTAGGCAATTATGTGTAAAAATAACTATATGCATTTTGAAAGTATCTGGACTTTTTGGAATAATTTGATATAATTCTTTGCATGATAATTCTTCTCCCTGCTGAATCTTATTGGATTTTTTTTTTACATTTTTTTTTTGCGGGGGGGCGGTTAAGTTTTTGTTAAACTGAAGAAAATATGCAAGTGGGTTGTTGGCACTTTTTTTTTTATATATAATATGATGTAGTTTTGATAATCTCTCCGTCAGGGCTGGCACTTCCTATAAGGCGAACTAGGCAGCTGCCTAGGGCGCCATATAGGAGGGGGCGCCCTGCACCCCCATCGCCTTTAAATGCTGCAGCCGCCTGAGCGCTCTTTAGAGAGCGCTCAGACGGCTGCCGCACTGCCTCACCTCCCCTTCCCTGTAGCGTGGCCGAGCTCCTCTGCGGTCCGCGACCTGTCAGTCCGGTCGGGTGGCGGACCGCAGAGGAGCTCGGCCACGCTACAGGGAAGAGGAGGTGAGGAGAAGATTACAGGGAGGGAGGGGGAGTGGAGAAGATTGCAGGGAGTGGACAAGATTGAGGGGGAGGGAGAAGATGAGGGGGGAGTGAGGAAGATTACAGGGGGAGTGGAGAAGATTACAGGGGGGAGTGAGGATTACAGGAGGGAGGGAGGAAGATTACAGAGAGGAGGGGAGTGGAGAAGATTACAGGGAGAAGGGGGGAGGGAGAAGATCACAGGGAGGAAGGGGAGAGAAGATTACAGGGGAGAAGAAGAGGAGAAGATTACAGGGGGGGGGGATTGAGAGAAGGAGGAGGGGAGAAGAATAAAGGGAGGGGGAAGAGAAGATTACAGGGAGGGAGGGGGGAGAGAAGAGAAGATTACAGGGGGAGAAGAAGAGAAGACACCAGGAGGGGGGGAGAGAAGAGAAGATTACCAGGAGGGGGGAGAAGATTACACAGGGGAAGAGTACAGGGAGGGAATGGGAGAAGAAGAGAAAACAGGTAGGGAGAGGATTACAGGAAGGGGGGAGAAGAGAAGATTACGGGGGGAGAAGAAGAGATTACAGGGACGGGGAGAAGAAGAGGAGAACACGGGGGAAGCCAGAGAACACAGGGATGGGGAAGAAGAGGAGAACACAGGGAGGGGGGGAAGAAGAGGAGAACATGGGGGGAGAATAAGAGGAGAACACGGGAGGGGGGTTCAGGAGAACATGGGGGAGGGAGAGACCACTAGAGGAGGGATGGGGTGGTGGAGAGACCGCTAAGGGAGGGGGGGTGGAGGATAGACCACTAGGGGAGGGTGGAGGGAGAGGAGAGACCACTAATGGAAAGGGGGGGCAGAGGAGAGCAGAGACCAATAAGGGGGAGATGAGAGACCACTAATGGAAAGTTGGGGAGAAAAGGAGATCACTAAGGGAGGTGGTGGGGAGAGGAGAGACCAATAAGGGGCAGTGAAGATCTCTAAGGGATGGAAGGGGGAGTTCTATAGGACAGGGGGCAGGACAGGGAGCTCTTTCACACACACACACACAATGCATCCCTATACACACAGAAACACAACATGCTTCCCTTACACACAGAGAAACACACAATGCATCCATTACACACACACACACACACAATGCAACCCTTACACATAAAGACAATGCATCCTTTGCACATATACACAGAAACACACAATGCATCCCTTACACACACATGCAAACACACACTGCTTCTCTTACACACACACAGAAACACAATGCATCTCCTACACACACTCAACGCACCCCTTACAGACACACACTGCATCCCTTATGCATACAAACACAGATTCATACTGCTTTACCCCTTACACACAACAAGAAACACACTGCTTTATCCCTTACATACAAACACACTGCTTCCACTACACACAAACACACTGCATCACCTACACAAACTGGTATCCCTATACACTACATTCCATAAGCACACACATTAGATACTCTACAGTAACACATAACACATCCCCTACACACTCCACTCCCTGTGAGCGAACTCATGGGTGGGTGGACTTATGGGTGGGCCTTATGGGCATACTCACCGTCAGGCCCTGGGGCCCAGACCTTGAGCTGTGTAAGGGGCCCCAAAAAATGGAGCTGCTTCCATTCTCCCAGAACATTGAATTTTGTGACCACAGTTACAAACAGCCTCCAGAGATCCTGTTCTACACCAGACCAGTGGAGCCAGACTGCAGCCAGAGCCCATCACCATCCTCATCTGATTGTAAGTAGGCAATCTAGTATATTATTAGTGACACTAATCTCTAATTTACCTCACATTAAAGGGACACTATAGTCCCCAGAACCACTTCAGCTTACTAAAGTGGTTCTGGTGTCTATAGTTTATCCCTGCAGGCTTTTTAATGTAAACACACACTGTGTGCAGTACTGGCGTTAGTTCATATGGCAGATCATATGGGTGGGGCATTGCGATGTCACTGGGGGCGTGTGTGTGGGGGGTGGCGGCAAATCTTTTTTTTGCCTAGGGCGGCAAAAATCCTTGCACCGGCCCTGCACTCCGTGTTAATAATAAGAGCATAAATGGCCTCGCTATGGGTGGATCGCTTTATACACATCCCCAGGTCAGTTCAGGTAAGCACTCCTTGCGTTGATGTATTTTTTTTATGTCAACGAATATGTTCTTTTTTTCTTATTGTTTTCAATTTTTATTTTTTCTTGCTATACCTTTGGAGTTTTGGTATTAGGTGGTATGTTTTTAGTTTATTTTTTGGGGGTTTTTTTTGGGTGGTACAGCAAACTAAAGAGCATGCAAATAAGAAAGATCAAGTTTTAGCATATAGTAATAACGTTGTCTGTTGCAAAAGTATAAGGAGGATGAAAGTGGGGGTGGGGGGGGAAACAATGATAATAACATCATTTAGAATTTTTTCAATGAATGTTAAAGGATTAAATAGCCCACATAAACAATGTTTACTGTACCATGAAATGAGGAGATCTTGTGCTGTGGTGGTTTGTTTACAAGAAACACATCTCCAAGGTCGTGATTCAATAAGATTAAAGTCCAAAAAATATCCACAGGAGATGTCTTTTTCCATCTGGTAGAGATTATACGTTCTATTCTTCAGCACATTTGATGTACTCAAGGATAGATATGTGCATTGTGGATAAATTTACTCTGAATAATGTAATAGATGTGAATATAGGCCTTAGGACATGGTCAGATCATTCACCGATCATAGTTACATTTCAAGTAAAATATCCGGGAAGAGGAAGAGGGGCATGCAGAATGAATGAAATAGTGTTGGATAATGCTAATTTGTTTTCAGAAATTCAGGAAGGAATTATCAAATACTTTTATGAAAATGATAAAGATAATATTGCTAGCTCTTCACTATGGCTTGCACAAAAGGCAGTTATAAGGGGAATATTTATTAAAATAGGTTTAAAATAGGTGCGGGAAGCAAAACAAAAATTATTGATGATAGGGATTAATTACTACAGGCATTAGAAAAATTAGAGGATAAAAATAAATTTAAACCAAATAAAACATATGCAAAACAGATTGCTAAAGTAAAACAAGAATTGGAGAAATTAGCTATATACAGGGAGTGCAGAATTATTAGGCAAGTTGTATTTTTGAGGATTAATTTTATTATTGAACAACAACCATGTTCTCAATGAACCCAAAAAACTCATTAATATCAAAGCTGAATATTTTTGGAAGTAGTTTTAGTTTGTTTTTAGTTTTAGCTATGTTAGGGGGATATCTGTGTGTGCAGGTGACTATTACTGTGCATAATTATTAGGCAACTTAACAAAAAACAAATATATACCCATTTCAATTATTTATTATTACCAGTGAAACCAATATAACATCTCAACATTCACAAATATACATTTCTGACATTCAAAAACAAAACAAAAACAAATCAGTGACCAATATAGCCACCTTTCTTTGCAAGGACACTCAAAAGCCTGCCATCCATGGATTCTGTCAGTGTTTTGATCTGTTCACCATTAACATTGCGTGCAGCAGCAACCACAGCCTCCCAGACACTGTTCAGAGAGGTGTACTGTTTTCCCTCCTTGTAAATCTCACATTTGATGATGGACCACAGGTTCTCAATGGGGTTCAGATCAGGTGAACAAGGAGGCCATGTCATTAGATTTTCTTCTTTTATACCCTTTCTTGCCAGCCACGCTGTGGAGTACTTGGACGCGTGTGATGGAGCATTGTCCTGCATGAAAATCATGTTTTTCTTGAAGGATGCAGACTTCTTCCTGTACCACTGCTTGAAGAAGGTGTCTTCCAGGAACTGGCAGTAGGACTGGGAGTTGAGCTTGACTCCATCCTCAACCCGAAAAGGCCCCACAAGCTCATCTTTGATGATACCAGCCCAAACCAGTACTCCACCTCCACCTTGCTGGCGTCTGAGTCGGACTGGAGCTCTCTGCCCTTTACCAATCCAGCCACGGGCCCATCCATCTGGCCCATCAAGACTCACTCTCATTTCATCAGTCCATAAAACCTGAAAAATCAGTCTTGAGATATTTCTTGGCCCAGTCTTGACATTTCAGCTTGTGTGTCTTGTTCAGTGGTGGTCGTCTTTCAGCCTTTCTTACCTTGGCCATGTCTCTGAGTATTGCACACCTTGTGCTTTTGGGCACTCCAGTGATGTTGCAGCTCTGAAATATGGCCAAACTGGTGGCAAGTGGCATCGTGGCAGCTGCACGCTTGACTTTTCTCAGTTCATGGGCAGTTATTTTGCACCTTGGTTTTTCCACACGCTTCTTGCGACCCTGTTGACTATTTTGAATGAAACGCTTGATTGTTCGATGATCACGCTTCAGAAGCTTTGCAATTTTAAGAGTGCTGCATCCCTCTGCAAGATATCTCACTATTTTTGACTTTTCTGAGCCTGTCAAGTCCTTCTTTTGACCCATTTTGCCAAAGGAAAGGAAGTTGCCTAATAATTATGCACACCTGATATAGGGTGTTGATGTCATTAGACCACACCCCTTCTCATTACAGAGATGCACATCACCTAATATGCTTAATTGGTAGTAGGCTTTCGAGCCTATACAGCTTGGAGTAAGACAACATGCATAAAGAGGATGATGTGGTCAAAATACTCATTTGCCTAATAATTCTGCACTCCCTGTAGAGACTGAAAAACAAATGAGAGCAATAAAAATGAAATTTTATTTTCATGTTAATAAAGCAGGTAAAATGTTAGCAAATTTTGGATCAACAGCAACAACATTTGTGAGGAAGGCTGAACTTGATGGACGCAAGTCTCTTTTCAGCTATGTAACTATGTAAAATCGAAGTCTCTTCAAATCAAAATACCTTATATGGTTTCAATGGATAATAATAAATTATTTAACCCAAAAGATATAGTGTGTGAATTAGCTAAATACTATAAGCGGTTATATAATATAATTGAAGATTCAAATACAAACCAATCTACCTGCTTAGAATCAGAAATAGAAATATTTCTTGAGGAAAGCAATCTTCCTAAAATATCTGTGAGCCAACAACAGAAGTTGGAAGAGCCAATTATAGAGAGGGAAATAAAGGAAGTCACTCAGTCTCTCCCTAAACACAAGGCACCAGGTCCAGGTGGCTTCTCTAATTATTATTATATTAAGTTCAAAGCCATTCTAACACCAATTCTTACAAAGTTATTTAATGAGTTTAAAATAGCAAGCTTAATACCTATGGAAATGCTGGAGGCATTTATTGTTACTCTACCTAAGCCTGGTAAAACACCTACAGATTGTGCAAATCTTAGGCCGATATCATTGTTAAATTCTGATATTAAAATTTATGTTAAAGTGCTGGCCTCTAGACTAAAGCAGATCTTTTTGGAGCTGGTCTCAGATGAACAAGCCGGCTTTGTACCAGGCAGACAAGTTGGAGATAATATAAGGCACTATATTACTCTTATAGAATGGGCACGTAATAGTAACCAGAAAGGCATTCTGCTCGCCTTGGACGCTGAAAAGGCGTTAAATTGGAATTATATGGAACGTGTCTTATATAAATTTAATTTTCCTCAATCTTTAGTGAAAAATATTATGGCATTGTATTCAAAGCCTTCTGCGAAAGAAATGAATAATGGGTTTTTATCTCCTAAATTCGAAATTACTAATGGTACACGCCAAGGTTGTCCCCTTTCTCCATTAATTTTTATAGTTACCTTGGAACCTTTGGTTAGACAAATAAAGCAACATGCTGGAATATGTGGGCTAAAAACCCCGGCAGGCGAGCAAAAATTAGCGCTTTTTGCTGATGACGTGTTACTATTTATAACAAACCCCAGCGAATCATTACCACATCTGGAAAAATAGTTGGATAGGTATAGTGCAATTTCTTATTACAAAAATAATGTAAAAAAAACCCAGGCATTATCGCTGGGATTACCTAAAGCTGTGTTAAGCCAATTAGAAAGTATATATCCGTATGACTGGCGCAAATATTTTATCAAGTATTTGGGTATCAAATTGACTAAAACGAGCACATTATTAGTTAAACAAAATAATTTTCTTTATTACATAAAATAGATGCACAGTTACATAAATGGGGGCCGTTGAGGATATCATGGTTAGGACGTGTGCATACAATTAAAATGATGGTCTTACCACATATATTGTATTTGTTTCATACAATCCCTATAGCATTGACAAAAAAATACTTTTAACTCATATATATGGAAGAAAAAACCACCAAGGGTGTCCTTTAAACTTACAGAGCTTCCTTATTTACAAGGTGGTCTAGGAATCCCTAATCCTGTTAAATACTATCAGGCTTCTATGTTGTCTGGTGGATTGGCTGTACTGTTTCGGCCAGTTCGGCCTTTATGGTTAAAAGTGGAACAAGCATGTGCAAGGCCATACTCCATAGAGGGTCTCCTTTGGGGGACATCTATGAATAAGATAATCGGTAAGAATATGCTCCCTATGAATAAAGTAATGTTGACTCACTGATCAATTTGGGCCCCCAAATTAATAAAAGGGGTTAAGTTATTATCCTTGGCACCATTAGAAGCAATTTCGAACTTTACACAGGATTTAAATTTGATAAATTGGGTGTCCAAGGGCATTGACAAAGTTCACATGTTATTTGATGAACTGGGTATTAAATCTTACTCTAATCTGCAGACGACGTTTTCTTTATCAAATAAAGAGGTTTTTTCTTATTTGAGGGTTAAGAACCTTTTAATAGAAAATAAAGTGTTAAAATTAGATAAAACCTCATTGTTTGCTTGTAAATTTTGCTTGAGCACAAATACGGCGAGTAAATATCTTTCATTATGCTATAAAACCTTACTAAATGTAAAAGGAGAAGAAAAACTATCATATTTGCTATTATGGGAAAGCGATTTGTTAAAAAGTTTTGATTTATCGATTTGGTAACAAGCAATAAAACATACTAAACAAATATCACATAGTATTACCCATTGGGAAGCATATAGCAAGATACTAATGCGTTGGTATTTAGTTCCCGAAAAAATAGCGCGTATGTATAATGGTATATCTGACATTTGAAGGCGATGCCGAAAAAATAAGGGAATCTTATTACATATCTTTTGGGAATGTCCAAATCTTGTACAATTTTGGGACAATATTAAATCCATAATTCAAGTTCTAGCGGGTACAACGAATATTAATTACCTTTTACATATTTATCAAGATTGGGCTCAATTAAAAAATAATTTAATAATATTACATTTATTATTAGCTGCTAAAATATGTACAGCTCAAAGTTGGAAGAAAACAATTTCACCGAACATTTTAGATGTACGAACAAAAGGAGACATGACGTATCAATATGAGAAAATAGCAAATCAAATAGAAGATAAAGAAAGGTGGCATGAGAAAAAGTGGCAGGCTTGGATAGAGTATAGGAATACAAATAGATGAACAAGTGAACAGTTGATGAGGGTCAAAGGATAAGAGGGACTATCACTGATTAAAGTAGCTTTTTTAAGGTAAAACTACGAATTTATGAAATAGAAGCTAAAATGTTAAACTAAATGATGATGATATAAACGATAACTTGATATATAAAGGGTTGAAAAAAAAATTTAAATTAGGAAAGAAAAGAAAACACAAAAACAATTCACTTGCCGTGTAGGTTGGAAATGGTGTAAACCTAGTGTTGTATGTGTGCTAATGTAATTATTGTGTAATGCTTCTTATTGTAAATTAGAAATAGCGTTGGGATATAAGAAAAAACTGCTGTACACCCATAAAATGTTTTTTCTTTTTTTTAATGTCTTTAACCTCTTAAGGACGGAGCCAAATGTACACGTTGTGAACGAAACAAAATGTAAACAAAACCTGGCATTTGCGCTACATGTCTGTCCAACCGTAATACACCTCTTTCATAGTAAATGCACCCACCCTTATTATATATCATTTTATTCAGGGGAAACAGAGCTTTCATTTAATATCAAATATTTAGCTATGAAACATAATTTAATATGAAAAAAAATGGGAGAAAATACGTTTTTTTTGGATTTTTTTAGTTCTACATGACATTTTAACGGTCAGTGTCATAATACTGTTTGCTTTTACTGCAATAAAATACACATATTTGTATTCAGTAAAGTCTCACATGTAAGACAGTATCCCCTATGTACAGGTTTTATGGCGTTTTGGGAAGTTACAGGGTCAAATATAGCACGTTACATTTGAAATTGAAATTCGCCAGATTTGTTACGTTGCCTTTGAGACTGTATAGTAGCCCGGAAATGAAATTTACACCCATAATGGCATACCATTTGCAATAGTAGACAACCCAAGGTATTGCAAATGGGGTATGCCCCAATTTTGGCCAGTGTTTGTGACTAAGTGGCTACTAAAAAAGACTGGACATACCCTGTTTGCAATACCTTGGGTTGTCTACTATTGCAAATGGTATGCCATCATAGGGGTAATTTTCATTCTTGGGCTACCATAGGGTCACAAAGGCAACGTAAGCATTCTGGCGAATTTTTATGTGAAAAAAATGAAAACACAAGCCTTATATTTGACGCTGTAACTTTTGAAAACACCATAAAACCTGTACATGAGGGGTACTGTTGTACTCGGGAGACTTCGCTGAACACAAATATTTGTGTTTCAAAACAGTAAAAAGTATTGCAGCAATATCATCCGTGTAAGTGCTGTTTGTGCGTGAAAAATGCAAAAAACTTCACTTTTACTGGCGATATCATTGTTGTAATACATTTTACTGTTTTGAAACACTAATATTTGTGTTCAGTCTCCCTAGTAAAACAGTACCCCCAATTTACAGGTTTTATGGTGTCTTGGAAAGTTATAGGGTTAAATATAGTGCTAGCAAATTAAATTCCCTATACTTTCGGCATGTGTTGTCAGGCAGGTCCCGCTAATTGTAATTAATTAGGATACCTAATTATGTAAAAATATTACATAAATATATGTGTAGAATTAATATATGTATATATATATATACATATGTGTATATATACGTATATATATATATATAATTTTTTAAAATATTTTTATTTATATATAGGTGTATATATATAGTGATATATACGTATATATTTATGTATATAGATATATATATTATTTCGTTCTACGTGTATTTTGATATAAATATATATATTAATATCACAATACAGTTAGAACGAAATAACAAACATCTATATATTTTTTAATTATTTATTTTTTATTTTTTTTTTATTTTTTTTTTACGTATTTACAGTTTTTTATATTATATATAAATATATATATATATATAACAATAATTATATATATATATTTAATCATTATCAGTCTACATGTAATTCGATAGTAATACATATATCAATAATTATATATATTAATATTTAAATACACTTCGTGTATGTGCAAATGTGTGTGTGTGTGTGTATATATATACTTAGATCATATATATATAATATATATGATCTAAGTATATTTTATTTGTAACTGTAATTTTTTTTTTTTAACTAATATTTTATTTTTATTACAGGACAGGGGGCAGAGACAGTGTCAGCCAGTGATTTCACATCACTGGCTGACACACAGGATCAGTGATCACAGTGACTGCCTGTCACTGTGATCACCTCCTGCAGATTGGGTAATTGACCACAGGGGGGAGTGCCTGGGTGGTACAAGCACTCGCCCCTTCCAATCTGCAGGGGGATATTTGTGCCAGTTACATGTGTCAGGCAATAGGCTGACACATGTAACACTGATCGCAGTGACAGGCTGTCACTGCGATCAGAGCGCTCTGAGATCGCAGTGACAGCCTGTCACTGCGATCTCAGACTTAGCAGATCGCGGTCACTGACCCCAGGGGGACTGCCTGGGGGGCCAGGTAAGTCCCCCGACCGCGATCTGCATAGCCGCCGGCCACGTGTGTCAGCCGATTTGAAATCGGCTGACACCCGTTAAATACTGATCGCAGTGACAGCCTGTCACTGCGATCAGAGACTGCAGATCGCGGTCACCGGCCACGGGGGGGTTGCCTGGGGGGCCAGGCATCCCCCCCGACCGCGATCTGCAGCGGGCGATTAGCGCCGGCCACGTTGGCGGCCATTATAGCGAGGGCGTACTATTAAGCCAGCCGGCGTTTAGAGCCGGCTCCTGCAGGGCGAAATAGTACGCCCTCCGGATTTAAAGGGTTAATTATTATTTTTATTGTACTGTCTGAAACTTTAATAAAATATGGATATGGAAAAAAAACAAATAATTTCCCAGTCACAGAAGTTAAGCTCACAGGTCTATAATTTCCAGGCAAGGATTTTTAACCTTTTTTAAATATAGGAACAACATCTTCCTTCCTCCAATACCTCCAATACCTGAAACAAAAGAATCTTGAAAAATTAAATACAGAGGTTCACTCATTTCCCCACTTAGCTTCTTAAGTACTCGTGGGTGAATACCGTCAGGCCCCAGAGCTTTATTTACATTAATTTTCTTTAATAGCTGTAGCACCTTGTCTCGAGTTATCCAATCACAAGTTATCTGCAAGTTTGTTGCAGCAATCATTTGCATATCTCTTGCCATAGGATCCTCATTAATATATACTGAAGAAAATAGTTATTTAAAATGTCTGCCTTTTCCTGGTCTTCATTGACTAACAGATCCATCTCTGTTTTCAGTGTACCTACACTTTCATTTCTTGTTTTTTTAGAATTAATGTATTTGAAAAATTTTTGGGGGTTGGTTTTGTATTCTTTGGCTATCAATTTCTCATTTTCCAGTTTAGCCACTTGAATTGCCTTTTTGCAAGTATTATTGGCTTCCTTATATCTTATATAGGATGCCTCTGATTTGTCCGATTTAAATGCTATAAAAGCCCTTTTCTTATTTTTAATCTCTTGTTTTACTTCTCTACTAAGCCACATTGGTTTTAATTTGTTTCTTTTAAATTTATTACCCAATGGTACATACTGAGAAATGTACCTTTCTAATATTTGTTTGAATAGTTTCCATTTATCCTCAGTGTTTTTATCACTAAGGAGTTTATGCCAGTCAATATGTTGTAGAGCTGCCCTAACCTTATTGAAATTGGCTTTTTTTAAACTTATACGTTTTAATATACCCCATGTGCTTTTACTTTTTTGAGTTTATTTCAAAAGTTATCATATTGTGATCACTATTTCCCAAATGCTTCCCTACTTGAATGTTGGTTAAAAGATCAACATTGTTTGTTATAACGAGATCCAGACAAGCATCCTTTCTAGTTGGTGCTTGTACCAGTTGTGACATAAAGGTGTCATTTAACACATTCAAAAACCGGATTCCCCTTGCTGAAGTACTAGTCCCTCTATCCCAATTTATGTCCGGGTAATTAAAATCTCCAATAATGTGTTACCCCAATTTGCAGCTTTCCCAATTTGCTCTAAAAGCTGTTCTTCCTCATTAATATTTACATTTGGTGGTTTATAACATATCCCAACCAATAACTTATTTCCCTTTGTTTGCCCCAAGCAGATATCTACCCATAAAGCTTCCACATTTTCCTCGTCACACTCCACATGCCTAAAATTTGACTTTAACTCATGGCTGACATACAAACATACCCCACCACCCTTCTTGTTTTTCCTATCCTTCCTAAATAACGTGTACCCATTTAAGTTAACTGCCCAGTCATGTGTCTCATCCCACCATGTTTCTGTTATGCCTATTATATCGTATTGTTTAGTGTATGCTATTGCCTCTAGTTCCCCCATTTTGTTATATAGGCTCCTTGCATTAGTAAGCATACATTTAATATTACCATGAGTCATTTGTATTTTTTGTGAATTATCAATATTACATACCTCCTCTGTTCTGAGCTTTCCCCTCCCCCCATCTCCACCCCCTTTGTTCTGCGCTAAAGCCCATCTCCTTTATATACTATCTCCATTTTCTAGATTGCTTTGACCCTCCCCTCCTACTACTAGTTTAAAATCTCCTCCAACCTTCTAGCCATCCTATCCCCCAGCACAGCAGACCCTCTTTCGTTTAGGTGCAATCCATCACGACTATACAGGTTGTACCCAAGCGCAAAATCGGCCCAGTGCTCTAAAAACCCCAAACCCTCTTTCCTGCACCAAGACTTCAGCCACGCATTGACCTCTCTAATCTCCATATGTAATCTCTAATCTCCCTCTCTATATATGGTTCTGGTTTGCAATATACACATAATTGTCCCTTCAAGCAACAATCTCTAGGATCCACTGTAACCGGGAAAGTCGCCTCCTCACAAAACAATTGTACAAACACCTCCTGGATGCCCTAGAAGTGATGCAGGATAAATAATTTTCTCAGAATGTGAGAACTTTTTTCCCTTATTCACTATCTTACTAAATAAAAATTTGATGTCCCCTTATCAATTCTCCAATAAAAATCACATTTTATTGAATAAGCCAATGAGGCTTAAATCTACTTGTAGCCTACATGTCTATATTTAGTTTGGAGTCCTGTGTGTTATAAAGCAATTGTTAGTCTATAAAGTGCAAAGGCTACAGTGTACGCTGAACAGCCATACTTTAAACTCAGAGGCATTCTGTGTTTGAATGTGGGTAACATGTGCTCTGTGCATGTAAGCTTGAGACCTGACTTGTGTACAAAATCTTAAAAAATAAATCAAATGTATTTATTTATTTTTTTACTAGATTTGTTGGTTTTTGGACAAATGCAAATTTGCTTGAATTGTGGCCTAAATCACTAACGCTCACATAACATTATACCCATATGACATGAAAAACAAACCTTATTGTGAACAAAGTTTTTTTATTTTTGTTCATTAGCAGCGGTTGAGAGGGATAAAAATCAGAGCAGATAGATAGGGTTCTATATGCCCCTCATACATTAGTAGAGGGTGAAGGGCATCAAATGGAAAGTATATGCAGCATTGACAGTGGCAAGTGCTGAAACAGTGAATTATAGTAGGAACCTGCAACAGGAACCTGCATAGGGAGGTGAAGGATTAAATATTGGACTTGGAAGGCAGCTGTGCCAATTAATGAGGAGCATAGAGGGGGCCAGATAATATTTTACTATTTTCCCCTATCCCACAGTCAAGGGGTTGGTAGAAAATAGTTTGGCAGTGCCCCTGCTCCGCCATTTTACCACTCACCTATCAGCGTTGTGTGAGGAACATAGAGGGACTTTTCAGGAAACCCATTCTAGTTGACTGTTTGGTCAATAATTGTGTCAGTTTCTAGGCCAGGGTATACATGTTCATGACTTTTAACCTAGTGTTCATTTGAAGCATTTTGAAACATTTGGAGGCCTCTGTAGGAGAATGCAGCTTGACCTGTTTTTCATGGTGTGGTAAACTGAATGAGGTAAAATTGTAAGGTAGGTAGGGATATTTTGGAGGAAGAGATTGTACACCAAACAAGAAATAGATTGCCCTTAGATTCAAACATTACCCGTATTAGTTCTTTAAACATATCACAATGATGTAAAATTTAATCACATAGTTGTAGTATATAGAAATATATTAAATTATATGCATATATTATATCGGTCTAATTTATTGTTTTTCATATGCTTACTATATTTTTAACATTAATTTGCATTGGAAATCTTGCTTTTTCATAAATCTATGGAATATAATTAAAGGGTTACTGCAGCCCTTGTTTGTCTTTATTTTTTCTTATTAGCGCACTAGTTAATAGGTCTCCATCCTACCCTCCATTTCTATGTAAAATGTTGTGAAATAAAAGTATAACTTACCTGCAATTCAGTGCAGGTGTATGTGTGTCAGTGTGTATCTGAGTGTGTGTATGTGCCACTGTGTGAATCTGAGTGTGCATTTGTATATGTGCCAGTGAGTGTATCTGTGTGTTTATATGTAAGTGCCACACAGATACTGGTACTGAGTGCATGTATTAGTGTGTCAAGGTGTGTGTATGTGTCACTGTGTGTATTTATATGCCAGTGTGTGTATTAATGTGTCAGTGTGGTTATTTGTCATGGTGTGTGTATGTATCAAGGTGTATGCATGTGTCCATGTGTGTGCATGTGTCAGTGTGTTAAATAAATAGTTGTATTCTGTCATAATAAAATGTCATGTCCTAGTTCATACATGTTTGGTGTCTGTGTGTGTTTGTGGGGGGCAGTGGCGGATCCAGAGCCTGATCTCGGGAGGGGCACTTGTAGATTATTTCAGTGTAGTAGTTATGGCGCCAGTAATGCCAGGATCCCATCCCAGAGTAAGTAGTCAAACCGTTTAAGAACAGTTTGACAACTTACCTGGGGTCTGCTGGGATATAGGGCATAGCAGCAGCGGTATGTGTTAGGGGTGAAGTGTGTGTGAAAGGTGCAGTGTGTGTGTGTGTGAGCGGTGAAGTGTGTGCGCGAGTGCGTGAGGGCGGCAGTGTATGTCAGGGTTGCAGTGTGAGTGTGTTAGGGGGCAGTGTATGTGTGGGGCAGTGTGTGTATGGGTCTTCAGTGTGTGTATGGGGGCAGTGTTTGTGGGGCAGTGTGTGTAGTGTGTGTATGGGTGTGCAGTGTGTGTATGGGGGGCAGTGTGTGTGTGGGGCAGTGTGTGTATGGGGCAGTGTTTGTGGGGCAGTGTGTGTATGGGGCAGTGTGTGTGTTGTGGGGCAGTGTGTGTGTAGTGGTGCAGTGTGTATGTGAGAGTGTGTGTGTAGTGTGTGTGCAGTGTGTGTATGGGGGGCAGTGTGTGGGGCAGTGTGTGTAGTGTTTGGGGGCGTGTGTGTAGTGTGTGTGCATGGGGGCAGTGTGTGTAGTATGTGTAGTGTGCAGTGTTTGTGGGGCAGTGTGTGTGTAGTGTGTGTATGGGGGCAGTGTGTGTAGTGTGTGTATGGGGGCAGTGTTTGTAGTGTGTGTTTGGGGCAGTGTGTGTAGTGTGTGTATGGGGGCAGTGTTTGTAGTGTGTGTTGGGGCAGTGTGTGTAGTGTGTGTTTGGGGCAGTGTGTGTGTGTGTATGGGGGCAGTGTGTGTGTTGGGGGCAGTGTATGCAGTGTGTGTATGGGGGCAGTGTGTGTAGTGTGTGTTTGGGGCAGTGTGTGTAGTGTGTGTATGGGGCAGTGTATGTGGGGCAGGTTGTGTAGTGTGTGTATGGGGGCAGTGTGTGTAATGTGTGTATGGGGTAGTGTGTGTAGTGTGTGTATGGGGCAGTGTGTGTAGTGTGTATTTGGGGCAGTGTGTGTAGTGTGTGTATGGGGGCAGTGTTTGTGGGGCAGTGTGTGTATTGTGTGTATGGGGGCAGTGTGTGTAGTGTGTGTATGGGGGCAGTGTTTGTGGTGTGTGTTTGGGGCAGTGTGTGTAGTGTGTGTTTGGGGCAGTGTGTTTATGGGGGCAGTCAGGGCCGGTGCAAGGATTTTTGCCGCCCTAGGCAAAAAAAATTTTGCCGCCCCCCCCCCATATGTCCTGCCCACCATGTGACATCACAATGCCCCGCCCATATGCTCTGCCATATGGGCCAACGGCAGTCTTCACAAAGAGTCTTTTATCTGAAAAGACAGTGTGTTTACATTAAAAAGCCTACAGACACAGGCTATAGACACCAGAACCACTACATTATGCTGTAGTGCTTCTGGTGACTATAGTACCCATTTAATGTGAGGTAAATTAGAGATTAGTGCCACTAATAATATATTGGATTGCCTACTTACCACCAGATGAGTACAAGAGGCTGATGATGGGCTCTGTCTGGCTCCACAGGTCTGGTGTAGAAGAGGCTCTCTGGAGACTGTTTTTAACAGTGCTCACAACAATTAACTAACAGGAAGCAGCTCTATTTTTTAGGGCCCCTTACACAGCTCAAGGTCTAGGCCCCCAGGGCTTGACTGTGAGTATGCCTACAATGCCCACCCATAAATCCAGCTACATGGCCCACCCATGAGTTCTCTCACAGGAAGTGGAGTGTATGTGTGTAGGGGATGTTTTATGTGTTATTGTAGAGGATGCAATGTGTGTGTGTTCTTATAGAATGTAGTATATAGGGATACCAATTTCTGTAAGGGATGTAGTGTGTTTATAGGGATTGCAGTGTGTGTTTGCGTGTAAGGAATGCATTGTATGTTTCTGTGTGTGTGTGTGTGTGTAAGGGGTGCAAGGTGTGTTTCTGTGTATTTAATTGAATGCAGTGTGTGTCTGTAAGGGGTGCATTGATTGTGTAAGAGATGCATTTTGTTTCTGTGTGTAAGAGAATGAGTGTTTGTGTGAACGTAAGGGATGCATTGTGTGTTTCGGGTGTGTCTGTGTGTGAGTAGGAATGCATTGTATGTTTCTGTGTGTGTGTATGCATTGTGTATGTGTGTAGTGTAAAAGAGAGGGTTTGTGGGGTAGGATAGGGACTGAGAGGGGAGCAGCTCTTTATTTTTTATTTTTTTCATAGTGCTCTCCCCTCCTGTCAATTATTGATTTCCCCTTCCCTCCTGTCCCTCCGTGTTCTCCCCTTCTGTCCCTTAGTGCTCTCCCTTGGCCCCTTGTAATCCCCCTTGGTGGTCTTCTCACTCCCCCCTCTCCCCCTTAGTGGTCCTCCATCCCTCCCCTTAGTGGTCCTCCCTCTCCCAAACCCTTTAGTAGACATTCCGCTCCTCCCCCCACCCCCTTAGTGGTAATCTCCCCCCCTCAGTGGTCATTATCCTCTCCCTCCCCCCTTAGTGGTCCTTACCCTCCTCCCCTCTCCTTAGTGGACCACCCCTTTGGTGGTCCTTTCCCCCCTTACTCCCCAACCTCCCTCCCCCTGTGTTCCTTCACCCCCCTTCCCCAGTGGTCCTTCCTCCCCTTCCTCCCCCAGTGGTCCTTTCTCCCCCCTTCCTCCCCCAGTGGTCCTTTCCCCCCTCCTCCCCCAGTGGTCCTTGGTGGTGGTGAGGTGAACTCTAGCCCGCGCTACAGGGCTAGAGTTCACTCTCACGAGATTTGGAGCGTTAGCGTGGTAACCGCGGCAATGCTCCATGCTCGCGAGAGGAGGACCCGGAGGAGCTGCTGGTAAGAGCTCCCGGGTCCTCTCTCACTCCCTCCCTGCTGGCTGTCAGCACAGTGCCTGCGGACCGGTCCGCAGGCACATTGCAGGGCTGGCACTTGGACAATGCCAGCCCTGCATTAGCTGGCAGGGGAGAATCTCGGGGGATTTGCCCCGCATTTGCCGCGTTGCCCCCCCTGGATCCGCCACTGGTGGGGGCGCAGTAGCTGGTGAAGCCACCTCCATCAAATTTGTTTTTGCATGTTGGGATGTCTGAGACTGATTTCTTAACACATTTATCGTAGTTTATGACACATTACTGGGAGCAATATTGCTGTGGAGCTCTGTTATTATTATAAACTCAGACACACCAACAATATGGAGCTCTTAGAATAGAAGGACATTAGGACAGGAAAGATGGACAAATGGATTTGGGCCAAAAATAGGGTCTGTCCCTCCTAAATAGGGACACTAGAGAGGTATTCACTATCCATGAAATGTCAGTTTCACTTTAAACATGACCTATGCTTTTTAGCTCTTACACTGCTGCACTAAGCCAAACACCCCCAACACAATAAGTCACACGGTGAACCTGCTCAAATTCAACACCTTGCTATTATGCTCTTATTTCTCACCTTCTTATGATTTTAACAGAAATGTAAGTGATGTTCTAGCAGTATTTATTAAAAAAAAAGGTTGCACTAAACTCAAAGTTTTGCAGTGATTTATAAACTAAAAGTAAGGTGTTGACGGATTTTAAAAAAGCTTTTCAACCTACTTAAAGGTTCTTCCTGCAGTGCTGAGGGGAATATCTTCTCTTTAACATCTGAAATGAAACCATATGGTAACCTTCATTATTACAGCGCTGTATTTTCTGTTTCATATCAATGTCAATTTACATAGGAAATATTGTTTCATAACTTGTGAGAATGGAAAAAGATCAGTAGAACTTGTTACACATCATGATTAAAGCTATAAACGCAGTCTCTTATTCAGATACTTACAGAAGGCAGCATTACTCTCTAATGGAGAAATTAATGTAAAGATGGGTCTGGTGCATGAAATGTTTTAGGAGTTAGCTAGAACTGGTGATGAAAGGTAGATCCTCAACTGTCAAGGAATTCCCACAGTGTTTTTCCTGTTGTGAATCTACCATTTGCCCATACTTGCAGGGTTGAATGTGTGAGGAGTGTCTGTGTTTGAATGTAAGTATGCTTTTGTATGGAGTATGTGTGTGTGAATGTAGGCGTTAGCATTTGATTGCAGTGGTGTGTTTGTATGTAGTGTTGGCGCTTGAACGCAAGAGTGTGTTTGTGTGTGCTGTTGTATTATTAATAAAAGGGTGTATTGTGTGTTTTGCCGTTGCTTCAATGATTAAAGGACCACTCTAGGCACCCAGACCACTTCAGCTTAATGAAGTGGTCTGGGTGCCAGGTCCCTCTAAGATTAACCCCTTTTTTTATAAACATAGCAGTTTCAGAGAAACTGCTATGTTTATAAATGGGTTTAATCCAGCCTCCAAATCCTCTAGTGGCTGTCTCATTGACCGCCGCTAGAGGCGCTTGCGTGCTTCTCACTGTGAAAATCACAGTGAGAACACGCAAGCGTCCATAGGAAAGCATTGTAAATGCTTTCCTATGAGACCGGCTGAATGCGCGTGCAGCTCTTGCCGCGCATCCGCATTCAACCGAAGAGGATCGGAGGCGGAGAGGAGGACAAGAGCTCCCCGCCCCGCGCTGGAATAAAGGTAAGTTTATCCTGGCACTATAGTGCCCTGAGGGTTCCCCCACCCTCAGGGACCCCCTCCAGAGGATGGGGGCACCCTCAGGGCACTATAGTGCCAGGATAATGAGTATGTTTTCCTGGCACTATAGTGGTCCTTTAAGGAGGCATTAGTGTTTTCTAATAGGGATTAATTTATTCTCCATTTACCTCTTCCCCTTGTCAGGTAAGGTGTTCGAAGTGTGATTATCAGAGGTGCATGGTCAGACCAGGTCCTGAGTCTGATTGAAACATCTGACAGATGGGTGAGAGTATACTTATCTATTAGGCAGTATACAGGAGTATATTTTATGGGCATTTGAGAAGAATGAATATTCGCTGGCAGAAGGGTACAGGCTACGCCAAGTGTCATACAGTTCTTGTTTGTGCAGCATTTTCGCTAAGTGGCGGCTAAGGGTCATCGCAGCGGATGGGGGTTTCTTGTTGTGTAATCTTTGAGTGTCAAGTGAGGGGTCTAAGGTGCAATTGAAGTCGCCGCATATGAAGGTATGGCCTTTTTTAAACTTGGGTATCTTTTTAAGGGCTTTGCTTAGGAAAGTCTGTTTAGAATCGTTAGGGACATACAGTGATGCCAGTGTGACCTGTAAACCATTAAGGGAGCCAATTAGGATTAAAAGTCTGCCCTGGGGATCTTTATATTCATTCTCAATTTGGAAGACCCAATCTCCATGAGACAAGATAAGACACCCCCTTTGTTTTGTTCGGGGAAAGGGCATGGAAAACTTGGGGATATTTCTTAGAGCAAAAAGTCAGGGGATTGTGTTTTCTTAAATATGTTTACTGGAGGCATATTATTATTGGATTTATGCATTTCTTGGATTGCTAACCGTCTTTTTTGTGGACTATTCAAACCCTTTATATTAAGGAAAAGGATTGTTAGTTCAGGAGCCTTAGATTACCGGAGTGGACAGTTGTATACCTTACGTGGTCTAGTATGGTCATCCACCCTGTTCAACTGAGATCGTGTACATTCCATTTGTTGGGAGTACGCAGTAGTGAGACTTTCCTTTCTACTAGACAGCAGCACCAATCTCTGAAGCACGGTGAGTAGTTATTGTGGGACACATGCATGGACATTGAAGTAAGGGAAAACATATAAACAGAAAAGAAATACTAAATAAAGTATATACAGCGTACTCTTGTGGCAAAGAGTAACCATTGTGGCCGAAGCGGGCGTCTTTGTTCCCTACACCTATACCCAACCATGCGGCCTGAGGGGGTTGTACCAAAACCGGTTCCCTGACTTATCCTATATATAGCTGTGAAATTTACCCTTAAAAGTGGCAGTGAGAGGTTGAACATCTTCCCCTTTAGTAACTCTAATTTGTTAATTTCTCTCTTTTTTTTTTCTTTTAATTTATTTGTTAATTTTTATTAAATAATTGATTATTTATTTTAATTTAATTTTTTTTATATATAAATAGTTTAAACAGGTGTATGAACGGAACTCTAGTTGCATAGATATGTCGTGCTCAACATCTTGTATGGACTTGGGCACAATGTGAACAAGTCTACCAAGATAACAGTGGCAAACTCAACCTGTTAGGGTCCCATCAGTTCACTAATCAGAAAACCTTGTATTCTCCCTGGGGTATACCATTAATATACGGATGGAGTTTCGGTACTACGCTGTGTCACCTTATATTGCATTAATTATGGCCACGTCTCCCACCACCATTGGGTGCCCTATATTTTCTTAAACCCATTATAACTACATACTGAAACAAAATATTAATTGTAACATTAACCAGATTGAACAGGCATAACTGTTGCTTCTTATTATGCTAACTGTACACTAGCTAATTTACTCAAGAATTCTCCCTTCCTGGGTGAGGATACCATCTGCCATTCTCCTTGAACTCTTTGGGGAGAAGGTCTATGTTGATTACGGGGTTCCATCTGTTTCAGCAGGCCCCATTCTGTCAGCAATTTGGTTCCATCTTCTGGCTCCAGGATGACATAAGAGGGGTTGTTTCTCCAGATCAGAATCTTCGTGGGGTAGCCCCATCTGTAGGGTATGTTGTGATTCCTGAGAGTCTTGGTAACATTTACAAACTCCTTTCTCCTAGCCATTGTTGCAGCTGATAAGTCTGCAAATATGGAGATTTGCTGATAGGGCTCTGGCAGTGCTTGTTGTTTCCTAGCAGCTGTGAGGAGAGTGTCCTTAGATTTAAAGTAATGGAATTGGACAATTGTGTACTTTGGCGTGTTGGCTGTGAAGCGTGGTGGTCGAGGCAGGCAGTGAACGCGATCTATCATCCAGGCGGAGTTCTCCAGGCCTGGTGTTATAACATTACACCGAGTTGTAATGTACTTGGACAGGTCTTCGTTGGATACCTTGTCGCTGATCTCACGGAACCTTACATTATGCCGCCTTGCCCTGTCCTTCATTTCAGCTATTTTGTGTTTAAATAGCTATTGCTCTGCCACCCGGCTCTGGATTGTTTCCACCGCCTCGTTATGCACCAAGCATAATTCTTCTGTCCTCTGTTCCAATTGGTGGGTTCTGTCTCCAGTGTCGTTGATGTCTTTTCTCATATCGGCCATTAGGGCCTTGAAGTCCTGTTGGAGCGTGTGCCTCAGGTCCTGAAGCATGGAGTGTAACCTCTATTCCATTACCGGCTCATCCAAGTAGCAGGATGATGGGATATCAGGGTCTGGAAGGCTTTCAGAGGCCGGAGATGGTGCCTGTTGCTCGTCGTCATCTTGTAGCGCCTTATGACGCTCTTTTTTAGATTGCCGGATCGGGTCAGTTAACTTCATTTGTTTTGACGGGGGCCATGCTGGGGCAGTAAGTAGCTGTAGTATTCTGTCAATTCTGGTTAAAATTAGGTAATATTCCTGCTGTTTGACGCTGTGGTAGTCAGATGGGATCAGGAGCGCTTACTCCACGCGTCCTCTCGGCTCGGAAGTTGGCCACGCCCCAGCAGGGTTGTTTTTGTGTGTAGTGTTGCCATTTGAATGCTGGGATGTATGCACATATACACCCACATACTAATACTCAGATACACATACACACTGACACACATACACAAATCAAAATTTACATTCTCAGCCACCCTCCTGTTTCCATATCTTTTGGCTGCACGAAGGTAGCTTCCCTGGCATTCAGTGGGCTGGCTGCAGGTGGGAGCAGGCTAGTTAGGGCTGAAGACAATCCGATGCTCTAGGTTCTCTTCCTCCTCTCAATTCTCCCTCCACATGCAGCTCTCAGTAAGCTTGGAATGACTTGTACTCACTTTTTCCCAGCACCGCTGCCAAACTGCTGATCTGACAGAGGCTCGATCATGCTGTTAAGAGATCAGGGTCCATGTCAGAGATGCCCATTGGGTGGTCCTAAGTGTGAAAGCCAACAGATGCCTCCCCCAGCTTGTGGGCTCTGCATCACCGGTATTTCCCCCACTAGTGCTCTCTCCAAGGCCAGCAGGGGAGGTCCCAGGATCTCTCCTGCCGGTCTTTGCAGGGCCGGCACTATCTGAACTCCGGCCCTGCAGCAGTCTACAGTGGGCCGGTGGGGAGATCAGGGAGATCAGAGATCTCCCTCACCGGCCCACATGCAGGATAGTGCAGCCGCCGGGGGAGAGAGGGAGGGAGCCAGCCTGCCAGCAGAGGAACCCGGAGGAGCTTTAACTTACAGCTCCGCCGGGTTCCTCTCGCAAGATTCGGAGCGTTTCGGGTCTCGCGAGAGTGAACTCTAGCCCAACAGGCTAGAGTTCACTGACGACTAGGACCACCAGGGATGGATGGCGGCCCCAGCAACAGGATCCCCCCTCCAAGGCTAAAGGTAAGCAGGGAGGGGGGATATAATCACTCAGGGCACAGCAGCCTCACAGACACCCCTAACACTCACTCACACACACTGCACCCCTGACACTCACAGCACCCTCACTCACACACACTGCACCCGACACTCACAGCACCCTCACTCACAGCACACATACACACACACACACTGCACCCCTGACACTCACAGCACACACACACACACACACTGCACGTCTGACCCTCACAGCACACACACTGCATGTCTGACCCTCACAGCACCCTCACACACACACACTGCACGTCTGACACTCACAGCACACACACACTGCACCCCTTACACTTACAGCACCCTCACACATACACACACACTGCACCCCTAACACTTACAGTACCCTCACACACACACACACTGCACCCTTGACACTCACAGCACCCTCACTCACACACTCACATAAACTGCACCCCTGACACTCACAGCACACACACACACACACAGCACCCTCACTCACACTGCACCCCTGACACTCACAGCACACACACACTGCACCCCTAACACTTACAGCACCCTCACACACACACACTGCACCCCTGACACGCACAGCACACACTCACTGCACCCCTGACACGCACAGCACACACACTGCACCCCTAACACTTACAGCACCCACACACACACTGCACCCCTGACACACACAGCTTCCTCACATGCACATAGCACCCTCACGCAAACACAGCACCCAATCACACACAGCACACACACACAGCACCCTTACCCACATAGCACCCTCACGCAAACACAGCACCCATCAATCACACACTACACACCTCACACACACTGCACCCCTCTCACACGCACACTACACCCCTTACACACACACACACACACAGAGCACCCTCACACTGCACAATATGCTTTCCTAGCATTTTTGTCTCCTGGTATCCCAACTATGGAGACACCAGAGACAAATTTCAAGCAAACACAGTGCAAGCATGTTATTGAATTTGCTTGCGCTGTGCAGAACAAATACAGGGTCTTTTTCTCATGCCAGAGCTCTTCAGCAGAGCTCTGCGCATGGTCTACCCTGGACGAGCATTGAACCAACATGCTCACTTTGTGATGGGGCGTGCTTGTCATTGGTGATGACAAAACACACCCTATCTGGCCCCGCCCCCTTTGTAGTGGGCCGCTGTAATAAAAAAATGCCCGGGCCGAATTTTCTTCCCAGTCCGGCCCTGCATACAAGTACTTGCCTAATGAGCTCCAGACTTAGACAAGTCCATACCTCTCTTAGCTGCTACATCACAGCATTCAGTGACAGAACCTGCACTGGGACAATGTGTATATATAGTCATGTCTATAGCACCATTCATGAGCATCCAGCTGATGTTTTTTCAATAACGGAACTACTGCTAAGTTCTGGAACTCTATATCCTATAAACCATTGCTGGGCAAACATTCATGGAATATGCACATCTCTCTCTTTGAGTATTATGGGGTGGCTGACTACAGATGAAACTGAAAGGCCGAGTGCCCTTTTAAAACAAACTAATATTTACCAGGTTACTGCTATTTTTCTGACAGCTGATAAGCTTCCTGAAGACTAAAAACTGTTGGAATCAGAGTTATGCAAGGTAACAGAAATGTCATGTTAATCATTAGGGAATTACTACTTTTCAAGTACAGATACTGAATTATTTGTCTTTGTAATTCAGTCCAAACTCTTAAAGCATATCTATAGAGAGAACTAGTATGAAAAATATGTCTGAGTTCTTAGAAAGCAACATGTTTCTGATAAATTCTAGTAATTCTAGTACTATAGTAACAATTAGATCATTGTCTCTAATCAGTTAGTGCATGAAAAGATATACCTTTGACCAGAGGGTGGGTGAGCATACACCTGGGCTCAGCACACAAAACATTTACAAAGATGAAAGATAGAAACATGTTTTTGATGGTTTTACACAAATGTATGTGCAGGGGTCATTTATGTAACTAAGACATTTAGAAAACAAGTAACTGAGATACAAGTCCCTTTTAAATTTGCATAAACTCAGTGCTTAAAGGACCACTATAGTGCCAGGAAAACATACTCGTTTTCCTGGCACTATAGTGCCCTGAGGGTGCCCCCACCCTCAGGGACCCCCTCCCGCCCGGCTCTGGAAGGGGAAAGGGGTAAAAACTTACCTTTTTCCAGCGCTGGGCGGAGAGCTCTCCTCCTTCTCTCCTCCTCCATTCCTCCTCCTGGGCTGAATGCGCACGCGCGGCAAGAGCTGCGCGCGCATTCAGCCGTCGCATAGGAAAGCATTTACAATGCTTTCCTATGGACGCTTGCGTGCTCTCACTGTGAAAATCACAGTGAGAAGCACGCAAGCGCCTCTAGTGGCTGTCAATGAGACAGCCACTAGAGGATTAGGGGGAAGGCTTAACCCATTCATAATTATAGCAGTTTCTCTGGAATTATGAAAAAATGGGTTAACCCTAGAAGGACCTGGCACCCAGACCACTTCATTAAGCTGAAGTGGTCTGGGTGCCTAGAGTGGTCCTTTAACATTCAAACTCTGAGAGTGTTCATTAGCAAAGGTTTATTTTGGTTTGGAACAATATACATTTAAATTTAGCAAATTAAATTTCAACAGCAAAACTGAGGCTAACAGTCAACATGTGACTGTAGCTTAAATGGATCAGCTATTTTCCATTGGTTTTGCCATTTGGATTTGATTCATAAAAGAATTGCTGTTTAATGAATAACACTCACAATGATGAAATTGCCAATTGCACTTTTAGATATTTATTTATAAAATATTTTACCAGGAAGCATACATTGATATGCCTCTCGTTTTTAAGTATTTTCCTGATATCATGTATAACACAAATAGTTAATTGGTTATTTCACTATCAACCACAAACCATTTAACAATTAATTACTCTTAAAAAATATTTTTTTTTTTGCCAGTGTCACTGGTTTCATATTGTTTACCATAATCAGATGATAAAACTTGTATGTTTAACAGCCATGTACTATACAAGTTATTGTATATGTAAGTGAATAACTCACTTCTGCAGGACGGCCATCCTAACACTAAGGGTTCCTTACAAACTCACTTACTGGACCCCCACCTGCAGTGTGTATACATCTCAGCATTCAAACTCCAACACTACACACAAAAACACCCCTGCATTCAAACGTCAACACTACATTCATGGCTACATTCAAAGGCAAACACTACACACAAGTAAACCACTGCTATCAAATGGCAACAGTACATAAAAACACACAAGACAACACTACACACAAATATACCCCTACATTCACACACATACCCCACATGAAAACGCGCTTACATTTAAAAACACAAACACTGCTCGGTGCTAAATACAACCCTGCAAGGATGAGCAAATGGTAGATCCCCAGCAGCCAAGGCATTGTTGCAGTTGTATGACAGATGGGGATCTACAAAAATTCTTGCACCAGGCCATGGGCGTCCACAGGAATTTTTCCGGGGGGGGGCATAATTGTAATGACATCCATGCTTGGTACCTTTTTGACAGTGTCATGAAAGGGAAGGGGCATAATCATTATCACACAAAGCCAGGGTGAATAGCGTTTTCACAACTACTGTGTCAGGAATATATTTTTGTATTCCTGACACTATAGTGTTCCTTTAAGCAAATTAAAGGACCATTCTGGTGACCATAACAACTTCACCTAAATGAAAATGCTATGATGCCAGGAAGCCCCTGGGTGCTCTTTTTCCTTTAAGGGGTTAAACTGCTCTCAAATGGTTTAACCCCCCTGGGCTTCCTCCAGCTCCAGGTCGCTCAGTGGTATTCGGCTTCTGAAACAGAGTGTCAGGAAGTGCAGATTGACGTCAGGCATGGGTGCTGTATATTGGCTAGAGTGGTCAGTTGATGCTCTAAGCCAATCGCTAGTTCCCGGTTCATAAAATATTTTAACTTTTTTAGGAATGGGGAGCTACTGATTGGCTTAGAGTGCCAGCTGACCGCTCTAGCCAATCAGCAACACCACTACCCAACGACACTCTGTGCTTCCTGACACTCAGTAAATAAAAGTGAACACATTAACACTGATATATTTTTTTTTACCTTTGGAGATGAGAAGGTCCAGAGTTTCCCTGCCAGGCCCAGGTACCAAAGCCTTATGATGTGGTGTCCAGAATAAAGTGGAGGGTTCACTTAATTTGTCCTTCCTGCTCCAATCCCCTTTTCCTCTCCTTCTTTTTCTTCTGACACTGTTTTCTATCCTTGGCCCGTTCTGCTCCTTTACCTTTCTGCTACTTTCTGCTTATTTTGCGCCCTTCTGCTCCTTTCTCATTCTGATCCCTTTCTGCTCCTTGCAGAACTTTTCTGCTCCTTTTTCTACTTTACCTTTGTGCTCCTTGCTGTCCCTTTTTGCTCCTTCTCCTACTTTACCTTTGTGCTCCTTCTGATTCGTTCTGCTCCTTTGCCTTTCTGCTCCTCGCAGGCCCTTCCTGCTCATTCTCCTACTTAAGTTTGTGCTCCTCCTTCCAGCTCATTTCTGACCCTTTCTGCTCCTTCCACTTTACCTTTGTGCTGCTTTATCTTCCAGCTCATTGCTGACCCTTCCTGTTCATTTCTGTTCCTTTGTGCTCCTTCTCCTACTTTACCTTTTGTGCTCCTTGCTGCCCCTTTATGTCCCTTCCTGCTCATTTCTGTTCCTTCTGCTTTCTGCTCCTTCTCTTATTTTACCTTCCTGCTCCTTGCTGACTCTTCATGTAGGCTGTCTCCCCCATCCCTCACTTCCATAGGCGTGCGCACGGGGTGTGTCAGGTGTGCCTGGGCACACTCTAATCCCAGCGGCATGCCAATGGATTGAGACCGGCAGGGGAGATCTCTGGATCTCCTCGATCGGCTCATGCAGAGCCGGCGCTATCCGAGCGGAGGCTCTGGTCTAAGCCTCCATGGGCCGGTGGGGAGATCAAAGATCTACCTCACCGGTCCACAGCAGCATGGAAGGAGGCAGCAGAGAACCCGGGCTAGAGTTCACTCTCCACTGGACCACCAGGGAAGGCAGCAGCACATGAGGTAAGAAGGGAGGGGGGATATTAACTAATCTGCCCCCACCTCCACCCAAACATACAGCACACACACACAAACAACACACACACACACACAGCACCTACACACTCACACTGCACCTACACATACACAGCACACACAGCCCACAAACAGCACCCACACACATACAGCACCCACACAGAGCCCACTAACAGCATCCTCATAAACACACAAAACCCACACACAACACTCTCACAGCACCCACACACAAACAGCACACTCACACACAAACAGCACCCTCACAAACACACAACACCCACACACAGCACACAAACAGCACTCTCACACACACACAGCACACTAACAGGACCCTAACACACACACACAAACACCCTCACACACACACAGCACACTACCAGCTCCCTCACACACAGCACACAAACAGCACCCACACACAGCACACAAACAGCACCCTCACACACACACAAACACCCTCACACACACACAGCACACTACCAGCTCCCTCACACACAGCACACAAACAGCACTCACACACAGCACACTAACACACACACAAACACCCTCACCCACATAGCACACTACCAGCACCCTCACACACACACACACACACATCACACTAACAGCACCCTTACACACACACCGTACCCTTACACAGCACTATATATATATATATATATATATATATATATATATATATATATATACATACACACACACACACACACACACACACATACATACATACATACATACATACATATACACGTGTGTTTGTGCTTTAGGGTGCACACCCTAATGCAATAGGCTGCGCACGCCTATGCTCATTTCCCTAATCTATAGGCTTCCCCCCCATGCCTCACTTCCCTAATCTGAAGGCTGCCTTACTCCCCCCAATCTGAAGGCTGCCCCCCCCATGCCTCACTCCCCTAATCTGAAGGCTGCCCCCCCACATGCCTCACTCCCCTAATCTGAAGGCTGCCCTCCCCACATGCCTCACTCCCCTAATCTATAGGCTGACCCCCCACATGCCTTACTCTCCTAATCTATAGGCTGCCTCCACCACATGCCTCACTCCCCTAATCTATAGGCTGCCCCCCCACATGCCTCACTCCCCTAATCTATAGGCTGCCCCCACCACATGCCACACTTCCCTAATCTATAGGCTGCCCCCCATGCCTCACTCCCCTAATCTATAGGCTATCTTAAACCCTCCCCCCCATCCCTCACTTACCTGATCTGTAGGCTGTCTCTGTTGCCTGTATGTGCTGCTCCCCTGCGGTTTCAGTCAGCAGAGAGATGCAGGGATAAGATGCAGCTTCCTATCCATCTCTCTCCATACACAGCGCCAGTATTGCAGTTCATTTTCAATCACACGAAAAATAGCAGAACAGGCTGAAAAATCCAGGGGGGAGGGAGGGGCAAGTGCCCCCCTTCTTGCCCCCCCTGCGGATGCCCATGCACCAGGCCCCTCTCTATTTTAGTTGCTCCACTGCATGTTAGAGTGAGGGGTGAAAACAGGGTTAGGGGGGTGACTGTGGCAGAGTTTGTGGGTGAGTGTGACTGTGTGTGTAGCATGGTGAGAGTTGATCAATGTGGCAGGGTTGAGGGGTGGGTGTTACAGAGTTAGTGTTGCAGGGTTAGAGGGATAGTGAATGTGACAAGGTTTGAAGGTGAGTGTGATAAAATGAGGGTGACTGTAGCAGGATGAGTGAGGGTTTGACAATACATGTGGTCTTAGCGTGTGTGTGGCGGTGACAGTATGTGGGGAGGCTGTGTTAAACCAGAGCGCCAGAACTGCGAGGGACTGCAGTTAGATCATGGACCAGGGACGGATCCAGAACCTAATCTTGGGAGGGGCACTGGTAGACTATTTAAAGTAACAATCATGACACAATAACCACTACAGTTTTCTGTAGTGGTTTTGGTGCCAGGAGTGCCGTGACACCCTCCCAGAGTAAGTAGCCAAACCGTTTGACAACTTGCCTGGGGTCTGCCAGGATCGGGTCTGTAATAGGGTATAGAGCATGTAGTAGGGGATAGGGGCAGTATAGTGTGCGTGTGTGTGTATGAAGGGTGCAATGTGTGTGAGGGTTGAAGTGTGCATGTAAGGGGTACAATTGTGTATATGGTGGTCCAGTATGTGTAAGTGATAAAAGTGTGAGTGGGGCAATGTGTGTATGGGAGGCAGTGTGTGAGGAGTGCAGATTGTGTAAGGGGTACACTGTGTTTTTGAGGGGTGCAGTGTGTGTATGGGAGGCAATGTGTGTGTATGGGAGGTAGTGTGTGTTTGGGAGGCAATGTGTGTGAGGGGTCAGTGTGTGTGTATGGGAGGTAATGTGTGTGAGGGGTGCAGTGTGTGTATGGGAGGTAGTGTGTGAGAGGTGCAGTGTGTGTATGGGAGCAGTGTGTGTGTGGAGTGCAGTGTGTATATATGGAAGGCAATGTGTGTGAGGGGTGCAATGTGTGTGTATGGGAGGTAGTGTGTGAGGGGTACAGAATGTGTGTGTGGGGGGTGCAGTGTGTGTATTTGGGGGGAAGTGTGTGTATGTGTGATGGGTGCAATGTTGTGTTTGGAGTAGTGTGTCTATGGGAGCAGTGTGTGAATTGGGAGGTAGTGTGTGAATGGGGGTGTAGTGTGTGTATGGGGTAGTTTGTGTGTATGGGGGTAGTGTATGTATGGGGGCAGTGTGTGAATGGGAGGGTAGTTTGTGGGGGCAGTGTTTGTATGGTAGGGCAGTGTGTGAATGGTGGGTAGTTTGTGTATTGGGGGCAGTGTGTGAACTTACTTACCTCCACTGCAATTTTGCTGTTCCTTGATGCCTTGGGTGCATGAGTGCACACTCTGGCATCTAATGTGCATAAGAGTTAACTAATGTAAATAAGCCCTGCAAAACATGTAAATTAATATAAAAGAAACAAGAAATCATTTAAAAACATTTTAGCACAAGCAATAGCTAACTCATAGCCTTGCTAATATTAAAGGACCACTATAGTGCCAGGAAAACATACTCGTTTTCCTGGCACTATAGTGCCCTGAGGCTGCCCCCACCCTCAGGGACCCCCTCCCGCCCGGCTCTGGAAAGGAGAAAGGAGTTTAAACTTACTTTTTTCCCGCGCTGGGCGGAGAGCTCTCCTCCTTCTCTCCTCCTCCGTTCCGCCCCGTCGGCTGAATGCGCACGCGCGGCAAGAGCTGCGCGCGCATTCAGCCGGTCGCATAGGAAAGCATTTACAATGCTTTCCTATGGACGCTGGCGTGCTCTCACTGTGAAAATCACAGTGAGAAGCACGCAAGCGCCTCTAGTGGCTGTCAATGAGACAGCCACTAGAGGCTTTGGGGGAAGGCTTAACCCATTAATAAACATAGCAGTTTCTCTGAAACTGCTATGTTTATTAAAAAATGGGTTAACCCTAGCTGGACCTGGCACCCAGACCACTTCATTAAGCTGAAGTGGTCTGGGTGCCTAGAGTGGTCCTTTAAAGAAGTGACTGTACTTCTTTGACAGCCTGGCAATTTGTGGTAAATTGAGGAACTTAAAATGTGAGTATTCTTTTTGTTCATTTTTTTGTAACAATTACAGTTACTTAAAATGTTAGTACCCTTTTTTAATTCATATTATGATTTCCCATATTGGTAATAGAAATTGTTATCAGCTTCTGTTGTACAATTGAGGAACACAGCTTTAGAAATAGGAGGTAAGAAGGAATTAATCAAGAGACTACAAAATGTAAAACAGAAATGGGGCAACAAAGAAGTAATGTGTGTGAGTACTGTCGTCATCTGAATAGGGAGAATTTGTAGTTTGAATCAGGAGACCTATCCTCCATTTCAGAGATAATCATTACTGAAGTGAATTTATAGTTCCAAAGATAACAATCAATATTTCTGGAGTATAGGTAACCCTCTAGCTTTGTCACCACTGACCACTTTCCAACACTGTAATGTACAGCCTACAGCTCCTCCTTCAGTGACATCACCATCCAAGCTGACATTGCCATAATTTCCTCCAATCCAGTGCTTCTCAGACAGAAGCAATGGACTGAAACTACGCATGCATGGCCAAACGCTGCATTCCTCCAATCATATACTACTACGAGCAGCATTTGATTCTGGGTTCAAGTATCACTTGGTTCTGGAGGGGGAAACGTCTCTAATGGCTCTCAGGAAGAGTTGTCTTTAAACCTGCAATATAAATATTGCAGTTTTTGCTAAACTAAACTGTAATGTTTTACATTTCATGGTTAAACGGGGCAAGTGCACCAATACCACTTCATTGAGTTGTGACTGTTCAGCAAGGCTTTGCGCCTCTAGTAGCTCTCTTCACGCTTGATGGCTCTCAGGCAGAACCTCTAGTGGCTGTCTGGGAGACAGCCACTAGAGGCAGTCTTAACACTGCAATTCTCTGAATCAGCAATGTTTTAGATTGCAAGTTAAGGGGACATGAAGAGTGCACCCAGTCAACTTCAATGAGATGAAGTGGTCTGGGTACCTACAGTGTGTCTTTACTCCCTTAAGGACACATGCTATGTGTGACATGTCATGATTCGCTTTTATTCCAGAAGTTTGGTCCTTAAGGGGTTAAGTCCCCAGTGTACAAAATTTTGAAAACGTAGAGATTTGCAAACGTTAATCACTTCTTACTATGCAACATACAATAGCCACATAAATAAAAAGTCAAGAACATATAAATTAATCTATTAATGCATGTGTTTGTTTAGCCAGATTAGACGTATACATATTACTACAAGGAAATCTGGGAAATCTGTTATCACATTTCATTTATACAAAAATAATATTTATATGTATTAATAGGGTAACAGAACACAGTCATATCAGATCTTTGTTACTGAATATATATAATATATTTGTGCTCGGAATTTCAAATAGGTTATGGAATGTATCAGAAGATGCAAAGTTGGTTGAGGTGTGCCGAAACCAACGTACGAATAGGCCTGTAATAAAAAGAGGGCCCACAAAGGTGAAATGTAATATATGGATGGGTGTAGGTGGGTGGGGTCAATCAGCTTGAACGGCAGAGGTGAGTAGGGGCTAGGAGTTTAAGTAGGGGCCATAACTCCTACAGCACCATACCTCTTATATAGGAAACAGTCACCTAAGAAGGCACCGCAGAGGCCCCTGACGACGGCGTGTAAGCACGCCAAAAAGCGGGCTAATTAGTTTTTTCACTGTTAGTTTTTCACTTGGGTAGCACTTCGAGCACTTTATAGTTCATTTGTTTTTTTCATACAGCTCTAGGGTTTGTTTGTTCAGGTAGGCACTAGCTATGTGCAGTGCCGAGGTAACAAGGCTTAGTATCAGACAGTATACTGAAACTACACTATACTGAGGCATCTCTAGACTTTTTTTTTCTTTGGTATATAGTACCTATAGGTTATACATAGATCTATGTTGCATTCTCACAGAACCATATATGGACTGTCCACTTGTAGTTAGTGACCTGGACCGCTCTCTGTCCAGGAGTAGAGTCTAACAGTAGAGCTATTATTCAAGTACTAGGCAATTAGAATATCGTCTTTATAGTTCACTCTTCCCTAGAATCGGTAGTTGCTTTACCCTTTTGGGTTCCACCATTTTTCAACCTTAGAAGTAATAAAGTTAGGGTTACATAGTTTTCGCTGTTTTCCTTTATTTCTACATGCTGTGCTCTCTCCCACTGTAAGTCCCTTTCAGTGGCGAATCCAGAGCCTGATCCCGGGAGGGGCACTTGTAAATTATTTTAAAAATATCTCAGTGTAGTAGTTATGGTGCCAGTAGTGCCAGGATCCCATCCCAGAGTAAGTAGTCAAACTGTTTAAGAACAGTTTGACAACTTACCTGGGGTCTGCTGGGTTATAGAGCATAGGAGCAGTGGTATGTGTTAGGGGTGCAGTGTAGTGTGTGTGTGTGAGCGGCAGTGTATGTCAGGGTTGCAGTATGTGTGTTAGGGGGCAGTGTATGTGTGGGGCAGTGTGTGTGTGAGCGGTGCAGTGTGTGTGTGTGTGTGAGGCTTGCAGTGCATGTGTGTTTGGAGGAGTGTGTGTATGGGGGGCAGTGTTTGTGGGGCAGTGTGTGTAGTGTGTGTATGGGGGCAGTGTTTGTGGGGCAGTGTGTGTAGTGTGTGCATGGGGGGCAGTGTTTGTGGGGCAGTGTGTGTATGGGGGGAAGGAGGGTAGGGAGGCTTTTTAATATGTACTTTATGTCTCCTCTCCCTTCTTACCTTTACTGGGAGGAGGGGGGACATTTCTCGATCCCTGGTGGTCCGGTGGGGGATTCACTGGTGGTCCCAGTGGTAGGAGTGAACTCTAGCCCGCGCTCCGGGGCTAGTGTTCACTCTCACGAGATTTGGAGCGTTGCCGTGGTAACCGCAGCAATGCTCCATGCTCGCGAGAGGAGGACCCGGAGGAGCTGCTGGTAAGAGCTCCCGGGTCCTCTCTCACTCCCTCCTTGCCGGCTGTCAGCACAGTGCTACTTTGCAGGGCTGGCACTTGGACAATGCCAGCCCTGCATTAGCTGGCAGGGTAGAATCTTGGGGGGGAGGGCAATTGCCCCGTTGCCCCCCTGGATCCGCCACTGGTGGGGGGGGGCGCAGTAGCCAGGATAGTGCCAGTGGACCGGGGAGGGAGAGCTCTGATCTCAGTAAATTAGAATATTGTGAAAAGGTGCAATATTCTAGGCTCACAGTGTCCCACTCTAATCAGCTAAGTAAGCCATAACACCTGAAAAGGGTTTCTGAGCCTTTAAATGATCTCTCAGTCTAGTTCAGTAGGAATCACAATCATGGGGAAGACTGCTGACCTGACAGTTGTGCAGAAAACCATAATTGACACCCTCCATATGGAGGGAAAGCCTCAAAAGGTAATTACAAAGGAAGTTGGATGTTCCCAAAGTGCTGTATCAAAGCACATTAATAGAAAGTTATGTGGAAGGGAAAAGTGTGGAAATAAAAGGTACACAAGCAACAGGGATGACCGCAGCCTGGAGAGGATTGTCAGGAAAAGGCCATTCAAAAGTGTTGGGGACTTTCACAAGGAGTGGACTAAGGCTGGAGTCAGTGCATCAAGAGCCATCACACACAGACGGATCCTGGACACGGGCTTCTGTCATATTCCTCTTGTCAAGCCTTCTGAACAACAAACAACGTCAGAAGCTCCTTACCTGGGCTAAAGAAAACTGACCTGGTCTGTTGCTCAGTGGTCCAAAGTCCTCTTTTCTGATGAGAGCAACTTTTGCATCTCATTTGGAAACCAAGGACCCAGAGTCTGGAGGTAGAATGGAGAGGGACACAGTGCAAGATGCTTGAAGTCCAGTGTGAAGTTTCCACAGTCTGTGTTGATTTGGGGAGCCATGTCATCTGCTGGTGTTGGTCAACTGTGCTTCATTAAGTCCAGGGTCAACGCAGCCGTCTACCAGGAGATTTTGGAGCACTTCATGCTTCCTTCCGCAGACGAGCTTTATGGGGATGCTGACTTCATTTTCCAGCAGGACTTGGCACCTGCCCACACTGCCAAAAGCACCAAAGCCTGGTTCAATGACTGTGGGATTACTGTGCTTTATTGGCCAGCAAACTTGCCTGACCTGAACCCCATAGAGAATCTATGGGGCATTGCCAAGGGAAAGATGAGAGACATGAGACCGAACAATGCAGAAGACCTGAAGGCCGCTATTGAAGCAGCCTGGTCTTCCATAACACCTCAGCGGTGCCACAGGCTGATAGCTCCCATGCCACGCCGTATTGAGGCAGTAATTGCTGCTTAAAGGGCCCAAACCAAGTACTGAGTCCATATGCATGCTTATACTTTTCAGAGGTCCGATGTTACATAGTTACATAGCTGAAAAGAGACTTGCGTCCATCAAGTTCAGCCTTCCTCACATTTATTTTTTTCCGTTGATCCAAAAGAAGGCAAAAAAAAAACAGTTTGAAGCACAATTTTTCAACAAGCTAGGAAAAAAATTCCTTTCCTTTGCCTTAGACGAAATCTTCTTTCTTCCAGTCTAAATGCATGGCCTCGTGTCCTATGTAAAGTCCGGTTTGTGAATAGATTTCCACACAATGGTTTGTATTGGCCCCGAATATATTTGTATAATGTTATCATATCCCCTCTCAGGCGACGTTTTTCTAAACTGAATATGTTTAAATTTGTTAACCTTTCTTCATAGCTGATATGTTCCATTCCTCTTATTAATTTTGTAGCCCGCCTCTGCACTTTTTCTAGTGCCATGTTGTTCTATGTACACTCCTTGTTTTATTGATTGCATGTAATATTCTAATTTACTGAGATTGTGGATTTGGGGTTTTCATGAGCTGTAAGCCATAATCATCGCACTTATGACAAACCTCGGCTTGAACTATCTTGCTTTGCGTGTAATTCGTCTATCTCATAGATTAGTTTCCCCTTTTTCATTGCATTACTGAAATAAATTAACTTTTTTATTCTAATTTTTCGAGTATCACCTGTACATTACTTCAGTGTCTTATGTGGATTCCCGTTGTATAAGTTTAATATTTTTTAAAGAGCTGAAAAAAAGTTCTACAACATAAACAAGAGCACCAAATATAAAATGCCATATCAATACATAGAATTTTTAATACCACAACTGATCTCTGGGGTGTATGTATATGTGCACTATTGTTTGAGCTTATTATGATCCAGTAGGTAAGTTATCTAAATGTGTGTTCCCTAGGACAACAAAAAAAGAGAACTCGGTGCAACATTGTAGACTTGTTCTGACACTTTTTTTTCAGAGAATGCCAGATGCAAGGTGGCCTGCAAGCGTTGTGCAGTGAAATGATAAATAATGCAATTTTGCATAACCCCCCCTCCCAAAACTTTTGAATGATAATTATCACACTGGTACCAGGCCCAGACTGGCCATTGGCATTTGCCCGGTGGGCCGCGATGTCCATGGGACGAGGCCGGCAGGGGAGATCACAGGGTCAGCACTATCCGAGTGCCAGCCCTGCTGCATTCCATGACAGGCCGGTGGGGAGATCAAAGATCTTCCTCACCTGCCCACATGCATTGTGATGCTCTGTCTTGCAGCTCTGCCAGGTTCTTCTCGAGAGACCCCCCTCCCCCACATGCTAGAGTTCCCCTCCACATGCTAGAGTTCACTCACCACTAGCACCACCAGTAAGATGGCAGCACGGTCCCCCCTCCCATGCGAAAGGTAAGAAGGGAGAGGGGATACAATCAATGCCTTTTTATTTTACATTTTTTAAAATATATTTTGATAATAATCTCCCCCTACCCCAATCCCTCCAAACATAAACAAACACACACCAGCACCCTCACACACACTGCACCCCTTACACTCACAGCACCCTCATACACACATTGCACCCCTGACACTCACAGCACCCTCATACACACACACATTGCACCCCTGACACTCACAGCACCCTCACTCACACTGCACCCCTTGACATTTACTGCACCCTCACTTACACTCACAGCACACACACACACACTGCACCCCTGACCCTCAAAGCACACACACACACACACACACACACACACTGCACCCCTGACCCTCACAGCACCCTCACTTAAACTAACACACACTGCACCCCTGACAATTACAGCACCCTCACATACACACACTGCACCGGACACTCACAGCACCCTCACATACACTGCACCCCTGACACTCACAGCACCCACACACACACACATTATTATTATTATTGCCATTTATAAAGCGCCAACAGATTCCGTAGCGCTTTACAATATTTTGAGAGGGGGGATGTAACAATAAATAGGACAATTACAAGTAAACTTACAGGAACAATAGGTTGAAGAGGACCCTGCTCAAACAAGCTTACAGACTATAGGAGGTGGGGTACTAGAAACATTAGGACAGGAAATATCAAGTAGAAGTGAAGCAGAGCTGGAGGAGAGAGCAAAGCACTGTCCCATAGGAGAGAGCAGGAGACAGGTATGTAAGGTAGAGATTACTCTGGGAGGCCATACGCTTTCCTGAAGAGATTACTCTGGGAGGCCATAGGCCCTTCTTAAATGATTGAAGACTAGGGGAGATTCTGATGGCAGTAGGCAAGGAGAGGTCCTGCAAGCGCGAGTTGGCCGTACGGGTGCGAGCAGCGGTCAGGAGGTGGTCATGGGCAGAGCGGAGGGTACGAGGAGGGGCATATCTATGGATTAGTGAAGAGATATAAGAGGGGCTAGAATTGTTCAGTGCTTTAAATGTATGGGTTAGCACTTTGAATTGACTTCTATAGCATACAGGAAGCCAATGTAAGGACTGGCAGAGGGGTGAGGTGGGAGAGGACCGACTAGAGAGGAAAATCATTCTAGCTGCAGCATTCATTACAGACTGTAGCGGGGCAATACGGCTTTTGGGGAGACCAATCAGGAGAGGGTTACAGTAATCCATGCGGGAAATTACTAGAGCATGGACAAGCTCCTTGGTAGCATCTTGTGTAAGAAAGGGGCGAATGCGGGCTATGTTTTTGAGTTGGAACTTACAGGACTTGGCAACAAACAGGATGTGAGACTCAAAGATGAGACCAGAGTCAAGTATGACGTCAAGACAGCGTGCTTGCAGGGATGGACTTATGTGGATATCACTGACTTGAAGGGAGAGTGAGAGAGGAGGATCAGTATTAGGAGGAGGAAAGACAAGGAGTTCAGTTTTAGAGAGGTTAAGTTTCAGTAAGCGTGAGGACATCCAGTCAGAGATGGAAGAAAGGCAAGCAGTGACACGTTGCAGGACGGCATGGGAGAGGTCCGGGGAGGAGAGGTATATCTGAGTGTCATCAGCGTACAGGTGGTAGTGGAATCCAAAAGAGGCAATAAGTTTACCAAGAGAGGCAGTATAAAGAGAAAATAGAAGGGGACCAAGGACAGAGCCTTGGGGAACTCCAACCGAGACAGGACGAGGGGAGGAGGTGTCCTTGGAAAAGGAGACACTGAATGAGCGTTGGGAGAGCTAGGAGGAAAACTAAGAGAGGACAGAGTCACAGAGACCGAGCGATTTGAAGAGTTTGAAGGAGGAGAGCATGATCAACAGTGTCAAAGGCAGCAGAGAGGTCAAGGAGAATTAATATGGAGTAGTGACCTTTGGATTTAGCGGAGATTATGTCATTAGTCACTTTGATAAGAGCAGTCTCAGTAGAGTGGAGAGGGCGGAAGCCAGACTGAAGAGGGTCAAGGAGAGAGTTGGAATTAAGGAAGTGGGACACATGGGTAAAGACAAGTCTTTCCAAAAGCTTTGATGAGAAAGGGAGCAGGGATATGGGACGATAGTTAGAATGGGAGGATGGGTCAAGAGATGTTTTTTTCAGGATAGGTATTACAGTGGCATGCTTAAGGTCAGCAGGAACACTGTCAGAAGAGAGAGAGCAGTTAAAGATGTGTGCTAGGGTAGGCACAAGACAAGGGGAGAGAGATCTGATGAGGTGAGATGGGACAGGATCGAGCGGGCAAGTGGTGGGGCGAGAGGAATGGAGAAGCGCAGCCACCTCTTGTTCAGTAGCCGGGTAGAAAGTCTGGAGGGTAGGGAAAGCAAGATTTACATGTGGTTGAGAAAGAGAACGGCAAAGGGGAGAATTGTTTCCTTAGCTGTTCAATCTTGTCGGTAAAGTAGCATGCAAAGCTATCAGCTGTAAGGTTAGTTTGGGGGGTGGCCACAGCAGGGCGGAGAAGGGAATTAAAGGTGTCAAAGAGACGTCTGGGATTGCGGGAGCATGAACTAATGAGAGAGGAAAAGTATGACTGTTTGGCGAGGGCGAGGGCTGCGCTGTATGAAAGCAACATGAATCTATAATGGAGAAAGTCTGCCTGGGTGCGGGACTTCCTCCAGGAGTGTTCAGCAGAACGGGAGCAACTCTGCAGATAGCGTGTTGATTTATTATGCCAAGGTTGGGGTCGTGTCCTCCTCGAGGTGCATGTTTGGAGTGGGGCTGCAGTGTTCAAGGCAGATGTGAGGGTAGTGTTATATGTGGAGATGGCCAGTGAGGGACAGGAGAGGGAAGGGATGGATAGCAGTTGTGAATCAATGTCAGCTGACAGCTGCTGGAGGTCAATAGAGATAAGGTTCCTCCTGAGCTGAGGGGGGTTAGGCTGAGATTGTTGGGTGAGGGGGTAATTGAGAGCAAACGATAAGAGGTGGTGATCAGAGAGAGGAAAGGGAGTGTTGCAGATATTAGATATTGTACATGAATAAGAGAAAATAAGGTCGAGGGTATTGCCAGCTACATGAGTGGGAGAATTAGCCCACTGCAAAAGTCAAAGGGAGGAAGTAATTGAAAGTAGTTTAGAGGCTGCTGGGGTTAAAGGTGGGTTAATGGGAATATTGAAGTCTCCAAGAATTAGGGATGGGATGTTGGAAGAGAGGAAGTAGGGTAGCCAGGCAGCAAAGTGGTCAAGGAAGAGGAGAGGGGAACCAGGGGGACGATAGATTATGGCAATTTTAGCAGAGAAGGGTTTGAAAAGGCGAATTGAATGAATTTCAAATAATGGGAAAGAGGGAAGGGGGGGTGGACAGCGTTTTAAAGGAGCAGTGGGGTGAGAGAAGAAAACCTACACCGCCACCTTTAATCTCTGCTTGTCTTGGATTGTGGGTAAAGTGAAGACCACCAAAGGACAGTGAGGCAGGTGTAGCAGTATCAGAGGGAGAGAGCCATGTTTCTGTTATTGCAAGTAGATTTAGGGAGTGTGAGATAAATAGGTCATGGATGGAAGTAGATTTAAAGGTGCTGCACACAGAGCGTGCATTCCAGAAGGCAGCTTTAAAAGAGGAATTATAGTGAGAATTACATGGAATGGGTATTAGGTTGTTGTGGCTTCTGGTGTTTGTACCAGGTGGCTGAGTAGTGGAGGGACCAGGGTTTGGAGAGACATCACCTGCTGCTAGGAGTAGTAGGATGGAAAGGAAGAGAAGGTGGGAGTAAGTTTTAAGTGTTGTGGATGAGAGCTTGTATTTAGGGTATTTAGGAGGGGTGTGTGGAGAAAGGCTGGATAAATATGAGTAAAGTGCGTGTGATGAATACAGAGATGAGGGGAGCAGAGAGGGAGCAATGAAGATGGTGTTAGCAGGAACAGGTAAGTAAAATGATAGAGAGATTTTAATGATGAGGGAAGTGAGAGAGAAAGTGAAAAATAGAAGTGAGAACATTAGTAGGAGAGTAGGTGCTGTATTTTTAAGAGCTGTGGTTAGGAGGGTTAAGGGTTAAAGAGGTATTGTGTGAGTATAGCTATTTTGGGTGTGGAGGGCTTGGTGGACAGAGGCTAACATAATACACTGCACCCTCACACATACAGCTTCCTCATCTGCACAAAGCACCCTAACTCAAACACAGCACCCTTATACACACTGCATCCATTACTCACACCAGTCTCACACACACAGCACCTACACACTGCACAATACTCTTTCCTGGCATTTTTGTCTCCTCATATCCCATCTATGGAGACACCAGAGACAAATTTCAAGCAAACACAGTGCAAGCATGTTATTAAATTTGCTTGCGCTGTGCAGAACTGTGTGCCGCTGTAATTAGAAATGCCTGGGCCGAACTTTCTTCCCAGTCCGGCCCTGACTAGTACTCTTTTGGCATAATAGCCACACATTGAATCACAGACGTACTATTCTCTATCACATATACATACATACACATATATATATATATATATATATATATATATATACTGATGATGCCTAACAAGGCTGAAACGATCGTCTGGGGTTGCTGTGTCTCTTGTGCAGAGAGAACTTGCTGGCATTTTGGATCTGGACTGCCCGTATGGGTGGGACCAGTCTGATATGCTTCAGATATGTTCTCTCTGTAATGGCACAAGATGAGCTAAAACCAGCTTGGGTTCTGAGCGGGGGCCCGCCAAAGGGCAGGCTATTTCAGCTGCTGTCCGTTCTCAGAATACTTTTGCGACCCGTTTTTTGCTCTCTCTCGCTCTCTCTCTATATACACACACACACACAGGATGCAGCACTCTCGGAAATATTTGATCCTGATGAAAGTCCTCTATGTAGAACTAAAACTAAAACGTTTTTAACTTCGTATTACTAAATTTTGGACTTTTAAATCCGAGAGTGCTGCATCTTTTTTGGAAGAATGGATACTACTAGCCTTAACATGCTAGCACCCGGTTACTAAGGGACTACAGCGTGAGTGCAAGAGCATTTTTCATATATATATATATATATATATATATATAAACAAGAGTGAATACAATAAACAATGCAAAGAATTAAACTTTCTGCCACTGCAATTGCTCATTTACAGAGCAAATTCAGGATTGTTTCATAGAACAAACCACTCCGAGAAAAGAAACTGAACTGTAAGTTCTATTTTCTACAGAAATGAAAAAAGAAAAAAAAAAAAGCCTCTTTCTGTACCTCCTCCCCTCTCCTGAGAAATACTACAGGGTTGCTTTCTGGGTTTCAGTGGCCTGACTGCCTGCCTTGCCTGTGAGTCTCGAGTGCTGCTAATACAGGGAAGTGAAAATGAAATTGCCTGTTTCCGAGAATGGCTGGGCAGGGGGGCGCTCTCACCAATGAGCAGGCTGCAGTGAAGCACCAGATCCTCCCTCCTCCCTCCCTGACCTTGTGCTGAGCAAACACGAAACAAACAAACCCAGGGAGGGGGGAACTCACTCAACTGCCTGAGCTCTCTCACTTTCCTCTCCTTGTTTTGCTTTCGATCTGGAGCCGTCACTTTTAGTTTTGATCCTGCGATCATTTGCTGCTGGTATGTAACTTCCATTTTTAAACCCTCCCGATCTGTCCATGAGCCCCAATCACTCCCCACTGCTTCTCACCGGGATTCTAAATGGAATATTGAGATCTTTTATTCTATTTTCCCTAAAAGCTGCCACTTGCAGGTTTCTGCCTTCTTAAAACCACAGGAAGTAGGCTATAGCAAAATAGATTTACATTCATTAAAAAAAAAAAAAAAGGAAAGCTGATCGGTGTGATATTTTTGGATGCCATATTGCATGATAGGATGAAGTTTTGATTTCGCTTTTGGATTTAGAGCAATCCATTTTAGGTGTTGTTGTTCCTGATGATCACCATGCCAGGATTGTATAACAATCTGATTTTTCGCAGGGAGACACACGATCATGGACTGGTACAGCAGGTAAATAATAATTCCCCCAGCATTTTAGCAGGCAGGTGTGGGTTGACTCCTTACTCTCTGGGTTTGCAGCAGGAATAAGTTGTGTTGGATCCTAGCAGTGCCTAGTGAGGGGGGGTCAGGATGGTTGGGGGGTACATATCTCACCCAGCTGACAGGCTGCAGTTTACTGCATGATGTAAAATCTTCCAAAATTACTGCTCTCTATGGTAGCACCGATGAAATTGATTTGCAGGACTACAAAACATATTTGTTTTTATTTTATTTTTACATGTTTGGGGGTTTAGGTAGTGATGTAGCAAAACAGTTCCTGTGGACTACCTATCCTATGGTACTGAGCCAGCCAAACTTTACACTAGCTGCTGTTGACTGCTGGCTGATTATAATCCAAATCAGCTGGAGGGTAGGGATGACAGAGTTGTGCTGACATTTGTTGTCATATTGTTTTGAGCCCCCTAGCATACAGCTGTGCCCCCCTACCCAGTGCTACACCTTATTTGGGAATGTGCGCAGTCCTGGCAGGCTAACTACACACAGCATGGTATTTATGGGAACCCCTGTGGGCTGCTATAGCTGGTGTCCGCTGACATAAGAGGTGAATTCTCCTTGAGCAGCCAGGTAACTGTGGCCAATAGGCACCCTGCAGCCGCCACTTAATAAGGATCCCTGCTCACCCTGGGCTACTAACCACGCTGCAGCAGCCGGTTAATAAGAGCCCCTGGTCACCCTGCAACAGCCAGTTAATAAGGGCCTCTGGTCTCCCCGCTGCAGCCAGTTAATAAGGGGCCCCATGTCACCTAGCAGCAGCCAGTGTTGCCCCCCTCCCTCTTTATATCAGGGCTGGGAGCTGCCCCCCCCCCCCGTGTCCGGCTCCCAGCCATACAGGGCAGTGGGTGTCATATGACAGGAACAGGCCTCGGCCTCCATTTTGTAGGATAACACCTAGCACAGCCTGACAGTCCCGCCGTGTCTGGGGAGGACTTGGGCTGAGAGCCGACGTGGCTCTTATTAATGGCAGGGGATGACCAAAAGGTAGAGCCCCCTCTCAGTTGCGAATGTCGAACTACAAATCCCATTATGCTCTGTCAGTCTTGAGGATGGCAAAGCACCATGGGTATTGCAATTTAAAAACAGCCAGTTTTTTTTTTTTTTTATATTTTTCTCCAGTCCATGACTTGTGGTTATAAGCATGGCAGGCTAGGCCTGTATTACTATGACTAGCTGCCTGCATGCTATGCCACCTTGGATTGCACAGAGCAGCCAGGCTGCACACAATGTCAATAAGAACTTGGAACGAATGATTTTTGTTACAATGTATCCGCTCCTTCCTCTGATAACGCATTCGTTGGTGTGACTGACTGTTCCTTCCGCCGTTCAATATCCGGGGCTGACTGGGCATCCTGGCTGCAAGGCAGAACTTGTTTGCAGCTTTTGGGAAAAGCTACTTGTGTCTTCAAACCAATAATTTGGTTATAGTAGAGATCCCATGTGTAACATTTATGTTAGTGTGCTATTTTTTTTTACTGCACAATTTATTTATATTTGTATATTTTTTTTTTATAGATTATAATTTTAATTTGAGTGATATGAGATCAAATGGAATGGACACATAAAGGTATATTGCAATACAAAAATAACTGGCAGTAGTTTTGAAACGGCTGCAGTGGTTTTGGGGTTTTCATAGATATCTGATCTTTTATTCATATATATTTTTTTTATTTTTTTTTTTCATTCATTAGTTCGTTCACTAATTCGTTCACGTTCGTAGAAGTTTGCCACAGAATTGCTTTTTTTCCCCCCATATAACTCTCCACATGTGATATACTAATTTGCAAACTAAAAATAAAAAATAAATACACCCTTGTATCTGCAGCCTGTCAGTGTGGTCAAAGCTTAGACAGATTTCTACTGATCATGTAGAAGTGGAACTTCCGCTTTATTGCAACCTCAGTAAAGGGGCAAGGCTTTGGTGATTGGAGAGCCTGATTTTGTTCAACTATTTTATATCAATTTAATAAAAGTTATTGGGAGTGCTCCCAAAGTCTATATTTTTCACCTTAAAGGGGCACTCTACTACCCAAATACAAAATAGATTTAAAAAAAACTGTTCATAGATATACCACAAATGAACACTTTTTAATTTAATTATGCATTTTTCATTGGTTAGATCTAAAAAGAGTTGTTCTCTTGTCCACTGCCTTTTTAAGCCCTCCCCTTCTAGCTGAGACCAGACTTTCAGTCACAGACTTCCCAGTGCAGCTCAATGAGAGGTATTTGCAAGGCGGCAGGTGCTGTGAGCTTTGCCGGCTCTTCAGTTTAGCTCCACAGAGCTCACCAAACCAGGAAGTAACAGGACTGGATGTTTGCTTGAAAGCCAAGGGGGTAGTAACCAGGTTAATTTATAAAAGTGTCAATTTCTATGGAAATCTGCACTTTTTACAAAATAAAAAAATAGGATGCACTCCTCACACATAAAGCTTTTTAGCAAGGTAAAGTGCTTTAGGGGCATGGAGTGTCCCTTTAACCTCTACAAAAAGCCCTGTAGTGGATATGGTACTTTGTTTTCCTTTAGCCCCTTTACAGTGGAGGAATTACCTGGAAATGTCTTCTTGAGTGAAGATGCTTGTTTGGAAAGCCTTTCATACTGAAAACCCACAGATTGCGTGTATTTTAAATGCTAGAAAATGGAAATCTAAAATTTAAAATACAATAAAATCTCTAAAGTTAATATATTTATTGGTTCACTTGAAAAAAATGTCCCTTTAAACCTTATTTATGACACCTTCAAAATAAGTCTTTTTTTTTTTATAAACACATTTGTGGCTATGTCTCTTTAATTACCTTTGCAGAAAGGTTTGTTTTTAATTGACAACTCTATTTTTTATTTTTTTTATTATGACTATAATATTTATTTAAGTTTGAAAATATAACTTATATTTATTTTAGTTGCAACTTTTTAATTTGTATTGTTTTAAGAAAAGACAAACTGCATGTCTTGTGAACGATACAGGACTTTCTTCATTTTGTTTTCCCTTTTTGTTGATTTGGATTGACAAAAAGTTTTGTGTGATGCTAGTATCCTCCTTGTAACCATGAAGTGAGAGAGGATTAGGCACTGAGAACGTTGTGACTTGAAGCTGCAGTAAGCCCATGGTTTTACCACGTATTAGTAGTTATGCACCATGTTTTGTGGAACTTACAGTCTGACCCTGGGTTTGCTGCACACCAGCGGCTATGTACTCCTGCTCATAGTTTTTATATTTCTATGGAATAAAGCTTGTTTGAACATCTAGCAGTTTATTTAGAAAATTGTCAGACTAGATGGACAGAATGGTTCTTATCTGCTGTTACATTCTATGTATCTTATATCTACCCATGATTTTGGCTTTTGCAACATTACTGAACCCCACACTCGCTAGGATCTTCTCCAAGTGGAAAAGTTCGAATAGCACTCAGCCACTCCTGCTTGTAATTTTGGGACCTATGGCGGTTATGTTATTAATACTTTTTTTGCACTCTGTGGTGGCTGCACTGGCATTACACATGATTGCACTTTAAAAGGATTGATCACAGATTTGTGAAGCAATTTGCACATTGTTATGCATAGAACACTTGTGTTTACTTTTGCAGTTTTGTAATTGTTAAAGTAGCACTTTGTTGTACTTTTAAGAGCAAATATGATTTGCACACAGTGCCACCCGTAGAAGTATTGCACTTTGTGTATAGTATTGCACTTTGTTATACTTTAAAAACTGAGGTAGCACCACCCGGAAGACGTTTGAGAAGACATGGGGACTGTGGAGGGAATGCCCCTTGGCAGACTGACAGGACTAGCGCTGCATCAGGTGCGGTGCTGCCTGCCATCTCTCCCGCCTCCCCTCTTCCTTGCCCCCCCCTCTCCCCCGCCCTGCGGGCCCCCTGGGGCCCCCCCTCCCGCGCCTGGTCTACCCATACTCCCCTCTATGGTTCCCTCTCTTTTCTTTTCTTCTGTACTTTTCTACTACTTCTCTCTCTCATTCTGGCCCCCACTCTGGATAAGGGCCTTCTCACCTTTTTATCACACATACAGCTTCCAAAAGCACTGATCGTCTACATACGCTCATCGTTAGCACGTTCGCCCATGTTTTAGCAGGCCAGATAGGTAGGCACCAGGGGCTAGCGCGGTTCCTCACGGCCCAAAGCTACTGCCGCATCAGGCACGCCACTAAGAGCCGGCCAAGAGCACCTTGTCGCAGGTGATGTTCGGCATTTTGCTAGGTTTGGCCGGGCAGGCCCCTTACTCCTGTTCAGCCGGGCCTACACAGCTCCAAAGGTCCCCCGCAAGAACACATGATCATACTCCTACGCAGTATCCTTTAGCAAGACGTAGAGTAGGCTCCACCGGTAGTCTCTAAGGGCCCTACACCTTCCCTGGCCGTTATCAGCTAACGATTGTGCACAGTAAAATGTCAATTTGACGGTTTATTTATGACGTATGTACCCCCATTGGGGAGCCTTATATGTTAGCTATGCAATTGGTTTTATTCTGTTGCTTTTTCTACAGCTCATTCATACTGTATGCCTGTAATCCTAGCAAGCTCTCTTCACCCGATCACGATTGTATGTTATGTAATGGGCGCATATTGTCTCATCTTCTTGCTGATATGTCAAACAAAAATAAAGAATAATAAAAAAAAAAAAACCTGAGGTAGCACCTTTCACACACCTATGTAGATATAATATATTTAGTAATTAAACCTGTGGATGAGAATGATGACCATCATTAGCTAGGCCAAAAATTCACTGGCAAAGTTTCTGCTAATTTTATTGTATTTTTTACATTTCCATTTTTATGTTATCACCCGTATGCAGTGTTGTCTCCAGGATTCATACTTAGGGGGGCACATAAGGGGACAGGGACAAAAGTAGGGGGGGCAGTTATAAAACGTGTGTGTGTGTATGTATGTATGTATGTATGTATGTGTGTGTGTGTATATATATATATATATATATATATATATATAGTACCTAGTAGGAGAGCACTCACAGGACTCAATATGATTCAAAATTTTGCAGCAACAAGTTATCACATGGTTTACAAACGCCTCGGTTAAAATAATTTTTGGTTTACAAATGAAAATCTATTGAAAATAATGACTCGGCTTACAAATTTTTTTCGCAATACAAAGCAAGTTTCCCCAGGATGCATTGCACCTGGGAGGTTTATTGCGCCGCCACCGTGCATGCTGGAGTCTGTGGGTAGCATGTGGCGTCGAGTGTGGAGGTGTTGGAGCAGCTTTTGCATCAAGTTTTGGAGCCATTCTGTAAAAAAAAAATCTGTGGTTTTGGGACTTTTTTGAACTTTTTTGGTGCATAGTTCAAAGGTAGGGCTGAGCTTCGTCGTTTGCATGCCCTTTACTGTGTGTTCTGCATTGTGGGTTGGTTTCCATGCCAGCTCATTTTGACTTTTTTTCTGACCTCCAGAATGGATTAATTGTTTTTCAATGCATTCCTATGGGAAACCACGTTTCAGTTTACAAATTGTTTGCAATAAGAAACGTCCCGGAAAACGCATTCAATTCGTAAATCGAGGTACCTCTGTGTGTGTGTGTGTGTATGTATATATATATGTGTATATATACACACACACACACACACACACACACACACACACAGTGCTCGACAAATTCCAGGTGCCAGGTTGCCACTGGTGCCTGGCATTTGTCAGCCCTGTGCTAAGCCGCGTAGGAAACATTAAAGCCGGCCGCCGCGGGGAGCATGGAGGCGGTGCGTGAGGGAGCAGTAACCTTCCTGCAGTTCCTCCCTGCTCCCTTGCGTGATGTTTTTTGACATGGCTTCACTCCGGCCCCGGCATCACTACAGAGAGCGCGCAGAGGAGCAGAGAGAATCTGCAGGAAGACTGAGAGGAGACTTTCTCTCATCTTACCTTGCAGGGAGGGGGTGTGGGACGCCACTGCCAGTATGTGTTCTACTTTGCTAGTATGTGTATAATAAATGCTTGATTGATCTGTTTGGTGATAATATTGCTTGCTGATTGTTATCTAAAAATTGGTTGAGTGAATATTTGCCTCATTATTACAGAGAACACTATTTGAACAAGACCGTTAAATATAAACTTTAACTTAGTTAATAAAAAGCTCATTCCATAACTCAATCTAGTATAAAAAGTATAAAAAACAATACTCTATGCAGACAAGTGTCTGCATGCAAAAGTACTATGTATTTTACTGGAAATTACAACTCCTATATATATATATTTTTTAATGAAAATATAAAGCATATAACTCGGTTTTCTCATATAAAACGTGTTGTTCTTTACATGCTCACATCTCATGGGTCATTTGCCACAATGCTTCAGTTTTTGTTTGGATTCCACAGGTGTCGTTTTCCAAGCTGCCCTAAGTTTTTAGGCAAGTGTCTTACATATACGATATCAGTTATATAGTAAGACCAGCAGGGCTATGTATAAACCCAGTATGCATACACCAGGAGTATTCTTTTTACACCAGATAGTGCCCATGGTGCCTGCAGGACTCCTTATCAAAATTTGGTTGACCGAGCTACTTTTAAGCTGCATACACGCAGCATGGTGGATCAACAATATTGCAAAGGGAAGGGGAACTTACTGTATACTGTATTACACAATGGAACTTTGAGAATGGAATGTTCCCTTTAGAAATATTTGAAACTAAATAATCATCAGGAGAAATGTTTTACTGCTCCCATAAGAAAAAATTAGAGCTCCAATGTATTAATCTCGAGTTCCGTGAAGCCCCATGATTTTTTTTTTCTGTGGAGGGAACACTTTGAAACCTTCAGGGTCCCTTTTCCTGCATACTGGAGTGATGTCAGTCTGCAGTTCACAGGAAGCTTAAGAATTACATAACAGAGACAAGAACACAGTCTGTTATGTTTCTTGATCATTACAAGCATACAATAATTTAATTTTTAATAATGAAATGTAACAAGGCACTAATAGCTAAAGCTCCAAAGAAAGACTTGTAAATGCTTTTTAAAGATCCCATAATTTTAAATATCATGTTGTTTTCATCTTGATTGGAGAAAGTATCCTTATTTTTACCATGGGGAATTGTGAATTTATAGAAGCCGGTTCCAGCGTCCATGTCGTCTACTCAATTTTTTTATTTTTATTTTTTCTGCCAAGGAGCTGGAAATTCCCTAGTTTATAATGTACAAGTCTTATTAGCTTATAAAATAGAGCACACTTGAACTGTGCGTCTTACTTAATTTGTTTTGTGTGATTCTGTTTAAACCAGGAATATAAATTCTACAAGTTATTGCCTATTTAATATCCACTGTGAGAACATGTCTTTGGCAGGATTGCAGTGTAATGCTGTAGATAGAGTCTGGCTGCAGGACCATGGTCTCAATATTGCAGAGGTGTGCGTATAGAGAGTTTATTTAATAGTTAAAACATGATATGTGCATTTTCTCTGGAAAACTATGTGAATATCGTCTGCATGGAAACAGTAATTACAAAACTCTAGATGCATATCAGAATCTAAGCACACGTGTTAGAAAAAAACTAGAACAATTTAATGTCCAAAGTCTAAATTATTTTGTTAGAAAGGACTTCCATTCGAACGCCAGATATCTGAGCATGTATTTCTTGGATTTACACTGTGCAGCACTGCCCCAGGAAGCACCTCTAGCATCTATCTGAGGAGTGGCCAGTGGCGTTATCACTAGGCTGTAATGTAAACACTGCATTTTCTCTGAAAAGACAGTGTTTACTGCAAAAAGCCTGAAGGTAATAATTTTACTCACCAGAACAAATACAATAAGCTGTAGTTGTTCTGGTGTCTATAGTGTCCCTTTAACAACTGGAGATTTATCTTTTACAGAAGCCTGGAGAAGCCATGTTTTCTCGACATAGTAAGTTGTTTTATGAAGAATATATATGATTTTTTATTCTTATATTTGCCTGCACACTCTTTGGAATCTTAGGTAGCGTGTTGCAGGCTCCTGTGACACCCTGGGCAGCTACATTCTCTTTCAAAGTGTGTGTTTCCTAACTGTAACATTTCCTGACTGGAATCTAGTCAAGGAAATGCAAGAGTCTGAGTATAAAAAATATTCTTTATAAAACTACGGAAGCCCAGAGAGGCCATGTATTTTTTATATTTTTCTGACTTGTGTTAAGAAAACAAATTAGGTCTAGAAAAATATTCAAGACCTGCATCACTTGACAATTATCTTTTTAACGCTGCAAGCAAACACTTTTTAACAAATATACAAACCAAAATAAAGACAAACTTTTAAATGTTTGTAATAAACATTTATAAATTTACTACCACTCTTGTCCACGCCTCTAAGCTAGGAGAGTTTCTTCACTTACCAACCCCTCTTAGTTTCAGGCCAGTCAAGTAATGACTGAAACAGGGCATCACTGTGCAGGAGAGAGAAACACAACGATTTCTCCCCTGTCAGACATTCCCAATGTACTTTTCCAGAATTCTAGGGTTCTAGGAATAGAACACTGATAGGCTAGATCAGTGTTTCCCCTGGAGTGGGTGTGGAAAGCATAAGAAAGAAAAAGCTGGTAAATATTAAAAAATTAATCACATTTATCTGCTTTTTTTCAGCCTGCAGAGTGAGGCAACTGTCTCATTCAAAGCTAAAGCTTTTGAATGAGACCATTTTCTCAAAGTGATGAATGTCCCTTTAAAAATATATAAACTTCCTGGGCTTCGTTATCTTTTTTGCCTACCCTGATTCCAACTTTTTTGGATTGCTTTATGATTTCTATCAAGATCAATAGAACAATTATTTTGAATTCCTGAATAGTGTAAATTAACAGCTCAGTCTCTGATTTGTTTCCCCCTCAGTAAAGTCATGATATAAAAGTACGTTTTGGGTGCAGTTTTGAGAGCTCCACTGGGGGAATGTTCTAAATTACCACAGTTAAAAACATGTAATTTTCAGAATTAGATCAGTCTTTATTCTATATAGGTGTATATGAAATGTCATTATACTTTTTAATGAAAATAGTGCTACGTTTTCTGGTTGTGAAGAGGATTTGGCATTTAGCAGTGTTAAATTAGTGACTACTTTTGCCCCAAAAAACATTTATACAAATTTTCAGAAACGCCTACTGGTATTTTTTTTTTTTTTAATTCTTTATTTTTCTTTGTGCATGGAGTAACAAATCATTTGTAAATGCCACAGCAGCATATTTAAAAGATGTGAACACAGTAGCTGTACATTTATGGTATAAGAGTATCAGCACAATTTTTAAATGTTGGGTTATGAGGAGTATTTGCACATTCGTAGAGTAGATAATTAGATGATTATACTATCAGAATAGATATATGTAAAACAATTGAGAATAAGTAATGCTTAACAGTTATAGGTTAACTACGTTAGTACCAGTGAGATGTGGTAACATGCTTTCATGTTTCAGGGTTAGGATACGTTGAGGCTCTGACACGTAAAGATTTATAAAGCATGAGAACATATGTTAAAGTAGGCCGCAGATCACTAGCTATGCATATTGGGTAAATCTGTAAACAGGTAGATCTGAGCAAATGAATATCATAAGTTATAGTTACAAATAACACCAGGATATTCATGCTTATATATCGTATGGTCCTGTTAGGGGGTAGTATTCAGAGTAGTGAGAGAGATGGGGAAACATGACTGGTATAATTATTACTTTAGCACGACTGTCTAATAGGTACATGTTAAGCTGCCTAGTGAGGTGGCTAAGTATACTTGTCTGGCTAGGCATAAATTTTGTAGTAGCATGAGTGTGCTAATTGTCGATTATCTCAGGGTGGCAAGGCTTGAAACTATTGCGGGATATAGTCCTCCATGACTGCATGAGCGTGGTGGCGTGGCAGCAGTCCAGGCCGCAGTGCGGCAGGGTGAGTCAGTGAGAGTCAGCCGACTCCTGTAGTCGGCTCTGGCAGGGCACATACCGGAAAGTCCCATGGATCCTCAGAGCCTCGTGTCAGAAGATGTGGAGGGTCTCCACCGTTGTTTCCCAGACCCACGTGAGCACTTCGGATGGCGGGGACACCACTGTGGTGGCGCGGTGGTTTTCCTTCTCCTGCCACCGCTCTGCGGGTAAGTGTCTCTGAATTTCTGTTGAACGTGGGGTCAAAGTACTTCTGAGAGCTAGTTGCGGCTTTGCAGCGCCGCAGGTGGATGATGTGCTGATAGGTCCTCTTTGCTCCGTCTGTTGTGGGCCGGGTATTGGCCCGTCGAGTGTGCCTCCTTTTTGCTTTATGCAGCGGCGGGCTGTGGAGTGTTGCTCTCCGATGCTGACGACGCTCGGGTTGACGACGTCGGGTATGCGACGTGCGGCCTTGAGGTCTGGGTTTAGCTCCTCTCACCTCCTGCCGCTGTGCCCCGGTCATTGGCTTGGCTATATGCTTCGGTGCCGGGCTCTGTGCAGGTAATCTGGTGGGCAGTCGAGGGGTCTTTCTGGTTGCTCGGGTCTGTGTTGTTATGTCCCACCATCTCATCCAGAAGTGGTCGAAGGCCGCCGCTATGTTGTCCTCGTAGGGGAGCTTGTTTGTCTGCTGCTCGGGTTGAGGCTGAGTGAGTGGAGGCCCTAGGGCCTGGTTGGCAGTCGCCATCTTGGCCTCCGAATGTGGGTTGCCTGTGGTCACGGAGGCTAGTAGGGTCCCATGGCCCTGTAGAGTTTGGGCCGGGATGAACCCCGCCGGCCCATGGGGGGGGATACGGGCTCTCGATCGCAGAGATAGCCAGTCTTGGCGGCAGGAGGGCGGCCGTCCCCCCTGTGCTCGCCATGTGAGTAGGCACCGGACACCTGGCCCGTGGTTGTAGCTTGTAGTGTCCCTTGTGGGGTAACATTTTGTTCAGCCTGATGTCCCCTTGCAGTTGCTGGCCTTCCTGGCCCAATCAATCGCTTTTAAAGTCTTAGAATTAGGGTTTTAGTACAGCTTAGTGCAGGAGCTCTTTTGATACACGTCCACACGGCTCTGCGGTCAGGCCCCGCCCCCCCTACTGGTATTTTTGATGTTGTTATGAACTGGGTGTTTGTTTTTTATAGAAGTTAGTGTTTAACCCCTTAAGGACCGAGGACGGTTCAGGACCGTCATCGGCATTTTTGCGTTGCCGACCGATGACGGTCCTGAACCGTCCTAACGGTCAGAGCTACTTACCTGATCGCCGTCGTTCCCCCGGCGGCGATCAGCGTGGCTCCGGTTGTGGGGAGACTGCCTGCAGCCCAGGCAGTCTCCCCACGGCAGATTAGGACCCCTGTGGCCATGTGATCGCTTAACACAGCGATCACATGGTCACAATAGGTGTCCATAGTGCTGCCTGCAGGGGGACTGTCTGTGCTGACAGGCAGTCTCCCTGCATGTGTAAAATCAAAAAAAAAATAAAGTTAATGTTAATTAAAAATAAAAAAAATTATATATGTGTATATAAATATGATATATAGACATATATTATATATAAATAATATATGTCTATATATCATATATATAATGTCATATTAAGTGTATTTTTATATTAATATGTACTTATATTAATATAAAAATACACTTATAATTAAATTACACACGTATATATATAATATATATAATAACTATATATATTGTATATATATATTATTATAAAATATAAATAATAAGTAATTTAAATTAAATAAAAATTTTTTTAAATAATAAAAAATTTAAAAAAATTATATAGCTATATGAAATTTTATTCTAACTGTATTTTAAAATTAATATATATATATTTATATCAAAATACACTTAGAATGAATTTGTATATATATCTATGTATATAAAAATAAATAAAAATAATAAGAAATATACATACGTCCATATACAAAATTACATAAATAATTATATAAATATACACGTAGACTTCAAATATATAAATATGCATATATATTTAAATTCTACGTGCGTATTTATGTAATATTTTACATAATTCAGTAATTTTATTGATTGCAATTTGAGGGACCTGCCTGCCAACCCAGGCCGAAATTCCAGAGAATTTAATTTGCTAGCACTGTATTTTACCCTGTAACGTTCTACGACACCCTAAAACCTGTACATGGGGGGTACTGTTTTACTCGGGAGACTTCGCTGAACACAAATATTAGTGATTCAAAACAGTAAAACATATCACAGCGATGATATTGTCAGTGAAAGTTACTTTTTTTGCATTTTTCACACACAAACAGCACTTTTACTGATGATATAATTGTTGTGATACGTTTTCCAGTTTTTAAACACTAATATTTGTGTTCAGCGATGTCTCCCGAGTAAAACAGTACCCCCCATGTACAGGTTTTATAGCATTTTGAAAGTTACAAGGTCAAATATATGGGTCAAATATTTTTACATTGAAAATGGCAGGTTGGTTACGTTGCCTTTGAGAGCGTATGGTAGCCCAGGAATGAGAATTACCCCCATGATGGCATACCATTTGCAAAAGAAGACAACCCAAGGTATTGCAAATGGGGTATGTCCAGTCTTTTTTAGTAACCACTTGGTCACAAACACTGGCCAAAATTAGCGTTCAATTTAGTTTTTTTACTTTTTTCACACACAAACAAATATGAATGCTTACTTTGGCCAGTGTTTTCGACTAAGTGGCTACTAAAAAAGACTGGACATACCCCATATTGAATACCCTGGGTTGTCTACTTTAAAAAAAATATGTACATGTGGGGTGTTATTCAGAGATTTATGACAGATAATAGTGTTACAATGTCACTATTGATAAATTTTAAAAATGTATATTTTGAAACCGCAATATCCTACTTGTACCTATAGCCCTATAACATGCAAAAAAAAGCAAAAAAGCACGTAAACACTAGGTATTTTTAAACTCAGGACAAAATTTGGAATCTATTTAGCAGTTTTTTTCATTCGCTTTTGTAGATGAGTAAAAGATTTTTCAAGTAAAAGTCAAAAAACATGTATTTTTTTCAATTTTTCATCAGATTTTTGTATTTTTTTTAAATTAAAATACATGAGATTATATAAATAATGGTATGTAAAGAAAGCCCCTTTTGTCCTGAAAAAACAATATATAATTTGTATGGGAACAGTAAATGAGAGAGCGGAAAATTCCAGCCAAACACAAACACCACAAAAGTGTAAAAATATGCCTGGTCGCAAATGTACAACATCGCAAAAACAGTCCAGTCCTTAAGGGGTTAAAGAAAAAATTAAGTTAAAGTGATCCTGTAGTTCCAGGAAAACAATTCCATTCCCTAAATAAAAACAAAAAAAGGAACACATTTTCCAGTCAGTACAATTCTGTAAAGTGAACTTTCTAGGGGAATGGGAGAGACGGCTCGATCTAATTCTGTCTGTGGCATGTAGACATCCACAACTTGGACACAATTAGCACAGGAACACTTTGGGTACCATAACAACTTCATCAGAATGATCCTCAATGTCTTCAATACAGTGCCCATCCTCTCTGCCCCTGAACTTCCGGTTTCGGGAAGCCTACACCAACCTCCGCTGATATGCTGAGTGTGTCAGCTTATGCTCTCAGACTATCATTCACAACACAGAGTGAAAGAGATACATACTCATTTAGGTAAATCAGTGTCCGGATTCTTCTTGCACCATGACATTCCAATGAAGTTGTTATGGTGTCCCTTTAACACATTTTCTTTTTTCTTTCAGTATTTCAATTTGATTTTTTTTTTTATATTCTTTATTTTTACTGTGCGAATAATAACAATCATGCCCTTGGTGCCACGACAGCAGTCCAAGGCAAAACATTTATATACATTTTCAGCGTGGCTAACAATAATTCTGCACATTTGTAGTAAGATAAGTTAGATGTCATTTGGTCAAATAGGGCATAAAGTACATAGCCAAAATCGCATTGTGTGTCTGACGGTTCAGGTATGCCGCTAGTGTTATGTGACATTATCAGAGGGTTATGACAATATCTGTAAGGCAACATCTGTAAATGCTGTGGGTGAGTGTGATGTCAAAATAGCTAGCCTCTCTTTACTTAGCCACAGGTGTGGATTCACGAATAGGATATGGTAAGTCTCGTTGTTATTCTACGAGGTCTGTACTGCCAGTGTTTGCTAATATCGCTATTGCTGTCACTGGGGCCAGGAACTTGATGCCCGGCTAAGGGGCTGCTTGTGTTGGTTATAGAAGCGGCTCTATCGGGCATGGAGGGGTGTTAGTGCGCGGTCGGTTGGCCGCTCTACGGAAGTGTGCGCACGCTGCTGTGTCTAGGGTGAAGCCTAGTGTGTGTGAGAACGAGGAATACCAGAAATATACAATTATAAAAATATAAAAGCTTGTGGTAGCTTAGGGTAACTGTGTGTGTTGGGTACACCATAACATAAGTGAGAGTTCAAGTGGTGACCGTTGCGGTTCCGGTCAATGGGGGCTTCCGCGGGACGAACTCAGTCACTATCTCCGGGTCCCAGCGCTGGGGTGCGGGATCGGGTCTCTGCAGTCCGGCTGGCGGTAGTAGCTCCTGTGTGAGTCCCAGTATGTGCAATAGGGTCTGTGCCTCAGTGATGTCGCGGACTGCGTGCTGGGTTTCTCCGTGTCGGATTATCAGTGTTCGTGACAGCCTCCATTGATACTGGATGGTCTTCTGTCTAAGGAGGGTGGTGAGCGGTTTGAGGGATCTCCGCCACGCCAGAGTGCCTCCCGAGAGGTCCGGATAAAAGGTGATTTGCTGATTTGCATTCCTTCAAAGTTGTAAGAGTCCCGGTTTTTGAGGGCCATGAGCATTGCTGCCTTGTCCTTGCCATCACGAAACCGGACAATTAGATCCCTCGGGGCGGCTGCTGGGGCTTTCGGTGCTTTTGGTATGCGGAAGCAATCCTCCATAGTCATGGATTTGACCTGTCTTGGGGATAGCAATGCTGCCGTGAGGCGCCTCACCATGTGTGGTAGTTCCTCTGTGGGTATAGCCTCCGGGACGCCTCTAATTTTTAAATAGTTTTTGCGCTGCATGTCTTCCAGCATCGCAAATTTGGTATCATACGCTGCGTTCTGTTTCTGGAGCCCCTGGATTGTTTGTTGCATGGAGGCAATTTGTTGTATATGCTCCCCTGTAGTGGCTTCCACGGCTCCGATCCGGCCTGTCAGGCCCTGGAAGTCCGCGCGTAGGTTCGCCATGTCTGCCAGGATATTGTGTTGTAGGTCCGCCAGCAGACTTTTCAGCACCGCTTTTGTTACCGGGTCTTTGTCTGGGCTGACCGGTTTGGTTGTTGGTGCCGGTCTAATCGGTATTTCGTCTTCTTCGTCCTCCAGGGACGGTTCTTCAGACAGGTCTGAATAGGCCTCATGGTAGTCGGCCATTTTGGGTCCGCCGGCCTGTTGTGCCTGCCTTAGGAGCACACCGATATCATGACTTAGTCTGGGTTTATCAGGCTTTATCTTTTTGGTTTTCCGACCAATGTTGTAGTGTGGGTCTACCGCCTGCCTCTACCGTCGTCTCGGTCCGGCAATATTGCAGGTAAAGTATGTGGATTGCTCGGTGTGTCTCGGAGCTCCAAGACCGTGCGGCCATGCAGTTCAGTCGCTTAGCCTTCAATTTGATTTTTAAGACTACAATAAACACTTTGGAATATAAATATAGTCAGCATAGAGACGGATTTGCCAGGATCCTACATCACATAAAGAACATTGAACCATGGGTATCTTAGTGGAGTGGCTCATAATATGAAATGAACAAGACATAACGTTTAACAAGCAGGAGAATTGGAAAGTGGACCTTGGGATTTTAACATTTACAGGAATGCTGTGGGGCGGCCCAGATCCCCAAACCCCCAGATAGGGAGCGGATAGTTGCTTCATTTCCCCCCCCCAACAACCATACCAAAACCACCTTGGGGCCTCAGGAATGGATTTGTGCCGCTGCTCTTCCCAGAAAAATCCTGGATATACAAATTGGAGCTGGGGGCCGGAGGCCCTCTGGAGCCCTGCACTTTTTGGAAAAAGCCACCCGACTAACACCGACCCAGACCGATTTGGAGGTCTGGGGTCTGGTTAGTCTCTCCAGGAGTGACGCACGCTCCATACCCTGGACATTTGCCACAAACTCCTGGAGGAGTGTGGAAGCTAGCCTCTTGCCCACTAACTATGGGCCATATTATTTATTTGTTTATTTATAAAATATTTTACCTGGAAAGATACATTGAGATTTCTCACGTTTTCAAGCATGTCCTGGGTCCTCAAAACGATATACTTTGGGCCTACATTAATACTTTGCCTTCTATTCACAAGACATTTCCCTGGTTTATTTTTAGGGTCCCTATATGTGCGGGATGTATATTTAATAGTTTATGTTTTACAATCGGTAACTCTAGTGCCTGGGGGATAATTGGGTTAAGCAAATGTCTCTTTTTCTTTTTGAAAGCTAATGATCATTACCATATCAAAGGACTTTCCTATCTGAGATTCAAGCAAGACATATGGCAGATGTGAAAGTTGGTTTGTGCAGAGCCCAGACTTCCAGGACACTTATGTGTGACTTCTCACACCTTACGGAATAGCTCTGTGGGAGTTCCAGCTTCAAAGAGGAACTTGGGTTGTAAGCTCGGACCTTCCAAGCAATCAATAAACCCCTTTTGAAATATTTAAATATGTGTGGGGTTTTGGAAACTCTTGTAGATTTTTCTGTACCTCAGGCACAGAGGATCTTGGGAGAAAAGACCCTGTATGTTTGTATTGGAAACCCCTTGCAGGGGACTTTTACATAAGAAGGCCGTGTGTGGCCCTGAATAAATATATTCCTGTTGTACCCTTCAAGTCTTGGCTGATGTTTGGGTAACCAAGGGTTCTGATCATTGTTTCACTTGGTAGTAGGGAGACTTAAAACGGATATACTCAGTATATGGGATCCGTTACAATATGTACTAAAAAAACCAAACAACTACATATATAATAATAAAATGTATCTGGTAGTTTTACCAAGACTCTTACCATTCACCAGTTCAGTGGAAGAAGCACTACTTATGCACTTGCAGTTGACAAGCAGAGATTGACAGCGGAGATCATTCTGCTGTTAGCCAAGGGATATATATTTAGCACTGTATGCAGCTGTAAGGCAGGAAATTGTAACTAGGGTATTAGATAGTTGACCGTTACACATAGAGACTTAGATGACCTTGTGTCGTCATAATGCAAAGCATTTAGATATTTTTGTCAAAAAGCTTTGCTGGCAGAGTAAATGCTTTTTCATTTTATTGAATCCGATTACATCTGTGTGTGTGTATACAGTTGGGTCAGTATGTTACTTGAAAGTAGCAGGGCGTTGACTATAACTTTCCTGTACTTTGAGTTGAAATGACAGATACAAGTTATTCCCTAATGTCAGTCCTGTGCTTTGCTTTGTGCTTTGTATAGGTCACTGCAATGTATATTTTTCCTTACATCTATCCAATAATATTTAATACATTTGGCCATGTAGAACTCACCAGAACAACTGCAGCTTATTGTACTTTTTCTGGCGTATATAATCATTCCCTGCAGGTATTTTCATGCACAAATTTCAGAGAAAAGGCAGTGTTTACATTGCCCCCTAGGGACACTTCCAGTGGCTACTCCTCATATGGCTACTAGAGGTGCTTCCTGGGACACTGCTGATGTTCAGTGTCTCCATGCTCTGCAGTAGGAATTCCACATTCCTGATAAGTGCCGTAGGATGAGGTTAAATAAAGAGGAGCAATTCAGCAAAATTACTTAATTATTTTTTTTTTTCACCCAAAAGAACATAAACATATATCAGGAGTTTTTTCACTAAGCACTGAATTGTAATGAAACAAAAACATGTGCTAAAATAGCCACACTCTCAATTTAATGGAGTTAGAGTATCGTTACATAACAGCACTTATATTTTGCATTTTGGGTTTTTAATTTACTGCAAACTTATTGTTAAGTAACTGGAAAAATTGTGTTTGATTTGTCAAATACATTGTAAAACATAGACAAAAATATATGAAGTATTTGTTTTTTGTTTCATTCTTATTAAAGATTCTAGCAGAAATGATTATATTTTAGAATTGTTGGTGTGAACCCTCCTTTTTACTTTCCAATATTATGTACCTTTTTTTTTTTTTTTGGTAAGTTAAGTGTTTCAGTACAGTCACTTCATGATAACGTTAAACATGCATACTTTTATGTAGTAAATAGGCAAAAATAAATTTTGGGGGGAGGATTAAGTAAACAAGACACTGTTATCATTATATGCTTTTAGACTTTGGCATTCAATAATAAGATCTCTTTTCTTATGTAGTTAAAATAAAAATCAATAGGGATGAGATGGGGAGTTCCCCATGAGAATTATATTTCTCCTTTATTGAAGAACTGTTGTTGGTGTGGCTGCCGCACCCTTTCTTCCAAGAGCTAATGCTCGTTATATTCAAGTGTTTTGCAGTTTACGTTTAGAGTTTTTGGAAAACTGGTTTGGTAGCCATAGTCCTATCACTAAACTGGCCTGTAGCTTTTCAGGAGGTTGTAGTAATAAATTAGGTTAAAGGTTATATCCTAGCTTTATTTGGTTCATTATGTCTCCATGGCGATCGGTTTTATGAATGGCTTTTGTCATTGGCCACCTTTTATTGTGTAACACTCCACTGGCCTCAGTACTTTATGAATGATCCTTATAAGAATTCCATTTCTGTGCTGGAACTCTGGTGGAATTTGTACTGTAGAAAATAAAAATAAAACAATTATTTAGAAGTGATGCTATTTTGCCTTGATTTTTAGTTCACACGTTCTTGAACACATACTAAAAATTTAAAAGCCAGAAAAGTAAACAGATCTTTCAAATCTTTTAATTACTTAGTGTGTGTGTGTGTATGTGTGTGCCAAAATACCAGAGTATTGCAGTATTCAATGATACCTTTTTTTATTGGACTAACATAATATTTCAAGGGCTTTCAAGAGTTTTCCTCTCTTCCTCGGGTCTCATTGCATACTGCAATACTCTGGTATTTTGGCATCTTGTCTATTGCACTAATACGGCTAATCCAATCTACAATATATATATTAATTGAAGTCCTAGGCCACTAGCCATATATGTCAGATATACTGAAGTCCTAAGGCAGGCACAGGATTGTTGGCCTTTTGACTTCCTGCCTTAAATTCTGTTTATAAAGATAAGGGAAGCATGTTAAAGGGACACTATAGTCACCAGAACAACTACAGCTTATTGCATTTGTTCTGGTGAGGAGAATCATTACCTTCAGGCTTTTTGCTGTAAACACTGTATTTTCAGAGAAAATGCAGTGTTTGCATTACAGCCTAGTGATAACTTCACTGGCCACTCCTCAGATGGCTGTTAGAGATCCTTCCTATCTCAGTCTTGCCCAGTATGCATCACAACATATCAGTATCTCCTCCCTCTGCATGCAGACACTGAACTTTCCTCATAGAGATTAATTGATTCAGTTCATCTCTATGAGGAGATGCTGATTGGCCAGGGCGATGTTTGCCTTGTGCTGGCTCTGCCCCTGATCTTCCTCCTTCACAGTCTCAGTCAATCCTATGGGGAAGAAACATAGAAACATAGAATGTGACGGCAGATAAGAACCATTCAACCCATCTAGTCTGCCCAATATTTCAAAATACTTTTAATTAGTCCCTGGCCTTATCTTATATCTAGGATAGCCTTATGCCTATCTCACGCATGCTTAAACTCCCTCACTGTGTTAACCTCTACCACTTGAGCTGGAAGGTTATTCCATGCACCCACTACCCTCTCAGTAAACTAATACTTCCTTAAATTATTTTTAAACCTTTGCCCCTCTAATTTAAGACTATGTCCTCTTATAGTCTATATAGTCTCCTCCTGAGCATTGTGATTGGCTCAGAACAACAATTCTGCTGATGTCAACAGACAGCTTGCTATTCTGAGGCAGACAGGGGCAGAACAAGCAGCTTCAGGCTTGAATACAAGTAAGATTTTACTATATTTTATAGAGGCAAGAGTGGGCCAGGGGGACTAGATGGAGGTTTTAACACTATAGGGTCAGAAATCTGTTTGTGTTCCTGACCCTATAGTGCTCCTTTAAGCTAGTAAAGAAAATTAAAGGGGTGTTCTACCTTAAATAAGACACACCAGGCTTGAGCTGACCCATCCCTTTTTTGTTAAATTCTTTAGTTAGAATAAACATACAAAAATTGTGTATCCAATTTAGTTTGTATAAGCACAAATAAAATCACACTGGTAGGTAAAATAGAAACCCCTTCTTTTCTAAAGGGACCATGTATGATTACAAGTGACCACAGTCTTTTTAATAGATTATTTAGGTGATAATAAAGTGGAATAATCCATAAATATACTCTTCTTACAAGTTCACAACTGCACCTTTTGGGGAAAAAAGATTAAATATTTGTCTAACATTTTTACAGCCCCTTTGATTTGGACTCTTGGTCTTTTTACAGTCCAGGCCCATGGGCAATTTTCTCAGAGAATCCCAAAATTTGTTTCACAAAATCAATGTAGCTACAAGGAAAGCCCTAGCAGCAGGCTGGCCGAAGACCACAAACCCTTCTGTTTGGGAGGTTTTGTATAAATTATTGCTCAAAATTCAGTTATTCCGTAATCTAAAATCTACACGCCTTTCGAGAACTCTCTTAATAGCATGCTTTTTGATATGGTCTATGGCTTGTCTCGCACTGGTATCCTCAAATTTCCCTCCCTATTATTTATTGAACCTACCTCCAGTCACAATTTTAATTATGAATAGTTCCTCTTTAAGTTAGTTCTGCTCAATAATATTTAGAACTGGTGTGCTTTCCCCCTGTAGCAATGTTGGCCATTAGACAAGAATCTAGGAAGGCAGCATTTTGGCAGTATCGCCAGATCTGCGCGGAATCTTAGCTGGGATTTATGAAGGGCATCTGGGAGCAAGCTGTCAAACGAGTGCATTTTTGGTTTTAGTGCTGACACAGCAGTGGAGGAGCAGAAATGCTGGCTCAAGGTGTTTTTTTATGTAATTAATCGGTTGAAAATACTCTCCACGCAGAACCCAAAATGTATCAGTGGAAATATAACCACAAAAAGCAGATATATATTAGTTTGGAAAAGGAAAAATAGTTTAGTCCGTGGCTCAAGAAACATTTTAGAACTGTTTAGTACAGTGATGAATCAGAAATAAAACTGTAAATTGAATGAGAAATTGAGCTTTTGCTTTGAGCTCCATGTTTGGTTTTAATGAAGTAATATAGAATATATACATGTCTGGGAAGAGTAAATAAAATCATGATTTCAGGATGTGGTCTGTAGCCACAAAGTCTATGGATTGATGAAGAAAGTGTTTTAACCAATGGTTTATCCATTTTGTTATTTTAAAATGTATTTGTTGTCTATGTATCGCCTTGTGTTTTTTCTCATCCTGTATGTTTTTTCTTATTAGAGCTGACCACATGGAGAGGAAGTCTTATAGATTACATAAGATAGGCGATCTGCGCATTAAATAACTTCCCCTTTAAATAAGTGTATTCCTTACATAGTGCTGTATGTGCACAGCGCCCTCACAGCTAGAACTAAATTCTAAATTACTGCTGAGCTTGCTCAGCAAGCACTCTATACCGGAGAGCTGATTTCCCACAGCTTAACTCCACTGGTATATTAAAAGAATGCAGGAACAAGTAGTAAATGCAAGAGGGTAACCAGCACAATCAGCAATAAAATCCAATAGTATCCCATCACCTTTCCCAATCACTGGATGACACACAGTATCAGGAGTAGAACTGAAGTTTAATGGCAACATTCCTGCTTTTATCAGATTCTCCCATGCAAGGGAGGGACTCACCATAATTATTACAGTAACCAATCCCATAGACGTTACCTCCCACACATCTCCTCCCCTTAGATTAACAGTTAACATACATATGCATACTTTTACCCAATTCTTGGATGTACCCCAAATATGGTAGGTACATATCCAAAAATCACCCAGATCAGACCAGGGGTTCGGGAGTTAGGAGAAGGTAAAGATTTGACTGACCGCATGGGTAAAGTAGCCGAAAATAGTTCCATGAGCTCTGGCCCTGCGGTCGGTCTCTGTTCGTGCCTCAAAAATCCCGAAAGGCTATGCCATCCATAGTTAAGTTTGTAACCGGATAAATCCCCTAGTTCGTGGGATTCATCCTACCGAACGACGGGCCGTTCGGGTGTTTCACTCAGTACTTTCAGCCGTCCTGGAGGTCTCAGCGGTGTTTGGTTAGCCTAGTGTCCGATTTGAGTTCCAGACACTCGACGACCAAACACCGCTGTTCGTGGGTTTAAGATGGCCACCGCCACGTGTTCAGCTGCCGAAATGGCGGCCACCCAGGGAATACAACAGAGTGTTCATGCGTTCAAGGGAATATAACAAGCAATCAGGGAGGTAAATTACAGCCACCCTTCACACCAGGGTGGTCCGGTTGTTCGGTAGTTTAGTTCGGATGGTGAATATAGCCATTCACATGCAAGCTGTTACATCTTTATACCGAACAAAGTATAGCCACCTATGGTGGTAGGTGATTCTGTGTAATCCAGGCACAGGGAAAACTGTTAAGTGCCAACCATAAAAGGGAATAGATTGGACAGCCAAAGGGGTTCTGCTACACACTCGCTGTGTATCTCTCTACTGTTCTATAGAGTGCCAACAGCGCAATTTAAACCTGGTATTAGATGGCAGGGATTGACCGATATTGATTTTTTTTTTTAGAGCCGATACTGATAATCTGTGAACTTTCAGGCCAATAATTTACCAATACCGATATTCTGTACATTTACCATTTTGAAAAAAAGAAACAATTTCTACAAAAAGCTACTGGTAACTGAACATATTTATTTTTTGCAAAATTGTTATTTTTATTAAGTGGTAAATGCACAAAATATACATGCCAGTCAGATTTGTTTATGTTTTCAATATGTAATGTTTATCTCCCTTCCTTGTCCCTTAGTGTACCTCTCCCCTCCCATCACTGTCCCTTAGTGTTTCTGTCCTCTTCCATCCCAGGCCCCTAGTGTTCCTCTCCCCTCCCCTTAGTATTTTCTCTCCCCTCCCTGTCCTTTGGTGTCCCCCTAGTGTCTCCCTTCCCTGGTGTGCCTCATTACCTCTTTTGTAGCATGGCGAGGCAGACCGGTACAGGTGCATCAGTTTCCTGTACCGCGGTCCGCTCTGCTCCACTCAACCATGCTACACCGAGTGACTAGAACTGGTGCGCTCTAATGCGGCCGCCTGTTCCGCCTTATGGACGCTTCGGCCCTGCATGTGCTGGGACACTGCCACTACTCACATTATCACCAATATCGGTATCAATAGTGGCCCATACCAATATTTGCCAAAATCCCGAATATCGGCCGAACCGATAATCGGTCCATCCCTATTAGATGGTATGAAAATGCAGAAGTATGAACTAATCTTGTGCATGCAGGGATATTCATATTCTCTTTTGCCATGAGATTAGGTGCACTACATAGGATCAGTCAAACCATGAATTACACTTTTAACCCCTTAAGGACACATGACGGAACTATTCCGTCATGATTCCTTTTTATTTCAGAAGTTGTGTCCTTAGGGGGTTAATGCCTGGTGATCAATATTGGGCAGTACAGGGCATATATTTAACATAAAATTATTTTACTCTTGTGATTTCATATTTGCCCTTTGACAACGAAAAACTACTAATCTAATGCATCCACCATAATCACATTTGTAGACTTTCCTTCAATGTTCTAAGTTTGGCTAAACATTATAAAACGCATAACTCTTTTAATTGCTCCTCTTTGTAATTCTGTTTGTTTTCTATCTTTTTTTTGTCATAGTTTTTATACAGTCAGAAGCATTATAAAATAATCTGAAACATACACACAAGTGTTAAAATGTTTTAAACCCCAGATATTTATAGAATTGAAACCAGTGTGATAGAATGAAGGCTTCCTATTGATATTTCATATCAAGGCAGTTTCAGTTAATGTTCCGCTCTGATGATTACTGCTGGAGTTAAATATGTGTTTCTGCTTGCAGTGAACTTAAGAAGAAGTACATGTTGCAACAGAAAAGTGCTGCTGATGAATTCCTGTTCTAACAGTGTCCCATTGCATTTTCCTGCACATAGAACCAGGTAAAATGTTAAAGGGACATTCCAGACCCCTAACACACTTTAGCTTCCTGCACTGCTTTGTTTGAAGAGTTTCCTCATTTTTTCATTTGACTCATCCCTCCCAGTTAATTAGACAGTCTGTTCTATTATTTCCTTGTTTGGTTTGTTTAGAGAAGCTAAACTCAAGACTTCTCATTAATCTGCATTGGGAAGTCTGTGATTGGACAGCCACAGAACGTCTGGGCAGAGTTGGAAGGGGAGGGCTTACAACTGTTTCAGACAAGAGAACTGCAGGTCTTACCAGTGTTAATTTTGGTGGCAAATTTCTATTTTAATTTTAGTCATCTGAATTGTTTAATTTCAGTCTAGTTTTAGTTGACTGAAATTGTTAGTCCACAAAATTAACACTGGATTGAAAGGGGCAGTGATGTCATTTGATCCATCTTCAATTTATATTATAGAGTTAGTAACCCAAATTATAGGTGATTTTCTGGTAAATTTGTTTTTGAAATGCCTTTTCTCTTTAAAATATTTGTATTTATTGACTGTTATTAGAGGCATTTTTGCATGGCTTTCTTTTTCTTGCACATGTCATAATTACCATAGTCTAGTGTTCTCTGATAAGGGATAAGAAAGGTTAATGAATGTAGTCTGTTGGGCAAGACTTCAGTTTATAAATTGAACACTAACTAAGGCTGGTCTACTTTATGGAGCGGTGTAACATGAGAAGTATGATTCAATCTCGGGAGGGAGATTGGAGGAGAGTGAGCCAGCAGGTGAGAGGATCTCATATGGGCAAAGCAACTCCCAAGCTTACAGTCTCACCCAACGCTAGCCCACCTGGGATGAAGGCAACCATGGGCTCGACCCCAAGGAATCAACTGCATAGGCGGAGGGCTGTGTGCTGGTGGCGGCGCAAGACCATTAAGGCCATCCGTCTTCCCCAACGTGGGAAGGACTGGGACTTTCAAGAGTTTTGCAGATGCCAGCCTATATCAGAGTCTGGGGCTGGAGGGAGATACCACCTCACTCTTACTACACGGCTGACCCCACCAGTCCCCTTGTGGTGACGGTGCACCTTCATGGGCATCAGCTGAAGACTGACACGTTACCCTGAGCCTACTTTCTGAGGATGCCTGCCAATGCCAAGCTAAAGTCGCTCTATTATGTTTTCATGTTACTGTATTATCTTCTTAAATGACTTTTCTTTTAAAATGCTCACACCTTCACCTTGTGTAGTTCAGGGTCCCCACATCCAGTCTAGCAACACACCAAACATGATTCCCCATAGGAAAGCACTGAATCAGTGCTTTAGTTTGGGTGCTGCAATGTCATGTGACATAGTTTTACTGAATTGTTGCTGCGGAAGTTTCATTTGGAACATTTTTGCCTTGAATTGTTAAAATGCCAGGACCACTGCACTCACAACAACTCGGTGAGATGAAGAGGCCCTGGTGACTTTAATGGTCTTTTAAGCTTCACAGCTCACATAAAACCAACCAAGAAAACAGCATGTAATAGTCACCTGGATAGCCCTGTGAGATCATGTGCAAACAAGACAGGTGACATTCTGCGAGTAAATGCAAAACACATTTATTTTCCTGTAACAATGTTTTCCCCTTTGTATTCACAACAAACTGCAGTGATATCCTAATATTATTGATTTAATATTTATGATGTCCTCACTTAAAGATAAACTGTTGCTTCCCAGGTTTATATAATATTCTGTTCACTTATCTCCTATGTTTAACAATTATATATTTGTAAGGAATAAAATTAAATGGAGAAATCCACACAACTATCCTGAATGAATCTGAATGATTCCATCTTGGCTCGTCAATTATAAGCCCTGTCCTTATGGTCATTGGGAATATTATTTGAAGGTCGCCAGCAATGCATGCCCTGCATGTGTCAGGACTGAAACCGTGTTCATTTTGGCAGAAAATTTCAATTTAGTTTTAATCATAATCTTTTGTCTAAAAAGCTGTTTTAGTTGTATTTTAGACATCTGAATTGATTTAGTTTCAGTCTAGTTTTAGTTGAATAAATCTCCTGTAGATTTTAGTCGACACAATTAAAATTTAAAGGGTTTAGCTAAAGCCTCTATCTGTCTCTTTTGCCCCTTCCCCAGCCCCTCTGATTCTCTTCGTGTCCCCCAGCCCCTCTAGGTGTCTCTCTTTCAAGCCCATGTCTCTCTTTTGCCCCTTTCCCAGCCCCTCTGTGGCTCTTTGTCCCCACCCTCCCAGCTACTATGTGTGTCTCTTTCTCTCCATGGCCCATTTGTGGTCTCTTACTCCCAGCACCCTGTCTTTTTCTCCCTCAGCCCCTCTATGTCGCTTTGTGTGTAATCCAGCCCATCCATGCATCTCATCTCCCCTACGTGTCCTATTCCCCCCGTCCCTCCATGTGTCTCATTCCCGCTATGCCCCTCCATGTGCTCATTCCTCCCTTCATGTTTCTCAATCCCCCCAAGCCCCTCCATGTGCTAATTCCCCCCTCCAGTCCCTCCATGTTTCTCATTCACCCCAAGCCCCTCCATGTGCTAATTCCCCCCTCCAGTCCCTCCATGTTTCTCATTATCCCAGTACCTCCATGTTTCTCATTATCCTAGTCCCTCCATGTGTCTCAGTTTCCCAATCCCTCCATGTTTCTCATTCCCCCAGTCCCTCATGTGTTTCAGTGCCCCAGTCCCACATGTGTTTCAATCCCTCGGCCCCCTGTGTGTCTCATTTCCTCTCCTCCCTCCCCCATGTGTCTTACCCGCCAGTGTTAATTTTGGCGGAAAATTTCAATTTAGTTTTAGTCATAGTCTTTTGACTAAAAAGCTATTTTAATTTTAGTCATCTGCATTGTTTCATTTTAGTCTAGTTTTAGTTGACTGAAATTGTTAGACCACAAAATTAACACTGGATTGAAATGGGCCGTGATGTCATTTGATCCATCTTCAGTTTATATTATAAAGTTAGTAACCCAAGTTATAGGTGATTTTCTAGTAAAATGTCTTCAAAATGCCTTTTCTCTTTAAAATATTTTTATTTATTGACTGTTATTATAGGCATTTTTGAATGGCTTCCTTTTTCTTGCACATGTCATAATTACCATAGTCTAGTGCAGGGGTAGGCAACCTACGGCACTAGTGCCATGCGCGGCACTCAAGGTGTCTTTGCGCGGCACTCAAGGCTGCTAGAGCCAAACAGGCTCTGGCCTATCAGGAGTCCCAGTAAAACTTCAGATATCTGCTAATACGAAGAGGTGGTGAAGGACAATCCTCAATTTAAGCATTGTAGCGCATAGAGGAAGTTATCTCAGATCCCTTCCTCCCAACACTTGTGAATGGGAATCCACGCTGTAGTAGAGCAGCCCACAGCTGCTGTTGCAGCTCCTGTCCTTGACCTGTACCTAGCATGCCTGGTCCCCACTGGAACCCAGCACTGCTAGATATACACAGAAATGCAGAATATCACACAAATAAAACAAACAGCCCACAAACAAACATACACACAATCCCCAAAAAACTCAACACCACTAACAATCCACATACATGCACACAACCCAACATGCAGCCTCTCACAACAAACAGCCCCACATATACACACACACACACACACACACAATGTGACATATCCACACACAATTCCACAAGCAGCCCTCATGCACAGCCCACATTCATAGGTATCATACACGGTACCACAAACTACTAGTGAACATATACATTATAATAGCTCATATACGCACAAATACAACGATACAAAGCAATTACAGTAAAAATAACAAGCAGAATACGGCAGCATACACACCTCAATTTAAAAAAATAGTACCGGCACGCTATGGGAAATCACAATACTATATCGGCACAGTGCTGCTAAAAGGTTGCCTACCCCTGGTCTAGTGTTTTGTGTCATACGGGATAAGAAGGGTTAATGAATGTAGTCTGTTGGGCAAGACTTCAGTTTATATATTTGACATGATTAATGGTAGTGTACTTTATGGAGAGGTGTAACATGAGAAGTATGAGTCATAGTATTTTTCCCTCTGTTAAAGTGCAATCACACCTTCAATTTTTTCCCCCATCTATAAGAAAGCTTTACTTTGATGTTTATTCACTAAATTGGAAATTGTGGAGAAATGACAAGGGTGTACAAAATTTAGACCAAAATAGTTGAGCAGTAAAAAACTTAATTGGAAAATGTTATCAATGTGGCCTAAAACTAGTGTTTTCATTGCTAGTTCTCTATAATTTCAGGATTAATGAATAAACCCTATTCTTTTAAAACTTCAGCTATTGCTGTGCTAGCTTGACATGAAGTAATATAACTTTGGGGTGCGAATAAAGGAGGGAAATTCCTGGCTCGAATGCTCCGAGGTCCGAGACCGTAAACGCAGATCCACAGGCTCAAGGTATCATCAGGGACCGTCTCTCCATTCCCACAAGATATTGCAAAATAATTCTGAGCATTTTACTCCAAGCTATACAGTTCCAGAGGGGACCTGAATGGACCCAAGGAGCCGGCACAACCCGCTGCAATATAGGACTACCTCAACACACATAGACCTAGCCGGATCTCTGATGAGTCAGCGGAAGTATTGGATGCACCTCTAGGGGAGGAAGAAATTCTAGCTGTGGTTAAAGCCGCCAAGACGGGGAAAGCACCTGGACCGGACGGTCTTTCTATCTCCTACTATAAAACGTTCTCCCACCTCCTAATTCCGAGGTTAATGAAAGCCCTCAATAAATTGCCATACGGATGCCACGATTACAGTCATATTGAAACCCGATAAAGACCCAGAAACATGCGGCAGTTACAGACCAATATCACTTTTAAAAGTGGATGTTGAGCTCCTCACTAAAGTTTTAGCAACCAGAATGCAGACATGTCTACCAAGGCTTATCCATCCAGATCAAACAGTTTTTATTCCAGGAAGAGAAGCACGGGACAGCACCCTCCGCCTCTTCGCACTTCAACAAACCCATGTTACTGCTTTTTACGGATGCCGAGAAAGCATTCGACCGGGTGAACTGGGCCTTCTTGTTTTTCATGCTGGCAGAAATGGGATTCAGAACCAAACTTAGGAGCTGGATTGCTACCCTGTATAGCTGACCTACCCCAAGAGTGAGAGTCAATGGTGCCTTAACAACGAGCTTTCCAATCCTCAACAGCACAAGGCTGCCCCCTCTCTCCTCTACTCTTTGCAATCTGACTAGAGACATTTCTTATTGCGGTCAGGCAGAATCGTGATATCAAGGGATACAGCTGGGAGAACAAGGAACACAAAGTAGCCGCATATGCGGACAACCTCCTTTTCTTCATCACCAATCCACTTATTACGCTGCCATGTCTGATGCGGGAATTCAGTACCTATGGAACTATATCGGGCCTCAAGCTGAATCTCGTGAAGTGTGAGGTGCTCGACGTCTCACACCTGACAGACTAACTTCTCTCGCTCAGATCCCACTTCCCCTTCCGCTGGTGTGATCAAAAAATGAAATACCTTGGTAGCTGGGTGACTGTAAACCTAATGGAACCCTTACTTCGACACATAATGGGGGATCTTAGACAATAGGCATACCTGCACATATCATGGCTGGGCCGCGTTGTGGTCCTTAACCCCTTAAAGACCAAACTTCTGGAATAAAAGGGAATCATGACATGTCACACATGTCTTGTGTCCTTAAGGGGTTAAAGTGAATATCCTCCCGAGGCTACTCTACCTGTTCTAAGCAGTGCCGCTGTCACCACCATTCTTCTCCACCTTAAAGACGGCAGCGATCCGTTACATCTGGAGAGGAGAGAGATCCCGCCTTCGACATGACCTGCTCTGTCTACCTAAAAGTCTACCCGACTTTCAAAAATAACACCAAGCTGCTACCCCACAGCAGATCATCGACTGGCATTCAGCTCACCGTGACCAGCAATGGCCGACATTACAGGATTACAGTATGATCCAGCACGTGGAATTGTGTAACTCAGAGGACTGATAGGTAACATATACCGGATCTTAGAATGGCCGAACTAACGTATCAAAGAATAGTCAGAAATAGCCGAGGTCGAGGGATACAGAAAGAGACACTACGATAAGGAAAAGCCAGGGGTCAGGGATGCCAGAAAACACAGAAGTCAATATAAATGCCAAAGTCAAATAACCAGAAAAACCAGAATCAATAACACTCTCTCGGACAACCACAAGGGAAACCACGACAGGGCACAGAGCAAGAGGAGAACTGGACCTAAATACCCCGTCTGTGGATCTGATTGGTTGTAACTGGCCTTTGACCCCAAAGGCAGTTACCAGGTTCCTATTTGAATGATTGCTGCTCAGCACAAATCCTCCTCTGGATTGATTGCTGCTCGGCACAACTTTTCCTGTCAAGACAGTAAATGCCATTAATCAAATTTTTACGTGCAGATGAATACATGACAAGGGGAGGGTTTAAAACATTGCTGCATGCAGCAGTGTGGCTGGGAAGACCTGTGACTCCAGACCGAACCACAGCAAATTCGCCCGTCACACATACCCTCAGGACCTGAAGATCCTTATGTGTAGCGCAACATGTATCCCCTGTCCCGAGCCCGTTGATACTGCTACAGTACAACAGCTCCCTGGGAGGAGGCTTGCCACCTAGCGCATGGGCCTACATAGACGGTGGACATTACAACCCCATGCGGAGGGTCTTAGGAAGCACAGACATGTAGAACATACAAGACATAATGAGGGAGAGGATCCTGACGACCCTCATGATTTTCCGCCACACTCAACTACGGCATTACTATAGACAGATGCACGACAGAACAAAGCTACACCGGTACCTCACCTGGTCAAATAAATTTGTGAGAAGGACACACCACTGGAGAGGACATTCTCACTCCTGTACCAACACCTACTTATAGAAGATAAACGCACAAAAACTACTTTTAAGCGACGATGGGAGGAAATGCTAGGGAAAACGTTCACAGATGCACAATGGGACAGGGTTCTCATCCTACAGCACATCCATCAGCTTCAGAAACTAGGAAACCAATTACAAGATCCTGTCCTTCTGGTATTGCACTCCTACCCTCCTACATAGGATATTCCCGGACGCATCCCCCATCTGCTGGAAATGCGGCCTGGATGAAGGGACGATTGAACATATCTGGTGGAGCTGCACCAAAATCACACCTGGGATATGATACGGGACACAATGGCAGAAATTCTCGGCGAACCACAACAGCTCCCAGCTGAACAAGCTTTGCTACATCTGACCCCAGCACCAATTTCGACGTATAAGAAATCCATTGCCAGATATCTCCTCAATGCGGCCCGATCTCTAATGCCAGCCTACTGGAAACAAAACGCAATACCCGGCAGGGAGCAATGGCTAGAACAGGTAGAAGAGATCCAAGCTGCAGAAGCCATACAGGCTGCCTTGCTAGGCACAAGCGAAAAACATGCAAATCGGTGGCACCCATGGTTTATATACATAGCGGACAGGACAGGGGACATCGTGGATGCCGAAGGGGGACTGGGGGCTGGAGCAGGGATCGCAGACGGGTGACCCCAACCCCGGTCCCACATATACTAATCACAAACCCTCACAGAGACTTGCCCGATATAACCCGCAACCTTCCCTCTCACCTGGACTATCCTTCGCACTCCCCCCCCCCACCCTCCCCCTCTGGTGCATGACTTACTTTGATCTTCTTCTTTCTGTCACTCAGGGACAGGAACCCTCATACACCACAACGCGCAATTGCGCAACAGGCACACCTGGACCACATACGCAGGAGCAGCAAGAATTAACAACACGGAAATTCGAATTTGATACCCATTGCCCATACCACATATTTTGGAGGGTCAGATAACCAATAACACAATGGACACTGACACCGCTCCTCTTACCCTGACGGGGCTCATCCTACAACATGTGAAACCCGAGAGGGGCTGACCTGATGGGGGAAACCCCCTCTTCAAATTCCGCAGCCCACAGCAGATACATACACAGTCGGGTATAATCTTATCTACTTCTTTACTGGTTTATGTTTGACACCGTTAAGCCAAATTTGTATGCTCTGAATACACAGCTACATATGTTTGCCTACGGATAACCTCTGAAAAAGGGTGTGTCGAGCTGCATAGCTGTGCAACTTGTTCGAAGCATGTATGCTCCCCTCTTCCTCTAATAGCCCTGAAACGTTAAAACCCACACAAAAAATCAGATTTCTCAACTAGTCACACATACCTGCAGCTCTGATCTACACTTGACTTGTTTACCTAGGACAGTTAGGATTGGCCTGCTTTATATCTAATAGCTAGACCAATTGGAAAAGCCTGCTATGTTAGCTCAATTTACTTCACAATACTATGCACCCAGAAGTGTTTACCTAGCCTGATATCCCTTTTACATTATAAAAGTGTGCAGTACCATCAAAATGACACATAACGCAACATTCTTGTATGTGTTCGACATTATGCAAAGTGTTATCTTGTGTTATCCGGCGCTCTTGTACATGCTATCGTGGCATTGCAAGTCTCTCTTTTATTTTTTTTTTTCTCTTGTGCACAACAAAAATAAAGCGTTCCAAAAAAAAAAAAATATTACTGTGAGGAAGTAAGTATTTTCTTTCACAGGGATATTGACTAAAGTGTAAATTGGTGAAAAAGAGTATTTATGCGAATTTCAAATTTTAGGTCAGAATAAATTTGGACAGGGACAGTAAAGCGTTAGTCATCAGACCGCCATCAGACTCTCCCCTAGCCTTGCATCTTTTGAGAAGTGCTTTAAAACCCATCTCTTTAGGAAAGCTTATGGCCTCCTTGAATAACCTCTACCTCACGTACCTGTCTCTTGCTCTCTCCTAAAGGGCAGCTCTCTAGTCTCTCCTCCAGCTCTGCTTTACTCCCAACTTATTTGATTGCTATTTCCTGTCCCTCCTATAGACTGTAAGCTTGTTTGAGCAGGGTCCTCTTCAACCTATCATTCCTGTAAGTTTTCTTGTAATTGTCCTATTTATAGTTAAATTTCCCCTCTTATAATATTGTAACGCACTACGGAATCTGTTGGTGCAATATAAATGGCAATAATAATAATAGTAATAAATCGAGGTTTGTATTCCTAACGCCAGTGGTGTATCCTGGTTTTGTGCTGCCCTAGGCAGGACAAAACTCAGGCGCACCCCCCTCCTCCCAACCCGCCTTCTAAATACACACACACACACATACATTCACTGACAGATACGCATACACTCGCTAACAGAAACACACACACACTAACAGACACACTCACACTCACTAACAGACACACACTCACTGACACACACACTCACAGGCAAACACACTCACACAGTCAGACACACATTCACTGACACACACACACACTAACAGACACACACACACACACACACTCGCAGGCAAACACACACTCACTGACACACAGTCAAACACACACATACACACTAACAGACACACACTCACAGGCAAACACTCACTGACACACAGTCAGACACACACATGCACACTAACAGACACAGTCAGACACACACTAACAGACAGTCAGACACACACAGTCAGACACACACAGACACACACTAATAGACACACACAGTCAGACACACACACACACACACTAACAAAACACACAAACATTAACAGACACACACTCACTCACTCACATTAACACATTTTTAAATTTTTTTTTTTTATTTACCCCCCCCCCACCCCACCCCACCTCCTTACCTTTGGGAGTGCTGGGGGAGGGGGGGTCATTACCTCCCTGGTGGTCCAGTGGTTGCCGGCTGGGCTGGGCAGGCGGCTGGCGAGGGAGCTCTTCCCCTGAGCGGTCTGCTCAGCTCCCTCGCGCGCGAAGTAAAGTGAGGCTGGGAGCCGGAATATGACGTCATCTTCCGGCTCCCAGCCTCACTCTGCGGCGCGCGAGGGAGCTGAGCGGATAGCTCAGGGGAAGAGCTCCCTCACCAGCCGCCTGCCCAGCGCCGCCTGCCAGCCCAGCCGGTCAGTTAGCCGCAAGGCTAACAAGGCATTTGCCCTGGGCATTTGGGGGCGGCGTTTTTTGCCGCCCCCTGAAAAATGCCGCCCAAGGCAAATGCCTTGTTTGCCTCGCGGCTAAAACGCCCCTGCCTAACGCTTTAGACTTTCTTTAAAATACCCTTTTAATTTGTGAAAATTCACACTTCAGGGTTATAAACAAAACCATAAATTGTAATAAATTCACCAAAGAAACATAATTTTAGACCAAAATGGCTTAACTGAAAATAATCCTTTAATAAAAGTAAGGAACTTGAGTATTTCATTATATAGTGCATTCAGAGAGTATTATTTAGTTTTCACATTTTTTTTATGTTACAGCCTTATGCGACAGTTGTTTAAATACATTTTTGTCACATCATTCTACTCTCAAAAATAAAAAAATAGATTTTAAAAATAAATAAAAAAAACAAAAACTTTATTTTTATTTTGTATTTTTGTTGTGCATAATAATAATACAAACAAGCTTGGGGTGCCCCAACAGCAGTCCTCAAGCATATCCTTATGTATAACATTTTAGGGAAATGCAAAAACATCTTTTATATGATTTTAAACAACATATTCAGGCTATGCTTCCATGGTTAGTCGTAGCTAAGCGATTACACTAACATGTCATTGATGTACCTGGTAATGAGTAATCAAAGTGGATTTTAATATAGAAGCTATGGCACAGCTGAGTAATCAATGAGAGCGTTAATGATAGTAGTGACTACTTTGGCTAATTGGCAAAGTGGAGGATCCAGTCAGCTGCACACTGAGTCGGCATGTCGTCATCTTTGGAGGGTCCTTGCCAAATATGCAAAACCAACAAATGTGACATAATCGGTTTAAAATGTTAATAAAGGCTTAGTTAATATTAAAAACTAATACTCATTATGATTTGGTGATAATGTAAGCCTTTTGAGCAACAACATTTCCTTATGAAATGTGCTGTGCAAGCTGACACTTGGAGATGACATTTTAGGAGAGGGATGATATGCTGGAAGGGTCTCTGAATACATTCCTTAGGGGTGTAGCATGTGATTTGTTTGTGGTTTTTTACAGTTGAATAGAATAGTGAAAAATCAGAGTTCATGGAATATTTCTCAACTTTTTAACTAAAGCTTATAGTAATGTTTAGAAGGTTTGTGGGAATGTTACGGAAATGCGTCTGTGGGAATGTTTTCATATTCCAAAGATAAACTGCAAGTAAAAGGAAAACTGAAAGTAAGTAACGCAGCACTGTCTCTGTTATTTGGCAAGATTAAACTGGCAGCTCTACTTGTTAGGATATATTTAGCAAATGAATGACATGTGAACATGCATTTGATAGTGAGGTATGTACATAATAAACTTTTCAGACCTCCACTGCGATTGAGATTTACCATTAAAAACACAGGTTTCATGTTTCGTAGTGCTGCCATTGTTTATAACACTGAATTTGACTGGTCATTTAAAAAAAAAAAAAAAAATTAGTTGTATCTTGAGGTCACATTTCTTTGTTCCTTATTCCTAGAGTGCACCTTGTGCAAAATAATGCAGGGACGTGCCATAATGCATATAATTCCATTAATACGGAGTACTAACAAATGCACAGGTAATATTTAATCTTTACTTAAGGGGTCTGGTAAGGCACTATAACCAGACTATTTTTGATTGATTTGACACTTACTGCCTCCTATCTTATTGGAAGCGTTGTTTGAAATTGGTTTGACACTTTCCGGAGAGATACACCAACGGGCACTTGTCACCATAACCACTTAAGTTAGTTGGTTATGATGCCTATACTGCCTCTTTAATACCTCAATGTGTAGCTCTGCAGTATAAACAGCAAGGATGGTGACTGCTAAGGCTGTATCTACCATGTGAGTGTGCATTGGGCTGGTTATTCCATTGGGGTTAGCCAGATGCAGAGCGTACATCCAAATCTGCATTCCAGCTAAAGTTTAGATTAAATACTGTATTTCCCTCAAGTCAATCTTTAAATCCTACATTTCACCTGACTTTCTTTTACAGCTTAATTTAGAATGCTGTCAAACTAGTTGAGGAATTGAGCAATCCTTGCAGTTTTTAGGTGTCAGAAAACTATGCACATGGATTGATTTACAACTTGGCCAAGAGTGAGAAAGTAAGAACAAATTTTGTGCTCTGTGCTGCTCTCTGTTCAGACTGATTAGTAGGCTCCTTAAAAATAGCTTCCTACTCTACTATCACCATGCAGATGATAGGGAATGGGTTGCCCAAAGGTGCATTAAAGCCCTTTTTTTTTTATAACATCTGCTACGATCGTATTTTGCTTCAGTGGCTAGTCTTATTGATTGATGTGCAGTTCTACTTACAGAAGCACTGCTAAAACCCTTAGTGCGTGGTTTTATTTTATGACGTATGTTCAGAGATTGAACTTGTTCAGCCAGGAAAGCTGGTACACTGTGAATAGTCATGAATTCGTATGGAGCTTTAACGGGAACATGTTGGTTAAAATTCAACCTTCCTTAAATATGTACCTTTTGCTGTATAATTGCTGAAAATTGTGTTTTGTTGTTTTTGTTTTTTTACTTACCGTCTTTGAAATTTTAATTTTTCAGGCATACTTGCTTTCTTCCCATCAGTTTCAGCATCGCGATAAGCCCACCTGTGAATGCTTTTCTTACTTATTTGTTGTTTTTTTTTTTTTTTTTGGCTAGTGTCCGTTATCAGAGTTAATTAATTGATCCAGATCATCCATTACTACAGGCTGCTTTGACTTTTAGTGTCAGTTTACACTAAATGACACACCAGTTGAAGTAGGGGAGGATGCAATGTCCTCACATTCCCCATTAATTTCAACTTCACAGCTTTATGAAGCAATGCCAGTCGGCTCCTATTCTAGTTGCCAGATATTTTTGTTTTATTTGCAGAACAGCTGGAATCCATAGCTGGGCATAGTGCTGAAGTTTGGAGGGGTGGCATGCCATTCTTCAATGTTCTTTAACCCATTAAGGACCAACCATCTGGAATAAAAGGGAATCATGACATGTCACACATGTGATGTGTCCTTAAGGGGTTAATATTCTGAGGAATAGTAGAGTTGTTACTAACTCAAACATTCCTGTTCCTCTTTTAATATATTGAGTGTTGACCACTTAGTTCTCTAAAATTACATTTGCTGGATAAAAATAGTCTCTCTTTTATTTCCCTAACAAAGTGGTTTCAAAAACCTGTTAAGTAAGAAATATTACACTGCCCTGTTCTGTTGAAAAAGTAATAAGAGATCTGTGAAATACAACCAGTGGATTTTCTGTTGAGAAAGCACCCTTTAAGGACACCTGATTGCCAGGACTAATCACCCTTATTTTGTTTCCGTAAAACAAATCATTTCATTGTTCATTAATTACTAGGGTAATCAAAATACTGTTCCTTTTTAGAACCTTGAATGAGTACTTTGAGCTTTTGTTATCACTGTGCAATAGTAGAGAGATACCATTTGGTGATAGCCTTCTATTCTAGGGATAGATTAACTTAGGTGATATTGGAGTTGAAGCTTCAGATTCACGCATTGCAATAGATCCAAGCTGCTTGATTTTTAAAATTGGTATTCTGTGGCTGCTCTGAATTTCTGGATATCATAGTCAAAGGGAGGGCTCTAATCTTTGAATGGCCTGGCTGAGCATAAAGGAGAACAATGTCCATAAAGCCTTACGTGCCAAAAACTGGAGGAACCTCAATAGTTAGGGAAGAGGAATCTTTAAAAACTCTGCATTTATTATTCTGTAGCACATGCATACAGGTAAATTTATTTTCTGTTCGATTCCTGACTTACCCTTGACTTTGTGGGACTGCCCATCTTTCAACCAAAAACTGTGTATGTAATTATAGGGACACTGTCATCATTTTCCTGAGCCTCCGCTCCCCTGCAGAGATCTCATTATAAATGTGGGTGTTACACCTCGTTACCAGCATGCCAGCATCTGAACGGAGTGACATCAGTCATTTTGTTCGTGTACTCACTAGCCGGCACTAGGCAGTTACCATGCGGTGTGGTTGCTATGAGTGGATAGGAGAAGGACTTGCCTGTGAGAGGTCTGTGCTGCTCTCCTTTATCAGTCAACTCCTTGGCCGAGAGTGTATGCTAAATAAGTGATTGACAGGTGGAAGAAAAGCCTATTTTCTCCCAATCTATACACTTGCTAGCAAAACTCAAAACTCATAGCTATAGATGAAATTTAAATCTTTTTTAAAAAGAGCAAAACTAGTTTTGGACATTAGAGGTGCCTTACAAGGAGCTAATGTGCATTCTCTAACACTGACATTATGTGCAAGTTCCAATCATCTTAAAAATGCACTCGGGGACAGTTTCAGATCTTCGCATTGTCTAAGCTTCCAACCGCACTGGGCATCTACCCAAGTGTACTCATTACATAATAATGCACATATCGGCTGTATTACATGTATTATTGTATTTTCACTAATAAAAAATAAATAAAAATGACCTTTTCCCTTTACTTTAACATCACATACAGTGTATTGGAGAACATGATCTGCCAGTTTGTGGGACATGCCGAATCCTACTCTAGCTGTGATTTTGTAATCTTCTTTACGTATGTTTGGGAGCACTCGGTAACCTATGTAAAAACACAAACAAACACGGCTCCTCTTCCTTTTCACGTACCTATTGTAGGCATTTGGATGCATTTCTTTAACATTTATTGCAATAAGAAGGGCAGGCATCTGTATTTTGTTGGCTGCACATTTTTCAAGTTTTAGTTCTCTTTTTCAATTTCGATTTCAGTATGCTTTAGTATTCAGTATAAACAGTCTGTTGGATGAAGTGTTTACATATGCACATGAGTAGATGTTATTATCAGTTTTGCTCACAGCGTTATGGCTAAAGTTGAACTCATTGTCTCCCAGTGAGAAAACAACTTGAGCATGGTTAAACGCGGTCATCACCCTAATTTTAACTAAATCTGTGTATTATTTTTTTTTTGACTGCTTTGTGTCTTATTTTTTTATAATTTTCTTTCACATGTACATCCAACAATTTCAATGAATTTGTTTGCTTTGGTCCTGCACCGATGGTCTCTAATGTATTGATAATGCTGTAAACAAGGATCCAGGTCCTGTTAGACCTCACCGATGGAATCCGCTTCATATGCTATTTGCTGTCACTAAACAGTAGTGGCTCTTCTGAGACATTAGGTTAAAGGACCACTAAAGTCACCCAGGCCACTTTATTTCAGTGCAGTAGCCCAGTAGGTTTAACTCTGCAGTGTGAAACATTGCTGTTTTGGAGAAACCTCAGTTCTTACATTGCAGGGTTAAGTCCTCCTCTGGTTGCTGTCCTACTGCAGCCCTCATAAAAAAGCATTGATTCAATGCTTTCCTATGTGGAAATTTGATGCAAGCACAATACCAAGCTTGTGCATCTTTAGATTCGGTCCATTGGATTAAACCGAATCTGGAGAAGGCCAAGCCACCATGGGGGAAGAAGAGATAAGCTGCACAGTTGAAGCCTCAGCGCTGGAAAAAGACGGCTGGTACTAATTTTTATTCCAAACTGTGGGGAACTTATTATTATGAACAGGGAACGCTTATGTTCCTTTTTTTTAAATTGAGTTCTACACGTGTCTGTGCAATAATGTATAAAATGTTGCTATTAACACTTTCACAGAATGATTTCATTCGTATTGCAGGTACTTTTTTGTTTTTTGACAGTCTATATGTTTATTAGCCACTGTACAATATATCTTTACCTACCTGAAATTAGTTTAAGTAGTAAGAGTAGGGGTGGTGTATTCCTAGAGTTAGTTTAAGCATAGGGTTAGTGGCAGGGTTGGTATAGGCAGCGTGAGCGTTAAGTAGGGAGAGACTAACACATTTTTCTAGAACAAATGCAGATTATCGGTCACCTTTCGTTATTCTGTAGCATTTAAAGTTTTTAAAAAGCAACACAATTTCAGCGCGAATCTGGCATTAACTGAAAATGCTGACAGGAATAAAACTCTCAGGCAGCCAGTGCATACTGGGATCCCAGCATGTACGCAGTGTTGTTACGGATAGAAGTGTGATTACTGTGAGCAATCACACTTTAATCACTCTCAGACAGACAGCCCAGCACATTACAGTAAATTATTCACTGCCTCACTTCCCTGTCGTCAGCTGAGCACCACATGCGGGGACTCACAGGAATGGGTGACATGAGGTCACAACACGACCCATCATTGGCTGGTGGCTTGAGTTTCTGGAAACTGCGTGCAGTAACTGTGAAATTGTAAGATATTGGTAAATTACAAGACCGATACCAATTGTCAGCAATATGCCGAATATCAGCTGTACTAATTGATAAAACTGATAATTGATCTATCCCTATCGTTAACTACAAAATATTAATTTAGATCTTAGACCCATGAGACCTTTAACAAGGAGGACTGATACTTAACTTTATTTTGAGTTGTACTGGATGTGTAAATATTGTTAAAAATAAGGGGGAAATAAAACACACTTATCAATTTTGGTTATAATAATCTATTCATATATAATGTTGTGTTAAGTGTGTGTGTGTCCATGTATCCATGTATGGATGTATGTATGTATAATATTAAAGGAAAGCCATTAAAAAAAAAAAAACAAGATATAATCTCTATGGGTAAACTAACAGAAAAAACAAAACAAAATTATTGTGGAACAAAAACATAGCGCAAATTCTAGGTTTTGTTTTGGTTCAAAAGTTGAATAATTGCTTCTTTCTTTAAGGAGTTAACCTGTAAAATCCATTATTTGTAAAGATAAATATTTTACAAAGGGCCATTTTCTTTGAGTGTGTTTTTTTGTGTGTGACCCATATGTGCTGTACATTCTTTTATACATATTAAATGCAGCAATTTTGTAACTGTTTTCTACAGACACATTGTGTTGATCTGGGAAAGATGCCTGTGGAAAGGATGCGCATGAGGCCTTGGTTAGAGGAACAAATAAATGGCGATAACATTCCTGGACTCAAATGGATAAATAAGGTGAGTGTTGTTTATTTGAATATATAGCTATTGGAGCTATCAGAGCACTTTCATTGCTTGGTTTAAACCAACCTAGCAGAGCGCTCCAATAAAACTGTAAGATGCGCAAAATAAAAAACACACACACACACACAAAAAAAAAAAGAATCCATCTTCACTCAGCAAGGGCACCGCACAGACTGACCTCTGAGGGGGAGGGGTGAAGGCTTATAAAGCCCATATACGCCCTGCAATTTGACTCGGAGCGCTCTGCTAGGTTGGTTTAAACCAAGCAATGAGAGTGCTCTGATAGCTAAATTTTGAGCCTTGCCTGATAGGTAAGATGTGCCAGTACATTATTGATTTTACTGCATTTTAAAGCACACCATAACTGTATGTCTTAGGTTATTGAAAGGCTGGAAATCACACCATGGTCCGGAAACCCTTATGATGCCATGGACAAAGAAATTTCTGCTTTCCGTTCTCTCTATAATCCTGGCCGCATCAGTGTTTTACTTTTTTAAAGGACCACTATAGGCACCCAGACCACTTCAGCTCAATGAAGTGGTCTGGGTGCTAGGTCCATCTAGGTTTAACCCTTTTTTCTATAAACATAGCAGTTTCAGAGAAACTGCTATGTTTATAATAGGGTTAATCCAGCCTCTAGTGGCTGTCTCATTGACAGCCGCTAGAGGCGCTTCCGCGCTTCTCACTGTGATTTTCACAGTGAGAGCGCGCCAGCGTCCATAGGAAAGCATTGTGAATACTTTCCTATAGACTGGCTGAATGCGCGCGTGGCTCATGCCGCGCATACACATTCGGAGGAGGAGAAGAGTCCTCCGCCCGGTGCTGGAGAAAGAGGTAAGTTTAACCCCTTCCTCCCCCTAGAGCCCGGCGGGAGGGGGACCCTGAGGGTGGGGGCACCCTCAGGGCACTATAGTGCCAGGAAAAAGAGTATGGTTTCCTGGCACTATAGTGGTCCTTTAACCCCCCTTCCCACTGCAATACATTTTATAGTGCCCCTAGTCACCCCCAAATGGCCCCCAATTTACCTTTTTAATTAACTTTATTTTATCCCCAGACTTAGGTCCTGGGCGCCGCCATCTTTGTGTGGGCAGATGAAGGCCCTGTGGGACACGTCATCTGCCCATACTAAAATATGACATTTCCGCGCATGTCCAGTTGAAAACTTGGGCATTCGCTATTGTCCGAAAATTGGACGGGAAGTTGTCTATTCATTTGTCAGAAATATGAATGAATGGAAACTTCTTCGTTAATTTGTTTACTTTTATTACAATGAGGAAGCTAACGGCTCGCGGCTCCCTCCTTGTAAGACGTGAAATTAGAAGCTGCAGGGAGCAGTGCTCCCCGCCACTTAAATAGTCCCCCCGATGCCCCGTCATTCTATGAGGGTCAATATGATTAAAATCTCCCTAACGCCCCTATCGTCTCCCCTCTCCCATGAGCGGCGGGTGGGTGCCCAAAGTAACAAAAAGGAGGGGGGACCTATTGCCTTCCCCCTTCTGACCCTCACCCATGAGCAGTGGAAGGCTAGGTAACAAAAGGAGGGGGGGAACCTATTGTCTCCCCCCCCCACCACCCATGAGCGATGGGTGGCAGCCAAAAGTAACAAAGAGGGGGGGACCTATTATCTCCCCCCAGCCCCTACCCAGTTAGGACCCTAAGTGACAAAAAGGTACAAAAGAGTACTGTCCATTGGCAACGGGTGAGGGCTAAATGGAAAAAATCCCCCCGCAGGTAAGGAGGGGTTCCCAAGCCCCTAGTCATGCCCCTTCCCAATAAAATTAAACCCTACCTACCCCATTCACCCTAAAAATAGTGAGGGGGGCGACAAAAAAAGAAATACCTGTAAAAGAAAAATAATCATACTCACCATTAGATGGCTTCTTTTTTCTTAAACCTTCTTTTTTCAGCCCCAAAAAAGACCATACAAAATATCCATTATTCCCATCGAACTTTTAAAATAAAATAAAAAACAGAGCGCAAAATAAAAAACAAGCCAAAAAAAAAGAAAAACCTAACACAAAAAAAAAAGAATCCATCTTCACTCAGCGAGGGCACCGCACAGACTGACCTCTGCAATTTGACTCGGAGCACTCTGCTAGGTTGGTTTAAACCAAGCAATGAGAGTGCTCCGATAGGTAAATTTTGAGCCTTGCCTGATAGGTTAATTTGACCCTTGCAAGTTACCAATGAGAGTGCTCATGGGTTGGGGCTGGGGGGTAAAACACAATAGGTCCCCCCTTCCTTTTGTTACTTTTGGCCCCCACCTGCCGTTGATGGGGTATGTCTACTAAACAGTTAGCCAGTGGCTGCTCACTGTTAAATAAAGTCCCCTGGTCCCCCCCTTTTCTGAGCCCCCACCAGTGCCGTGCGAGTGGGGGCTATTAAACTTAAGGGGGCCTAGTGTCCCCCCCCTTCCTTGAGCGGTGGGTGGGGGCCCTATATGAAAAATGTTGGAGGAGGGGCGACACCTATTGTCCTCCCTCCCGGCCCCTCCATGAGCGGCGGGTGGGGGCCCTGAATTAAAAATGGGGGGGAACCTATTGTCCTCCCTCCAGCTCCCACCCATGAGCGGTGGGTGGGGGCCCTAAATTACAATAAGGAGGGCCTATTGTCCCCCCCCCTCCTGCCTCCACCCATGGGCTACGGGTGGGGGCTAAGTGTAAAAATACCCTCCACTTCCAGTGACTATGGGTCCCCAATCTCCTAGTCACTCCTAAGCTCCTAATCACTCCCACCCACTCCCCCAATAAAATGAAGCCTTACCTACCCCCTCACCCTAAAAAGAGTGATGGGAGAGACAATGAAACTGAATATCTGGAAATAAATTTTTTAAAACTTACCATTAGATGTCTTCTTTTTTCTAAAACCTTCTTTTTTCAGCCCCAAAAAAGGCCAAATAAAATTTTTTATAAATCAAACTAATAAAATAAAACAAACCTGACCACAAAAAAAAACAACCTGACGCTAACAAATATTAAATTTTCACCCAGGGAGGGCACCGCGCAGATTGAGCTCTGCAAGGCGGGGAAAGGCTTTCCTTCCCACACCCAGCAATTAGGCTCAGGGCGCTCTGATTGGTTGGTTTAAGCTCACTGTTTACTAGACATGCCCCTACTCGCAACATAATTTACTAAGTAATTTTTACTTAGTATTAGTAAATTTGGCTGAAAGACCAATTTAGGTCTTTCAGCCTTTTGATAGATAGCTTCCTAACACCGTGAGAATTAGGGAGCTATGTACTAAGCGGCTACAATATGCAGCCGTGGCACGAATCGGATCGGAATTTCATTAATTCAAATGAAATTCCGATCCTAACAAAGTCCCGAATTGCGTCCTAACACGAATGAACAAACTGTTCTCATTCTATTAGGACAAAATTTGGTAGTTTTGCTGGTGTTCTGTCTAAGTGACAGGACGTTCGGGAATACTGACAGAAAGCATTGTGAGATCACGGGGAAAAGGTGAGAATTGTGGGAAAATTTCTCTGACCACAGGAAACGGAGCACACTTTGCTCTTCCGCTGGTCATAGCTGGTCATGGCGTAGGAAACCTCCAGAAGAGAAATAGTCCCTACCTTGTCTTAAAGGGACACTATAGTCACCTGAAAAACTTTAGCTTAATGAAGCAGTTTTGGTGTATAGAACATGCCCCTGCAGCCTCACTGCTCAATCCTCTGCCATTTAGGAGTTAAATCCCTTTGTTTTTGAATCCTAGTAACACCTCCCTGCATGTAACTTGCACAGCCTTCCATAAACACTTCCTGTAAAGAGAGCCCTATTTAGGCTTTCTTTATTGCAAGTTCTGTTTAATTAAGATTGTCTTATCCCCTGCTATGTTAATAGCTTGCTAGACCCTGCAAGAGCCTCCTGTATGTGATTAAAGTTCAATTTAGAGAATGAGATACAATTATTTAAGGTAAATTACATCTGTTTGAAAGTGAAACCAGTTTTTTTTTTTCATGCAGGCTCTGTCAATCATAGCCAGGGGAGGTGTGGCTAGGGCTGCATAAACAGAAACAAAGTGATTTAACTCCTAAATGACAGTGAATTGAGCAGTGAAATTGCAGGGGAATGATCTATACACTAAAACTGCTTTATTTAGCTAAAGTAATTTAGGTCACTATAGTGTTCCTTTAACCCCTTAAGGACCAAACTTCTGGAATAAAAGGGAATCATAACATGTCAGACATGTCATGTGTCCTTAAGGGGTTAAAGAAAACTAGAGCAGACAGGAAGAAATGAAGAACATATCCTGACAGAGGGAGAGAAGATGAATCGATTTGGGAAAGGCAAGTTTGGCATGACAGTACCGCTTAAAGTGTCAGAAATTACAAGGAAATAATATGTATCGGACTACTTTGTATATGATCACGTTAATACATTTACAGTCATCCAGACTATAAATGATAAAACTACTTATATGGAAATTTGTCAACTGTAATCCATCAAGGGGATACATTTAGTTTTATCTAAGTGGCATTGTAAAGTTTGTTTGTACACCTGGCAATCAAATAGACTTTTTTTCTATATATCTCATCCTCAATAAACACTTTCTTTCCTCTTGCAACCGCCACTTATAAAACATTTTACTGATATTACTTCCTTGAGATTAATGACATACTTGTTGTGTAATGTTACATTTACTGTGACATAATGTGTGACCTTGCGGTAAAGTTGTGACATGGTTATTTCCGGCATTTAGGAAAATGAGCATTAAAGCCAGTTTATTTTTATTTACATGTGACAAAGTTTTACAGTTTAGTTTAGTCTTACTTTACATGCAGTAGCTTTCTCTGTTATGTCTTTGTAATAGAGATGTCCCTACCTCACCTGATGGGCAGCACTCATCAAATTAAGGATTGGGAGGAATGTGCTTTTAGTGCTGGGTTTCTGGGCCTGGATACTTGAAAAGCTGTTTTATAGTTACAGAGCAAACCCACAGATTCATATTCAGGCTGTGAAAGTAGACAAACAAGCAATTTATTTTATTAAAAACTAGATCATAAAATGAATGTGAATAAATATGCAATATTAATCCACCAGACCAGAGTCTAAGGAGTCCAAAAACGAAAAGCTTAACAATTCTCAGGAGCCAATATTTTGACACATTCAATTAATTCTGTTGCTAATTTCTCCTTTTTTACAGTTTTGCAGGACTGTTTGTTAATCTCCCAAATTGTGTCTGTTTGGAAAGTGACACACTTAACTCTTTTATAAATCGCTGCAGCATACACAATACTTTAATAGTTGTAACTACAACCTGTGCGCGCAAAAAGGTTTGGGAAAGTGAGCATTTTTCTTTTTTAATTATTCTAAATTTTAATTATTCTAATGTCTTTTTTTAAAGCTAGGTTTGTAATTTTAGTGTCCCTTTTAAAGTTGTGTCTATTTTTCTGAATTCCAAGAATGTCAGATATGTGAGTCATTTTACAAGTCTTGTATTTTACATACCTTCTTAAAGCGGCACTGTCATGCCGAACTTACCTTTCCTCAATCTCTTCCTCTTCTCCCCCTCTCTCAGGATCTGTTCTTCTTTTCTTCCTGTCTTCTTTAGTTTTCTTTAAAATCATAAGACAAAGTAGGAACTCTTTGCCTTATGGAGGATTCCTCCGCTTGACCAGCTCTGACCAGCGGAGGAGCAAAGTGTGCTTCATTTCCGCTGCTTAGAGCAATTTTCCCATGATCCCTAGCTTTCCTCAGTGTTCCCACAATGCTTCCTGTCACTTTCCACAAAACTGCCGAATTGCGTTCTAACTGAATGAGAACAGTCTGTTCGTTTCTTTTAGAACGCAATTCGGCACTTTATTCGGATCAGAATTTCATTCTAATGAATGAAACTCTGATCCTATTCATTGCTGTGGCTGCATCTTGCAGCCGTTTAGTAGATAACTCCCTAATTCCCACGGTATCAGGGAGCTATCTACTAAAAGGCTGAAAGACCTAAATTGGTCTAACAGCCAACTTTACTAATACTAAGTAAAGATTACTTAGTATTAGTAACTTAAATGCCCCTACTCGCTATACCGCGAGTAGGGGCATGTGTAGTAAGCAGCGTATAGCTGCTCACTGTAAAAAAACAAACAAAAACTAATAACCCCCCCATGCCCGTGGGGGCCCCCCCCACTCCCCCCATGCCCGTGGGGGCCCT
>OW240917.1:85528791-85611374 GCA_933207985.1 Pelobates cultripes | reverse complement strand
GGTATAATGGATTTTTATTTGGCCTTTTTGGGGGCTGAAGAAAGAAGATTTTAGAAAAAAGAAGACGTCAAATGGTAAGTTTAATTTTTTTTTACAGGTTAGGTATTTTATTCCCCCCTCACTATTTTTAGGGTGAGGGGGGTAGGTAGGGGATAGGTTTTTTTTGGGTGGAGGGGTGACTAGGGGCTTGGGACCCCTAGTCACCTTGATTGGGGGGGGTGTTTCATTTAGGGCCACCGCTGAGGGGTGGGGGCCAGGGTGGGGGCCAGGGTGGGGGAGGACAGTAGGTCCCCCCTTATTGTTTTATTAGGGCCCCACCCACCGCGCAGGGGTGGGGGCCGGGGGGGAGGACAGTAGGTTCCCCCCCTTATTGTTTTATTAGGGCCCCCACCCACCGTTCAGGGGTGGGGGCCAGGGAGGGAGGACAGTAGGTCCCCCCCCTTATGGTTTTATTAGGGCCCCCACCCACCGCGCAGGGGTGGGGGCCAGGGGAGGGCATAAGTTCCCCCCCATATCTTTATTTAGGGCCCCCACCCACCGCTCAGGGGTGGGGCACAGGGGGGAGGACAGTGGGCCCCCCCCTTTTTGTTTTATAAGGGCCCCCACCCACCGCTCAGGGGTGGGGGCCGGGGGGAGGACAGTAGGTCCCCCCCCTCATTATCTTCATGGCCCCCACCCGCCACTCAGGGTGGGGGAGGGGGGGAGGACAATAGGTCCGCCCCCCCTTATTGTAATTTATGTCTTTTTTTTCAACAGTGAGCAGCCATAGGCTGCTCACTGTTTAGTAGACATGCCCCTACTCGCGGTATAGCGAGTAGGGGCATTTGGGAGATTTTAATCTCCCTTGTGCTATTATGGGGGTCATATTGACCCCCATAGAGTGAGAGGGGGTACTGGGGGGGCTTATGAAGTGGTGGGGAGCACTGCTCCCTGCCGCTTCTATAGTTACATATTACAAGGAGGGAGCTGCATGCCGGTAGCTCCCTCCTTGTAATAAACTGAACGAACAAACAAACAAACAAACACTGATACATTGTGTTTGTTTGTTCGGCTGATCTTTCTATTCACTCATTCGTCTGTCTGATGAATGAATGAATAGATGAAATTCCCGTTCGCATGTCCAGGTGTTTCACTGGGCATGTGCGGGAATCTCAGTGTCTGCCTAGTGTGGGCTGATGACGTGTCCCTGAGGGACTTCATCTACCCACACAAAGATGGCGGCGCCCTGAATATAGATCGGGGCAGAAAATAAGGATTTAAAAATAGGTAATGTGGGGGGCTTAGGGGCATTTGGGGGTGATTAGTGGGTCAATTGGATGTAGTGGAGGCAGGAGGGGGGTTAAAAAAAAAACGGGATTCGGCATGACAGTGCCGCTTTAATAGCAAAGTCTAGGGGAAATTCAACACAGAATAGTTTGATATATCTGTGTGCATAGATGGCTGGCTCAAGAGACACTGATGTTTATTTGTTATAAAGCAGACATATCCAGGAGGACTTTAAAAAAAAAAAAAGAATTTAAAAAATCTACTTGTCCAAGGGACTAAGTGACAGGCCAATTTACTTGGTTGTCATAACAATCTACTTCTCCGTACACAAAACAATATCAGTTGCAAAGATTGGGGGCCCTTGCCTAGAGCTGTGGACATTGACAGGGCTAAACTCTTTTTTACAAATTATATCTGAATGAGAAAATGGAAGCAAAAATATGATATGGATATATTCCGTAACTTTGCTATAGATTTATTTGCTTCAAATTTGCAATTTGGATTTATTTAGCAAAGGTTTTGTGAATTACCGAGTGTAGTCTCTACAATTGTCATAATGTGTGTGCTGGCTGCATGTAAAGTGTGTGCTAGCTATATGTGTGTAGTGGCTATATTTGTGTATGGGCTGTATGTAATGTATGTGTGGTGTGTGTGTGTGTGTGTTGGCTGTAAGTACTGTGTGTGTGATTTGTGTTGGCTTTATTTTTTTTAACTAATGTGATTATCATCTACAATAGAATGTGATGGCAGATAAGAACCATTTGGCCCATCTAGTCTGCCCAATCTTTTAAATACTATGTATTTTTAAAATACAATGTGAGTGTTTGATGCATATGTAAGTGATGCTTATAATATATACACATAAATATTAATATAATACTTGCTGACAGACACACACATACACTCACTCACAGACAGACACACAGAGACAGACACACACTGACAGACACGCATACTCACACACACACACACACAAGGACAGACACACACATACTTGCTGACAGACACACACATACACACTGACAGACACACTCACAGACAGACACACACACACTTACACATACATACTTTTCATTATTGCTCCTTACCTTATGGAACCGATGGGGGGCATCTCCCTTGGGTCCTTCCTGCTCCTCACTGCTCCCTCACGGATTTAGGTTTAGTGATGCCTTCACTTCAGTCGGCGCGCGCGAGGGCAGTGAGGAGCTGGAACACTGAGCTCCCTCGCGGCCCTCCTCCCCGGCTGGGTAAGTGTTAGCAAAGTAGGAACCTGCAATATGGGGAAAGCAGGTGTCTACTCTGCTATAACACCAGCATGTACTCGCGGCTCGCCAGGACGCAAAGACGGTCCTTGTGGGCCGCATGCAGCACGCGGGCCGCGAGTTTGACATGCTTGATGTAGAGAATGACAGCCTCAGGGATATGACATTATGCTCCCCAAAAAAGCTCTGTGCATTGTGATGAGGGACTGAGGCTCTTTGCGCCTTCTAATGCCGTCCGGCGATATTAATTCTACTTCCCTCATGTCATAGAAATCCTACCGTACTATAGCTTGTCACAGTGCTTTTAGTTTTAATTATCTTGGGGCATAGAATGTCTGGGAATCCCCAGATACATAATCTTCCTTCTCAGAATAGTTGTTGCTGCAGGAATAATTAGTTTAGATAGTTATAGATTCAGTCATTGAAAAACAATGTGTTCTATTTCTATTTATGATTTTGGACAATTTAAACTACATCCAAAATAGATCAAAACTATATCCAGTGATATAAGTGAGTGGGAGATCAACACTGTATCAATCTTTTTGTGTTTCTGATCTTGGATATAATTGCTTGCTGACACAAAAAAAGAACAGGGTTACTAACCACATCCTGGAATGTATCTCTGTATTTATAACCACCACAAGCAAGGAACAGAAACTGATCCCAGAGTAACTAATTCCCTAATCCAAGCTTTTGTCAATGAACAGTGTGTTCATTACTTTAGTTTTTTTACATAATGCACATAATTAGAAAAAGTACTGACCTTTTTTTCGTAAACACTTCTGAATTTTGTATAATAAATATTCAACTCATCCGCCCTATGGTTTAAGTACTAGTTTACTCTTCTAATGTCGGTCACATTACTTTCAGATTCTGAACGATAATGTAGCACTAGTATAACAAATGTACTGGTACACTTATGAGCACTGTCTGCATTACAGAATTGGCTGACACTTAACTTTCTGTTTAAAGGAAAATCATTATGTCTCTGGATTTTTCATATTATGTTTGCTTATTCCTATATCCAACAAATATGTATTTATGAAAAATAAAATAAATCCACACCTCTTTAATCCTGCAAACGGGCACTTCTTCTTGGCTCCAATAAATCATTGTTATAAACTCTGTCCTGTCCATTGGGTTGTAAGCATAGACAGAGGAGACCTGAAACAATGTTTCTATTTATCTTTCTCATTTGCAATGTGTGTCCTGCCTGTGCCTGGACTGGATTTTTTGTCATTTTCTAAATCTGTTAAATTTTAAATATATAATCCTTTCTTTGGTTTCCATGGGGAGTGCTTCAGATTTAGTACATTACTCCAGACTATCCAAGTTTTTGCACATGTTCCTGTTAATTACTTCAGGTGACTAGTTTATTCCATGAACCATGAGTTGTATATGCTTATGCTGGCTGTTTTTTTGATTATGGCATTACAGTGGATAGTAATGTATACGTTTTGAAAGCAAAAGTATTTCATTTCATATATATTTCGCAACTATTTATGTGTGGCTTTTTTTTTTGTCTGTAATGAAGGAAAAGAAGATTTTTCAGATTCCTTGGATGCACGCTGCTCGACATGGCTGGGATGTGGAAAAAGATGCCCCTTTATTTAGGAACTGGGCCATTCATACAGGTATGTATCAATTTTGCCTCATTATATGCACACAAAATGCTTTCTGAATTATAGCAGGGTTGCATTACAACCCGTTTTGAACTCGTCTGCTTTTGAATAAAAATAATCTTTTTTTAAATCCTTGCGTTTTATAAATCCTCACCCCTGATGCTAACCCCTACAATGTTGGGACCGTAAGCCTGCAGCAAATTCAAGGGATAATGCAAATAAGAGAGGAGATAGTGGGCATCTCTGCCTAGTACCATTTGCTATATGGAACTAAGTGTGAGGACCAAGAACAGGAGGGCCTACAGAAGGTGATAAAACACCTTTTCAGTGTCTTAAGAAATCACCACCAGTGGAATATGTTTATAATGTGCATACCAACTAAAATCTATACATCTACGTGTGTAGTCGGCTCCTTGTCTATTTGCAATGTAACAGACGTGGTCAGGATGTATCAAATTTTCCAAGTGTGGATCCAATCTGTTGGCCATAACATTTGTCAGTATCTTTACATCAACATTTAGAAGTGAGATAGGACAACATTTGTGGCGGAACCCGCCTCGCCACTGGGCATTGGAGAGGCCTGGCTGCCCGCCTCCTACCTGCTGACTATGGACCCTGGTAAATTTGTACTTTTAATGCAATATTTGGGCATGTGGTATTTTATATTGCTGCTACTGGCCCTTTAAGGGCCATCCGGGGACATATTATGACTTTTAGGAACAATACCCCTTTAAGACTTGGTCGCAGATTACAGTAAGGATGTCTTTTATATTATGTATGTTCCTGTATGCCCAGCTAAATTGTATATGTGTATGCAGCATTCGACTGATTGTTCGGTAGAATCACTCCATTCATTATATTGAGTGAAACTACCGAACAGCCAGACCACCCGGGAATAAGTGTGCCTCCAAGTAATTGGCAGTCTGTGTAATGTGTTCTTTGTCCTCTGGGTGGCCGCCATTCGGGAAACGAACACGTGGCGGCTGCCATCTTAAACTCCCGAACAGCTGTGTTTTGCCGTCGAGTGTCTGGAGCTAAAATTGGACACTCGACTAGGCAAACACCGCTGAGACCTCCAGACTTCCAGCAATTTGTGCAGAAACTACCGAACGGCCCGCCGTTCGGTAGAGAGGATCCCACGAACAAGGTGATTCATACAAATCCTCCCCAGGCTCTATAACCCGGGCAATTCGTGTGTTTTCATTCCCTTTTCTGTGACCGACTGCAGGGCCAAAATACATGGAACTATTTTCGGATACTTTTGTCATGCAGTCGGTCAAAACTTTAACCCTCCATAATTCCCAAACCCCTGGTCCGATCTCGGTGATTTTTGGATATGTGTCTCACCCAGATCAGGGCTACCAGGGGATGTAACAGGTGTACCCCCCATGTTTGGGGTACATCCAAGAATTGGGGAAAAGTGTGTACAGTATAATTATGTTAAGTGTTAATCTAAGGGGAGGAGATGTGTGGGAGGTAACAGGTATGGGATTGGCTGTTGTACTAATTATTGTAAATCCCTCCCTTGCATGGGAGAATGTCTTAGAAGGAGGGGGTGTGAATAAACCTGCAGTTCCTGGTTAACCCTCAAAGTGAAGTGTCGTCTCATTATTGGGGAAGGATTTATTGTATGCTGTTCCAGTTTGACTGCTAGGAGTCTAAACCCATCCGTATGGTTTTTGCCTATACAGCTGTTTATAGCATTCATATGCTTGAGAGAAGGTATACACTTCTTCGGTTCGGTGATTGTGGTGTCTGCCAGAGTGCTTGGAGTCCTCAGGAAACGCTAGGAGCATCCTTTAACGGAGGTACCCAGTCGGGGTGCCAGGTGATCCGTTACAACATTGTCCAGGATCACTAGGGTTTTGAGAGGAGGCATACATTTGCGACGATCATGTAGAGGTTGTGCATTAAAGACCGCACTGATATTTTTGAGCAATGACTCTAAATACTTTGTAATATAAGGCTGTAAAACTATCCAGACCAGGACTCTTATCGGGTTTAAAAGAACTTAGAGCTGTAGCCAACTCCTCCACCGTAACTTTTGCGCCCATTATTTATTTGGCCTATAAGGGCAACACTGGGAGCTGCAGGGTTACTAGGAAGTTCTTGTAAAGGTAATTTGGTTCCGACTCCACTTGCGATGAGAGGGGAGTGTGACTATATATAGTGCTACAGAAACAAGAAACCTATCGTGAAGGTGCTCCGTGCAGCAGGTGGACAATTCTGAATCCACCAGTAGACTCGTAGAAGTAGGAGAACACAGGCAACACTCCAGGATCAAGAAGGTAAGTTTATTTCTGGATACACCACCTCGCAAAGTGCAACGTTTAGGCTCAACAGAGCCTTAATCATGCACATATATATATAGTGCTGCCATCCGAAGCCAGGGTAAGGGGAGTGGGGACCATCATACGGTTCCATTTTCTGAAAGAAACTCTGGTAGAAGGGGCTACTTAAATTCGTTACTTAAAGCGGTACTTACTTTTGGCGGCTATTTATCTGCAACTAGAGTGTCACTCCAGCCGTTCTTCAATAGACCAACAGGGTTTTATAGTTTGAGGAGGTAATCTAATTAGCGGGTAGGGCTGTATCAACCGTCCTCTGGTGGGTCAGTTGTGGTCCTTCCAGAGGACTAGTGAAATTTTGCTGGAGTGGCGGATCATAGACGTGTGATGGGGGCCAAATGAGAGTTTGTTTGTAGTTAGTCTAGTATGATAGTGTTCTGCAGGTGAAACATCAGGAAGATCACAGAAGGTTTTCCTTAAAGTGGAGGTGAGTGTGTCTATGGTGACTGATTCAGGGAGCCCTCTTATGCAAATGTTATTTTGCGTAAACGGTTGCTCAGGTCCTCTTAGACGTCTTGAAGAATCCTTACTTGTTCTTGTAGCTCAGCGAAGGCATCCTCATGGGAAGTCAGTGGGATGACTTTATCTAATTTACTTTTGACCTTGTGTGTCCACGTGGTGAGGTCAGCAATGCCTTTCCTTATAGGGGTGAGATGTTTGTTGAACTCCTCTGCCATGCGTGTTTTAATAGAATAGAGGACCTATAAGTCAGTTTTAGTGACAGGGTAGGTTCCTTCAGGCATGTGGCTGGAATTACTGGCCTCTGATTCCGATCCAGACCGAGGAAAGTTTTCAGGTGATGTGGGCCTTTGTCAGATCTGCACCGGAAGATTGAGTTAACCGCGGAGTGGTGCTTTGTTTTTCGACCTTTGCCCATGATCTATGCGATCGCCTGGTATATTTTGTGGGTGGCCTCTGCAGGATTACAAAACAAAGTGTAAGAGAGATAAAAAGGACAGAGTAAAGTACCTGGCTGATTTATATACCGTGCCATCTTTCCATTCCCTCATCAACTAGGCACAGTTATGGCTTTGTTGTTTTGATTTCAGAATCACTCTATTGTTCTTATCCTAATTTAATTGATTTACCATTTTTTGGACTTAAAGTACCTATTCTCTACACCAGGTCCACCAACAGAACATCTTCCACCTCCACCTTCAGTGTTTATGTAGTTGAAAATTATAATAAATATATGAAATAAAATCAAACACACACAAGTGTAAGATGTTTCTTTTGCAATATATATGTGTATACCTCTATATATTAATATCTTTTTTGGCCATGGAATATCTGCCTCCTTTACATTTTCTGTATGGTACAGTGAAGTTACTTTTTATTTAAGTTCTGATTTTATTTTGTTTTGGTAGGAAAGTATCAGCCAGGAATTGACAAACCAGACCCCAAGACCTGGAAAGCAAATTTTCGGTGTGCAATGAACTCTTTGCCAGATATAGAAGAAGTAAAAGATAAAAGTATGAAGAAAGGAAACAATGCCTTCAGGGTTTACAGAATGATACCTATGGCAGAAAGGCCATCTAAAAGAGGTATATAAAGTATACTTGATTATATATTTTGCTCATTTTATTCTGTAGAAGAATGTGGCGATTGTATTATTCATTGGCACTTTTGCAATGTGTTATATCTAATCTTGGGAATGTGGTAACCTTATTACATTTATGTCAAGGTTTATGCATGGTATTACTCTAGATCAAAATTAGCATTAGGGTGTTGGGTGCTGAGTATGTGTTAGGCTGGAAATCACCACAGGGTTGTAGAACCCTTTCACCTTCTACTGCCATGGACTTATGCACCAACAAAGAAGTTTCTGCTTTGTCTTATCTCTGTACAGCGCTGGGAATACCGAATGAAATCACACAACAACAATACTATGTAAGATCATTAGCATTCTGCCAGTTTAATACATGGTATGAAAATATAAGGCACAGTTTCTCTAGGTGTGTATACTTCAATGGCAACATTAACCAATCATGGGGGTCTCAGAAGCGAAAGTATAATTTTTCATATAACATTTCGTAATGCTGTTAGTTAGTCTCCTGTTCACTGATGCAAGTGACCGGATGAGATTTAGGAACCCAAATAAAAATTGCAGGTGTTGTGAAGAATGCTATATTTTGCAAGTGCAGGATGTTACAAAAAAGATAGCGCAAGCTGGTGTCAGGGGCAAGAACAAAAGAACAGAAACATATTTTATGTTTAAAAAATGCGAGTTTGCGGGGCGAAGCCTGACCTCAGAGCGGAATTTGAGGCTAAATCGACGGCTACAGAACCCACAGCACAACCAGGGTGCTCTACACTGGGGGTGCACCGCTGAACAGAATGATGCCTCGCAGATTCCCGTCGGAACCGGGTAGCCAGCACGCAGCGTGCGGCCTAATGGCGATGGAGCTGGGGGGAAGCGGCCGCTCTCCCCAGGGCCGGACCCAGCAAGCGACACTGACTGTCTCCTATCCCCCCCCCCGCCGGACCGGTGGAGGTAATCCGGGTCCGCACTGGAAGCCCAGCTCCCATCCCACCGCCGTTGCATACCATGCATAGCGGACATGTGGCGGAGCCCAGACCACACAAGATGGCGGAGGTCCCTATACAGCCAAACGCATGAGACAAACCTCGACTACTTTGACTCCAGGCTGGAGGCAATCTTCCAAGCCTTCTGGGACAAGCTGCAGGCAAGTACCACTATCAACCAACCTGCACAAGGTACGAAGAGCGGCCCACTGAGAATGGTGGGAAAACTTCCCACGGGCGGGACACTCACCCAGGCAACTCAATATGCCACCCACCGTACCCCCAGACCAAAAGCCACCAGAGTCACGACCGCCAGACGTCACCCACACAGGGGGAAGAACTCTCACAGCGGGCGGCAGAAGCCACCTTGACCTCCCGCCCGCCCGTGGAGGGCCTAGCCTCGACCACTCAGAGGTCTCGAGCCAGTAGACTACCGAAGCCGGCTTCCGAGAGGGCCGGGGGCTGGGGGAACCTGCAGGCTCGTTGCCCTCCCGACTGTCACGACTGCCGCGCGGATCTCTCACACCTGCCGACCACAGGAGTGGGCTAAGCGCACCATTTCGGGGGCTGGCTCTCCATACACCTACAGAGGTCACTCGTCCTGAACGGGCCCACAGATGGAGTCCCCTTACAACCGCCTCAACCACACGACATGCCCTGACCCCCACACATAATCACCACTCCTTCCCATGCTGGGTATGGACTACACAGCGGATCCTATACAGGAAAAGCACTGTAGACATTGCTCAGAAAACTCCCTTACCATAATAGACACTATCCAGCTCCATGTGAAACCTAGTGGGCCGACAGCTACAGTCAGAATTGCAGGCAGCAATGCAGGCATTTGTAACCCTCAAGGCTTCTCTTAGTCTCCCACCATATTAGTTAAAGCAAAATGGGCTTAATATCGTGTCTAACTAGTCGCAGGGACTGTAGCACCAGTGACCCCAGCTACTATAGTTAACAAATGTATACTTAAGCATATTTACTTGTAATAGCTTTGTTTTAGCCTGGCAGGTATACTACGGTTACCTTATGCTGTAGTCTCTACTACGACCTCACAATTTAACTACTTAATGTGTGCCTAAACAACTGCATTATTTAATTTCTCATATAACCGTCTACCTAGATAGGCATCGCTATCAGAGTAGCTTGTTTATAACATAATATTTTAAAAATGTGCTGATATTCACATGCCATGAGTGAACTACTGGGTTTAAATCTTTTAATTATGCCATCTTGGCACTGACAAACGTTTTGTTATTCCCTGCACAAAGAAAAATGCACAATTCTGAACGTGAATTATCTACAGATATCAATTTCACAAACAAAGGTATGGTAATACAGTTAATTGACATGCATTCTTGATGAAAATTAGGAATAAGCCCATCCCACTTTGTGAAAAGACCAAAACATGCATGTAAGACCGTTTAAAATGCCCTGGTCAGCATTCCACAACATTGTGCAAACGTTCCAGATGTCTTTGTTGATGTAGAACACATGCCCCCTTTGCTGGCCTTATTTGTGTTCCTGGATTGAAACCTTCTAGTGCTGGTATGATTTGAAAAGTTGGAAATGTGGAAGAAATGACTTGGGGATATATTGGGCTAAAACCATTTGGACAAGCGTTACAAAATGCTGTCCAATTTGATGTCTCACACCGGTGCTCAGCAAAAAGTAAATCTATTGAAAGCAAGGGAATCATCTAGAAAAGGGAGAAATGTGAATTTGTTCCATACTTGAACATTGGCACCACTTTACAAAAATATGCGAGGTAGTAATGTGTTCAAAGAAAAGAATACAACTTTCTAAGATTGATTTCATTTGTTTGATTACTTAGGTTAACTGATATATTTCCCAAAAACTAAGGAATATTGGTGTATTGCAGTTAGGGACAACCCTACATATGAAAAGTCAGTAGAGAAAAGTGCTCCGTGCTTACTCTGAATTATCACTTGAAGATTAGAGTCCAACAATTTCACTCTTTATGTTTTAAACTCATGTTTAACAGTTTGGCTAGGTTCTGATTTTTTTTTTATTACTACAAATAAAAAAGAGAAATTACTGAGTTAAAAGAATACTCGGATCGAGAATTTGCACTTGGTCTCTTGGCAGTAATGTGTACTCTGCTAGTTAATGTGTAAACTGGCTTACAAGACAGCTTGTTATTTTTTTACATAGTAATATGTGTTCCATCTCTTTCCCTATACCTAGTTACATACATTAAACTGGAATCAAATGATCCTGAGATCCAGTTCCCCTTAATTTTTAAAAATTTTTTTTTTTTTACTTATTTATTTAAGCATATAAATGGCATTCAAGTACAATAAGCAATTTTCACTAAATTGCAAAATAACATCAATAGATAAAATAGTGCCTCATTTTATGATCATAAGATACAAAATAAACAGTGCACATGTGCAACAAAAATATATTTTAGGGGGGGTGGAGCCTGCACACTGAACGAAACAGACGCCATTCTGTCCGGCTCCCTAAAAAGATTCAAAATCCATTGAAAATCATTCTAACAATAGCCCATCCAGCCATCTCAAGGTGACAGCTGGGCCGAGCAACAAACCCTGTATCACCCGATACCACCCAATGCCATTTTTCTTGGCACCCAACCAGCCCAAACGGAGGCGAAAAATCGGGGCCTACCCCACGCTGACTATACCAAACCTGGAAGCACTGCTGGCTAGACCCACAGAGAGGGGAATGGGCACGGAACCTGCACCCACGACATCCCTCCCTCTAACCCACAGGCCAGCTATGGGAAGATGCTCTCAAAAGCCTACCATGGCAGCAGATACCAGGGACATTGGAGCCATGCTGCAAAGGCCTACACAGCCAAAGCCCGCTCCCGCGAAACGCCCCGCATGACCACCCGCCCAACAACACACACTAGAGGAGTCACCGGTCCCCCTGACAACACCAGCAACATCCCTGGACTCCCCCACGGACTCGACCCCTACCACCAAACACGATCTAAAGATCTTACTGGCGGAGATCCAGAAAACGCTGGCAGTGGAACTTGCTCCCATCAGAACAGAGGTAACAGCCATCAAAGACCGGGTGAAAGCCTCAGAAGAGAGCATATCTGACCTACAGGGCCACCTGTCCACCCTACAAGGCTCAGTACATTGGGTCTGGACCCAGCAAAGAGCCCTGACAGCCTAGGTTACTGCCATAGAGGACAGGCAACGCCACACTCACATCAAGATAAGGGGAATACCTGTGGCAATCTCAGGGGAGGAATTACCCCAATACATAAGATGCTTACTGGCAACCATACTACCCCACGCCGTGGCCAAAAAGCTGTCCATAGAGGGGGTATATCACCTGCCCAGCAACACCAAACTGCCACCCAACAGTGCTCGAGACGTTATTCTCAGATGCCTAACAGTTCGTGACAAAACCCAAATCATGTCGGCACTCAGGGGCAGAACACCTCTGACCTTTGAGGACGCATCTCTTACATTCACCGAACTACTCTCTGATCTCACCACTATGCCCACACAATACACATGCTAAATCCTGTTGTGGCACAACACACACATATATGCCAGGGCACACTCCACACACCTTGATTCTACCACTCAGAGCATATATGATATCTTAAGTACTAAGTAGGTAACAATCTTGCTTGTAACCAGACACATAGTAGGCCCTCCTGATACTTAGCCTAGAATATACCTGTTATTAAAAAAAAAGAAGTGCAATGTTTTTCTCATGTAACGCATGTATACTCACCTTTTTAACTAAATTGTTAATGTACAACGTTTGACTTAAGAAATGCACGGAAAAATAAAGAATTAAATTTTTTTATATATATATATATATATATATATATATATTTTAGACCACAGCCCATATATATTGCTGACTAATTTCTTAAGTCACATCCTAGTTAGTTGCCATATGGTGTAAGGAGAAAATAGAGATATATGTAGATGCAATATTGAAATCTAATGCGGTGCAGATCTAGAATATTTGCATAGGGCTATACCCCTTTTTAAAGTCTTGTTCGAACTACTGAACCTAAACAAAAATAAAATAATGTATAAAACAATTTGTAAAAGGGAACAGGTGAAATCTGTATCAACAAAAGCGGGCCTACCGACTAATGACTCAGAGGCTTCCCACCAGAAAGATGATAATTACCCCACATCTATGTGGCCTTTATTAAGTCGTATCCCTATTTTGAGATTTTGAAGGCCGAGCTAGATGGGGAACAAAGGGTTTGATGGAGGACACATCCCAACCATTAACACATGTAGACCACTCTGGCCTTGTGACATCATAGGCCAAATCAGAAAACTTTATCTGGGAGGTGTGTTCCAGGTAATATTTGTGTCAAATTATGAACCACTTGGATCAGCCCAACGATATGCTGATGTAACTGCCTTTTAACCGGACGCAATGACTGGTGCCAGAGAACGGCAGACCGACATAAGTTTGAGAATACAGCATATTTAGATCCTTAAAATGTGTAGGGAGTTTTTCCTTTATTTGCTGATAGAAAAACAGTTTTGTCTTGTCCCCTGAGGAACTTAACAATAATGTTCCTAGGAGCTCTCTTTTGGGCTATTGGTGAGTTAGGGACTCAAAAAAATAGTTTTAGCCTGCTTATCGGACAACATGGAATGCTTTAGCTGTCTAGCACAGGGCTCGACAAATCCCAGGCACCTGGAATTTGTCGGCCTGATCCACTCCCAAAGTGGTAGGCTGCCTAAGAGTGGATGCAGGCTGGCGGGCAGTCAGCTGGCTGGCCTGCTCATTAAGAGCATTGGTGTGCGGGCAGTCGGCCGGGGCTGGAAGAGGGCGGGCGGGCTTCCTGCTGAGGGAGAGCATGGGCTTGCGCACGGCAGGAAGCTCCTGGAGGAGTGAGGCAGGCGCTCAAGGGAGTTGTAACCTCCCTGCTCTGCTCCCTTGGCACACCCTCCAGTGATGCGCCAGAATATGATGTCACTCAAGCCCCGGCATCACTAAGCAGCTCTGCAGGGAGATGACAGAAGCCCCACTGGACCCCAGGGAAAGCCAAACCACTCCAGCTCTCCCAAAGGTAGGGCGGCTGGGTGGACACATTAATGAGTGTGACAAAATGTGTGTGTGTTGCAGTGAATGAATGTGTGTATGTATGTGTGTTTGTCAGTAAGTGTCTGTCAGTGTGTGTGTGTGTGAATGTGTCTGTCAGTGTTTCAGTAAGTATGTATCTAATCAGTGTGTGTGTCTGTTTAGGTGACCAGTCCCTTCCAATCACGTGGGCAAGGGGTTTTTACTCCTCTTTTTTCCCCACACTGTGCTGGTCTCGCCGCAGCTGGCCCTGCCTCTGACTGTGATCATCAATCTTGATAATCTCAGCCAATCCAATAATTTCCCATTGGAAAGCGTTGTAGCCAACCAGCATCTCCTCCTAGAGATGCATTAAATCAATGCATCTCTACGGGGAATGTACAGCACCTCTATGCAGCAAATGGAGATGCTGAATGTAGGTTCTGCACACTGTGCAGCACTAACCCAGGAAGCACCCCCAGAGGCTGTCTGAGTGACTTTCACTAATAGTGTTACTATGCAGCAATATAAATACTGCCTTTTCTCCCATAATAATGTATTTTTGACTTTGAACCTGGCTTCTACTTTTTTTTTGCTGGCTCCTAGATTCCAAGCAAATTTGTCAAGCCCTGGTCTAGCATACTCGGGCAGTTCTCTGTCATCCACGGTATGCCTCTCATCCATAAATGTTTGATGTTTCCACCTGGTTCTGAGATTGGGTAAACACCTCAAAATGAAATGAATTGTTGAACCTATTAATAAAATGGAGCTTCCTCATTTTCTTTGCCCATTTCCTTCCTTGGTGTCCAATAAGCAGTCAAAGGGACTTACTTGTGCTAGAGATGTAACTACATTGCTGAGTGCTCTGTTTTTGCAGACCACAGTTACTTCCCTTCCAGCTTTTCTGCAGGCTGGACATAGTCAGAATACTATACTAGATCTCAATCAATAAGTCTGAATACCCTCCTCTTACACGCCTCAGGCATACATTATCACAGGAGTCCATCCTATTCTCTTCTTGTAGAGGAGGTAGAGTCATTCTATAAACCCAATCTGGCCTCGAACTCTAAGGACTATATGCAGGCCTTGTCTATTTCAGTCTGCTAACTCTTCAGCTGTACTTTTACTTGTTATATGTTTTTCCTGCCAGCGTCATATTCGTGTGTGTGTGTATGTGTATGTGTAATCACTTCTGATGATGTCAGGCAGGTCGGGGCAGAGCCAGTAGCTGCAGACTTGAATACAAGTAAGATTTTACTATATTTAGGGAGGCAAGGGGGATCATGGGGGCTATATAACACTATAGGGTCAGAAATAAATGTTTGTGTTCCTGACTCAATAGTGTTCCTTTAAGAGATGATTTAATCCTCTGTTACATTCATCTTGTATGATGGAAAATGTATAATTCCTTCTGTCTCATTGAACATTTGATAAACCTCTTTGAAAATTGCATGGATATTCTAATCTGTTCATAAGGCTACTTTCTCCTGAATATAAGGTAATTAAGATTCAATGATTGATTGTTATACACTGGCAGTGGATATGTATATTCAGGGGAGTATCTGCTATATAATTTTGTAAAAGGTTGCATATTTCAGTACCAATTGCCAAAGGTTTACTTTGGGTCAAATGAAAAATTAGAGGCCTGTCGTTTTCTCTTAGTAATTTTGTTGTTGGGTTTTGTTTTGTTTTATTTCTTTTTATGAATGTTAATGTAGTTTCTATGGTAAATGAGCCCATGCGAAATGTGATCATGCAATTTAAGAATTGTATCATTAGACAACTCTGGTGTACCAAAGAGAGGAATTCCACTTATAAAAGCAACAAGCTCAAACTCATTAATAGAAAAAAAAAATCTCCTCTTGTACATTAAGGACTCTAAGAGCTAGGAGTGGTTTAATTTCTTCTGACTCTCCCTTGTATGATGGCTTTCTTAGCAGCGGTATTGTACTGAGGAGATTGTTTGCTAGCTCTCATTTATCGTCTCTGCTGCAAAGACAGGTTTTGATTTAAAGTGGATCTGTCACCTTTCTAGAAATTACACCATCAAATAAAATATTGAAAATCAACTATAACTCGTGGTATAGATACACTTTAAGCAGAAAACAACTGTCATGGGAAAACCCTAATGTTAGAAATGCAAATGTGTTTACCTAATGCTATAGTGTCCTAGTCACCATTTAGGTGACTGGCAGCCCACTGTAAGAAGTATTATAGTGCTGATCCCACCAACATGGCTTAGGTGAAGCACAGTAAAGCACTGTGAGGCTATTGTATTTAATTTCCACTTTGATGAAATGATTGTGGCGTATAGAAAATGCCTCTACTACAATCTTCTTCTACTAAAATTCTTTGTCCTTTATGAGTTGAATCTCTGTATTTATACAGCCTCTCTACACGGTTTCTAAAAAGATACTCCTTTTTATTTATTTTTTAGCATTTCTTACAGCACAATATGTTTAACCCCATCCCGTCCTTGGACGTATCAGGTACGTCTGACAAAAAAAACAGTCTCTCTAAGGACCGCGGACGTACATGATACGTCCACGGCAAATGAGAGCGCTGGAAGCGATCATGATCTCTTTCAGCCGCTCTAATGGTATTGCCTCGAAAATGTTACTTTTTTCATGGAGAGATTTAACTCTGAGTATTGAGCAGTGAGACTGCATGATTAATACACCAAAACTTCTTCAATAAACTAATGTTGCTGGTGCTTATATATATAAGTATAGTATAATTTTAACCTCTTATTCAAGTGACTCTCTTTATGCATATTAAAAGAACACTATAGGCACTAAGACCACTTCATTTCACTGAAGTGGTCTGGGTCCCCTGTGCACCCTATTTTAATCTTGCAGCTGAAAGGTTGACGTGCTTCTGCAAAATATTGAAATACAACTGATAGGTAAAATATCCACCCATGTCTCCCAAAGGTAGGGATGCTGGGTGGATTTAAAATAAATTAAATTAAAAAAAATATTAAAAAAAAAAAAATCTGTGTTGGGGGAAAATGTCTGTGTCTGTCAGTGAATGTGTGTGTGTGTGTGTGTGTGTCAGTGAATGTGTGTGTGTGTGTGTGTGTCAGTGAATGTGTGAATGTGTGTGTCTGTCAGTGAATGTGTGTGTCAGTCTGAGTGATTGTGTCTGTGAGTAAGTGTGGTTGTCTGAGTGATTGTGTTTATATGTTGGTGAGTGTGTGTCTGTGAGTGAGTAATTGTGTGAGTCTGTCAGATTGTATTAAATCAGTGAGTGTGTGTGTATGTCCCGTGTATCTGAGCGGTCAGTGAGTAGGTGTGTGACGGTCAGTGAGTAGGTGTGTCAGTTGTGTGTGTTAGTCTTTAACAGGAAGAGGTGTGGCCTTGATAGGACGGGGCGGACATATGTAAATAAGGGGGGTGCCGATATCCGTCATGCCTACGGCAGCACAGATTCAAAATACACCACTGGGTGCAGCGCAGTGTTTTACCTTGCATGCCCGCTAGCCCAACAATGCCTTTCTATGGGCAATGCAGTGGATTGACTGAGATCATGGACATCGACCTCTATGATCTCAGCCAAGAAGGAGGTACCAGCCACAGACAGTGCAGCCAGGCGTTGGATGCAAGGTAATTCCTCTTCTCTCCCTCTGTCAGGATCTGTTCTTCATTTCTTCCTGTGTACTCTAGTTTTCTTTAAAACATAAGACAAAGTAGGGACTACTTGTCTTGTGGAGGTTTCCTACGCCTGACCATCTCTGACCAGCGGAAGAGCAAAGTGTGCTTCATTTCCGGTGGTCAGAGAAATTTTCCCACAATTCTAAGCTTTCCTCCCTGTTCCCGAGATGCTTCCTGTCAGTATTCGCGAACGTCCTGTCACTTAGACAGAACGCCGGCGAAACTGTTTAATTTTGTCCTAACAGAATGAGAACAGTTTCTCTATTTGTGTTAGGACGCAATTCGGGATTTTGTTTGTATCGGAATTTCATTCTGATGAATGAAACTCCATCTGATTCGTGCCCCGGCTGCATCTTGCAGCCGCTTAGTAGATAGCTCCCTAATTTCCACGGTATCCAGCAGCTATCTACCAAAAGGCTGAAAGACCTAAATTGGTCTTTCAGCCACATTTACTAATACTAAGTAAAGATTATTTAGTATTAGTAAATTCTGCCCCTACTCGCTATACCGCAAGTAGGGGCATGTCTACTAAAATGTAAAAAAATAAACTAGTACTCCCTGCCCTCCGGCCCTCACCTGTGAGCGGTGGGTGGGGGCCATAAAAGATAATGAGGGGGGGACCTATTGTCCTCCACCCCAGCCCCCACCCCGAGCGGCGGGTGGGGGCCATAAATAACAATAAGGGGGGGGGCACCTATTGTCCTCCCCCCGGCCCCCACTCCTGAGTGTTGGGTGGGGGCCGGGGTGGAGGACAATAGGTCCCTCCCCTCGCCTTACATTTTACAAGGAGGGAGCTGCACGCCGGTAGCTCCTTCCTTGTAATAAACTAAACGAACACTGATATTCAGTGTGTGTTTGTTCATGTGACATTTCTATTCATTCGTCTTTCTGACGAATGAATGAATAGATGAAATTCCCGTTCACATGCCCAAGTGTTTAACTGGGCATGCGCGGGAATCTCACAGCGCTATTTAGTGTGGGCAGATGACGTTTCCCACAGGGCCTTCATCTACCCACACAAGATGGCGGCGCCCAGAACATAGGTCCGGGCACAAAATAAAGATTTAAAAATGGGTAATATGGGGAGCTTAGGGGCATTTGGAAGGTGACTAGGGGGTCAATTAGATGTAGTGGAGTCGGGAGGGGGGTTAAAAAAAAAAACGGGATTCAGCCATGACACTGCCGCTTTAACTCTCAAGGAGTAAACTTTAACCCTTGTGGGACCAGGGGGCCCGGTGTCCTGAAACTGTGACTAGGGGACTATGGCATTAGGAATACACATCTGTATTCCTAACACTATAATGTTCCTTTAAATATTTAGCAAGTCATTTCACAATCCCGTCCAGGCAGAAACAAGTTACACATTGTAAATGAGGAGGAGAACAGAAACATTGATTGTCTCCTCTTTTACTGACTGTCAGAAAAGGGCAATGTTTAAAATAAAAATAATTGACCGGGAGCTAAGATGGAGGCACCCAATTTCAAGATATATACCGGTATGTAGAGTTTTAAATTTAATTTTATTTTTCAGACTGTAAAATCTTTCTGGCATCGTATCGTCAATGTTAAATCTTCTTAATTTCTTCTTGTCGTCCGTTAATTGATATACATACGTCTTTTGTATATAGAGTCTTGGGCCAAATGCTCGCACATTAATATATGTCTATATTAATGAAAAGTACTAATACGCAGTCTGACTTTTGGTTTCTTCAGGTTTATTCTTAGTTACTGATACATAATGAAAACAACAAATGATGTTTCAGGATAATGGACATTCAACAGCAGATGGTAATTGCTGGACTTCTGAGCGTTACATCCTTACATGTTTACATCGAGAGAGAGCCAAGAGAGCGAGAGACCTCGTGTTCAGTTACTATATAGATATGACCATAATGACATCAGACTAGAACTCTTGCCACATAAGGACAAATCCACATTCCAGAGCTCTCAGACAAAGAAAGCCTTGTGACTTATACCATCTGTTACTTATGTCAATACACACATCCATATATAATCAATATTCTACACAGACCTCATAAAAACTTACTTGCCACCTTTATATATTTATATATATATATATATATATATATAAACAAAAATGAGGATACTGATCCCCATAAAACAAAAATAAATGTACTATAATACGACCAAGGTGCAACATATGTAACAATCCAAATAAGAGAGCACTTACTGGATTTATTGAAAAAATCAAATAACTATATTTAGAGTCGCATAAATAAAGGTATATACACACACCTTTTAAGGTGTTTGCGGATAAAACACTTGGAACCTTGAAATTTAAATTTTCTACTGTGTTCTAGGACAAATGAACCACTTATTAATCCCTGATGTGCCTTTTCATCAATAATCGGACCATTCATCATCTTTGAGGTTAATGAAGCTTTTGTTTTAGATTGTAACTGAAAGTTAAACTGTTGAGCCCTGTATTCATTGCAAAACCTTTTGTACACTCCTGCTGATATGAGTTAACAAAGCCTGGAAATATTGGGTAACTCTTGTTATGGGAAGTTATTAGTCATACAAAGCAGACATGAATGAGGAACACTTGCGCAATGACAGCCCTGCCCCCTGTCCAAACCTTGTATAAGCAAGCATGTCTGTTTGTGTGATGCAAGAGATACAGAATGTACTTGTGTGAATAATGCTTGTAAAACCAGCACTCTGAATGATGCAGGTAAAGGAGTTCAACTGGTCATGAGTGATTTATTTAACCTCTTCCCGACAGTAGGTTAGGCCCCAGTGTAGCAAGACATTTGTTCAGAATAGGTTTAAAAAAATAACAAAATATAGATTTTTAGAAGAGTTTACACATGGTTTTGTATAACAATTGAAAATGCATCTGTTATCCACAAACGTGTGCGTGACATTACCTTCTAGTACAGGGATAGGCAAACTTTGGCACTCCAGATGTTGTGGACTAGATCCCCCATAATGCTCTTAAACCCATAATGCTAGCAAAGCATCAAGGGAGGTGTAGTCCAAAACATCTGGAGTTCCAAAGGTTGCCTATGTCTGTTCTAGTAGATGCACATAATACATTTTGGGACGTCATATAATGTGGGTGTGTACATTTATTGGCATAATTATTGATGATCATTACGTTTTGTGCTTGTTAAGTCTGCAAGATTGTATGGTTAGTGTGCCCGAGAGAGAAAGCTCAATGTATTCTTCCTGACGCTTTTTAAATGAACACTTCTGCAAGCTGCATTGTGGTGCATATATGTTTTTAAATAAAATAAAAATTGTGTGTCTTGTCAAATAAGTGTTTTCCCCTTTAATTTTAGGTAAAAGAGCAAAGACTGAAAAGGAAGAAAAAATTAAACAGGAAAAGGTAGATATCACAAAAAATTATTGATGAACCACTTTACTTGATTCGAATCTTCGACTATTCCTAATAAAACAGTGAATTTGTGGGGCTTTGTAAAGTGAATGCCAGTGTTTTTAGACGCAAGACAAGTGCCCGAATATTATGTTCTTGTAGAAAGAAAGAAAAGAAAACATCACAGCGTAAAACAGTACTGAAATACTGGAGCCAAGTCTACACTTGATAATGGAATTGGTGTCAGCAAGTCTGCTTGTTATGGGCATCATGTTACAGGTCATGCATAAGCAATCCAAGACATGTATATTTAGAACCCACCCCCCAGTTATTGTAAAACTACAATTCCAGTCATACTTTGCCAGTCTAAGTAAGAGCTTTATTTTACCTACCTCTAATGTTAGCACAGTGCAGACCATATGGAGCAGACACACAATAATAGCACAGGCTGATTTATAGTACGGTATGTCTAAAAGGCTATTTTCATGTTCTAACTCTTTCTTTTTTCATATTTGCTATAGCAGGAGGAACCTAGTCAGTCCCCATTGCCATTAATGAATGGAATATGTACAGTCACTCCTCAATATACAGTCTTCTCTAGTGTGATAAAAGCAGAGGTCGACAGCACTGTGAGCATTGTAGGTGAGTGACACTGACAACACTGTGAGCAATACTAAATGAAATCACACAACAACAATACTATGTAAGATATTTAGCATTCTGCCAGATTAAATAAATGGTATAAAAATATAAGGCATAGTTGTCTTGGCGTGTATACATCAATGGCAACATTAACCAATCATGGGAGTTTCAAAACCGAAAGTATAATTCTTCATATAACATTTCGTAATGCTGTTAGTTAGTCTCCTGTTCGTTGATGCAAGTGACAGTATGAGATTAGGAAACCAATTAAAAATTGCAGGTGCTTGAAAGAATGCTATTTGTGTGCATGATGTTTGTAAAAGATAGCGAAAACTAGTGTCAGGGGCAAAAACAGAAAAATATTGTATGTTTAAAAAAAAATGCAAGTTTAACCCTTTCAAAGCATGAGCATCTTGTATTATAATCAGGCCTACTGACCATTGGCCCTTTTAGTAACATTGTAGGTACATGTTACTGGCAGCACTGTAACATTGTAGGTACATGTTACTGGCAGCACTGTAACATTGTATGTACGTGTTACTGGCAGCACTGTAACATTGTAGGTACGTGTTACTGGCAGCACTGTAACATTGTAGGTACGTGTTACTGGCAGCACTGTAACATTGTAAGTACGTGTTACTGGCAGCACTATAACATTGTAGGTACGTGTTATTAGCAGCACTGTAACATTGTAGGTACATGTTACTGGCAGCACTGTAACATTGTAGGTACATGTTACTGGCAGCACTGTAACATTGTAGGTACGTGTTATTAGCAGCACTGTAACATTGTAGGTACATGTTACTGGCAGCACTGTAACATTGTATGTACGTGTTATTAGCAGCACTGTAATATTGTAGGTACGTGTTACTGGCAGCACTGTAACGTAGGTGCGTGTTACTGACAGAACTGTAACATTGTAGGTACGTGTTACTGGCAGCACTGTAACGTAGGTGCGTGTTACTGGCAGCACTGTAACATTGTAGGTATGTGTTACTTGCAGCCAGGGTGGATTTGATTTAAATCAAACTGATTTAAATCACTAGTCAGTAAGGCTTGATTTAAATCATAGTTTTCTACATAAAGACTAATTCTTGCTGGTATAACTTTAATATGCAAGTAGATGAAGATTTTTAGAATGACAACTTTTCATATTAGTTTTTTTATCCACAGTTTAATAAGTTAATCATTCATATTTGGACAACTTTTCTGTTGTACTTAGGAAGGAGAAAAATAATCATTACCTTAATAATAACAATTTAAATAGATTTATTCACCTGAAACAATAACATTACAGCATATGTTATTTGCTTAAACAAACATCCATGTTTGTTAACTAATTTGGATAAACAAAATATATATATTTTAAGAAACTTAGTTTGTCAGCCCAGCCTACACATGAAAAACTTAAATGCTGTCCTCTGTAGCTCACTCGTCATCTTCATCTTCTTCTTTGTTCATAATCTGGAAAAGAAAAACAAGCTTTCTTGCTTTATCGGGTCCCAAACAATTTCTCAATTTATAATGAATGAGTCCAAAGGAAGAGAATATACTTTCAACGCCTGCTGAAGAAGCTACTGCTGTTAAAAGTGAAATCATTATTTGAACAGTCTAGCAAGCTATTAACGTAGCAGGGAATAAGAAAATCTTAATTAAACAGAACTTTCAATAAAGAAAGCCTAAATAGGGCTCTCTTTACAGGAAGTGTTTATGGAAGGCTGTGCAAGTCACATGCAGGGAGGTGTGACTAGGGTTCATAAACAAAGGGATTTAACTCATAAATGGCAGAGGATTGAGCAGTGAGGCTGCAGGGGCATGTTCTATACACCAAAACTGCTTTCTCTTAAGCCCAATGTTGAGGATTTTGGCCGTGACAGTGCCATCTATTTTATCTCGATTTTGTTCACAAACTGTCATCAGAATAGGCCAGTTCTTGATATACTGCTCAAAACAGCCCACCACAGAGTTCCATCTAACATCTTGTGGGAGCGTTAGCTGGGTTCCACCCATCCTTTTCAGAGCTGCTGCAGCAAAATGATTGTTACAGAAGGATTTAGCAATTTCAACAACATTAGTCTTTATTTCTGGAACACTTAAGTCTTTGGCTAAGAGGTGCAGCAAATGAGCACTGCAACTATATGTTATAACTTTTGGATGGTAATATATTTTCCTCAAAAAGCATTTTATTTAAAAAAAATCCGATTTTAAATAAAAAATATCAGATTTAAATTATTATAATTTTTTTTTTTTTTAAATCATTGATTTTTATCCACCCTGCTGGCAGCACTGTAACATTGCAGGTACCTCTAGTAATCTCTTGCATGTATTATGGTAACACTCTCCTAATTAGTCTTCCCACAAGCTGCATTGCTCCACTACAGTCTGTAATGAATGCTGCAGCTAGACTGGTTTTCCTCTAACACCTCACCCTTCTGTCAGGCCTTACATTGGCTTCCTGTATCCTTTAGGAGTCAATTCATAGTACTAATCCATACCTATAAAGCACTGACCAATTCTAGCCCCTCCTAATCTCTTCACTGATCCATAAGTATATCCCTTCTCTGTCTCTCCGCTCTGCCCATGACCTTCTCTTGTCCTCTGCTCGCTCACGTACGGCCTACTCACGCTTGCATGACTTCTCACGGGCGGTTTCCTAGCCTACCTACCGCCATCAGACTCTCTTCTAGTCTTAAAATCCATCTCTTCAAGAAAGCTTATGGCCTCCCAGATTAACCTCTCCCTTACATACCTGTCCCTTGCGCTCTTCTAAAGGGCAGCACTCTACTCTCTCCTCCTGCTTCACTCCCACCTTGCTTGATTGCTATCTCCTGTCCAGCTGTGTTTTATAACCCACCTTTTCTAGACTGTAAGCTCATTTGAGCAGGGTCCTCTTCATCATATTGTTCCTGTAAGTTTTTGTAATTGTCTAATTTATTGTTAAATCTCCCCCTCCAATAATATTGTAACACACTACAGAATTTGTTAGCGCTATATAAATGCCAATAATAATAATAGTAATAATACCTGTTACTTGCAGCACTGTAAAAATTGTAGGTATGCTTTACTTGGAGCACTTGTAAACATTGTAGGTACATGGTACTGGCAGCATTGTAAACATTATAGGTGAGTCATACTGGCAGGACTGTAAACATATTCAATGAATGATTCTGGCAGCACTTGTAAACCTTGTAGGTGAGGGATCCAGAATTTGTGCAGTGATCTATACATTATATCTTGCTAGCCTCTGGACATACAAAATGTGCCAAAGACATTTTAGACCTTCCCAGTCTGAGCCAAGAAGACCTCAGCAATCTTATTTAGTATCTGTATCTCTACAGAGGCCTGCTGTCACTTTACGTGCAGCAAGTTCCATAGGTCAAGGGCGTTTTAAGAACCCTATTGTGGTGATTGCATGGAATGTTACTGGATATTTGTAAAATAGCAGCATCTGTTTGGTATTCTCATAACCGTATCCATTCTGTTGGAACTGTAGTGCTTGATTTAGAGTACTGCCCAGTGCTTGTCACTGCCAGTTTAACTGGTCAGTCTGCTAAGAATCCTACAATGTCCAGTGATTGTGCTGGTCATTAGAAGCAGGGTTTGCCATTAGTGTACGCTGTATAAATTCATAGCTAGATCTATTGGAACATAGATGTATTTAAACCATTTAAACCATTGATTATAATTTAGTTTTATTCTAGGAATAAAGTTACTGCATACAAGTAATTCAGGTTTAATTATTTATTTTTTAAATAATACTTAATAACACAATCAAGTTCAACCCAAAACTTATAAGTTCTTGTAGGGACAGCTTTGGTGCCAGGAAAACCGGAAGTTTCTACAGAAATTCGAAGAAAAAATAATTTTCCAGTATGGTCCGTGACCTCTGGTTATGTCGATTCTTGGAATCATTACAATGTGTCCAGACAGAATTGACTGATTATTATCAAAATATTCTATTTACGTTAAAAAAAAAAAAATCTTGTATAAAAGTATTCTAATCATTTTCCTTGAAGAAAAATGTTATTGCATCACTAAGTCTGTATTCACTGTTCACTTCCTTTTTTTGTTGGCAAAATGAGGATGCATTTATGTGTGTCAAGCTATCAGACATCTAATTATGCATCCTTAAAAAATTAATTTAAAAAAACATGGGGGAGTGGCCTGGATGAGAATGGAGCAAGACGCCTAAACTCCGCAATAAAAAGCAATCGATGCCCGGGACCCTGGCGACAGACTCCCCATGCCGGCATACGGGCCCGATGGGCGGATATGTCGCATCGCAACAAGAGGTGAGACGCGCGGCCTACAGAAAAGATGGCGCCCACCTCTCCTGAGCGCGGGAACCCGGGAAATTCCCAGATAGAGGGAGACCAGCCTAACGAGTTTGCACTGATCCGGACTGAGCTAGCCCGGATCTCAAACAGCATGCTGACAAAATAGGATACCGGCAAGCTAGCACAAGAATTACGCGCGGCCCTCCGTGAGGAACTTGTGGGCCTGCGCACAGATCTAACTGCACTCGAAGGAAGAATGGATGAAGTGGAGGCAGCAGCACAGGAGAGCTCACAACAACATCATGCCACGGAGGTAGCAGTCACCCACCAAGGCACCCTGCTGATGACCCTTAGAAGACAGGTAGAAGATTTAGAAAACCGCAGCAGGCGTAATAATATACGCGTACGTGGCCTACCTGAGGCAGACGCGGCCCCACTGCCCGCCATACTGGAAGCGCTGTTCCGGCAGATACTTGGAGCCGAAGCACCCACGGAGATCCGTCTTCTGCGCGCACTGGGTGACAGCACGGTGGCCAGAGGATATACCAGGCTTCCTAAGAGCACTGAGCCTGCCACCGATTAGAATCGGGAATTGGATCACCGAAGAGGCACTGGCAGCGAGAAGAGACCCCTTGACACCACTACACCCGGCGGCACGCAACTTAACAGGGCAGCCCAACAACAGCGAGGATGGGGAGGCCAAGCGGGCACAGAGGAATAGGTGGCTATTGGAGACAGGAGGAACACAGACGAGCGGTGAGTGACCTACAGGAGGAATAGAGGAGGACTCAGAAGGTCAGGGACTGTGAGAGAGGGATAATGGACACTTTGGGTGGGGGACTAATGGGGCTCACAGAGGTCACTATGCAAGCAGGGCAGGCGAGAGAGCAAAGACACACCATCTGAAAGGGGCTGGAGGGTACCTGGGGCCGCAAACCGGACAAAACGTGGGAAGGGTGAGGGGCAAGGGGCTCTATGCTGTGGGAACAATAGAGGGAAATAAGGGGTAGGAAGCTCTCTGAGACTGAACGGCATGCTGATAACTGAAGGGTACACCCTGAAACGAGACGCTATACCGAAAGTGAAGAAGGGGGGGAGAGGGGCATCATGACCTGCAGGCACAGGTCATGGCGGATCCCTCATAGAGGGGGATCGCCTTCATAAGTTGCCAAAGTACACCCCACACACTTACACAACTGCGGCTGGCGCTGGTACAAGGTAGAAGGGAAGGAATGACATAGCAACAAATAGAAATTGAGACCCTGGGTAGACCAAGCCTCCCCTCCGGATCAACACACCCCAACTAGACAAGGGAAGCAGCAGAGATGACAACGGAGGGTAGTGAGAAACATGAGACAGGGGTAGACATGGCAGACGACAGGCAGAGAAGACGGAGGAACTGAGCTAGACACTAGAGCCCTTCCCAGAGCCCTGGGGACCACCCACGACGCAACCTGACGACCCAGTGGCCCAAAGACACTGGACCGACATCCTGACCAACCCATCTGGAGTCGCCATCTTGTTCGCGAAAACAATCCCATTTGGGAGACATGCAGGGATCCCGGAGGGCGCTATCTATTCCTAAAAGGCACAATTGCAGACACTAAATACACCTTTGCTAACATCTACGCCCCCAACACTAGACAACATTGCTTTTTGAGGAGTACTCTACAGAGATTAGAGCAGTTCAGAGAGGAGCTGCTCCTGGTAGCGGGAGACTTGAATATGGCACTGGAACCACGATTAGACATGTCCAAGGGTACCAGCTCGATATCACACCGAAGCTTATGGGAGGCCAAAAAGGTGCTGAAAGGAGCGGGACTCAGGGACAGCTGGAGAGTGCTACACCCGACAGATCGTGACTACTCCTACTTCTCCACAGTCCACCAACAATATAGTAGATTGTATTATGTCCTAAATACAATAAAGGAGACCCTTGAAACAAGGGGATCCCAAAAAAGGTAGCTCTGGAACAGAAAAGGGAATGTAGTATCAGATAGTAAATGGAATCACAAGAGAGAGGGGGGAGGGAAAGATGCCATATGGTAATGGGTAAAAAGGATGAAGGGGTAGAGGAACAATATCAGTAACAAAATAACCCCTACTCCACCCTAAACCGCCCATAGCTTCCAGATGCAAACAAAACTGTCCCCCTCTCAAAAAGAGGCTTAAGTCCTATGGACAATAGGGTCCTAGTTGGAATACCCTTACATACAGTGCCCAAAAGGAAACAAAAATAAACTGCCTAAAAAACCAAAAGTAACTAAAAATACTAACTAACTCTTGAAATCATACTGACTACCTAAGTGCCACCCAAGAAAAGTGAAAATAAATAAGGAAAAACGCTATCAGGACAGACCCCACGACCTCGCAACTATTTGCGACGCCGCGGTTGTGTCCTGTATTTCTCATTTCTCTTTATACATTTGGATTATGTCCTAATCGCTCAGGAGTACCTGCCTCTACTCATATCAGCAGACATAAAGACGGCGTGCTGGTTAGAGCGTCTATCTCAATCCATATTAAATCCCCCCTGTTCAGGCCCAGAAAACTTCAATGGCGAATGAATGAATCCATACTAGCGGATATGCCCATGGTAGCGGACCTCCGAGCCTCCATCACCACATACTTAGACGATAATGACTCGCCGGACACACTGCCGCTGACAATCTGGGAAGCGCACAAATGTGTAGTAAGAGAACACCTCATCTGGATCTGCACACAGCGGAAAAGAGAACAGAGGGCACGCATGGCAGACCTGATCCGCAAAGTTGAAGAGCTAGAAGATGCACACGAAGCCAACCAAATGGATGATACCTACAGGTCGCTATTGGAAGCACGACGGGCCCTTAAGAAACTCCTAACTCAAAAACTTCAACATACGATTCGCAAATGCAGTCGTTTTTTCTATGAATATTCAAACAAATGCGGAAGGCTCCTTGCCAAAACACTTCAGAAACAAAGACGCATGAGCCACATTACCAAAATCAAAACAAAAGAGGGTCCGGAGACGCAACTGCAGGACAAAATCACGGCAGAATTCCATGCTTACTACACCGATGTGTACAACCTACAGCGCAGAGAATCCTCAGAGGAGGAAAGGGCAAAGATCACACGGATGATGGCATACCTGCAACAGCATGTGACGAGAACCCTGGACGACGCAGATGTGGAGGAGTTGGAGGCATCCATCACGCTTATGGAGCTCCAAGCAGCACTAAAGTCCACCAAGCTAAATAAAGCACCGGGCCCAGACGGACTCCCTGCCAGATATCTCAAGGAATTTGGAGACGTGCTCATGCTACAACTTCTAAAAGGCATCACTTCCCTACGAGATGGGGGACACGTTCCCCAGGGACATCCTGACGGCAAGGGGGGCGGTCATACCGAAAGACGGAAAAGACCCATCAAACTGAGCGAGCTACATGCCGATATCCCTCCTGAACGCGGACCTGAAGCTCTTCACTAAAGTCCTTGTCACACGCCTTCGGGGCCTTTTACCCAAACTGGTGGACCCGGATCAGGTGGGTTTCATCCCAGGAAGGGAGGCACGGGACATCACCACCAGAGCATTGAACATCATTCATATGGCGGAACAACTGAAACACTGGACCCTTCTCCTATTCACGGATGCGGAGAAGGCTTTTGACCGTGTAGACTGGAAATATATGACCGCCACCCTTGAGGCGATGGGGTTCGGCTCTTACCTACTGACGTGGATAGCCCTGTCATCAACGTTCCAGATCCGCAACGGGACGAGACAGGGATGCCCGCTCTCCCCCCTTCTGTTTGCCCTCTCCCTGGAACCATTCCTGGGGGCGGTCAGACAGGATGGGGAAATTTCTGGGTTTACAATGAAAGGCACTACCCACAAGACAGCGGCATACGCGGACAATATGCTGTTTTTCATCAGCAACCCCCTGGTCTCCCTCCCAAACCTGTTAAAAGCATTTCAGGAATATGGGCAGATATCGAATTTGAAGCTCAACACCGACAAGTCGGAAGCTATGTTCATCTCCCCCGAGCCCAGAGAAGCCGCCCATCTGTGCTCGCAATTCAAATTCACTTGGTGCGCCACCAAACTGAGATACCTAGGAATCTGGCTCCCAAAGGAATTGTCCCAACTATATGCCCACAACTTCGCCCTGCTCCTGCGGAACCTCAGGACGGACATGGCGTGCTGGTCCAACCTGTGTGTCTCCTGGTTCGGCAGGATAAACGCTGTTAAAATGAACCTTCTCCCCAGGTTATTGTATTATTTCAAACGATCCCGATCAGCATACCTGCAACTTTTTTCCAACAACTAGACTCTCATATCTCTAAGTTCGTATGGCGCAACCAACAACCCAGGATCCGCAAGACACTGCTACATAGACCAAAGGAACGGGGGGTCAGACTCCCTTCCCTGAGGAACTACCACAGAGCCACACATCTCCTACGCATTGTAGAATGGCACATACCACACTCACCCAAACATTGGATACATATGGAGTGGACACTGATGGAGGAGGCGATCCCGACACAGGTATGGAAATTCGAACTATTGAAGAACTCTCCATCTCACAACCACCCACTCATCGGAGCCATGCTAAAGATCTGGAACGCGGTGCGGACAAAGCTTGCACTAACCACACTACCAGGATCAATGACCCCGGTGATCCACAACAATTCAGGCGTATTATAACTCCCACCAGGGGAGACGCCTATTTCACAGGGCCCTTATGGAATTCGAGAAACGCTGGGACACAGATCTTTCGGGGGATCTTGACCATATATACGTTGCTTCGGACGGCGGAACCGCTGGAGCCCGCAAAACATGCGGGACGATGGGAAAGAGCGACGGGCTCGGAACACACCGAACCCCAGTGGACTAAAATATATATTCTAACGCACCAAAGTTCCATGTGCTCCAAACTACAGGAACTAAATTACAAACTGCTCATCGGCTGGTACCGCACTCCAGAACGGCTACACTGCATGCTAACAGATGTCCCGGACACATGTTGGAGATGTGGGGAGCGACAAGGTACAGACCTCCATATATGGTGGTCCTGCGATAAGATAGCTCCCTTCTGGCGGGAAGTCCACGGGGCGATTCAAGAGGTGCTGGACACTGACCTCCCATTTCAACCGCTCCCGATGCTACTTCACCACACCCAGCAGCCTCTATCACAATATAAAAGATCTTTGACTAAGCATCTCCTCAATGCGGCAAAGCTGCTGATACCAAGCAGATGGAAGTAAACACAGACCCCCACACTTCGAAAATGGATGGATAATGTTGAAGAGCTGCACGAGATGGAGAGACTCACGGCAGCCATACGGGACGAAATGGAGAAATATCAGCAATGCTGGACCCCCTGGATTCTGTACTTGGCCAAGCGTTAGACGAGCCGCGGGGGGCCCCCACTCTGCCTGTCCCAATAGATTTTCTCACCCACTTTCTACCGTCCCCTCCCCCTTCCTTTTTTTTTCTTCTCTCTCTCTTCTTCTCGCCCTCCCAATAATGGGCGGAGGTGACTGAGGGCGCGACAATGAAAATCACCCCAGTAAGACCCGACAGGGGCTGAGCAGATGGATACAGGGATAGACCGCTGGTACAGAAATCACAGGGTTAAGAAGAGGGAATCCCCTCACGACCTGCAGAGAGCTAGACCACACTCGCAACACTGAACATACCCAGACCTAAGAACCAACAGCATACACTACAATGGGACGACACATACAACAAACACGAGCGGGACTACACATGCAGCTCCTACACAGTAGCACTCCCCGACTCGCACATATAGAAGACACCTACCCATCAAGGTAGATTGAAGCACAGCACCCCAACCTCGAACAGGCCATACACGCATCTTAACGCTACAAAGCCCTAGAAACCAAAGGTTGTAGCCTCTGCTTTGACCAGACCGATAGCAATTTCTAAACCCCCTACGCATGCTAAAGCCAGACTAAACAGAAACCAGACCTAGCGGATACACAAGGGGTAATAAAGAGGGGCCCCGGAGAAATGCACTAGAGCACAGAACGGAATGCCAAACACACCAACACCCTAACCTGTGCCTTTCCCCAGGACCTGACCCCAAGAAGCTCCAAAAGTAGACACAGAACCCATACAAAGGGAACACGGACACACACAGAGTGGCCCCACGTGGGCGTACCCACCCAAATACTAAAGGCAACATGAGGGAAGAGTCGAGAGATATATAAAACTATAAAACACTACAACACAAGGCCTGGGGACGTACTGAACATAAACCCATGTAGCCCAAGCGTACCCCACACATGTCAGCAGAAGTAAGGAGATCATGTCCCAGCCGACCTTAGAATGATATACACTAGAGTGCATCATAACGATATTCTCAACTATGGCAGCACAGGACACTAGGTATGAAGGTCTAAACAGGAAGGGGTGACACGACAGAAGAAGCAATTATGGGGATCCCACTTAACCTTAAATACCAATTTAGGGACACCAGACTGCCGCATAGGGTAGACCGATCGCCAACGGCAGCTGGTCTACCGAAAACAAGAACCAACAAAGAGCCACACAAGCTCTGATTCTGTACCTGCTGCTCCAGTAGATACTACCTACACACTACAAGGTCAAGGTTCATTTACTTTATTTCCCCCTTTCCCTCCCCCCCTTTTTTTCAGTTTTTTTTTTCTCCATACCATGTACACCCACACTTTACACTGACATGAATACTCTTGTAATCAACTCTCCTGTAAATAGATTGCTAGCAGGTACCAAGGAGCTACATATATGAAAAATATTTAAATACCTAAGTTCTACAATATTACGCCCCGAGAGGTATCAACCTGCCAAAGGACAACCCCCATCCAAGTAGGAACATTTTGGGGACATGATGCTTACGCACAGACGGGCCGAAAGCCATCTTACATGTGCTAATATTAACAATGTTAAATTTTTACTATACGACACACTGTTTTCTCTAAAGTTGTAATGTTTTACCAATTGATTGTAACAAGCTATTCAATAAAAACATAATAAATGAAAGGAAAAAAAATAACATCATAACAATGCAATGATGTTTGACGTTGGTTGTAAAGATGTCTGTGGACTAAATATACCTTAATCATATAGGCTGGCTTAAGACAGCCATCCCTAACCTCATGATATGATATTGGAGGTTCTTCTAAGTCTTAGCCCTTGCCTTTATTTTGATTGTGCATTTTGGCTCTTATCTTCCTGGCAGGGGTGTGTGGATGTTGACTGTGTGCTACAGGAAAGGAGCATGTTTTGTGGATACATTGTATAATATTGCTGAAAGTGTCACCACACAGGAAATGTTAGGTCTTTGGGATGTTGGCTTTGTTTATTTAACAAGGCTGCATGAAATTTGCTAACAAGAGTACGAAGATCTTTCATTTGTCAAGAGAAAGAGGAAGACAACGATATCAGGAAAAACCTAATACGTGGTCATGAATATGGTCAGAGAGGTAATGTGGGCATGACCCAAGTTAATTAGAAATAAGGTACAAATAAGGCAAAGGAAGCTGCCTGACAAAGCTGGAAAACTTCCTTACTAAAATTACATCCTAAGTAGAATCATTCAAAGGTACTGGTAAAAGAAACAAACAAAAATAATAATAATAATAATAAAAAACTTTTTGAAAAAAGATCTTAAAGTTAAAATACGATAGAGTAAAGTGAAAAAAGGAGAGCAGGACAAAAAGTCTTGTTGTAATATTGAAAAATCCCTATAAGGGGATACATGCACAAAACAAGTATAGTATAGCCTGAGAAGAGCAAAACGTCCGAGGTGCTCAGGATATCAGTTACATGGCAGGCAGCATACAGAACATGTAGCCTGTGTAGGGCAGTAGCTAAAAAGATAGTCAGAGATGGGTAATAGCCAGTGGGGTTCTATGAATAAGACCCCGCAGATAGAGTAGTAGGGGTATACGTGCATCTAGTTGAATGGAGGCATTACCCCACAATAAAACCAATGGCAGCCAAACCCCACTCCCAAACCAGCTGTGCTAATACAATTGAATGATTCTACTTAGGAGGTAATTTCAGTAAGGAGGGTTTCTACCTTTGTTAGGCAGATTCCTTTACCTTATTTGTACCATCTTTCATTTGTCCCTTTAAGGAACATTTTGAATACAGTTTTAATATAGATCATCTATCTTACGGCAGTTATCTATCATGAAAAAACATTAAATGGCATGTTTTAATTTAAACGGCATGTGTCATGACTAACCTTTACTCAAATACTATGATATTAAGACAGTCACATCCTGACATCTGTCATGATTTGCCTCACTTTAAAGTGAAAATGTCACAAGTGAATTTAATGCATAAGCCCAAGGTCCAACTAAAAGTTAGCTGTGGGTTGTGCTGTTGTTTTTTTTTTTTTCTTCTTCTATTACTAGTTTTTACATGCCCTACTAGGTTGCCAAAGCATGATGTGTACATTAAATTTACCCCATCATTCAATGGCTTTTTTATTGAGGTGATTGCATGACTGTACAGAGAGAAAATATGACAGTGAATACAATATAAATTTGATTAACACAAAAACATGTCAGATAAACAGACCTCATTTTATAATAACATAATCCTAAGAGTGGTAGAGAATAGGTTCTAACATTATTATGTTGTTATTTATATAGCGCCAACAAATTCCGCAGCGCTTTACAATGGGTGGACGAACAAACATGTAGTTGTAACCAGACAAGTTAGACACACAGAAATAGGGGTTGAGGGCCCTGCTCAATGAGCTTACATGCTAGAGGGAGTGGGGTAAAGTGACACAAAAAGGTAAGGATAGTATTAGACTAATGACAGTTGCAAGAGAGGAATTAGTCGGGAGCTATTAACAGTTTAATTGTGACTAGGTACCATATTATTATTAATTTTATTATTTATATAGCGCCATCAGATTCCATAGCGCTGTACAATGGGTGGACTAACAGACATGTAATTGAAACCTGGACGTACAGGAACAGAGAGGTGGAGGGCCCTGCTCAATGAGCTTACATTCTAGACATATAGAAATAGTGACAGACTGAGGGGCTGGTGCTTTGTGGTTTTGTACCGGACTGTGCCCACACCGTAGGTGTAGAGGATGTAGCCAATTGCAGCCAGACAATTGGCACAAACGGGCAAACACCTGTAGTATGTCCTGCTCAGCTTAAGCAAGCATGTCAGCAATTTTGGGACCTTTCAGGTATGTTGTGTTAGTGCAGTGGTTCCCAACCCAGTCCTCGAGTACCCCCTATCAGTACAGAATTTAGGGTTTACCCAGTTGTTTAAGGTGTTATTGGGTAAACAAAAAACACTTTAGACACAACATGGTAATCCCTAAATCCTGGACTGGTAGGGTGTATTTGAGGACTGGGTTAAGAACCCCTGCGTTAGTGCTTTCAGGAGTTAGCCAGTCTGGATCACTAACACCGGTCCAGGCGGGGGAATGGAACCCAGTTGATAACAGGACACCTCTAAATAAGGAACCAGCTGCTTCTCCTTACCCGAGCCACCCAGCATGTCCCTGAGGAGTCTGCCACAGTTCACTTGATTAATGGACACATAATGTGGCAGATTGATTACCAGCTGAGGTAGAACTACCCCCTTCAGTAATATCACTAGAAAGCTAGTTTGTAAGTAGTTTGAGGAGCCCTGCCATCATGCAGCTTTCTCACTTATCAGTTAGGGACTGCAACGGTATGTTTTTAATGCACTAAATGCATATTTAATTACTTATGCACAATTTGTATAGGTATTGTCAAGTGATGTTCACTTCTATAATATTGCTGAGTAATGCTTCATGTTGGCTGTAGGTTACTGCGGTTTGGCTGCAATAGTGACTACCCTGCAGGCCCCAGTGCTCTGCCAATGTGAAAATGCAGCAAATATAGAATATACGCCCCTGGCAAATGATATGCTGTTGCTGCAGACAATATGTATATAGTGCATAAAGATTTCAGATATGACTTGTTTTATTATTATTATTGGTATTTATATAGCGCCAGCTTATTCCCCAGCGCTTTACAATAAAAGGGGAATTTACCAAATGAGACAATAACAAAATGTAACAGGAACAATAGGTAGTTGAGGACCCTAATTAAATGAGCTTACAGTCTTTTAATTTCATAAATGAGAGTACAGTGAAAGGCAATAGCACCTGTCTGAAATTATAACCTTTGATGCATTACCGGAACAAAACAACAATTTTAAAGGGAGCACCTGACACCGACCATCTGCTTATTGATATTAATCTGTAATTGTCAGTATATGTTTTGAATTATCTCTGTATAGCCTTTGTCTTTCAGTTTTTCTCAATGTTTTGGGTTTTTTTTAGTTGCGATTTTCTGTAAACATATAGCACATGCTTATATCTTAGTTGCCACCACATAAGAGAGGCATAGAACATCCACTATTGACATTGTGCTGGAAGCTCCTAACAAAATGCATTTTCTTGCAACTAATCAACTTGCTTTGAAGTCAAATGCAGTTACTCAGACGGGATAAATTGCCTTGCAGCAAATAATGTTAGTTGGTCATGCAGTAAAATAACTAGATTATGTATTTAAAAGTGCTGTACAAATATTTGTCTTATTTTCATATAAAGTGAAATTTCTCTGTCCTGTTTCTTTTCAATATGTTGTTGATAACTGCACCAATTTGCAATCATAAGTTAAATGCCTACATGCACTACCTCCCCATGCAATCACACATAAATGTGCCCTGTATTTGAAAGGCACGAGTCTCCAATTTATCTTTGAGGCTATTTCTTCATTTTCTATGTAATCCTATGTTTTAGCCAAATGTACATTATGACCACAACTAGTTCCATTCATATTTATTTATTTATTTTTTAAATGGACTTATATGGCAAAGTAAAAGACATTGCAGCAGATTACAGAGTTCGCCGTGAGTGGTTTTAAGTCTTGTGGGATTGAAAAGTTGCATGTTTTCTCTGTCCTAAATAGTTTGCAGTTGCAGACGTATTAGGGCTATTCACGAAAGGGAGTATTTTCAGGAATACAAAGTGAATTTCACATTTTAGACCAAAAATGGCTGAACGTGAAAAGTTCTGTGTTTTTGGCCTTACATTTGAAATTCACTTAGGATAGGCAACCATTGGCACTCCCACTACTGCTGCCTACAGCTCCCATGAGGCTTAGACACCCTGTTAGTAATTAGTTATATTACAAAGATCATTTAGCTTGTACATTGCTGCCTGCCATATATATATATATATATAATCAGTGTGACTACCTATGCAGTTGTAGAGCACAAAAGATGTTAAATACCAATCATTGTTGTTTTGTTACACTAGCAGAAGACCACATATACAGTAACAGTGTAGTAGAAGAGATGATCGTCACCAATCCCCCAGATGTATGTCAAGTGGTTGAAGTAATGACAGAAAGCGACGACCAGCCCATTAACAGGGCACAGCATTATCCATTACAGATCTCACCCGTTTCTTCGTATGCAGGTTAGTTGGAAATTTTATATTTTTTTCTCATAAATGTTGCTGCTTTATCGATAAATGAGTATTACTGTATTTATTTTTGACTGGCAGAGAGATTAACATTTTCATCAATTTGTAGACACACACATTTGCTCGTACACACCAAATAAATATAAATATATATATATGTGTGCGTGTCTATATAAATTAATTTAATATATATAAAATTCAAATTCTCTGAATGTTAGATGTGTGCTCAGTACATTGATTTACACTCACATGGTTAAAACCTGTAAGCGGTGTCTTGTCATATGATTCAAACCACGGCTTCCAAGTGTTATTTGTTATCCTTCTGACAGTGCATCTGTTACTGTTTGCATTATTTGTTTTTTGATAAAAATTAGTATCTGAGTTTAGCACTGTGTTTTCTGGGTTCAGAAATATTACTTTATCACCAGCTGCAGAAGATCCTGAGCTCCCGGGGCCCCTGTGACTCGGATTCATGCGCAACTGAACTATCTTGCCTCTGTCAGCAGTGATAAGGGTTTAATCAGCACAGTAGGGAACCAGCAGGTTCACTCAATATGCAATGACTGGAACCTGCCCAGTCTCTTCTGTGCTGGTAACATCTCTGTAATTGATGGATTTCAGGGCTGGATTACCATCTGAGCCAAGTTCCTGCTTTTTAAAGTGCAAGTTGCTCCTATAAAGCATGATCTCTGTAAATGTCCCATCAGTATGAAGTTTTGTGAGTTAATATTTAAAGTGGAAGGCAGCCTTTTAACGTTACTCCCAAGTATTCTAAGGCTGGAGATTTCCATGGCACCATTTGTTTTGTGAGGATTAAAAAGACAATTGTACATTATTATTATTATTATTTTTTTTTGTTTAACTATTCCCATATCAGAACTTAGATATGTGTGTTACACAATGCAGGGTAGTGTTGCACAATTAATTCTAGGGCTCAAAGCCAGTTCTTACCTCTTGTTATGTACCTTGTTCAACCAGTTTCTTTGGAGTGAAGCCAGTAATAAGGATAACGTTGATCACAAACTATTTCTCTAGGGGCGTTTGTTTGATTTTTGAAGGAGAAGGAATGGGCTTTTTATTTTTTGAATGCAGCATGTATGACTTCAAGCAGACTTATTTCAATTCAATTTTCATTTCCTTCTCATTGGCAGAAAGTGAAACAGACAGCGTACCTAGTGATGAAGAAGGTGTGGTAAGTGTCAAATTTAGCTACTATGAATGATGTTTAGCTGCACATGTTTGTTTACTATGTTTACAATGCTACAACTCCACCTTGTGTAAATACATGTGAATAGATGCATGCATTGTGAAAGATCAATCTACATTGAGAATTCTGGAGACGAAAACATCAAAACCATAAGGGTTTAGGTTTTAGTTTTTTTTCACATTTTGTTTTAATTTAATACACATTAGTCAATTTAAATATTTTATAATACTGGAATTTACTATAACTCCTATGCTCTGTAGTATGATGTGGATGTAGTCAATTATACTTACACAATTAGATGCGCTCTGTATGTTGAACCCCACTATTTGGGGCTTTTTCTGTCACAGCCACATGGAAGTGTATGGAGGAGCAGCGGGAAGGGATAGCCCATCTTTTATTAAAATAATATGGTATCGTAGATTAGGCAATATTTAATAAACGTAATGATATGAAATATACCTAATCCTTGGTCTTTCCACTCCTTTTTGTGTTATACGACATTTAATCAAGTAACCTGTCCATAATATATAGTAAATTTGTTGTTGTTTATATCCCATGTTGTCGTTTACCATGGGATATATATATCCCCCATGGTAAACGACAACAAATTGAGCCTGAATTTACTATATTTTATGGAATATATATATATATCCAGAAAATAATCTGTCCAGAAAATATAGTAACTTCGGGCTTGATTTGTTGTTGTTTACTATGGGGTATATGATACATCATGTTAAGAAATGTTTTTCATATTTGCTAGTATTTATGGTAACTGCTTCAGTGCCAAGGCGTTAGGAAATATAAAATCTCTGTTTTCTATTTCCAGGGTCGACTTCACATGCAAAAGAACAGTGAAAATAAGGAATGTGTGAGAACATCGAGCCCCCGAGCGTTGTACAATCTACCAGGCATGGCGACATTTGTCAACAAACCAGACCTTCAGGTCACCATAAAAGACGAAAAGTGCCCCTTGCCCTACAATACTTCCTGGCCAATGATCCCGGATGGTAGTACGTACCACTTACAAATAGGACCAACATCATCGATGAACACCCGGAAAGACCATGAAACTAGAGCTACTGTTATTAAGAAAACATCAGATGTCACTCAGTCAAGACTCAAAACATACTAGGTGAATTATATATGTTTTGTCTGCATTTTGGAAAGCTGGTTTCCAAGAATTTTTAGCAACACCTATTTGAGACACGTGACTGTCTTTATGAGATGCTGCTTACCGTAATGTAAAATTCCTATTGCTTGGAACGTGGCTGTGGGCATCTCCTAGTAAAGGATAACTTTTCTCAGGATTCGGTGGCACAGTAAACGTCAGAGGACCAACACCCATTCAAGGAAAGAGCACGGTCGTGAGGCAACTCGAGAAGGTCTTTGTGTGAACTACAAAAATGTGAAATTGCTAGAATATTATCTTTTTTTTTGTAAAAGAATATCTATATTGTAAATATGTATATTTTATACAGCAGTTCTAGCAAATTTGCAGTATGCTTGTGCACCTTACAAAACAAGCACTTACACAGGAAAAAAAAGGCCTTCTATTGTTATACTCCAGTTGTTTTTGTAGGCAGCAATCCTACACAGCCAGAATCATTTGAAGAGTCAATAATCGTTCATTGCTTGTGTGTTAGAGTCGAATTGAAAAGGTCTGTATAAATTAAGTAAAGCAAATAATTATTTAATAATAATAATGATAAAAAGAAAAAAATAAGCTTTTTTGTTTTTGTTTGACATGCTTTGCTCATGCCTGGTACATAAAAAAAATCTACTTCTACCCCAGCACTGAATGTTTTAATATAAAAATTATGCAAACATTATAAATGACAAAAAAAACAAAAAATGAATAACCTCTCTCCTAAAGCAAGCATTTTTATTTTTTTATACAGGGGATATTTTATTTGCAGTGAAAATCCAAAGTGGACATAATTGTTTTCTATCTTTTTTATACAGCAGAATTATTTTATGATTCAGTTTCCTGTTTGTCAGCAAGAAAAATATATATATAAAAAAGTTTGTTGTGGGACAGTTTCTTAACTCTTTTGTTTCCTAACATGAAACTGAAATATTGATTTATTATGTAGAATTCAAATTATCCTGTGGATTGATAAATAAATATGAAATGCAATTTTATTTGTAAACCTTGCTCTGTGTCCTCATTGTAAGCTACAGACAGACCTTTGTGCTCAAGTTGCAGTTATTTTGATTGTTTTATTATTGATTTAATACTTTATAAAGGCAACACCTCAACCTAACCCACCTGCCATTGTCATTGAAAAGGATTGACAACTTTTCATGACAGCAGCTCAGCTCATCTTTAAGATCCAACTGTGCCTGTAGTTTAGACCTCCTAATTTAAGGGAGTATCTAGCCTGGTGTTTATTTGTAGGGAGTAGAGGTATTAGCAGTAGAAGGAGGGAAGTGCTCATACCATTGCACAGAACACTGGTGATACCTCATTTGGAGTATTGTACGCAGTACTGGAGACCGTATCTCCAGAAGGATATTGATACTTTAGAGAGTTCAGAGAAGGGCTACTAAACTGGTTCATGGATTGCAGGATAAAACTTACAAGGGAAGGTTTTAAACCAGCAAGCAAACAGATTTAAACAAATATAGAAACTAAAATAAAGTAAGAAAACTATGAAAATTATGTAATAAATGTTTATAATTTTACGATAAACTTTGTCAGATTGCATTATTGGACACGACTCTCAACTAGGGGAGTTTCTTTATCCCTCCCTCATACCCACCCATCTCAGTTACAGACCAGCCCACTGGGCATCATTGCGCAGCAGCAGAAGAGAGAAACTGGAGCCCGCACTACACAATCACACTGATCAAGCTGCCTTTCTTTTTCACCTCTCAGGATGTTGCAAGATCAAGATGTATATTGTCAGGCATTTCCAGGGCACTTTTCCAGCATTCCTAGGGATAGGACACTCATTGGTTCGATCAGTGTTCCTCTGAAATGGGAAAGAAGAAGGTAAATACGTATGGGTAAAACAAAACATTTACCATTTTTTTGTCAGCCTGAAGACCGAGGTAACTGTCTCATTCAAAGATAAAGTTTTTGAAAGAGACCGTTGTCTCAAAGTGATGCATGTCTCTTTAAGTCTCTTCACAAAAGACATTTAGGGTATAATGACATGCATATTTATTGTGTTATAAATTTTGCTAAGTTCTTATATTGCAAAATTGCCTATTTGCCCTTTAATTGCTTCAGTTGATCAATGTGAAATCCTTCAAAAGAATTCTATATGTTGGATGATGTTGCTTGCAAATTGCATCACTTCAAGGGAGATGCTTTTGTGGGGTTTGTTCTGCTCAACTACAGGAAACAAGAATCCGTTTTGATAATTTTTGGAGTGCCGGTTAATTCAAAAGTTAATTCTGTGATTTATCAAGTCATTTTTGCTGTTGTATTTGACTAGGGAGTAATGCCTTGCTGAATGTATCTTAAGAATATTCTGGTCTCTCCCTCCCCTCCCCCCAGTATCCCTTAGTGGTCTCTCCTCTCCCTTAGTGGTCTCTCCTTCTCTCCCTCCCCCCCAGTGTCCCTTAGTGGTGTCTCCCACCCTTTCCCTGTTGTGCCTCCAACCTCTGTGCAGCGTGGCTAGGCGGAGTGGACCACGGTACAGGAGCTCCTTTTTCCTGTACCCGGCTGGACTGACAGGAAGTGCACACTGAGAGAGCACTTCCTTTCAGTCCGGCCGAGTACAGGAAGCTCCTGGCGCTGCCCGGCCACGCTACACAGTGACTTAGTAGGAGGGAGCGCTGTGCGCTTCCCTATTGCTGGGTCACTCGAAACTTGCACCCCTGGGCTGGTGCGCCCTAGGCGACTACCTAAGTCACCTATAGGACGCGCGGGCCCTGCTCCCCTCTCAATTCATCCCATGCACTCTACATATACTTTTCCAGACTAAATCCACCAACTCCTCCCAAATCCTTTATATACATACCCTCTTACAAAACTTTCAAATCCTACTCCCACCTTCATTTTCACCTTCTGCTGCCATGGACTTATGCACCAACAAAGAATTTCAGCTTTCCCTTATCTCTGTACAGAGCTTGGAATACTGAATGAAATCACACAACAATACTATGTAAGATCATTAGCATTCTGCCAGTTTAATAAATGGTATGAAAATATAAGGCACAGTTTCTCTAGGGGTGTATACTTCAATGGCAACATTAACCAATCATGGGGGTCTCAGAAGCGAAAGTATAATTTTTCATATAACATTTCGTAATGCTGTTAGTTAGTCTCCTGTTCACTGATGCAAGTGACCGTATGAGATTTAGGAACCCAAATAAAAATTGCAGGTGTTATGAAGAATGCTATATTTTGCAAGTGCAGGATGTTACAAAAAAGATAGCGCAAGCTGGTGTCAGGGGCAAGAACACAAGAACAGAAATATATTGTATGTTTAATAAATGCGAGTTTAACCCTTTTCAAGCATGAGTATCTTGTATTATAATCAGGCCTCCTGACCATTTGGTCTTTCAAGCTATGTATACAGCAATACTTTAGCTACATAATAAGAAATACAGAAGTAGAAAGCAGGACACGAGACCGACACCCTGTAACATAAAATATATATAGCTCTGTATGTCTAGGGGAAAATTCACTAAGCATTGCATAGGTAAAACTATTTTTCCAACAGTAACACAAATCAAATATTATATTGAAGAATTTTACACTCTCCAAATCATGAATGACAACACTCTCTCAAAAAATGGACAAGCTTTATGTTCACAGGTTATTACTGGTTTATATAGATTATATACTCTAAGGACTCAATTTCCATTAGCCATTGGTGAGTGAAAATGTATTCTGGTGAGTAGAAACCCCCGTTGAGCATACTATGGCTTGCATTTGTGAGTAGCTTTCAAGGCCCGGCTATTGGTATAGAAATTTGAAGCCCTGATAGTCGTATATAAGTTACTGTGTGGTTATAGAACCAAGTATATCAAACTATGTCCCCACTATACTGAACTATGCAGAATAACCTGAAGTTTGCCGACATTGCAGCTGTACAAAAAGCCACCATTAAATACATAAATTAATTATTATTATTTAGATTGGGCCAGCATATTATGCAGCACTCTACATTTATAGAAAGTGGAAGAGGTGAAGGCCCTGCTCAAACAAGTTTACAATATATGACGGTTTGAAGTATCAGATAACTAATGTTCAGTGTCTCGCTAAAGAACGTTCCATGACTTCTATAAACTGGACATTGCAACCATGTAGAAAACCATATCAACTTTCATGTATAGTGGATTGCTCTGTATTTCTCTGTCTCTAGCTGTGTGATACATGACTGTATTTATAGATTTATTTTTGTGTAGTTTATGAATATCAGGTCCTGTGATGATTATGTTCTGAAGATGAATCCCCTTCACCTGTTTCCATTCACAGATTATAGAGGTTGAATGTTAAATCTGCTACGTGTACTTTTTAGGAAAAAATTTTTTATTAACACAGACTTGTTTGGGTGAGGATTGACAAACACCGTTTTAGCGCAGTACTCTGTCAAAAAAGGCAGATCAGACCATGAAAACAAAAGTTAAATAGATTAGGGAATTTGAGGTCACACAATAAAGTACTAATTCATTCACTATCCAGCAGGTAATGGGAACTTTGCCAGCTGCACGATATCCATGTAAAGTTACATTTCTATACTGTTACAAAGCAAAGAAGGCATGTTTTGAAACAGGTCACAAGAACCACATCCAGTAGGTTATGAAGAAAATCACTCCATTGGGTAATATGTTCATCAAACTTTTTGTAGAACTAGTGATGGGTAGGTGGGTTATATAAAGAATTGTTTCTCTAATCTCCTCGTCTATGTTTATTCAACAAGTCACATGGCACTGTAGGTGAAGTGGGGGCCCTGCTCATATTGAGAATAGTGTGATCACATTATATCCCCAATTACAGCTCCTGGAGCTCTGATATTGGTATAATATTGATGTACTCCACGCATTAAACATTTGTAATTTTAAGCTCCCGAACTGTATTAATATATTAAGCACCTCGCCCTCATATCACACTCGCTATTTTAAAAGTAACATTTTTACAATAAGGTTTTATATGCATATCACTCATATCGATACTTACAGGGTAATAAAATCATTACGTATGTCAGGGTTATGTTAAACCATTGAGTTATAGTTTTTCCACTTCATAATCTTCACTGATTTTAATGATATCCTCTACATTGCTACATCTGTGTTTTAAAAAGAAGGTTGTTTGTTAAAGGAACAGTTAATATCTAGCCTAGGAAAGTGACCCTTGATCTTAGAGCACTGTGTAAATGCCACACAGCAATGTTACACTCTTACTGTAACATATTAACCTGGAATGCCTAATTGAAAATCAACACGTTGCAGAAAAATGGGCTTCAACTGGCAATATGAATAAAAATACACACACACACACATATATATAACATACAAGATCAGTGCAATCCACTAAATAGCCATTTCAAGGCTCACAGAATGCAATTGTTTTATTTAAAAACACCTCACTTTGTTACAGTATATGATCATATATTGCATTAACCTGCCACAATGTCAATGTACCCCATTCTTGGCAGGTCCTACTCTAGCAACCTAATGCCTGCTCTTGTGAGATTAATGCACTTAGTTGGGAAATTTTTCCTCCTAGGACGCTCTGCGGGGCAAGGTTAAACAGGGCCCTGTATTTAGGCACCTGTGACAGGGAAGGGTGCAAAATACAGAGACTTGATATGCCGGAAAAAGTTCCTTCTAATTAAGCATTTTGATCTCTGAGCTCACCAGGTACAGATTGCGGTATAGGACATGTAGATACCTCACCCACATTCAGGGATTAATAAATAGGGAACATTAGCCCACGTCATCCTTGTCACAAGTAATGAGCAGGTCTAACTTATTCACTATGCCTTCGGACTGGATCAGATAGTTATTACGGACAAGAAGGATGATGCAGGATAACTTATCTTACCTATTTGCAGATTATTATGTAGTTTTAAGTCCCCATAGAGGTTAAGGAATTGACTCTAAAATCCTGTGTTCTTTGGGCACAAATCATCCCTAAAGAGTGGAGTCTTCAAGATAATTCAATTATGTCACATACAAGCAGTCGGACTTCATGATCTACCTTGGTTGTAGCATTGGCTGGGGCTTCCTTGGCAATGGAGCACCATCTACAGGTTGGCTGGTGATACTGCGTCAACTTTTCTGGTTATCCTGCTAATGCTATATAATGTTTGTTATATTATAGGAACACTCAGAGTACCATAACAACTTAATCAAAAGGAACCTGCCTCCTTGGTACTCCCCCTTTTGGTAACGCCTCCTTCCTCTTTAAGACACTGCATTTTTGGAGTGCGCACAACAAGGGCATCCATTCGCAAATCTTTGAAGTGCCTTTCGGTTGGGTCAATATACTAGATGGGGCCTGGGCATCAAGCGAACACCTACCATTCTTAAATGCAGCATCAGAACAGGTGAATGGAGCAGTGGAGGAAAGTGTCGGGCATGGTGAGGGTCTGACAAATGGCTTGACTGGGAAAATAATTAATTCTAGAGCAGCCCAATAGGAGGATCCAGAGAAGTTTGATGTTATGTTACCACCAATGGCAAGTATGGACCCTAAAAGGAGTATGTTGGTTTGATGCTTCTCCAGGGCATCCCATGAGCAGATCAATGCTGAATTGCTCTTGGATGGAGAAATATGTTTGAGCAGTGCATGTGTATTTAATCACACACTCTCACTGAGTTTGCTGGTGACCGTATAAGTGGGCTATCAGAGAACAAAATGGGACAGTGTTGATAAAAGGGTGTTGTGCGTGTGTGGGGATGCTCTCTGTGAAGTTGTATTTATTTGGAGGCTGCATGTGGGATTGTGTGTGTGTGTGAGTGAGAAAAGGGCTCTTTTTGTGTAGTGTAGGTGTTTGTGGTATACTTTTTTGTGGCTATGGGCTGTAGAGTATGTGTGTGTATGCATGCATGTATAGGGACTGTAGAAAGTGTATGTGTGTCAGCAGTGACTGTAGTGCGTATACTTATTGTAGACTCTAGACTGTAAGCTCATTTGCGCAGGGTCCTTATCTACCTATTGTACCTGTAGCATTTCGTTATTATCTTATTTGTCAAATTCCCCTTTTAATGTAAAGCGCTGCGGAATAATCTGGCGATCTATAAATACCAATAATAGTAATAGAGGGGTGGTAGTTCATGTGTGTATATGGGATGCATTGTGTGTATGTATGTAGGAGCTGTGGTGAGTGTGTATGCTTATAGGGGATGCAGTGTGTATAATGGGTCAAGTCTCATCAGTTAATATGGATTATTATTTAACCTTTTTTGGTGCTGGAAAAAAAATGTAGAAAAGAAAGCTTCTGATGGTATGAAATATTTTTACAGCCTATGATCTCAATCACACACAACCCCAATATAGGGGGAGGACTCCCCTTTAGGACCTGGGCCTTTTTAGGGGAAAGGGAATATATCCCGATATGCACGATCCTGGAGGAAGGTCGGATAAGGTCCCTCAACTCACTATTAGCTGGAAGACCGCAGACTCCCCTCCTGACCCTCCATTATCTACAATTAGCACATTACTACGAATCCTTACCCCACAAGGACCTCCTACACAGAGACCTTACATGGTTCGAAAGCATATGCCGCAGAGGTTCTAAACTCGAGAACGCGGTATCGATGCTCTATCAACATCTGCTGATAGGGGCCTCTTCGGATAACAATACATTTCAAAGACGATGGGAAACACAACTAGATATTGCCATTACACCAACGCAATGGGGGACAGCGCTCCTCTGGCAGCACAAAAGCTCCTCAAGCTCCTATTATCAGGAGGTCAATTATAAATTGATCTCCATGTGGTATAAAACCCCGGTAGCCATACAGAAATTCTATCCAGATGCGTCTCCACTCTGCTGGAGATGTCAAGATGCGAGAGGTACCATAGTACATCTATGGTGGGAATGCCATACCATCGCACAATATTGGGACCATATCCACGCCAAAATAAAGGAGATCTTGGGGGATGACACGGAATGGTCCCGAGAATTGGCCCTATTACATATTACCTCACAAACTATCCATAGATATAAGAAATCAATTCTACGCCATCTCTTAAATGCTGCCAAATCCTTAATCCCAGTATATTGGAAGACAGCAACCGTTCCCACGATAGAAGAATGGATCCATAGGGTCAAGGATATCCAGGCGGCCGAGGCTGTGCGGGCATCCCTGGCGGGACGCTCGACAAAGCACGCGGAGACATGGCAACCTTGGTTCTCGTACCAGGCGGACAGATAAAGGGCCCATGCAGAGACGGGGGAGCGGGGCGGACAGGCTGGGACTAGTCACCTTTGCTGGCCGAACTTACCCTCAGGTGCCGGAGAATTCATCTTGGGAGGGGTTATGGCCCGTAGTAACATACGATCCCTTACTGACCCGAACTTATGCTCGCGCACGCTAGAAAACCGATACTGTGGTATCATGAAATACCTCCCGACACACACACGACCAACCGACGCACATGATAGACTGAACTACAGCATATAGGACACATCATACGGCTGTGCAATGTAGGAGATGGAGCCTGAAAGGAAGGACCCAACACACAGTTTAGAACCGACCACTAGATGAATCCACTGAGACAATAACACAACATAGGTTCACAATGCATGACCAACGTAACACAGCAAGCCGCTAAGACAGAACCTGACGAAAACCCGACCATCACGCCCCAGCTCAGGACCCGTTGCGGTTGGGCGAGGGAGTGTGGACACCGGGGAGAACTATCCTCACACATACACATCATTCCTTAACCCTCCTCTTTTTCACCTTATAACACGTTATATATTTTTTGTTACTCCCATATGTCTCTCAGGGACACAAGTCACTAACCTGGCGAATGAAAGCAATACTCGCTCGCCTATATCTAGAGGTTCGAGCATCAAAGGAGGAACATACCCCACACAAACACACTAAATATTATCCTGCAAGCAAATACTAAAAATGTTCTCTTGTGCTGTATTTATGCAAATTTCATGTACGCTAACTAAGCATTAAATTGAAAATGGAATGTAAGTGCCTTGAAGTTTTGGGAAACTCCCAATATATTGTTTTGAAGACTGACATATGTTGTAACAATTAATAATGCTACCCACTGAGGCCTGCGAGCCTTAATCTTTTTCTTCAATAAAAAAAGATTTACAAAAAAAAAAAAGAAATATTTTTACAGATATTTTAGATTTATTGGGACTTAGCTCTTAGGTGTCCTGTGCGAAAAATCATCACAGTGTCTCTCCCTAACCATGCCTACTACCATGTAAAATCTCCCATTGTTATTAACCCCTAAACAAAGAAATGATAAAGCTTGACTAAAATAGATTTTTTTTTACTCACAGGTATAAACTTGTAAGGGCAATATAGGCATAAAAATTTAAATAAAACTTTAGTAAACAAACTGCATCTAACATACTCCTGCATGGCCCTGAGTGTCCAAATATTGCAGTTCAAATGCTCCAGAACGGTATCAGATGAATTTTGCAAATCTGGTCTATGGTTATTCAGGATTTAGTATATATGTCAAGCACCATGTAAGTGGGTTGGCCAGTGCCATACCAAGCACTGATGGTAAACTGAGCAAGTGTCCCTGGGAATACTTTCTGTGTCTGCTCATATCCTGCCTGCATATTTCCTCTCCCTTGGACATTCCTACATCACATACCTAACGGTTTGAAAGCACTAAATATTATTATAACAATAAAGTCACAATACTTTGGCTGTTATTACAGCTGTGAGATTTATGGAATCAGTCTCCATCAACCAGCATTGCAATGATCTGGCAGTTACGGACCAAACTTGATGGCAAACTTACACAAGTTCTATTAGCTTTGATAGCCGGCATGCATGCAGGTATTTAAATTACTCCAGTGCAGTTTTAGCCATGTGCTCTCCTACTATAAGAAGCACCTACAGCTCATCCTCAGGGTTCTTACAGACAAACACATTTTCCTCTGGAAATCTATCTTGCCTTTTGTTCCTGGCCAGCTCCGCAGTCCCTACAGAAGGGAAAAATATCTCCTCAACATAATGCTAACACCGCCATGCTTCACACTGCCACATGTAGAGTTTTGCACAAAGTCCAAAACAGTTAAAATAAAAAACATTTTATGATGCATTTTTTGCATTGGGTAAATTTAAATACAGCTTGCAAACACTGCAGATATCTTGCCCTCCCCTTCTAACCCCGCAGAGACTTTCTGTGACTGTCCAATCACAGACTTTCCAATGCAGCTCAATGAGAAGTCTTTACAAGGCAGTTGCTCCAAGCAATTACTGCCTTTTGAGTTTAGTTTCACTGAGCTAATTAAACCAGGAAGTAAGAGGACTGGTTTGTCCGACTGACTGCCCGAGTGGTGTAACAAAGTTAATTCATTTACAAAAGTGTAAATTTCTATTGAAATAAAATGAAAAAAAGAGGACATACTCTTCACACAAAGCACTTCAACTAGTTGAGGTGCTTTAGGGGTTTGGAGCAGGCACATAACCATTTTTGAGGGAGCACACAAGGTTTTGGTTTGCGCACAGCTCCTTGCAGTGCCTGCCAGAAGGTGAGGGGCACTGAGAGGAGAGGACCAATGGCCTGTCACAGGGGGCCCAGGAGGTGGCCAACTTAGGGTAACTCATTCAGAAAGGTTGAGTAGGCCAGAATATGACATCACTCTGGCCCCGACATCATTATAAAGGGCGCACAAGGGAGCAGACAGGAAATGGAAGATCCATTCCCCACTGCACCCCAGGGAAAAGATCTCCTAAAGGTAGGGAGGCGTATTGGGCCTAAAATATAAAATAAAAAATAAAATTAATTTGTGAGTGTGTGTGCAAGAATGTGCATGTATATGTGTCAGTGAGTGTGTGAGGGTATCTGCCATCAGTGAGTGTTTCAAATCAGTGAAATTGTGTGTGTGTGTCAGTGTTTCTCTCAGTGCGTGTCTGTCAGTGTGTGTATTTCAAATCAGTGAGATTGTGTGTCTGTCATTGAGAGTGTGCATCTTTGTGTGTAAGAAGCAATAATGTATATGTCACTCACAGAGGAGAGGGAGGGAGAAGAGGAACCCACCCGACGCCTACCTAGACGCACAGAGTGGGCCCGCATTTTGTGTTTAATAGAAACAAAAAACATTTAATAAATTTTAGGACATGTTGATGATGACAAGTGTACCAAGGACTGAATTACAGATGCACCAGGAAAATAAATAAATTAAAAAAAATAACACCAGGCTGGTACACGTCTTAAATGTGAAAAAAAATTATTTAAAAAATGAAATATTAATGATGTAAAGTAACACTCCACTGCTCAAATGGTCCAAGAAAAGGAAAGAATCACTGTTTCGCAGATATACCCCAATGAATACATGCATGGATTTTTCATATCTTAAAATCTAAATGAGTATCTTTATTTTAGGATTGGTTAAAGTATATGCTATAGTTTGCCCCCATGTTTTCATAATATTTGTATGTAATATAAGTGACTTTTTGGCATAGCCAAGCAACAGAGCTAAGCAGTCGCATGAGATTAGAGCTCCTGAGAATTTGGCCTAAAACTAGCTTGCTTTTGGATCAAAAACCCGATTTCATGGGCTATAGAGGCACTACTGCAAGTGGGGAAGCACCATGGGTTGTAAGTTTAAAAAGCAAAAATCAGATAAGCCGCGGCAGGGCATGACCATCGAGGAACTCCTGCGACAAGCACATGGGACGGCTAGGCCCAGGATGGCTGACTACCCATAAGCCTATTCTGAACTCTTGGATGACTGCTCCCTGGGTGAGGAAGCACTCACCCCACCTGTCAGAGCACCGGCAGCACCAAACCCTCCGTCTCCAGATACGGCACTGGTGACGACTGCGATCCTCAAAGCTCTCCTAGCAGACCTCCAAAAGACCTTACAATCGGACATGGCCACCCTCTGCACTGAAATTCAAGGCCTGGTGGGACGAACAGGATCGCTGGAGGTAATCTCTGACCAACACACAAAACTAATTGCCTCCTTGCAACAAGAGGTCCAGGGCTTACAACGCCAGTCCGAAGCGCCTGGAGGATGCACGCCGCGCCAACAATTTGAAACGAAGAGGTGTATCTGAGGACACCACAGAGGCCGAATCAATTGCCACACTTTGTACGACGGCTCCTGGTGGCGCTACGGACACCTCGACAGGCCAAGGCAATCTGCCTAGATGACCTCTTTTGGATCCCAAAGCCGGCCAGAGCCCCAGCCGCGGCACCTCAAGACCTCATAATCTGTTTCCAGCAGCAGACGGATAGAGCAGCGGTGCTAGCAGCTGTCAAGAACCACACACCATATAAATTTGAATCCATGTCCATTACCTTCTTTGCTGACCTGTCCGGGGGCACCCTGGCGAAGAACACTGAAGCCGTTCATTTCAATCCTTCAGCAATACGACATACAATACTGCTGGAGCCAGACCCGCAGACTCTCGGTCCTAAGGGGGAAGCCAGACACATCGTCCACGACCTGCTGGAAGCACAGACCCTGATATCAACCCTAGGACTGCCACATGATTCTCTGAGGCTCCAGAGGAATCCAAGAGTCCAAGGAACACCACACAGCTGGGACCCGGGGAGTGTGATGGCTTTTGTCCCATGACAGACAGGACTTATATGTCACAACCACCACCTGAAATCCTGACGCAGCCACGCTGTAGCATACTGTACCCAAATATTCTATATCTGTTTATTCCCTATGATGTTACCCACTGACTCAGTTTAATAGAATTGTTCTGTTTCAATAGCCAGTACCGAGCTTTACCCTGATTGCAAATTAACAAACCCCTCAAGCCGCCGAACACACGGCCACTAGACCGACTAAATACCACCCCCCGCCTGATCTTAGCGAGCCACGGTAGACAAGCCTAGCAAGGCCCTGACCAGGTGTAAAGCCCTACCCCTCGTGCACAACTCCCACTACTCAGACACAACATTACCAACGGTTTACTACTAACTCTCCTCCTGAGAGATGGGCACAACCACTGGCATACATATAGGGGTCGCAGGAGTCACAGCTGCGACCGGGCCTGTCACTCCAGGGGGCCTGGCCGCCCTGCGGACCCCTGCGACCCGGTATCAGCCATCATATTTGCAGCCCCGGCCCACGCGGCAAACTGTCGGGGCCGCCATTCAAGGGGTCCATCAGGTGACCCATGCTGTTAGGGCCACCCAATGGAGATGGATTTTCAGGGGGCCCGGTCAGCGCTGGGTGCTTTAACAGCGCGACTGGGCCTCCTGTGATGACATCACTGCTGGGAGGAAGGTCCTCCCAACAATCAAACAGAGCCCGTGCAGGAGAAAGAGAGGAGGGAGGAAGAGTGGGACTCCCAGCAGCCTGAACCACCACTGGACCCCAGAGAATGTCACCCTCCTGCACCTAAAAGGTAGGAAACAGGAGGGTGACTTAAACATTTTGTATATGTGTGTGTTTGTATGTATGTGTCTTTGTATGTATGTGCCTGTGTGTATGTATGTATGTGTCTGTCTGTATGTATGTGCCTGTGTGTATGTATGTATGTGTCTGTATGGATGTGTGTCTGTGTCTGTCTGTATGTATGTGTGTCTGTCTGTATGTGCCTGCGTGTATGTATGTATGTGTGCCTGTCGGGCGGGGGGGGAGAAGAGACGGGGTGGGGGGCCCATGGATCAGTTTCGCACCGGAGCCCCATTGATTGCGTGTACGCCACTGGGCACGATCAAGCTAACTGTTTAAACTAGCATTCCCCAACCAACAAAAAAATTACAGCTCACTACTTGTTATGTAACCACACCACCCAGTACTGATGTTTTACCTTTTACACACTATATGCTCTCATTCAAGACAAGTGTCCTAAACAACCAGGAAATCCTCGGGGGGCACTACTCCTACATTAATCAACTATACATTAACACGAAATAACACACATCATTTCGCGCAATCCTGTGTATTCCCATGCTTAATGGTATCGACCTGCTGACACCCAAACAAACGCTGGTTTAAATTGTTTAACCTATGCCCAGACAGGAAGCTCAGCATATTAAGCATATTGAAACGTTTGCCTAATCAGAGATATTCATTTATCCACTAAGTGTCTGCTACACTTCTATTAACATGATCAACGGTTACACCTACACAGCCTCTTACTCACACGCCAAGACTTGCCCCACACTACTGTCTAATCTTCATAATTAAAAAAAAATGTGCACAGTTATTCATGCCATGCAATTGTCTTTATATGTTTATGGAAACTCTGGCATTAGCTGTTGTGGCATTGCTGGAGTAAATGTAACATGTATGAAGCATGCATGAAAAAATAAAGAATAAAAAAAAAAAAACATAAGCGACTTTTTGTATTCACCACTAACGTAACTTTAAATTACGTATATGTATACCAGTTTATTGTGTTATTTTTTTAGACCTTCCATTTGTGCTATCGGCATTGTAACTTTGTTAAGCTGTCTATCACAACATTTTATTTTCTGATGGACTGTATTGATTGGTTGAGAAAAAGTGTCACTATAGTCTCCCTTGTAATATACAGTGCTAACATCACAACTGTTTCAATGAAGCTAGTGGTAAGACATGCTTTTTGTTGTCTTATTTCACATTTTCGTTTGCTCAACATTGGACTAATATCTTATTTTGTTTAGTGACGCAGTGCTCCCCGGAAGCACAGAGTTCTCACAAGCCAGTCAGGTCGATCTCTTTGACCTCCACATGGGTGGTGGAATAGTGCCCCCTTGGAACAGCGTCTGTGTGAACGCAGGTGATTAATGTGTGCCCAGGCACACCCCACAAACCCTGTACGCATAATTATGCATCTATTGTTGACCTAGTGGTCTAAAGGCCAATGCAGGTGCTCCTCACTTAACCACCGAGTTCTGTCCCTACCACACGGTCGTTATGGGAATTGGTCGATAAGTGAGGACCGCCTGCGGAAATTCGCTAAATATAATTTTGCCGGGTTCTCAATCACGGCAAAGATGTGAGGTACATCTTTGTACTGTAAAGCTGTACCTTGCATATTTGCCGCAAATAAAAGCCAGTGAATGAGCCTTGACGAACAATACACATACTAAATTATTATTATTTTATCATTTATATAGTGCCAGCAAGTTTTGAAGCTCTGTACAATAGGTGGGCTAACAGTCACGCAATTGTAAAGTGAAGTGATCTGGCTAGAGGTCTACCAGAGGGACCTGACATTAGCATTTACAAATACTAGGTCCGCAATCAAACTAATTGAGTGCACACGAAATATAAGACAAATAATAAGTATAGCTACAACTAGAAAAAAAACCTTTTGATGGCTAAAAAGCTTCCATCTACGTTTGTAACTAATCTTTAAGAATGGAGTTAGCAATAAGTCAGCCTATACCCAGTCAGGGAAGTTGGATCGGTAGTAGAACAAAGCCAGGCTTTCACCATTAAGACTAGCGAAGGTGGCCCATTTACACCTCCATCTCCACATCCCCAGATCCAAGCACGTTAAGGAATCTATTTTGAGTTAGTTTTCTTTACTTGCAGTTGTGGTGTATAAATTACTGCTTATAAAACTGTGAAAAACATTTTGTTGTTTTTAAAAAAAAATATTTTATAGAATATTTTCTCCCTCTTTTTGTATAGCATTATGAACACATTATTACTTTTTATATAGTACCAACAAATTCCACAGCACTTCACGGTGGGTGGACTAAACATGTAATTGTAACCAGACAAGTTTGACGCATAGGTACAGAGGGGTCGAGGGCCTTGCTCAACGAGCTTACATGCTAGAGGGAGCGGAGTATAGTGACACATGGTGTAAAAGTAGGGGTATCAAAGTAGATGGCTAGAAAAGTATCCACTGAGGGCTTAGTAGGTTATTTTTGACAGTTGCAGGAGAGGAGTCTGGGTGCGTGATGAAAAGCTGTTACTAGTTTAATTAATACGCTTTCCTGAAGAAGTGAGTTGAAGACTGGGTGAAAGTCTAACAGAGAAGGGAAAGAAGTTCAACAGATACGGTGCAGCCCTGGAGAAGTCTTAAAATTGAGCATCAGAGGTGGGAGTATGGACAGAGGAAGGATATAAGAAAGGATAGGTAAGTTGGAGCAGCATTATGTAGAGACTTATACGCAAGCACCAGAATCTTAAATCGAGCCATATATCTTACTGAAAGCCAATGTAGGGACTGACAGAGGGGGGAAGCGCTAGATGTGCAGGCAGACAGGAAGATGAGCCTCGCCGCTGCATTCATTATAGATTGCAATGATCTAAGCTGAGAAAAGATAAGAATGCTGAGAAGGGGATTTCAGTAATAAAGGCGAAAGAGAACAACGGCATGGACATGCACCTTAGGGAGAGAGGACCCTGAAGCTCTAACCTGCAACTCTCGCAAGCTAAGAGCGTTGCGGCAGTTACCATCTGCACCACCAAAACACAATACCCTCACACACACACACACACTACTGCCACTATCCCCTACTACAGCTCGTATATTGGCAGAACCCACATAAATTGCGAAATGGTTGTTTGTGATTATTAGACATGTGCGATTCGTTTAGTTCAGAATATACATTCGTATGAATTTGGTGAAATTCAGACATTCGGATGCTTACAAATGTCCAAAGTGCAGAAGTTCCGAAGTTCGGTAGTGCCGAACCAAATGACATTGGTCCGAATTGCCTAAGTGCTTTGAATTTCTGAAAAGTGGCAAAACAAGAGAGAGAGAGGGAAAATTACGTGAATGATGACAGGAATCTTGACCAATAAACTAATTCCTGGCACTGGGAGCCCTATAGATGTGTAATTGGTTGTGGTGCCAGTCAGGACACTGGGAGCCCTATAGATGCTTGGGGTGGCGTTTTTGCCGCCCCCCTGAAAGTGCAACCTAAATGGTGGGGTTAGCACTATAGGGTCAGGAATACATGTTTGTGTTCCTGACCCTATAGTGTTCCTTTAAGTGTGTGATGCTATTGTTGTTATTACTAAGCACATTCAAAATTAATATTTACAAAAGAAAAACAAAAGTAGCACAAATACATATTTTAACACACAAACAAATTGTATATTTGTTTTTAAAATGTAATAAAGTGGGGAGTTTTATCATATTGCTTAAAGGGACACGATAGTCACCAGAACAACTACAGTTTATTGAATTTGTTCTGGTGAGTAGAATCATTACCTTCAGGCTTTTTGCTGTAAACACTGTCTTTTCAGAGAAAATACAGTGTTTACATTACAGCCTAGTGATAACTTCACTGGCCACTCCTCCTAAAATGCATCCAAACATTCAGTATCTCCTCCCTCTGCATGCAGACACTGAACCTTCCTCATAGAGATGAATTGATTCAATTCATCTCTATGAGGAGATGCTGATTGGCCAGGACTGTGTTTGAATCATGTTGGATCTGCCCCTGATCTGCCTCTATGTCAGTCTCAGCCAATCCTATGGGGAAGCACTGGGATTGGATCAGGCCACCACTTCTGATTATGTCAGCAGACTGCTTGTTTTTCTGAGTCAAACAGCATGCAGATTTACAGCTTCAGGCTTGAATACAGTAAGAGTTTGCTATATTCATGGAGGCATGAGGGGCTAGATGGTGGTGTTAACACTATAGGGTCAGAAATACATGTTTGTGCTCCTGACCCTATAGTGATCTAAAACAAAACTGACACAAATTAGGTTTTTCAACACACATCAGCAAACACACAGTATAAACAAATGGTATATTTGTTTTTAAAATTTAATAATATGAGGAACAAAGTGGATGGAGTTTGAGCATATATAATGCTTAATATCTCCAAAAGCAAATCGGTACAAATGTTCATATTTGCAGCACAAATTAATGGTATATTTCTATTCACATTTTAAAAACATGGGGTGCCAACTTTACAGAGATGAGTCAAATTGGATGGCGAGTTATCTAATTTTCCATGACAAAAACCTGTAAGCTTATAACTAAAAATCCAAAGCAGCATAATATTTTTAACAGCACAGACGCAGCACTAACCAATCAGCTCGGTTTTATCTGTTTTGGACTTTGTAGGGGAGCTAGATGACCTTTATTAAATCATTAATTACTCAAAAACGAAATAAGACAGAATAGAGGTTTAAATGGAACAAACCAGCACAAACGCAGCACTAACCAACCCCACAGTGGATTTAAAGTTTTTTTTCATAGATTGTAGGAGGGCCAGCTTCACACAGCCCAAATTTTGCCATTCAGTTTTCAATTGACTACAAATAACTCATAAGTGAATAAACACAAAATGTATATCATTTTTAGAAAATTATGTGCAAGTTTGCAATACTTACCTAAACATTGAGCTATTCTTTCTCATGCTGAAACTTGACCACAACCACAATGTATCTTTATTTAACGGTTCTACAGTTTTTGCCTGAGATGGAAGCACCCACTGATAACTTGTTTGAGAATTGCAGCAAAGGGTTACATGCTGCTGAATCCAAGCCCATCCCCTAGTGCAGAGCTGCTGAACCTTCATTGTGTTGCTGGCAGCCTACTCTAGCTGTGGTGAAGCTTTTGACATGGAACAGCACAGAACCTTCTGTATTCTCATTATAACCCTTAGCCTGGCGGCCTCATCCTTGGCACACCATAAACTACTGGTTTTTCTTCTTGATGGACTTAGGTTCGATTATGTTGATGACAAAGAACTTGCTGCTCTTCCTGGTTTCAAGCAGATTGTGGACAGTGGGGTAAAAGTGGATTATATGACTCCAGATTTTCCAAGTCTCTCTTACCCAAACTATTATACTCTAATGACAGGTGAGTAGCACTACTCTGTGGGAATTCTTGTTTTATCAGGTTTGTATTTTGTAATGTGTGCTGATTCCAAGAATTTCTTACCCAAGTTCTACTCCCTTTTTTACTCTGCTCTCCGTCTTTATGGTGAACTCAAAATGTTAATGTAAACTATCAGGGTTATTCATTAAATAAAAATTGCTGGGAACTCATAGTGAATTTCAAAATTTAGTCCAAATGAGCCAAACTGGAATCATAGCTGACTTGGAGAATTTCAAAATTTTGACTATTTTGGCCTAATTTCCCAGCAATTCCCAGTTTACTCAACTTTTTTGAATAACCCTGTATTTGTAAGTATATCACAGAGCTCCACAACGATAAAACATAGGCGGTGTTATTCACTGAATTGTGTGCTGTTAGGACAAAATAGCTTAACCCCTTAAGGACACATGACATGTGTGACATGTCATGATTCCCTTTTATTCCAGACGTTTGGTCCTTAAGGGGTTAAAGGACCACTATAGGCACCCAGACGACTTCAGCTTAATGAGGTGGTGTGGGTGCCTGGTCCATCTAGGGTTAACCCTTTTTTCTATAAACATAGCAGTTTCAAAGAGAAACTGCTATGTTTATGTTAGGGTTAATCCAGCCTCTAGTGGCTGTCTCATTGACAGCCGCTAGAGGGCTTCTGCGTTTCTCACTGTGAAAATCAGAGTGAGAAGACGCCAGCGTCCATAGGAAAGCATTGTGAATGCTTTCTTATGGACTGGCTGAATGCGCGCAGCTCCTGCCGCGCATGCGCATTCAGCCGAAGAAGGAGGAGAGAAGGCGGAGGGCTCCCCACTCGGCGCTGGAGAAAGAGGTAAGTTTAACACCTTCCTCTCCATCCAGCCCGGCGGGAGGGGGACCCTGAGGGTGGGGGCACCCTCAGGGCACTATAGTGCCAGGAAAACGAGTATGTTTTCCTGACACTATAGTGCTCCTTTAACCAAGAACAAACCTATACATTTTTAAAATTCAGTTACAATTTGAAATGTTTTTAATTTACTTTATTTTCATTCAGAGAGCACTGTGTTTTGGTAGGAAAGTTCTAATTTAAGATTTGTGCTCCTCGGTGACACAATGCATCAGTGCTGTCCTATTTATAGAGGTCACAAGGGGAAATTCCCTAAAATTGCAGCAGGATATATAATTCGCTAAAATGATGGAACTGTGACATTGCAAGACCTAAATCACTTTAGCTTGCTGAATTGCTTGATGTTTGAAGTGTTTCCTTTTTTTTTTTTTTTTATTAAAAAATGGAAATTGACACTTTTATAAATTATACTGGTTACACCCCCCCCGGCTGTGAAGCACACAATTGGTCCTGTTACTGGTTTGGTTAGCTTAGTGGAGGCAGCAATTGCCCAGAGCACCTGCCTTGCCAAGACTTCTCATTGAGCTGCATTGGAAAGTCTGTGATTGGCCAGCCAGATAACATCTGGATTCGGTATAAATTCGTATGTGGACAGTAGAGTGTCTATTAACCAAAGGGGGGTAGTTTTCCATGTGTGCGCATGTATTTGGTAATGTGCATGCTAACCCAGTGTGCATGTGTATCTTGCTGATGCACACTTTGACAGAGATGATGTCCACATTATCATTACCGGCAATCTCAGTACATCCTTTATAATGGCCAAACCTCCCAGTAACTTGGATTGCTGGTAGGAAATGGAGGTATGGCAGCCATATTACTCAGTAGCAACAGTGAAAGGGCTAAACTTTAGTACATTTATTTTTAAACACATGTAAATGTTATGATGGAAATTCATTAAGAAAATCCCTAAATCCCTTTTAACTCATTATTTTATACAATTTACACAATTTATAGAGTACAATTGGCATTGCTTAGTGTGTGTTTTCTATTCCACAAATGTTAAAGAAATTTACAATGTGATCTGACATATGATCTGACATATGGTATTCTGGTTATATCATATAACAGTGTGTAGTTTATTAATCCATTTTATTGCTCATGTGTAACTTTTGGTGTTTTGTTGCCATTTTGACATGACCTTTTTTTTAGCCAAATAACTTACTCTACTTTAAATGCTTAAAGCACATAAAGTGATCCAAAACTCACCCTGCTCATTCTCTATAGTAAAGCGTTAATATTCTATGCAAGATAATATCTGAGCCCCCACCTTCTTAAATTCTGCTCTGTATAATGATTGTAGAAATGTGTGGGCTAAGGTTAAAAAAACAGTTCAGGAATGGAAATTCACAGTTTTTTACTAGTGTGCAATGCTACACCATTCTTGCTTTCCCCATTGATAAAGCTCATTCAGTCAGCTTTACACTGTCCCCAGCACAAAGGCCTAGTATTGATTTCATCATTCTATCTCCTCCGGTGTAAACACACCTTCTGCCCACCTACAACTGGCGCTTTGTGGACCAGTTTCATCCTTCCAGTGTGGGGTACCTGTATTGTAGTCCCAAACTGTAGTGGACATATAGGATGCTATGGATTGTAACTACTGTATCTTCACTACGATGGTTCACGGCAGTAACAGTTCACCGCATCTAAAGCATAGGTAACCCTGGCACTGGCCTAACTAGCTATCTAAAACCTGATGCTCAGTCATGTTATTAAACTTACTGTCTTTAGAACAAAGCTACACTAACCGTGTTGGAATGGCTTACTTTGCCATTACGCCTCATGCATACTGTAAATCCATTAAGGCCCAGACAGCTGTACACTTCAGCCATCACTGCTGTTTAGTTTATTCAATTACAGATACTTGTGCTTTACAATGTTAGGCCAAACTATCAGGAAAAGTGCTTTACCGAATAAAGATATAAATAACCGTTCCACAGTAGGGCTCGGAGCACTGTTTTTCCAGGCTGTATTTTTTTTTTTCCATTACTTCAAATATAACCTGGGACAAGGGTTCTAAATTTAAAAACTATGTGCTGCTATTTTTCCTTCACAATAATTTAATTCCAAATTTATAAATGGGACTAATGCTATACATACCTGTATGCCATAAATGAAGTCGGAGTTACTCCTCAATAATAACAGCTCACACTTTGGAGGATGCCGATACAGGAGGTATTGTACAGCATTTGGTTCACTTGTGCCATTGTATGCCTGTAACATGTGCCACCAATAGACTTTTCTTTTTGATGCTCAGTAGATCTGTATGACTGGTACTCCTCTAGGCACTTGAAGCAAGGTCTATACATGTGGGTTGCTCTTTCATTTTGGTCCATTATCACAAAGTATCTCTAACATTTTGAGTATTCGGTATGTCTCCCCAAATATAATGACTAGTAATCTTATTGTGACTGGGGAGATGTCGTACCTCCTTTCAGAGTCTGTGAAGATAGAAATTGTTTGGAGTTGCTGTATCTCTAATACAGATATAATGTTTTGATTCCTTATACCTGCTGAAGATAGTAATGTCTGCTGCTTTGTGGGTACACTCAGCCTCTAGCAGTGCTTGATTACAGAATACAGTTATGTACCCTTTAAAGCACTTCCAGCTCCCTTGCACTAGACTACAGTGGCATTATAAGATTCTTGAGATGGAATGCTCTCTGTCCCGTGGGAATAGGACTGCAGTTATTGAAAGGAACACTCAGAGCACTGTAACAACTTCATTGGAATCAATGGTTACTATTTTAAATGCAAATATTTCATTTCAGCGCTCGTCAGCTCTGCCTCCTCAACTTCTGTTTGAGTCCAAGTCTTCAATTAGGAAGACTTGTACCTTTTTTACTCCATTGTTTTGTGACTGGCTTGCTACTGACAGCCTTAGAGTGTCAGCTAACATTCTCAACCTATCAGCAGCTCCCAGTCTGACAGGATTATTCACCAAAGTGAGAATTCCAAGTGAATTTCACATTAAAAGTGATACTAAAGGCACCCAGACCGCTTCTTCTCATCTATCAGAGAGCCCCTAGAGGCGCTACCTGGGGTTTCACGAGCTTTGATCCCATGAAACATCGCTGGACGTCCTCACACTTTGGAAGAGAATGCACCGCTTGTAGACATTTCCTATAGAAAAGCACTGAGGTAATGCTTTTCCATGGGGAAGGCCTAATGCGAACTCAGAACTTGCCGCACATGCGCATTAGGTCCCCCCCGCCCCCTTCAGCTGACGTCAGCCAAGGAGGAGCCAGTCCCCGGTCCGCAGGCACATTGCTGACAGCCGGCGGGGGGACACCTATTCTCACTAAAAGGCTCTGTACTCACTACTACGACCTTCATGCGATACATCAGATCTCTGTTAACCATCAGATCTCTGTTAACCATGCTAGGTTTTAACCCTTCACTCTACTCAGGTCACTCCTTCCGCATAGGGGCGGCCTCCACAGCTTCCAGCGCATATCATTAAATCATTGGGGCGGTGGAAGTCATCTGCCTACACAACCTACATACCAAAACCTACACAAGAATTAAGAAATGCTTTTTAAGAAATGTCTGGATAATTGTATATAATTGTTGACTGTATTAAATCTTTGGTTATTCAATTTTTGCCCTCTTTATTTACAGGCCTATCGTATCGTCGGTATCGGCACACCACAACTGACTTTGCTCTTTTATTCTATCCTACGTTCTCACTGGAACCCTACTCCATATACGGCTAATTGCCCCTTACACAAGTATTAAGGCTGTTTGGCCTGTATTTGTGGGAGTGGCTTAAATTTATTCACTCCCCTATATAAGGTACAACTCTTACCTGACTCCACACCGATCAAGGTCAGCCCCTAAATGACCATCCCACCCACTCCTCACTTACAACACTTTCTTTTTCGTTTCTATCTTCTTAGTTTTATCACTTCTTGGCGGGCCCTCTTTATTTACAGGCCTACCGTATCGTCGGTATCGGCACACCACAACCGTATTGCTCTTTTATTCTATCGTACGTTCTCACTTGAACCCTACTCCATATACGGCTAATTGCCCCTTACACAAATATATATATATATATATATATATATATATATTTAATTGTGATTGAAAACCCCTTCCACCTGTAGTCCTTGGAGATAGTTAATACAATGTTAAACAAAAATCTGCACACCAGTCAAGCCATAAGACTTGCTTTTCATACAGAAATCACAAATCTGCAGTGATGTTACTACCGCAAAGGATTCTGGGTGGGCATATGCAAATTAGTTTAACAAAGAAACACATTTTTGCCTCATTGGTTTACTGGCTTTGCATCTTTTCCCAAGTTGTGTTTCAAAGCTGTTGTATACAGCAAAAACAGACTCAAAGGAATTCATGTTTAAAATGGAATGAGGCAAAAATGCGATTCTCCCTCAGGGCTCCCTTTCCCACTGGGCTGAATGAGTTAAAATCCCTACAGCCATTTACCTTAATCCAGCGTTGGGCTCCCTCAGCGCTGGTGACCTCTCCTCCCCCGCCGGGGTCCGCTCCGAATGCACGGCCAGAACCACGCATACATTCAAACCGCCCATAGGAAAGCATTACTCAATGCTTTCCACACTGAGAATCGCGGAAGCAGCCTCTAGTGGCTGTCAGGAAGACAGCCACTGAGAATCGCGGAAGCGGCCTCTAGTGGCTGTCAGGGAGACAGCCACTGAGAATTGCGTAAGCGGCCTCTAGTGGCTGTCAGGGAGACAGCCACTAGAGGTTGGATTAACCCTCAATGTAAACATAGCAGTCTGAAACTGCTATGTTTACAGCTGCAGGGTAAAAACTAGGGGGACCTGGCACCCAGGCCACTTCATTGAGCTGCAGTGGACTGGGTGACTATAGTGGTCCTTTAAAAGGGATGTATGGGAACAAAGTTTTGTGTGGACTGACTGATAATGAAATTAGTTAAGGTAAAGCTGACTTTGCGCACTATGCAAATTCTTTTTCTGCTTCAGTCTCTCTAACACTGTGGCATGTTCCCTTTCTTCTACACTCACTACATACACCTTTTCTCTGTCCCAGACTGAATAACAGGAGCTTCTGCCTGCTAGTAAGAAGGTTAGAACAGGAGCGGCCAAGTGATTGCTAAGGGATCGTCCTTAGAAAGCGTGGAGCGATTGCATCATTAGACGCACGGCCGGTGCAAGGATTTTTGCCGCCCTAGGCAAAAGAAAGATTTGCCGCCCGCCCCCTCCCCACCTTCCCCCGGGACATTGCAATGCCCCACCCATATGATCTGCCATAGGAACTAATACAAAAACACAGTTTAGAGAGCGCACGTCAAGAATAATATAGTGGAATTTCTAGGACAATGCCCCAAACTTAGCGTTCCACAAGAAAATTAAATTGGAAAGCTGCTAGATACAATAAAAAACCTTCCCAAATTTTTAAAATATCTCATAAGACACAAAATAAAAACAAAATTAGTATCAGCGCTAAGTGAATATACCCCTATGTAATAAACACAGGGTTCAACCCAAAAATGTCTTGTCCATCAAAGAGTTCCAATTTCAGTCTTAATTGAGGGTACTTCCAAGCAATTCACAGGGATTAGTTGCTGCAACAGTAGCATATACGTAAAATCTGTGTCTTTATATGTATCCAAACCTTAAAATAGAAAAGATACTGACATAGCATAATACTGTTACAATTTTATTACCCAAGTGAAAAACCCCCCATAAGAAAAACTCTTACAATATAATGTTGTGAAGCTTATCTCTAAGTTTCACAATAAAGCACAATTCACACAGAGTGTTAAATGGAAGAGTTACTTGCTGTCGCTCCGTGAATACAGATCTTTCTGAACCGTCCTATGCACTTGGATCGGTCCCTCACAAGAACGCCAGATTCCAAGCACTGCTGTGATTGTTGTAGATTTAAAAGTCCCACCAGACACACGATCTACATGTTTCGCTCGTTAGACCGAGCTTTTTCAAGATGAAGTGTATTGTCCCACAAACATTGATACATGCAAACACCATGATACACACTGACATAAAACCACACACAATGACACGCAGATGCACATACAAAGATGTATATCCTGACACACAGATGTTTGCGCACACACAGACACACACCCTGACACAGAAGCACACTGATATATATATCTACACACACACACACACACAGTGCACTACCTGACACACACACACATATGCACACCCTGGTACACACACACACACACACAGTGCACTACCTGACACACACACACATATGCGCACCCTGGTACACACACACACACACAGATGCACTACCTGACACACACACACAGATGCACTACCTGACACACACACACACAGATGCACACCCTGGTACACACACACACACAGATGCACTACCTGACACACACACACAGATGCACACCCTGATACAAAAACACACACACAGATGCACCAGCTGGCCGACATTACAGCCGTCACGATCATAAAGAACCGAGGCACCCGACCGGGCCCTTGATCAGCAGTAATGTTTCCCGGAGCTATAATCATAGCATCGGGGAAAAATTCCCCGGCACACGGTTTGGGAACTGCTGCGTTATGATATATATCAGATACTTATCTGTATTCCTAATGCTACATTCCTGATGCCCCTTGTCATTTAGCCAACCCCCCCAACTGTATTAAAAAAAAATTGAAATAAAAGTAAACATATTTCTCAACTATTCTAAAGCGCCAAGTCTCCCCCAGCGCTGCCATGACCTTCACCTCAGGTTACGTCATGCCTGCAGAATGACGGGCCAATCCATTCTCAATGGTGTGCTGACAGCAGCTTCTTTAGGGGTATGATCGTGTGTATACCTTATGCGGTGGTTGATTGCGATCACCATTGGGTTAACAGCCGGTGTTACCGACTGTTGAGTGCGTCTGTCCAGTGTGATAAGATCATTTGAAAGTCTCATTTGCATATTGAGACTTCGGTAATTTGGTGCGCGTTAACAGACATCTGTGCATTACAGATTGGTCCACTCTGAATTCTCGGCAGAGGTACTACTACATATAAAAAGAAACCCTGAGGTCAGTTCAACTCTGGCCCCTGACAAAGGTGCACTATTAAGGCACTGAAACGCGCGTCGGGTTTTTTCCTTTCACTCATTTCTCACAGGGCACTATCACCATGTGCAGGTAACCAACATTCTAAGTATGGTTCTGCACATTAGCACTATGTAATTTCTATCTATTCTTTACCTCCTTATCAGTCTAATACTTTGCTTTAACTGTGGACGCTCTGAGGTCCATTAATAAGGAACAGGAAGGATTGCAGATGTGGCATTCTATGTCTAACTATTTCTTGTAACACAGTCTACTAGTTACATTTAAGTGTGTGCTAAATGTTCAGCCACTGACTTTGTACAGTAGCAATTTATTGACATTGTATTTAAACTGTAACTTTATTTCCTAGCGTTTAGCCACACTGTGTAGACTAACTATTGAGCCTCTTACATAGGATAGCAACTTTCTTATTTAGAGCACTATTGATTAAGCTACCTATTACTTATTAGGCGCACAGGTTATAGTAGTTTAGGACTGGTACCCGAGGTCTGCTTTGAGTATACTCAATCATTATGTTCAGACGTTGACCTTGCTAAATGACATTAAAGTCTGGTGTCTGTTAGATTTGTATAGTAATACTCACGGACCAGGGATTTAGGAGGGTAGTCAATAGGCTTTATTTAAATTCTTGAATTATTTCTGATGCTTAGGCAGGGGCACACGTTATGTACCTTTTTGTATCATAGTATTTTTGATTTTACAAACATTTAGACTTCCAGTTTTTACTCTGGCTTCTGGACTCTCCATCCAGCAGCTTGAGTAGATTTTTGACTTTAGCCATGTCCAAGACGTGAGGAGGCTTTGGTCTCTGAGCTTGGATGGTTTGTTCTGAGTAAGGTGGCAGTCCTAGTGCTGTCAGCACGTAGTCCATTTCTGATGCGTCGGTTATGCGGCTTGTTGCACCACCATACGTGATGACCAGGCTTCTGGGGAATGCCCAGTGGTATGGGATCGAGTATTGGCGGAGTGCGGCACTCAGGGGTTTGAACAGGCCTCTCCATATCAAAGAAGCCTGGATAAATCTTTATAGAAAGACAAAGTGGCAGTTTCGAAGGGGTGAGTAGCCTTTCCTCTCACTGCTGCCATGAAGTTTAGTTGGGCAGATCTGGAGCTGTAGTATGACACACCTGGTATTACAAGGACACACTTCTATGACGGCAGTAAAGAGTGTACAGAAGTGATACCACAGACTAATACTAATGACAGCCCTGAGCAAGCAGGACCTGAGAGCAGTCTAGTTCAAAGCATGCTAACAAGGGATGGGAAGAGTCCAGTAGCCTCAGAGAGAGCTAAAAGACTATTTGCACAACCGGGACCATTCGTCACTCGTAGTGGCAGACATTCACAACCACCTGAGAGACTTACCTCTAGAATGTTTTTACAAGGACAGTGATTTGTACTCCAAATTTCACAATGTTGGGGGCGGAGCCGGGCCGCCGAGCGGAGCTGCAGCCATCTTTGCTAGCTCCTGCATCGTGCCGCTAAAAAGGCATTTTTCTTACCTCCAATGTCCAACAGAACCAGGGAAAATATGAGGAGGAACCCGCCGCAAGTCGGGCGAAGCCAGTTTCTGGTGGATCGCGGCACACTCCGGACACTGCGGTGAGACATACACCCGGGCCTAATTGTGGAGACCCGCAGGACGGAGGTCCGACGAGACACAGGCACATACAAACCCAACGAAGCGCGAAGCAGACGCACAGGAGGCAGCATTACCAGGTGCACATGATGAAGGGGGTCCCGGCCCCGCTTCCCCCCCCGGGCCGGTGGGGGTTATCCCGGCCCATGAGTCCCTGCTTCGACAACACCCTGGGGAATCAGAAGGGGTCGGGAGTGTTGCCCTGCCGGCGGCCTCCCACCTTATAAATGGAACAGCTACAAAAATTGATTGCTGTATGGCAATGCTAGCATGTAAGGGGAGACTCCTCTTCATTGAGCAGCTTCCTCGCATTGCTTCGAGGGCCCCAACAGCTGCTGCCCTGCAGAGGGATACCCCGGGCGGCCTGCCCCATGGAGAAGTACCAGTCCCTAAAAAATAGATAACAGTGACCCAATATGTGCTAAATGCAAAAATGTAGGAAACTCTAACACCTTGGTGGGGTTCCCTTAACCTTCACCAATAAAGAGTTATAGACACGACAAGGTATAAGGTGGAGTATCTTACATGCACTTTTCAAGTAGTCCTTTGCTTAGGTACATTTCATACAGTATACTATGCACTTTTCAAGTAGTCCTTTGCTTAGGTACATTTCATACAGTAATGCTACTAAGACCATTAAGACTGCTCAACAGAGTTTGTAAGGTCTCTTAAATATTCTTTTTATTTTTGTTTATACTAATAAATGTTATTTTATTTCACCTGTGAGCCTGTGATTACCCTGCATAAGGAACTTGGAACACAGAGGAGGGAGTGGGACTCTTTACATCCCACGAAGTGAATAACTTGAGCCCAAACTTTGGTGGCTCCATCCTTGTGAGTTTGCATTTGGCAAGACCTTATTGAATTTGCATAATTAAGAGTACAAGCAATATTGCACTATTTTCTGCTATTTTATTCTTTTTAGAGTATACTGTATGAAATGTACCTAAGCAAAGGACTACTTGAAAAGTGCATAGTATACTGTATGAAATGTACCTAAGCAAAGGACTACTTGAAAAGTGCATGTAAGATACTCCACCTTATACCTTGTCGTGTCTAAGTACCAGTCCCTGCCTCTTGGTTTCGGGGGGGACCCTGGGGAGATTGTCCCTGCCGCAGTGAGTCCTGTGGGACGGGAATGCGCAGACCTTTCTGGTGTACCGGTGGCCGTGAGGGTGGCGCCCCAGTCCTAAGTATGTGGCCGGCGCCAGGTGAGACATGAGGGTCTAAGTGCTTCACAGAGGCTGAAGTGGTGCTGGGGAGGTGCAGGAGATAGTCGGAATCTGGACTCTTGGTGTGGGGTGTCCGGGGGACGGATTTGGACTTTGAGTGCCCACAGCACCACAGAACGCTACACTGGTGGGATGGGTCAGACCCGGGGAGGACTGATGGAGGACAGGCATGCTTGGAGGCCTATGGAGGCAGCTCTCTTACAATGTAATCAACACCGCTCTCCTTAACCTATTATGTGCAATGACAAAGCGCAGCATGTTCCTACTCCCCACGAAGTGACTCACTTTTATGTTTCCCATCACTGTTAGCAGAAACTGCACTATAACACATTTGCAACCTAGGTTTAAGTTATAAATACCTTGTTTGCCTTCAGTTACCTGCATTGCATAACTAACCACTGTCTACATCAGATTGCACATTATGTGATGAACATCTCCTTTGAAATTGCAATCGCCTGTTTATGCATCCCTTAACTTATATTGCATATTACTACCAGCCTAGCTCTCATAATGTTATAGTTCTTACAAATGATTTTTATTTATTTTGCATTCATTGTTGTTGCAGGCCTATGCCATAATTCATTAGACGCAGTTAATAGACAAACAGCTATGACCTATCAAAGCCTTATGATGCTTACTTAATATATTGTATTAGCCGTGGAAACGCTGTTTATGCTGCAGTACCTATATGACCTACAGTCTAGGGGCGTAAATTATTGCATACATAACCTTTCTCAGAATAGCAGCAAGCATTATAAAAATCCTCGCTTTTTTCTTTTTTATTCTCTTAGATAGTTTAATTAAACAACACTGCCTCCAAATGCCTTCTTATAGCAACACTGCATTTCTTTAAGGGTTCGTTAAGGATTAACCTAAACAATTATCTGCCTTACTTAAGTTAGACACGTTAATGCAACAGCAAATGTACCCCGGTTAAGATTTAGTTCATAACCATACTTTAGTCACACGCAGACTGCTATACGGTACCTGTTCATGAAAGGAAAACCCGCATCAGTGACCGAGCAATTAGTCAGACACATGCCATTAACTGCACTTCATATTGTTATGAATGTTGGAACATAGTCAGAATACAACCGCCATATATTTGTTTTAAGCCTAAGCATATAAAACCTCGTAAAGTTTATAAACATTTAAACGGTCCGATATACTCGCTTCTGCTCAGGCGATAAATTGCATCTCTTTTCATGTACTGAAAAGAGCCTCTGCGTAGGCAACTACCCGCTTTAACGAACATGTGTTTGGTATACGAGTCTATGACAAGGCAACAATAAAAATATTTAAAACAAATTTCACAATGTTAATATATCCTAAAAGAGGGAGATGTTAGGGATGTTATGTTTGGTTTACATGCAACTAACTGTATGGTTTATTTTCTATTGCACGTGTTTCTTGTTGGGGTGTGTGCTTCCTTCCTGTATCTCCTGAAACATGGCTCCTATACACAAATGGCTTGCAGTGTCTTTATTTATATCACCTGAAACATTAATATCCAGCAAAAGGTCTTTGATGTCAACCTTAGTTGAGGGAACGCTGTCCTCCAACTCAATAGTCTGGGAGGCACCTGGCCATGGAGCTTGCCTGGCGGCAGAGAAATCCTCCTCCTGTTCACCTAAAGCCTCAGACGATGCCATGGAGTAGGCCTCGGTCGGCGCCAACTTGGGAGGTGCAGGTTATTGTGGCAGTCGCAGTAAAGTCTCAATATCTCGGAAGCCGGGACCAGGATCCGCTTGGTGCTTTTTGGAACGGCACCCCATAGTCTGCTGGTGCGCTGAGGGTATGAAGAAGGTACGTAACAACCCTCCATGTTGCCTGTTTAGCCACAGATCTAGACGGCTGTTCCGGAGCTCACAGGAGTTGTGACAGTCTTGTTTGAATGCTGGCTCTGCCCGCTTAATTGTTAAATTTTCCCCTATATAATATTGTAAAGCGCTGCTGAACAAGTTCTGTATAAATACCAATAATAATAATATGTTACGGTTTGAGAGCTGGGAAGTAAGAGTTCCGACTCTCATACCTAGAGGAGATAGAGGCTTGGCTTGAAGCTGTACTTCCAAGCCTTCTATTTAGTTTAATATGGGGTTTGGAGAGGTAGGACAGATTGGCCAGCACTGAAGGCACTATACCTAGCTTCTATAATATGAAGTTGTTAAAGTACCTACAGTGTTCCTTTAACCCCTTAAGGACCAAACTTCTGGAATAAAAGGAAATCATGACATGTCACACATGTCATGTGTCCTTAAGGGGTTAAAGAAAAGCTTTAAAAGTTTAGCATGTCTAGATGTAACGTACAATCCAAAGAAAGTATATTCAAAATGTAGAAACTCCCAAGTACCACACAACTACAGCACAGGAGCACGCCAGATCACTCTCCAAAAGCCAGTGTTCCACACTGCATGATCCACAATCTGTACAGTGAACTAATAAAAACCACAAAGAATTTATATGGAGGCATAAGAAAACAGGATATATGACAGTCGGAATTCCTGAATTACAATTTATTCAGGCAGAGTTTAAATAATAGTACAGAGGTTAGCACATCATTAACGCTCGAAGGTTCGCCCAGACCACTTCATCTCAATGTCATTTTAACCCTGCTATACAAAACATTTACAGATTTCTTTTAGAGTCCCAGTGCTGGAAATGAGGTAAGTAATTTTCTATTAAAGTTAAATTCGTTTTAATAGCAAAGGAGTGGAGACAAAAGGGAACCTACAATCCAGAAATAATGATTGTAATATATGGGGCTATAGGTTCCTATTAACGCATTTCATGAATGAAGCACTTAATCATAAGGTCTAATTGCTTTTTAACACATTTAGTGAGATTACATCCTGTGATTTGATTATAATGGGGACTGTAACTACACAGCTGCTTACGTGATGTGTTATGGTGTATTTCATTTCTGTTAGCCATGTGCCTTACAATCTATAGTTTGACTTTACATTTTCTTTCCAAATATTATTATGAAGATATTGATTAATTTATCCTCCACTTCCATCCACTAAAACCTAGTTTCTCAACACGTGGTACTAAAGGCACACCAAGAGGCAGCAGGCTGGGGGAAAATGGAAGAGGTGGCGGTAAGGGAGCCTTAATCTTGATGATCTTCCAACACTTCAGATTAATAGTTCATACACTTTAAAATATATATATATATATATATATATATATATATATATATATATATATATTCTTTACTACCTTTTAATCAGGTTTGTTCTCTAATATGGGATTAAATATCAGTGCCTACATGTTTTATTTGAATTTAAATCAATAGTAATTACTTTCTTGAGGCAGGGGTACTTAGGAATTCTTTTTTCGACCTGCTGGGGTACTTCTCCATAAAAGGTGAGAAACCCTGCACTTACGCACTCTGTATCTTAGTTCATTGTCTCAAGCTGTTTGACTATAGCTCTTTAAATAATAATTAACCATTTAAAATATCCTTCCAAGAAACATATACAAGGTTATCCGGTAAAGTGAGAAATCAAAGTGCATTTAAAATTTAAAGTCAAAATAATCAAACTGGGAAATCCTCGGTCAGCTAAACTTTTCATTCAGCTACTTTGGCCTTAAAGGAACATGTGCTAGGAATACCAACCTCTGTGATGGTCCAACCTAATGCTCCTAATAGAAGAGCATTGGGAACCTAACGACAGTCGAATCAATGCTTTCCTATGGGGGCTTCTGATTAACATAAATTAGTTTTACTTAGTCACTCTGACAACCATATAGGGGGATTTAACCCTGCAGTGTAAACCTGCAGGCTAAAAGGACACAGACATGGCACCCAGACCACTTCATTGAGATACAGTGTTTCTTTACATTTGAAATTCACCTTAAATTGAGAATTCTCACTTCAGTAAATAACTAAATTATAAATCATAATTTTGAAATATATAAATTAATCTAATACATTAAAATATTCAAAGTTCATTCAAATGGGATGCTAATACATCGGGCTGAATGTCATACTATAGCGTTACAGCTATCATGAAAATTTCAATAAAATACTTGGCTCAGGTTTAGTCTCGGACAGACTCGCACTGCTTGACATGTACAACAATACATTACACCAATTGTTACACGGAAGACGATTAGGGAATGAGCATGTGGCCATTGTCCTGGCCACCTGCTTGGGAATGAACTGTTGGTTTTAGAATGAAATCTTATTTCATTTTTTGGCCCGCTGGCTACTATTCAGACTATGGTCTAATATCTGCACAGTAACGCCATGGATTCTGTGTTCTTTTCCCCCAGGTCGTCATTGTGAAGTACATCAAATTACTGGCAACTTTATGTGGGACCAGAAGTCTAATAAATCATTTGACATCGGTATCAACGTAGATAGTCGGTTACCGCTTTGGTGGAATGGATCAGAACCTCTATGGGTCACAATGGAAAAAGCAAGAAAGAAGGTCTTTATGTATTACTGGCCTGGTGAGTGTACAAGGTTCATATCCATAGGACATTCTCTTTTGGATAAGACATTCCCAATCTGAACTTGCAAGCTTTTCCCTTTTGTGAGCTTCCAGTTCTTATATTGTTTATACATTTGGATTTATAAGTTGCCTTTAGAGTGAATGTAAACGTAAATTACAAAATACATTTGATATATTTCTAGATAGAAAAATTAAATTTGAATGTTAATGATTTCCATGCATTCAGTTGGCGGGTGACACTTTGCGGTGGAAACCTGCAGAAATTACATCGACAACTTTAAAACTCTCTTCCCTATCTTTCTTCTCCGTTATATAATTCCATATATTTCTAGAAAGACATTGTTTTTCTGTGTACTTTTCAGGCAGATTACGTCGTGCATACATTTCTATTCAACCTATAAACAAAATTTACAAAGTGCTAAGGTTTGTTTACATGTGGTTCTGACAGTCTCGAGTCTTTATCAGTTTATCACTTTCTCAGGTTGTGAAGTGGAAATTCTGGGTGTTAAGCCAAGTTACTGCCGCGAATATTATGACAACCCATCAGATGTTAATTTCACGAAGGCAGTTTCGGATGCTCTTCAGTTTTTAAGGTGAGCCTTTAAATCACCAAACTTCTTGATGGCTAAAAAATGAAAGAAGAATGTTTACTAAAACTTATATTATTATTACCATTTATATAATGCCAATAGAGACTCCAAGCACCACGACCACTTCAAATCACTGATGTTGTCATTGTTCTTCATGGTGCTTTGAGTAAACCTCTAGACACCCTGTCCTGGAATTTGTTCTTTTTTTTAAAAAGTAAAAAAAAACAAAATGTTTTTTATAGATAATACACTTAAACATATGCAAAAACATCACATTCAAAATAATCAATACATTTAAAATTCAGAATAACAGATACATTTAAAGTTCCTTCTGCCTTAAGCTCTTCCGCACAGGAAGTGTGAAATAATAGGTGATGATATTAAACTGTGACTTTTGCCAATTGTCTTCTATGCCAGCTACAGGTAAATAAAACAAGGAACTGTGCCTGTGCAAATATTATGCTAATTATCACTTTAGGGCATTTTAACACAAATATGAATAGCTTGTAGATTGAAAGGTGAAATGCTGCCATCATCAACAATATATGCAAAATAGAAAACAAATATTCTTTTAGAGCAGTGTTTCACAAACCTTTTTTCACTTGAGTGCCCCTTGGTAGCCAATTTCCATAAATTGTACCCTTCATCAAAGCAAAATCTTTGTTATTAATACAGTTGCTGTTATTCCACATTCATATGCTCTTTTCTGCCCCAGACACCCCTGTTTTTCTGCCTCAGGCTCTTCCTGCTTCATCTCTGTCCCAGGCTAACCCTGCCTCTCACTGTGCACATAGACCTAGTGACACAAATGCAGATACACACACACACACACACACACACACACACACACACACATACAAATACACAAACTGTATCTGTGTATCTGCACATATGTCAAACACTGACAAAAACAAACACTGATACAAATGCACAGACACACAGATACAAACACTGACACACATACAGTTGCACAGACACACCGATACACATACTTACACACATACAGATGTACAGACTCACAAATCAAAGCAATGACACACTCACATAGATACAAAGATGCAGATACACAGACTCGCATAATAAAACATGTAGATTGTAGTGGAATAGATGCTCTAGCTACACTTTTTTTCCCTTTTGTTTGGCTTTCCGTACACCCCCCGTTCTTTTGCCGAACCAACTATGTGTGGATCCCCAGATTCCTTTTGTATTTTGGTCACCCTGTGCCCATTATTGGTGCTGGGTATGTTGAATTTATTGCTTGTCTGTGCCTCTCCCCCTCCCCCTTTTTCATGTACTATTGTTTCCCTACCAGGGCGTTGTTCCAGGGACACTTTGTCTCTCCTCAATCTCCCATCAGCCCTTGCTATTGTCTGACCCCTCACTTCCTTATACTATAGTAATCTATACACCATTATATGTAAATTATCCTGTTGGGGGCATAAAATATGAGTGCTATATCTATTAAAGTGAATTGACTCCTAGAACTATGTTTCGTCTGGTTATGGGAATGGATGTCTGTATGCTTTAATGGTTCCAGAGTGGCTCAAGAAAGGAATTAGCGGAGGTAACCAGTCGGGTTACCTGTGGTCCACTACATAGATATACAAACACTGACACAGGCACACTGATGCACATACTGACAAACATACAATTAACACATACACAAACACTGACACACACACATGCATGCAGATACAGATAAAACACCAACACAGATACAGACACACAGATACACATACTGACACATACAGATTGTCACGTATTCAACCTCACCTTGTGGTATTGGCAATAGGAATTGCCTTCCTAGCAGTGATGGAGGTGCCATTCAGCGGTCCGGCGCTGGTATACCTGACTGCTGCAGCATATCTGTGGATGCCAGCCGCTGCGGATCTACACCATATTATAGCCCCATGTCCGCCCACGGTAATGACGGTGTCGATGTGTGTGTTACGTCACGTGATAGAAGCGTACGTTTAGGGGTCAAATGACGGTTACGGCCAATCGGATCTGCAAGAGTGTTATTTAAACTAATTTCTCCTTTCATTAATTTCCCTGTCGTGGTTTCCCTTAGCTGGCAATCCAAGACCGTGTTCCTGAGCATTTATTTCTGGTAATTGACTTTGGCTTCGTTTTGACTTCCCTGTATTCTGGTATCTTTGACTTATGGCTTTCCCTCATTGTTGTGTCTCCTTCTGTGTCCCTGACCTCGGCAAGTATTCTGACTATTCTCTGGTACATTAAGTCCGGCCATTCTAAGGTCCAGTAAGATGTTACTTTTAGTCCTAGGTGTGATATAATTCTACGTGCTGGATCAACTAGTAATCCTGACACAGATGTACAGACACACAGATACACACTGCCACACATGCAGATGCACAGATGCAAACACTGACACATATACAGTTGCACAGACACACTGATTCACACACTGACACACATACAGATAGACAGACAGATACAAGCAATGACACACATAAAGATGTATAGACACGCAGATGCAAACACTGACAAATACAGATGTACAGACACAGATACAAACATTGACACACATACAGATGTACAGATACACACTGGCACACATACAGATGTACAGATACAGTGAAACACCTGCAGATGCACATACACACTGATACACGTGCAGATACACAGATCCAAACACTCACACACTTACAGTTGCACAGACACACTGATACACACACCGACAAACATACAAATGTACAGACACACAGATCCAAACAATGATACAGTCACAAAGATACAGATCCACACACTTACACACCTGCAGATACATAGACACACAGATACAAACAGTGACACAGATACAGACACAGTTACAAACACTGGCACACATGCAGATACACAGACACAGAGATGCAATCTCTGACACACATACAGATGCCCAGACACACTGATACACTTATTGACACACACAGATACACAGATACACAGATACAAACACTGAAACAAACACACAGATATAGATACAAATAGTGACACAAATACACATACAGGTGTACATGCAGATTTGCAGACACAGATGCAAACACTGACACACACACAGTTGCACAGACACACTGATACACACACTGACACACGTACAGATGTACAGTCACACAGATCCAAACAATGACACACTCACACAGATACACACACTGACACACACACAGATACAAACACTGACACATACAGACACAGTTGCAAACACTGATACGTTCAGATATACATACTGAAACACATGCAGATACACAGACACACACTGACACGAAGATACCCAGATGCAAAATGTGACACATGCAGGTGCGCACACACACATACAGTTGCAATGTCACACTAATACACATACTGATACACATGCAGATACACAGATCCAAACACTGAAACACACACTGACACATGCAAATACAGACTCACAGATACACATGCAGACATATAGTTGAAAGAAAAAGTATGTGAACCCTTTGGAATGATTTCTGCACAAATTGGTCATAAAATGGGATCTGATCATCATCTAAGTCACAGCAATAGACAACCACAGTCTGCTTAAACTAATAATACACAAAGAATGAAATGTTGCCATGTTTTTATTGAACACACCATGTAAACATTCACAGTGCAGGTGGAAAAAGTATGTGAACCCTTGGATTTAATAACTGGTTGAACCTCCTTTGGCAGCAATAACTTCAACCAAACGTTTCCTGTAGTTGCAGATCAGACGTGCACAACGGTCAGGAGTAATTCTTGACCATTCCTCTTTACAGAACTGTTTCAGTTCAGCAATATTCTTGGGATGTCTGGTGTGAATCGCGTTCTTGAGGTCATGCCACAGCATCTCAATTGGGTTGAGGTCAGGACTCTGTATGGGCCACTTCAGAAGGCGTATTTTCTTCTGTTTAAGCCATTCTGTTGTTGATTTACTTCTATGCTTTGGGTCATTGTCCTGTTGCAACACCCATCTTCTGTTGAGCTTCAGCTGGTAGACAGGTGGCCTTAAGTTCTCCTGCAAAATGTCTTTATAAACTTGGGAATTCATTTTTCCTTTGATGATAGCAATCCGTCCAGGCCCTGACGCAGCAAAGCAGCACCAAACCATGATGCCCCCACCACCATACTTCACAGTTTTGATGTTGGTGTGCTGTGCCTTTTGTTCACCACACATAGTGTTGTGTGTTTCTTCCAAACAACTCAACTTTGATTTCATCTGTCCACAAAATATTTTGCCAGTACTGCTGTGGAACATCCAGGTGCTCTTGTGCAAACTGTAAACGTGCAGCAATGTTTTGTTTGGACAGCAGTGGCTTCCTCTGTGGTATCCTCCCAATTTTACGTATTGTAGATTCGCTAACAGGGATGTTAGCATTTGCCAGTGACTTCACCTCATTGAGCAGTCTGTGCTGTGCTCTTGCAGTCCTCTTTACAGGATGGCCACTCCTAGGGAGAGTAGCAGCAGTGCTGAACTTTCTCCATTTATAGACAATGTGTCTTACCGTGGACTGATGAACAGCAAGGCTTTTTGAGATACTTTTATAACCCTTTCCAGCTTTATGCAAGTCAACAATTCTTAATTGTAGGTCTTCTGAGAGCTTTTGTGCAAGGCATCATTCACATCAGGCAATGCTTCTTGTGAAAAGAAAACCCAGAACTGGTGTGTGTTTTTTATAGGGCAGGGCAGCTGTAACCAACACCTCCAATCTCATCTCATTGATTGGACTCTAGTTGGCTGACATCTCACTCCAATTAGCTCTTGGAGATGTCATTAGTCTAGGGGTTCACATACTTTTTCCACCTGGACTGTGAATGTTTACATGGTGTGTTCAATAAAAACATGGCAAAATGTCATTCTTTGTGTGTTATTAGTTTAAGCAGACTGTGATTGTCTATTGTTGTGACTTAGATGATGATCAGATCACATTTTATGACCAATTTGTGCAGAAATCCATATCATTCCAAAGGGTTCACATACTTTTTCTTGCAACTGTATACAGATGTATAAACACACACACTTCCATACATGCAAACATTGACACACATACAGTTGCAAAGACACAGATGCAAACACTGACACACATACAGTTGCACAGAAATTCTGATACACACACTGACATACGTACAGATACACACACACACACACACACAGTGACTGAATATCTCCCTCATTGGCCCAGTAAACTATAATCGCTGTAGGAAGACCGCCACACAGCTGAGTGAATTTGTCGCCTAAGTTCCAGCCAATAAGAGCTGTGCTGTGTGTTTCTACAATATGGCTCTTACACGTTATATGCTTTACTCTATATGAATTATTACATTGTATGCAGTAAGAGCACTCTGATTCATTCTCTTGTAAGCCAACCAATTAAAGCGCACTTCTCTTGGCTGTCAGAGCGCTGTTACATATATTACATTGTATGGGACAATTTTCCACACAAGTTAATAGCTGACATAGCCTGGGATTGGGGCCTTTCTAGCAACTGGGCAGCAATGGATGTCCAGTCTCTAGTTTTAAATATTAAGAGCCTGCCATAGAGAGATTTTATATATATAATTTATGTATGTTTTCTTTTTTTAATGTGCTTCCGATTGTAATTTAACTGTTTGCCTGCTGGCTGCTAGTGCAGTCAGCAGTAAATAGTTAGAATAAAAAAAAAATAAAAAAAAATAATAATAATCTGAGCCCAGATTTGAAGCGTATAGACCCAGATTTGAAATGTACAGTCTATATTTCATCCGGGCCTGAATTGCAAACTCTGGACATTGTTGAATAGTGAACAATGTCAGGATTTTGTAGTCCGAATCACCCTGTATGCATCTGGGGGTTTTGCCCCATTTAGTACAGGGCCATTTGGACTTTAGCCATTAAACCTGCATCTCTTTGTCACTCAGTACCCACGGTATGTCTGCACCAATATCCTTATGTTGTCATAAGGCACACTGATGGAGCCCCAGGAGGTGAGCCATAGAATTAAATGTTTGTCCTCAATCAATCTTGTACTTCACCCAGTTTTATTTATGTACAATTCTAGCTATGCCATATCCACTATGTGTGTGGGTGCAACATATTTGTCATTATTATAACTTGCATTTATCGCTACAATATATTCCACAGAACTTTACAATTATTGTGTGGGTATTACTTGCAAAGTATTACTGGCAAAGTGATTGACAGACAAACTCATTTTGATGAGGGCCCTGCTCAAACAATCCTACAGTCTAGAACTGTGAACTCTTTGTATGTTCTATTATTCTCATGCCTCTGATCTAAGTCTATTGGAATTACAGGAATGGTGAAACTGATATGGCAGCTGTGTACTATGAAAGAATTGATGTAGAAGGTCATCATTATGGACCCTGGTCTGAAGAGAGAAGAAATGCTACAAGAGTAGTGGATCATGTGCTATGGACCTTGAATCAAGAAGTCAAAGTAAGTGTACTTTTGGCCACCTGCAATTTTCTTATACCAGATTTTGGCACCCCGGGGAAACTCCGCTGTTGTGTAAATAGTCTGTATTAGCTAAAGAATATTTCCATTAAAAAAAATGTTGTTGTGGCAGTATATTTCTTTGGAAGCCATAGTTATTGATGGAAAGTCTTGTGATACTTCTCTCTTACAAACATTGGATGACACTCTATGGTGCAAAAGAGTGGTTCCAAATGACATATGGCATCCTTTAAAAGCATTCCTGAAGACAGAGTATATTAATGGCCTGATATGTACCATGACCTTAAAGCGGCTCTGTCACCATGCAAAGACCTCCAACGGTGACTGCTCTGCTAGCAGTGTGATGGCCAAGGGATGCAGGGAAAGATGAGTTATACTTAAGTGAATCCGTCTGCTATCTTATTTCTGCCATTTCTCTTCAGCTCCTGGTGTTTCAGCTTCCAGGAGTTGACATCACTGTTGTACTCTCGCACATGGGAGCCCATGTGGGCCCCTTTCTGAGCCTGTAGATCAAAAGATCTCCCTTCTGGCTCTTCAAAAAGGCCTCCCTTGTGGTCTGTGGTCTAACTCCAGTCCTTTGAGGTTACAGCACTATGTGAGGGAGTCAGAGCACAGGTGTCTGGTTTCTCAGCTTGTGCTCTGACATCCTCACAGAGCACTGGACTGGAATGCCTGTTGCTACACCAGCAGGCCACTGGATCACCAGGAAACCCCCTGGACAATGAGGGAGTTTACTGGATCACTAGGGATGTATTATTACTCCCCTTCCTGCAAAGGAGGGAAATGTAATAAAACAAAATAAAAAAAATATACAGTACTATGTGGGTAGTGTGTTTAAGATAGGGCGAAATGGCAGTTTGTAGGGAGGCTATCACTCACTCTTCCACAAACACTCACTCCCAAATCTTGTCACACTCACCAAGCCTCATCCTGTTACAATTGCACTCTTATCTTGCTGCACTAACCTCCCCCCCTCGCCGCACAGAGGCGTAACTAGAAACCACGGGGCCTCAATGCGAAAATTGCCCTGGGCCCCCCCCCATATGTCTGACCTCCACTCCTCTCCCACCAGCCCCTCTATGTGTCACATTCATACCCCTCAGCTCCTCCATGTGTCTCATGCACGGCCCACAGGGTTAGTGTGGCATGATTGGGGGTTGAGAATGACAGAATTGTAGCGGTTAATGAGATAGGGTGAGTGTGGCAGGGTGAAAGGGACGAATGTGACAGAGTGATGGCGAAAGTGCGTGAAATGATTGGGGAGTGAGTGTGACAGTGCTAGATAGGGTGAATTTGGCAGAGTGATGGGAGGTGAGTATGACATGGGTGAGTGACAGGATTGGGGGAGTTATTGTGAGTCTGGCAAGGTGAAGGGGCGTGACAGTGTGTGTGGTGGGAAAAAGAGTAAAATACAAACCGCACTCCATTCACATGAAGATCCAGGTGCTAAACTGGACCAAGGGCCAGCACCAGCCCCAGGGAGTAGATATCAGGCCGGCCCTTTAAATACTGCAGCCGCCTGAGCGCTCTGTTAAGAGGCTCAGGCGGCTGCAGCTTCTCCCCTCCCCTCCCCTCCCCTGTAGCGTGGCAGAGCTGCACTACGGTCCGCGGTGGCCAGCCGGCCGGAGTGATAGGAAGGTGCACACTGAGTGTGCACTTCCTGTCAGTCTGGCCGGTTACAGGAAACAGAAACTCCTGTTCCACGCGGAGTTTCTGTTTCCTGTCACCGGCCGGACTGAC
>OW240917.1:85515374-85528691 GCA_933207985.1 Pelobates cultripes | reverse complement strand
AAGAAGAGGGGAGGGAGGGGAATAAGAAGAAGGGGCAGCTCTATAGGACAGGGGCCAAGACAGAGAGCTCTTTCACTCTACGCGCGCGCACACACACACACACACACAATGCATCCCTATACATACACAGAAACACAACATGCTTCCCTTACACACAGAGAAACACACAATGCATCCATTACACACACACAAAGACAATGCAACCCTTACACACAAAGACAATGCATCCTTTGCACACATACACAGAAACAGACAATGCAAACCCGTACACACGCATGCAAACACACACACGCATGCAAACACACACACTTCTTTTCTTACATACACACAGAAACACAATGCATCTCATGCACACACATACAGACACACACCTTGCATCCCTTATGCATACAAACACAGATTCGCACAATCAGAAACACATAATACATCCTTTATACACAAATACACACTGCTTCCACTACACACAAACACACTGCATCACCTGCACAAACTGGTAACCCTAAACACTACATACCATAAGCACACATATTAGATCCTCTACAATAACACATAACACATCCCCTACACACTCCACTACCTGTGAGCGAACTCATGGGTGGGTAGAACTTATGAGTGGGCCTTATGGGCATACTCACCGTCAGGCCCTGGGGCCCAGACCTTGAGCTGTGTAAGGGGCCCCAAAAAAATGGAAGTGCTTCCAATTCTCCCAGAACATTGAAATTTGTGACCACAGTTGCAAACAGCCTCCAGAGATCCTGTTCTACACCAGACCAGTGGAGCCAAACTGCAGCCCATCATCATCCTCATCTGCTTGTAAGTAGGCAATCTAGTATATTATTAGTGACACTAATCTATAATTTACCTCACATTAAGGGACACTATAGCTTAATGAAGTGGTTCTGGTGTCTATAGCTGGTCCCTGCAGGCTTTTTAATGTAAACACACACTGTGTGCAGCACTGGCGTTCGTTCATATGGCAGATCATATGGGTGGGGCATTGTGATGTGACATGTGGGGGCAGCAAATTTTTATTTTGTCTTGGGCGGCAAAAATCCTTGCACCGGCTCTGATCCTGGGCAGGTGCACCAGTCTACTTGACTGGTTTTGCCCCCCAGGCCTAAGGCCTCCAGCCCTCCCCTGGCCGCTGGGGAGGCCTTTTGGCGGCCGCAGGCGGACTTGTCCTGGCGGCTGCTGAGGGAGCTGCGCGAGCTGCGCTGGCTCTGCTCCCCAGCACGCAGCTAAATGAGACCGTCGCCGGAATATGACGTCATATTCCGGCGCCAGTCTCATTCAGCAGCGCGCGAGGGCGGGAGGGCACTAACACAGGAAGCACCTCTAGTGACCGTCTGAGTGACTGTCACTAGCAATGTCACTTTGAAGCAATGTAAACACTGCCTTTTCTCTGAAAAGTCAGTGTTTACGTTGAAAAGCCTGTAGGGACATGCTATAGACACCAGTACCACCACATTAAGCTGTGTGTGCGTCTGCTAGTGAGTGAGCTTGCTTGCATGCGTGTGCCTGCTAGTGAGTGAGCTTGTGTTTTTATGTCAATGAGCTGATGTATATCAGTAAGATTGTTTGTCTATGAGGCTGCGTATCAATGAGCTTGTGTGTGTCACTGAAATGTCAGTGAAATTGCCTGTGTCTGCATGTGAGTATGCTTACTGTATAATTAAACGTTTTACCCTGAAAGGACCAATATTTTATATTAGAAAAGCAATATATATATATATATATATATATATATATATATATATTACTCAATCATCTGTCCTGGAAAGATATAGCCTTACATATTACACGCGACAATATATGGCGCAGTGACTTATGGGGCTGGCACAAATTTTTTTTCCAGGGCTGCTTTGTATCCCCAGTCCGGCCCTGGTAGATATCAGTGGTAGAAAGAGGATCCAGGCACTCAAAGTATTTTCAATTTTATTTATTTGGATAAGTGAGACACTGCAACGTTTCGACCCCTGAAAGGGTCTTTGTCAAGCTTGACAAAGACCCTTTCATGGGTTGAAACGCTGTGGATCCTCTTTCTATCACAGTGTGCGTGGTGGGGTGACAGTTAAACAGACACACAGGTGCATACACTGACTCACATGCAGATACACACCATATAACACATACACACACAAAAGCAGACACACAAACTAACACACAGATACACAGACACACATAATGGCACACTTTGAGATACACAGAATTACACTCCTATAGATACAAACACTGACACAAATATAGATACACAGACACACATGCAGAGAGATACATAAACACTTAAGGACAAAAATTCATATACACAGAATGACACTCATACAGATACAAACAGGGCACACACTGACATACAGATACACAGACAAACAAATACACATACAGAGACACACATACATACAGACAGACACATGCATACATTAAGACACACACACACACATGCAAAATGTTTTAAAAAACTGTTTCCTACCTTTTAGGGTGACTTCCCTGGGGTCCAGTGGCTGGCTCAAGCTGATGGGAGTCAGAGTTTCCACTCTGATTCCCTCCTCTCCTACTCCTCCTTCTTTTCCTTTCACGTAGCGCTCTGTGTAAGCTGGGAGGAGTGACTTGGGCAGTTAATTTCTCCCAGGCTCTGACCCCATCACAGGTCGTGCTGTTAAAGAGCAGCAGCACTGACCAGGTCCCCTGGTAATTCTTTGCCATCGGGTGGCCCTAACAACATGGGCAATCTGATGGGCCCCTGAACGCGCAGCCCCGGTGGTTATAACGCGCGGGCCATCCCGCAACATTTGGCCTGGCGGGTACCCTGGTTGCATGGTTATACAGGGCAGCCGCGGTAGTTCCGCCACCACTGCCACACCAATCTTGAAACACATACCCCTCTACCCTGACAGTCAACACCCCTCATTCTGCCACATACTGTGTCAAACTAACTATGCCTCAACATGCCACACTCGCACCCCTCACCTTGTAACACTTACCCGCACATATGAATGTTACTTTGACTTTTACCACCTACCTCGAGATCTCTAATGTTCCCTGATAGCAGTGTACTCTTTAAACAGGGTAATGCACTCTGCAACACTGCAAGCATGTCCAGTAATAGTTTGAGAAATATGACAAAGAGTTTAAGGTATTGCCTTGGCCTCCAAATTCCACAGATGTCAATCAAATTGAGCATCTGTGGGATGTGCTGGAACAACAAATTGGAGGTCCCACCTTCCAGCTTGCAGGACTTAAAGGATCTGCTGCTAATGAATTCGTGCCAGATACCACAGGGCATATGAAGAGGACTTGTGGAGTCCATGCCTTGATGCTACAAAGCTGTTTTGGCAGCATGAGGGGACATACACGATATTAGACAGGTGGTTTAATTGTTGTGGCTGATCAGTGTGTGGGCTTAGAAGATATGGAACAGTGTTAGTATAGGATGACTCAATTATAATATCTTTACTTAAAGGACCACTCCACACCCAAAATGTACTTCTGTTTGCTGAAGTGCTTTATTGCTGAGGAGTATCCAATTTAAAAGATACTTTATAAAAGTGCTGATTTATATGAGAAACCTCCACGTTTATTATTAAATCATGGAACACTTCTCCATGTGTTATAATATTTTTGCAGGTGATATGTATGATAAATTGAACTGCATGTTGAAGTGGGAGGGTGAACTGGGTGGGATATACACTGTAAAGGAGTGGAATAATTTCTTATTATCATTAAAAGGTATCACTTAATGAACAAATCATTTGGAATCCCACTACAAATTAATTTAAAAATGGTACCTAACCCCTTCCAAACTTTTTAACTTTAATCTTAGAGAAAACAATAAATGTTGGCGAAACTGCGGTCATACTGGTACATTGTTCCACATCTTCTATTCTTGTCCCAAAAACAAATCTTATTGGGTAAAAATTCTCACATTAATTAATCAAATATTAGACTTCAATGTAGTTTTATCCCTGTGTCTTTCTCTCTTTAAGCAAATTCCTTCTAACCTGCCTAGATATAAACAAATTATACTATGCCATCTTTTAATCTCAGCAAATTCCATCATCTCCCTACTCTGGATATCACCCATTATACCAACTGTGGGTGAAGTCATATCTGTAGTATTTGAAAATAAAATATGTGAACTAGCTTTCTGATAACCATCCACCTTCACATCTATACTGCAGCATGAATGGTCCATGTAGGAAGATGGTGTGAAAAAGGAATACGGATGTTAACCATGTTCCCATCTGACTGAATGTTTGTTCTACTTACTGACTTTTTGTTTGGTACCATGTTATAACTAATCATTTATTTTCACTTCCGTACATACTTTTTTTTTTTCTCCTTTACATAGGAAACTATAATTTGTATGTGTTTTCACTTATTTATCTGTTTTATTTGACAACAGTTCATTCATTATTGTATATATGTCGTTATTATATTATCTGTTATACTATTTAAAAAAACAAAAACATGAATAAATATATTCAACAAAAAAATTATAATAAAAAAATCATGGAACAAGCCACTGTCTGTCAATCAAACAGCCAGGGAAGTTTCCTTCCTTCTTCAATTAGTTACTTGCGCACGGTTGCCTCCTTTGTTTCCAAACGTTGTGGCATAAGCCGTAATGCGCACACGTTAGTTATTTCCCTGTGAAGAGACTGAAACGGGAAGGCTTGCAAGGGCTACAGTTCATAGGAACTGCAACTTTTGAGCTATATCCCCAATTAAAAAATGCATGCATATACCGGTATTCATTGGCGGTATGTCTACTAAACATTTACTATTTTTGTTTCGTTTCTCCATGTTTTTGACCGTGGAGGTCAAAGGAACTGTTTAAGGAACAGTAATCTCATTGAAGGGAGCAGATCCTTGCACTTTACAATTTCAGCTAATCTTATGGATAGATTAAGGAATAAAGCTTTGAAATAAACATAGAGCAACCACAATGTAAATATTAAGTTTTTTTTTTTTTTCATGCTTATTATATTGTGAAATACTCTACTATACATATCGCTTTCCAGGTAGTCTGAACTAAAGTTCTGTTCTTGGTGGTTAGTTTGCCTGTGTATTTGCACCCTCAACTGACCACACTCCGCAGTGAGCAAAGTACAGCACACTGTAGTGGTTATGGTGCATTATTCCAAAAACCTTTAAAAACCTTTAATTACGCTTTCACATGAAGTGTCTGAATACACTGCAGGCAAAGGATTCCAATTAAGATTCTGTGTTTCCATCAAGTTGAAGCAGAAGTCGATGCTTGCATGTGACTGACATAAGACACATAGGAATATGCTAAACAGACAGATGTTTTAAATTTTCTCTTACACTTTCTTGCAGAAAACAGACCTGCAGAGTGATCTGAATGTGATCCTTTTTTCTGACCATGGAATGACAGATATTTACTGGATGGACAAAGTCATAGAACTTGTTACATACATTGATCTGAATGACATTACACAGCTGAAGGACAGGGGTGCCGTGGTCAGTGTTTGGCCTGCGGAGGGTAAGGAAGACAAGGTAAACTGTTAGTCTGTCTATAGTGTTCAGACTTGTCCTCAAGATCGTTTCATTGATGGAAGGACAGAAGATAGGATATGTTTCAGTGACATGAGTGGATATGATACAACAGAAACTAAATTGAGATTCAGCCAGCTTGGTTATAATGAAGCTGGCATGCATAGAGTGCTGTCACCAGATAGCCAATGAGGAATAGCCCCCACCACTGTGCGCTCATGTCCTTCCCAATATCCATCCCCCTCTGGTGAGGACACCATCATTAAAACATTAACTCCTACACTATATTAACCTAAAAATATCAAGAAATAAATCTATCTGTAAAACTATCAATAAGCCTGTCAATCTTGGATCTTGTGGTATCTTATGATTATAAACCCCACAATGGCATTTTTCTCTGTTTCTCACTATGGTATAATACCGGGTGGGCCAAAATTAAGAGTAGTGTTTGAGGAATCAGATTTTTTTTTTTTATTAATTAACCAATTTTAATGATATAAGTTACAATGAATGTTTAATGTATGGAGATTGTTTGACTAGATATGCAAGATGTTAAATGAACTCCATTTGCCTCCTCTCAAATGCGTGCTCTTTCGATTGCATTGTTCATAACATCAGTTAATGTTTAAGGCTCTAGCCGCTCAAGCTTATGCGGTTTGTTCATGTTCACCTACTCGTTCAGATAGCCCCAGGGTAAGTAATCGGGAGATGAAAGGTCAGGCGAACGTGGTGGCCAATTAATCCAGAATTTCTTGAAACTATCCGCTCACCGTACAGTTGTCTCAGCAGGTCCATTGTCGCCCTGGTAATATGGGCAGTAGCCCCATCCTGTTGAAAATACATTTCAGGATGATTTTCCACTACAGGACGTAATAATTTTCAATCATATCCCGATGTCTTCGACCAATAAAATTCAAACTAATTTTAATTGTTGTTCCTTTGTGAAATTACCAATGATGAATCTCCCAAGACTCCGTTATAATATAACTACTTACTAAAAAATGTATCTACTAACAAATAAGTTATTTACCTGAATTGTGGCACACCCTGTACATAGATATATAAATATATGATATATAGACATAGTTTCAGACAGACGCAAAGAAAAAATAAATTCCCTATTAAAGAGCAATTTATTTTCTGTAATTTTCTAGTAATTCCGTTTGGTGATTTCGCTATCATGTCTCCAAAAATCTCATTATAATTGTACTCATTATTGCATTTCCTCTAGGTATACAATCAGCTGAAATCTATAGAGCACGCTAATGTTTACAAGAAGGAAGACATTCCGGATAGATTCCACTACAAAAAAGGAAAATTTGTGTCGCCCCTAACTATCATTGCTGAAGAGGGATGGTTTATAACTGTGGTAACATTTCTCCTTATACAATGGTTTTATTAGATTTTTGTTTGTTTTTGTCTCCAAGTCTTACGTGGTTTTCATAGTTGCCAATTATGCCACATTTTCATTATTTTCTTTTGATCAACTGTGAATGTTAATTTTACATTTCAGTACTTAGTATAAAAATAACGTGTGGTGTTAATATGACCAGACTTGGAATAAGATATCAAGCAATCAAAAAAGAAAAAAAACAAAATCCTGGCATCAGAATGAAACCCCAGACTTGGTTAATCCTTGGTCTACGATTCACATATACCTATACACATTCTGCCCTCCGAACTGAAATATTTTCGCCACTTATCACTGCTAGTGAAAGTGATAGTGGTTTCACCTGCTTACAGCTTATAAGTATCCCTGAATGTTCCTCAAACTACCAGTGGCAAACAGTGAGAACCTGTAGTGACTATTGGCTCTGCTTGGATGGAAGATGATCAACCTAGAGAGAACGTCTATAGGTCTAGAAGCAGTGTGTGACATAATGGTGGAAACCGGGGCTTGCACTTTCTCCTCTCTCCCAAGCAGAGGATTGATTACTTGGACAAACACATAATGTGTTGAAACTGGAAGTAGCAACGAGATTAGTAGAAGCTAGATAATATAGCTTACTTGGTTTTCCTTAGGAAATATTCAGAGCTACTGTTTTGTGCCTGGCTTTATCATAGTTATATGTACTCGATAAGTAGGTTCATAGAACAGCTGTACGTTTGCCCTGAGATTTGAGACCAATGATACACGTAACCACTATAACCACTCACCAATATCTGAGTGAAGCAGGAGTAGTGGGGGAATAGATTTGTTTAAGTGACACTTACCTTCTATTGTGAATATAACTACATAGTGTCTGCAATTGGTCTACCAACCTCCGGGCTGCGATTGGTCTACCAACAATAGGAAGAAAACAAAATATTCTTTGGAAATGAATATAATTTAGGATAGTTGATTTGAATTAGTGTTTGCTACTATAACACAATTTCTATAGTACATTAATAATTTTATTAAAGAGACAATCTGAACCCCTAAATCACTTTATCTTGCTGAAAAGCTGTATGTGTAAAAAGCATGTCCTATTTTATTCATTTTACAAAAAGTGCAGGTTTCAATAAAAAAATTAAAAATTTACCTTGTTACACCCTTTTGGCTTTTTAGCAGCTAAAACTGTCCCTGTTACTTCCTGGTTTGGTTAGCTCAGAGCACCTGCCTTGCAAAGACTCCTTACTGAGCTACGTTGGGAAGTCTATGACTGGACAGCCACAGAAAGTCTGGGAAGGCTTAGAAGGGGAGGGTTTGTAAAGACAACAGAGAACTGTATGTTCTTCAAGCTGTTTTTAGGTATACTCCAATGAGAAAAAATATAATTAAAAGCATGCATGTTTTAGTTGGGGGTATATTTACTAAACAGTGATTTATTTATTTTGTATTTGGGCAGTGGAGTGTGCTTTTAAAGATGCCCACTGCAAACTCACCAGTTCCCCAAGTTCCCCAAAATGCTGCTCACATAACTAATTTGACTGAATCATTCTAACAACCAAAAATCATAAAGGCTGGCAATGGTTTGCTAAATCTCTGAATGTTACCAGTATGAAGTGTTGACTTCAACAAATTCTGTGCAAACCCACTATTTATCAAAACATCCCAGGCATTGTAGCCTTCACATGGCCTCATGTGTATAAATAGATGATGTGAGGTACATAGTATACAGAATATATTGTCCATAGTAGGCATGGTTTAAACAGTTTGAGTAAGCTGTAGAAGGAATACATGCACAATATTTGAAATGATCTGTTTGCCAATTCTATGTGATGTCTATTCTGACCTAGAGTAAAGACAAACTACCCTTTTGGAAGAATGGTGCCAGTCAGGCCTGGCAGCATGGGTGGCACGGATATGACAATGAGTTTATTGACATGAGAGGATTTTTCATGGCCTACGGTCCAGGTAAATACAAATAAAAGTTGCAATTGTTTAATATGAATCCTGTGCTTTGAAGTAACTAAGAGGCCACAGAATCAGCAGAGGTTGATGATAACCTTTAATTATCATGTAATAAAAATATATTTCACCTATAATCACGGGCATAACTTGGAATCACAGGACCCCTGTGTAAAACTCAAAGAAGGACCTGCTTTATCACCCCTCCTTGCTCCCCCTAAGCAATACACATGAGTAGGATGTCTGTGGTGGCTGAGTGTGATTTCTGCAGGTTTTGGCTGTGTGTGATTCTGTGTGGCTGGTTGACTGATAGTATATGACTGTGTTTTGACTGTGTGTATGGAGTGATTGGCCCTGTGTGGGGTCACTTCCCTGAAGTGCAATTCAGTTAGGAATTCTTCTATAAATAATATGAATAGAGATGGTATTAATCAGGACAGTAAATGGGATATGTTAATATTGTGCATTAGATTGCATTTTTAGAATGATCTGTAATAAAACAAGGAATAAACTTCACATAAATAAATTGAACACAAGTAATTGTTTTATTGGCGCAATCATCCGCTGTGTTCACCTGATTAACTGCCAAAAATGAAAAATGCTTAGACTAGCTCCACCAACGAATGTGCGTTCCCCTTTCAACAAAGTTTTAGATATAAAATAGTCTAAAAGGTGTAAAGTACCTGTGCTCTGCTGTTTAATTTAAAGGGTTTATGTAACAATTAAATTGTAAAAAACAATACAAAGTAATGGGATATGAGGAAACACTTAAAGGAACACTATAGTCACCTAAATTACTTTAGGTAAATAAAGCAGTTTTAGTGTATAAATCATTCCCCTGCAATTTCACTGCTCAATTCACTGTCATTTATGAGTTAAATTACTTTGTTTCTGTTTATGCAGCTCTAGCCACACCTCCCCTGGCTATGATTGACAGAGCCTGCATAAAAAAAAACATTTTTCACTTTCAAACAGATGTAATTTACCTTAAATAATTGTATCTCAATCTCTAAATTGAACTTTAATCACATACAGGAGGCTCTTGCAAGGTCTAGCAAGCAATTAACATAGCAGGGGATAAGACAATCTTAATTAAACAGAACTTGCAATAAAGAAAGCCTAAATAGGGCTCTCTTTACAGGAAGTGTTTATGGAAGGCTGTGCAAGTCACATGCAGGGAGGTGTGACTAGGGTTCATAAACAAAGGTATTTAACTCCTAAATGGCAGAGGATTGAGCAGTGAGGCTGCAGGGGCATGTTCTATACACCAAAACTGCTTCATTAAGCTAAAGTTGTTCAGGTGACTATAGTGTCCCTTTAACAAAAAAAAAGTTAGTACATGAATTCATATAAAAAACATATTCATTATTTATATTTGCTTACTGTAATGAACATAGTTGGGCCTCAGTTACCAAGCACCATAGACCATCGTTCTGCAGGTAACTTTGTTTGTGCTCCGTAATTAATTAGTCTACTTAGTAAGCTTGCATTGAATGCTGCTTAACGTTTTTGTTTGTTTTTTCTTCTTCGTAAGATTTCAAAGTGAACTACAAGTCGGGTCCAATCCGAGCTGTGGATGTGTATAACATTATGTGCACAGTTCTAGGAATCGAGCCACTGTCTAACAATGGATCCTGGTCGAGGATAAAGGACATATTAATAAACCAGGCTACCATGGTACGACCTGTACAGCTGGAGCACTGCCTCCTGGTTATGTTTCTGTTATTACTTTTATCGCTATGGGCCTAGAGGAAAACTATTTCTCCAGTCATCCTTATGACATTTTATAAGACAATAGATGATTTAATAAAATTTGCTTTAATTTTTTTTAATTTTTTGTAATTGATGGTGGTGGTGTTTCTCCCTACGTTACACAATGTATCTTATTTTTAAACTGAATATCTATTCTTCAGCTGATGACCATGCAACATCTTTCACCTAAATACTAAAACATAATAAAAAATAAATAAGAATGAGCTTTTTCTGCTTTCACTATTCCCAAATCATGGATGCACTAGTAAAGCACTCACATATGGTTTTTCCTGTTCAGATTTGTGTACCAGTAGGATAGAACCACATGGTGGATTGAAGCACTCTGCTGAATAGTGTGCCAGTCACGTTTTATAGATAATATACCTACCATTCCAGGAGGGGATGAACTGTGAAAGGAATTAAAGAGGCCATGGCTAAAAATGCCCCACATTCAGTGAGCCTCCTCTGGCTGTTGTATGTTAGTAGTGTGACATGTTTTGGGTTTCAGCTGTCACTTAACGAGTTAGAGAGTAATCGGAGGCTAGGCGTTAGCAATCTTTGTTATTGGCTTGATGGAACTTTCCATGTTACTGAAGCAGCAGCTCTAGTAGAACTTACACATTCCATTAAAAATAGTTTGTGATTACCAGCAAGCCAATTTATACAAAAACAGTTAGGTTACACTTTCTTCAGTGGAAGTTAAAGGGGCAGTAGAGGAGTGGAATAATTTCTTATTATCATTTAAAGGCATCACTCGGTGCACAAATCATTTGGAACCCCACTACAAATTTTTTTTTTTTTTTTAATATCTTTTTATTTCTTCCAAAAAAATTTTTTTCCATATAAAAATTACAAAACCATGCATACAATTCCTCTATCAACATTTCAAAAAATTACCCCTAGATTGTTAAAACAGAATACAAGAATTAATAAGAGAAAAACATTGATTCAATCAATGCATATATATATCTTACATACTTATAACCGTAAATATCCTTCTATGACATTACCAGAGTATCTCAGTACAAAATAACCATATCTATGGAAAACATGGATATCAAAATAGAGGAAACATTGAAACCAAAATTCATACCTATCACACATTCCATCCCGTGGGACTAGGATATTATCATCCTCTTATTTCTTTCCCGAATTAATAAGTACATTTTTGCTAATATCCCTCCAGGATCAGACGCACAATGGGGGCCACACCAACCTACTATATTATAAGCTATAATTACTAGCAATAAACTTATCCACCAGTTTTTCCCAAGTACAGAATTTCCTCAAACCGACAGAATTTCCTTGGATTATTCCGCTTTCCATTTTACATTGATATATTGCTTGTTTTTTAATTTCAATCCAATCTGGAGCTTTATTACTTTTCCAATATCTGGCTAGAACTATCTTGGTTGCCATCAAAATATGTATTATCAGCATCCGTTTCTCAGTGGACATAGAGGGCCATCCCTGATGTAACAGAAAACTTTGGGGCGTGAAAGGTATATATATCTGGCAAGCATTGTAAATCTGTTGGTATATAAACTTCCATATTTTACTTAAAGATTTACAGTGCCACCAAATATGGAGATAATCTCCTTTCCCATCATCACAACGCCAACAAAGGTGATTCTGATCTTTGTACAATTTAGCCAACTTTTCAGGAACCATATACCATCTGTTCGTAAGTTTATAAAAATTCTCTACTATATTCAAGCAGTGTACCGATTTATTGACCTTGGCAATCGCACCTATCATATCTTGCTCAGGGATTACCGTATGTAGATCTTTTTCCCACATTATTTTGGATTTCCAGATAAAAGACTTCTGAAAATCCCCCAGAAACTCATAGCATCTAGAGATATGACCTTTGACTCCGTGAGTTTCCAGAATCTTTTTTAAATAAGTGATATTTTTATTAAGCTGGAAATCCATAAATTTTGTCAAATAAAACTTGATTCTTAAATATGTAAATATCTCCTTACTATCAATCCCAAACTCTAATTGTAACTGATTAAATGACTTAATTTACTTTCTGTCTATAATCTCATGTATATTCGTAATACCCTTTTGTATCCAACCCCTAATATTGATATCCTCAATGTTCCCCTTAATTACCTCTAAGGGCAAAAAAGGAAACCGTCTATATTCTATTTTAAGTTTCTTCTTAATATTATACCAATACCTGAGAATGTTATCTATAATAGTGGAATTTTCTGGGTGTACTGAGTTATTCTGCTTCCTTGTTGTCCAGAATAAAGCTGGTAGATTATTTGTCTCTACCAAAGATTGCTCTATTTGATACCATGCTTGATCTTTTTGATCACTACTCAAGGTGTTAGCGGCATGTGCCAGCATACAGGCATTATGATATTCTATTATATTAGGGGCGGCAAGTCCCCCATCTTTTCTTTTCTTAGATAATAACTGTAAGCTTATCCTCGTTTTTTTCCCTTTCCAAATAAATTTGGAAAAGGCTGATTGTATCATTTTTAACCATGGAGTTGGAACTTGTATAGGTATCATTCTAAAAAGATAATTCCATTTAGGCAGAATATATGAACGAATGGTATTTATACGCCCTATGCAGGAAATCTCTCTACTAACCCATTCTTTTAAGGTCTTATTTGTAGATTTTATAAGTGGAAGAAAGTTAACCTCTATTATTTTTTTTATATTCCTTGGAATTTTAATACCAAGAAAGATAGTATTATCCTTTACCC